>CM056376.1:11953762-12168707 GCA_029718625.1 Synaphobranchus kaupii
AGCAACTGACAGAACGCTGACTATTTAACTTAAGAATCTAATGGGAATTTTGGTTGGCTGGGCTAAGGCAGATATCTCAAAAAATATATATAAACATTCAAAACATGGTGTGTGTGGATTTAGTGGAGGGGGATTTCCAAGCAAATTTTTTCAGATTTGTTCAAGGCTTTCAAATTAAACGGAACAACAATATTGCAGCATGGAGAAGTTCACACTCCCTAAAGTCTGCTCTAAGGCAGTCAGGCCGTACCGTGCCTTATATGTAAAATGTGCCCTTCAGGGACATTATAAACAATATACGATATATTTAGCCAAACATCAGAGCGTGTGTGCTGTAGATTGAGCCAATAACTCCATTATACAGCTAACAGCCTTAGCAGAAAGGCCTGAGCCTTTCTGCAGCCCAATTGTAGCTGGCCGAGCTTGATTAGTGTTGGAATGGAATACCTTGGAAGGCACTGCCGTCTCTGCTGAGCGTGATGTTGCTGGGGCAATATGGAACCTTTCTTGTCAAACCAGAAGTATTTTGAATGAGACTTTAAACTTGTAGGAAGTCCAAGACTTGCTCTAGTCAAGTTCAAGACTCACTCATTTGTCAATAAAGATTCTGCCAGGCACCAAAATAAATAAATAAATAAATATATGAGTTGGCACTAATGTTTATTTGTCCAATGCTACCTATGCTAATGTTGATTATGCTCATATTCCAGCTGTACATTTCTTATAGTTTTATGACACACATTTGACTTCTAGATAGTGGGGAAATGATAGGGGAAGAGCCCTATAGTCTACTGTATATCAGGGGTGCAAAATTATTTCATCAGCTAAATCAGAGGAGTGATCTGATATTTTTGCTGCATTTTTATAACAATTTTTTTGTCTCTATATGAAACATTATACTGTAACATACAAATGAAGCAGCATAGGTGTAAAGAGTTAATTGAACTAGGGTAAGCGGTGATATATACGTATATGATTTGGAACCATTCATCAATGAATGCATAATGTATAACGTAGTCAACAAAGAACGACCATGAAAAATATTCAAATCATGGATTTATGTTTTTTTGATACGGTTGTTGGCAGCCTGTCTGAGCATCAGGATATTGCCAACAGCACAATGGAGTGCAGACATTTATTCTAGTGCAGGCAGTAATTGTTGGGTATGTCCTTGTGTTAAATTGGCATTTAAATCCTCAAGCAGTTAAAATAGTTAATTAAATCCAATCCCTCTCTACCTCTGCTGGTGTGCAGTGAGAGTGGTGGATCAAAATGGCTGCCATGTAGCACTCAGTGAGGGCTACAGGGTCCTTGACTTCCTCTCCACTGTAGAATGCTTTATGGCTTCGAATAGCGAAATTCGAGCAAGGAAGGATCCTGTTGATCACATGAACCGGAAATAGTTTCCGGGCAGCCATGATAAGGACCGTTCAAATTTCTTATATTGAGAAGTAAAGGAGCTTCACGATTCCTTTTATCCATCCTTTCACAAAGGATTATCCTTTTCAGAAGGAAGTTAGTATTCACGCCCCACAATGCAATGCCGCCAATGTTTTCATAAGCATCGGAGTTTTCCGGAACCTACCAAATTCAAACAACAAGGCGAACATCTGAGAAATGCCAGAAATCTAAATGTGAATAGCTAGTATTGTTGGTTAGTATTGGCTTATAATAGAAAGTAAACAAACAATGACACAATCAGACAATACACCAAATTTGTTCAACGGTTCAAGTGAAATGCAGACGGCAATGATGCGCCTTTTGTCGTAATTTTTCGTGAAGTTGTAGTTCGCTATGTTGAACAGTCACGTCAACACGACTGGACGTCGCACCACGACGCAAGGTAGAGAAGGAGGTTCGAATTCCAAAGTAGATGCCAGATTCCTTATAAATATCTTCCAACTTTTCCTTGACCCCCAGGACGTTTTCTGGCGAGGTCAAGGAAAAGTTGCAAGGAAAGGGAAATTACTATTCGAATGCAGCCTAGGATCCATGAAAAGCAGGATGGCCCTTTCAAACCTTCAAAGATCATCAGACCATATACACCAGCCTCCACTGGAACCAGAGATCCCTTTATCTCGGGACATCTGGCTCCTCCTCTTCATGAAGCCTGAGCTTGTGTCTGCTGGCCGATCCGCAATCAGAACAGCAGAGAATGCTGGTCATCTCCCAGCAGCGACTGAACACCTTATCTCTTCAGACTGTACTTCAGCTTCTCCACCCACACACCTCTCCAGTGACTTTACCTAGCCCTAACATTACTGGATCTGTTTTTTTTTCTTTTTTCCCTTTAATTCCTGCCACCACCCCCCCTCTCTTGGGAGGTCAGCTTTATTTTTGATTTGCAATTATATTTCATACAAATGTTGTGCTAAAGCCTCTGAGAGGGAAGGGTATAGTAGCAACAAAAAAATGTAAAATTTAAAAAATAAAACAAGTTAAACAAAAAATAAATAAATAAATAAAAAATAGACAAAACAAAAGAGAGAGAAAAGAAAATAAATAAATAGATATAATAGCATATATATAGAAAATATAGCAGATTTTGGTCATGGGTGCAGTGGCTTAAAAAACACGTCTAAACAAACAGAGGGGACAGACATGTAGAGCAAATCGATATGTGAAAAAAAAATAGTGGAGATAGTGGAGAGTTTCTCAATTACTGCTATCCAAAGGGAGTGAACTGGCTGGCAGGTCCAAGTGGCATGCAAATATTGAAAATATTGAAAATATAATGATCACTGGATCTTTGCTGTTGTTCGTTTAATGCAGTCCAATACAGTTGTGAACAGGTTGTCAATCGAGGCTGCACACCTCACACTACCTGTTCTATCGGGAATATACTTTACTGCTCTAAGGAATTACAGCACTTTGTCTCTGATCTTTGGGCTTGTGTCTGTACGTCACCCTGGATAAGTGCACTTGGTAAATGTAGGTAAAGTAAAGTAAGGCAAAGTAAAGCAAAAGCACTGTAAATGCAATTCGCAATTGAAGACCCTGGTGCTAAAAGTACTGAAGTCACATTTTTAGACAATTCAAGTTGAGCATAGACACATGTTGTATTTGTTTAGCTAGGTCCACCCCATAAATATTGTTAACAGAAAAGGTGCCTAAGCAATGCATAAAAACAGCAACACTTTTAATGGCTGATTTTACGGATCAATGATATTTTCAGATTTGATTTTCTCAAAATAGACATTTTGTGACTTTGGTACTTTTAGCACCAGGGTCTTCAATTATTATGGAAGAGTCTCCAGTTATAGCCATATTTAAACACTGTCGGAACCAGCTCAGTCACCATCATTATGCAGTTCATCTGCACAGGCTAAAACTCCGTTTCAGTTCAATGTAGAATGTCATTACTGGGCCAGGAGAGGGCTGCAGAGGAGTGCTGTGGCGGGGGCATTATTGGCTCAGCCTCACACTGGCATTAGTAGTGACACGCTAATCTCCGGCCTGAGACCGCAGCATAACCCTGCAGTGGGAGGTCTGCTCCTCTACCCCCCTACCCGCCCCAGTCCAACCCCCACCCTGACTCAGCTCCGCTAACGCTATTGGCTGCTAGCTCCACTCGCTGGTCAGACTCAGCCATTCTACATGTCTCACATCTGAACAACTGGAAGCCTAATTGTAGAAACTCATGCTAACTGAACTACAGCTGTTTATTTCATTTTAAAAAAGTATTTTATTTTATTTTATTTATTGTGACAGCATGGTGTAGGGCAGGGCTGCCCAACCCTGTTCCTGGAGATCTACCGTCCTGTCGGTTTTCACATCAACCCTAATTTGGCACACCTGATTCTACTAATGAGCAGCTCAACAAGCTGTTGAATGATGTGTGCTTTGTTAGGGTTGGAGTAGGAACCTTTTCCAGGAGGAGGTTTGGGCAGCCCCCCGGTGCAGGGAGACAGGAAGAATGGAGGTGAGAGAGAGGGAGAGACACGCAACACGGCCGGATTCGAACCGCCAACATGACAGCTCGCAATGAGCATGATGACAGTGTTCTACAGGCTACGCCACCGAGACGCCCCACGGCTGTTTAGTTCTGATGCAAGAACCCTTCAAAGAACCCAGGAGAGGAGGCCTTGATAGCAAGGGCCCGTGATACATTCATAATTAAAAAAGAAAAAACATGAAACACAAAGAAAACACTGCAAGCAAACATTATTTTTTTTCTTGGGCGTATGGTGGGTGTGGAAGCCTTGAAAAGTCCTCAGGCAGCTCATCACAAATGCCCATACATGCTTTCAGTTGTGCAAGAGAGTACCTTGCGCCTGAGAGAGGGACACGGAGTCACCGGTGTGCTGTGGCCAGAAGTAGAGAGCCCCCTGTTGGACAGAGAATTAACTTGCCTGCTTCAGTCACCCATGCAGCTTTTCCATTATTTTATACTACATGGCACTGTGGCCCAATAATGAGGACGTTTTACTCCCTGCTCATATAAGGTAGAACACTAGGAAGTCATTTACATTACAGGAACAGATAATATTACACAGCATTTACTGAATGTAAAATGCGGAATGTAATTATCCATCATTGTAATCATTATTTAATGTTGCGGGTTTCCTGCACAGAACATACTCTCTAACAAATTGTTCTAATATAAAGGGGATGTACCCCAAAATGTGTTATTTCACTGTGAGGTGACATGCAGCCTGAGACAGTGGAGGCTGCTTTACTGTACAGCAGTGCCATATTTGCAGTGCACATGTCTGTCTGTTCTGTACATGTTTACAGCAGTGCCGTGTTTGCAGTGCACGTCTGTCTGTTCTGTACATGTTTACACTGTCTCTTTGTGGGGGAGGTCTCAGGAAAGGTGCAGAAAGGGACGTGACTGGTTCTTGCCCAATTTTCCTTTTGTTTCTCTGCACAGCATCTTTGTGACAGTTCTCTGTAAAAAAAAAAAGCACTATACAAATAAAATCTAATTGAATTGAAGTACTTACCACCTGATTTACTAAGATCTTTAGTGTGTGCAAAACCCAATGATTGGTCACAGTATTTGTTTTGTACCAATCATTGGTTGCGTTATTAGTTTTGCGTGCGCTAAAAGGTTTTGCACACGCTAAAGATCTTAGCATATCTGGCTCTTAGTGCACTTGCCCTATATGGATGGGTGAAATGGACAGCTTACAGTCTACCTATACGTGCGACCCAACATCCAAATTTAACATGCTCATTAATGCAGCTTTAACAACCGCAGCTTGCGTTTTACCTACTGCACAGGCCGATACGAACACCCTCAGCACTTATATCATGTTAAACCTTGGCTCCCCCCTTCCAGTCATATAGATCACTGTAAAACATTATTCAACTAAAAATGTGTATTGCAAGCCTAAACCTGTATATGGTTCTGTGGACATAAAATATCCTTTTAAAAAAAAAAAGCGGAAAGTTGGAAACAGCTGCAGTTTTCCGAGGTTCCCAGGGTTACAGAACGGAGCGTGACTAAGTGCTGAGGGAGGGTTTAGCAGCTGTTCCACCTGCGCCGGGTGTTCATCAGCTCTGCCGTTAATCTGCATTTCGTACGCATGTTCATATGATTCATTCCCACGTTCGCTCTCGGCGCTTCAGAGAAGTGATGATTTTTCAAATTGAACAGATGTGGCGGAGTTGGCAATGTTACCTGAAGGATAACCCCCCACCCGGCCACCCACTCCTGCTTGCGCATGTCAGATTTCCAATACACATCATGTGTACCACAGTGAGTAAAGGATGACAGCTGACACAAAGCGTTTAACTTAGTTATTTACAACTTTTCAATTTATATGAATGTTTATTTGATGATGCCGTTAATGTGGCTTATTACGTCTCTCTCCACTGACTAAAGATGTTGAGTTAATCCCAACACCCACCACCAGCAAAAACAAACAAATAAACAAGTAAACCTTAATTAAATCATTTCCTACAGGAAACAGTGGTTTACACAAAAAAACCTGAAAACCAAATGTGAAGGTTATTCAAATGAAATCAGTAATTTAACTAACTACTATTTGTAGTTCTCGCCACCAGAAAGCATCAGCACATGTGTGCCTGGATGTAGGACACCTGTGTAGCTACACACACCTGGACAGCTGCACATTTTCTGACATGGACAAATTTAACCAAAATTTATTTACAGTTGTATGTTCACACACACACACACACACACACACACACACACACACACACACACACACACACACACCTGTGTAAGTTTCACGCAAAATGTTCGTACTTTTTTCGATCACGTTCCCATGATAATTATGACCAGTGTGCGATGGGATCTCAGACGATTGGATTGCATTTCCAACTACTATTATTTGATCATTTGCACCACTTGTCAAAGAAATAAAAAAGTTCACTGTTGGGAAGACCGGTGGCCGTGCCACGCTTGAGAACTCAAGATGTGTGAGAGAGGGGGAGGGTCCATTAAACGGTGCCGTTTCCTCGAACAGTCACTGTGGATACCATTCGGTCCAATCACCATTGAGCGGTGACCGCAGCCTGAGCCCTTCCTCCACGGGTCCTCTGGCCGCTAACGGCAGGTTTGCCGGATCAAAGCTGGATGCCCTTGTCGCGAGCGGCATTCGCGCCCTTGTTGCCCGCTCTCTCCGATAAAATCAGAGTCTCGTTTGATCTGAATAATGGTTTGGCGGCGGCCGGGGTAGAGGTGCTCTCTGGGGAGCGCAAGAGAGGGGGAAAATGCGACAAGGATGCATTTTTGGACTTTGAGGCGATAACATCTGTATGCCATCTGCCACAGAACCGGGGGAACTTAGCCAGCACCATTTATCGCATCTATGATTAGAGGGTGGCTTGCCACTTCTTAAAAAATGTATATATTTGTTTTGTTTTTTTCTTTGAGCCATCTGTTCAGGAAAGGACATGAAAGGAGAGGTGTGTAAAAAAATAAATGAATAATAAAAAAAACACTGAATTACTTACAATGGCCTTGGTTTTCCACCTCATCAGGTGTGTAAGCAGCATGCCCTGGGTCTTTTTTTTTTTTTTTGTAGGTGTTTGCTTGAACTTTGCCCTGTTCTGCTAACAACAATCTGCTTTTCCATTGTGAATCTCATAATAGTTTATTGTACACAAACAATGTAAAACCTGTGTTGTATATACAGACACAAAGGGTCATCGGCTCTGTCCTGAGAAAGAAGAAAAAAACCCAGTCATGTGAACACTGAATGCAACCGATGCGCCATTTTGTGACCGGGCTGTCTCCTTGATTCTTGACTTCATTGTACAGTAAAAAGTCCTTTCTCAAGGCTTCCCAAGATTTGTTGGTGGTATTTTTCGAAAAGCCGACCTGTTTCAGACTGTTGCGCTGTTATTTTTGCCCTCATTTGCATAACTTGCTTCCACAGCCTAATGCTCCCATCCATCTTCATCTGATAGGTCTGTCACATTTGACACAATTCGGGGCAGGGGCCCATATCAGACAGACCTATTAGCGTACCGTTTACAGATGTGGTGTTGACTCATTCGGGGACTATTGAATAGGGCCCAGTTAATTAAACAAATGACAGTTTGGCATCCTGCTGTGTGTACATAGATCCGCATTTCATCAACCAATTATGTTTAACGTATGGCTGCATAGCACATTTAAAGCAACACGTCCGGCTCCCGGCATGCAGCCCAACACCCAGATGGACAGATTGAATTGCCAATCTTTATGACAGAACCTGGGAGTAAAACCTGGCTTCCCAAAGGGAATGATGAATGATTACCCCTCCAGAACAATGAAACGCTGCGGTTATTCCTCAGTGGCCATCCAACCAGGATGCATCAATGTGGTGGCCCCCTGGGGGGTTACAATAAGCCACTGTTTTTCAATCACCATTTGAATTGCAGTGCATGACCTGAGCTCTTATCGCATCTCCTCTGACAACTAAGGTCAAGGGTCAGTCAGGGTCACACATTCTGTCACTTACCGGAGAGAGCAATCATTGCTGTGAGCCCCCCTTGCATTCTCCAAAATTAAAATGCACTGTATTTAGCAGGAGTGGTGGCTCTCCCATTTGACCTCCAACATTAGTGAGGGGCCATGAAGAAGCCTTGTCTTTTACGCAGAAAATATTTCGTCCATTGGTATGAGCATATTCTGCACGTGCTCCAGGTAGGGACATCTACCCCCTTTGAAATGCGAAACAGACCATTTCTCTCTGTCTTTTCAGTTGCATGGTGTCCAAGTGGTGTCCATGCATGTGTGTGTTTGTGCACATTGCGTCTATGTTTGTGGCGTGTGCGTGTACATGTGCGCATACTGAGTTTCAGCCATATGATTCCCTGTTTGGAGGAGCAGGCTATTTACAGGAGTAGCTAATAAACTGTGAGTGTACTGTATGTGTGTGAGTGTACTGTATGTGTGTGAGTGTACTGTATGTGTGTGAGTGTACTGTATGTGTGTATGTGTACTGTATGTGTGTGAGTGTACTGTATGTGTGTATGTGTACTGTATGTGTGTGAGTGTACTGTATGTGTGTGAGTGTACTGTATGTGTGTGAGTGTACTGTATGTGTGTATGTGTACTGTATGTGTGTGAGTGTACTGTATGTGTGTGAGTGTACTGTATGTGTGTATGTGTACTGTATGTGTGTGAGTGTACTGTATGTGTGTATGTGTACTGTATGTGTGTGAGTGTACTGTATGTGTGTGAGTGTACTGCATGTGTGTGAGTGTACTGTATGTGTGTGAGTGTACTGTATGTGTGTATGTGTACTGCATGTGTGTGAGTGTACTGTATGTGTGTATGTGTACTGTATGTGTGAGTGTACTGTATGTGTGTGAGTGTACTGTATGTGTGTGAGTGTACTGTATGTATGTGTTTATGTGTTCATGTCCCTGCTTGTGAGTGACTCATAGACATACAGTCGGGTGACAAATCAAAGAAAAAACCGACATAAACTGTCTTAGCAAGGTGTTGGGCCGCCACGAGCCGCCAGAACAGCTTCAATGCACCTTGGCATAGATTCTCCCTCTACTCTAGCATAGATTCTAGTCACTGGAACTCTACTGGAGGGATGGAACACCATTCTTCCAAAAGATATTCCCTCATTTGGTGTTTTGATGATGGTGGTGGAGAGCGCTGTCTAACACGTTGGTCCAAAATCTCCCATAGGTGTTCAATTGGGTTGAGATCTGGTGACTGCAAAGGCCACAGCATATGATTCACATCATTTTCATACTCATCAGACCATTTAGTCATTTTCTAGCATTGGGACCATTAAAACCTTTACAACCAAAGCAACAGCTATAGGTGTAAGAGTACACAAGAGTACACATTTTTTTTTGCTCAATTTTCCTTCTGTTTCCCTGTGCAGCGTCTTTGTGACAGTTCTCTGTAAAAAGCGCTATACAAATAAAATTGAATTGAATTGAATCGAATTGAACATGCATTTGCTCTTAAGAATTAATGTTTCTCTTGATTTTTTACAAATAAAATAATTAATTCTTATTCTTGATGCTGCCATAGTCAGTACTTTTGATGAGTTTCTCAAAGAAACTCACGCTCAGTGTGCACACATTAATGCAATGACTCCTGTCATTTCCACAGCAGAATGAAAAGAAAGTTTGCTTCAATTTGTGCATGAAAGGTTTAAATGAGCAATTTATACAAATATGAAAAAAAAGAACAGATGGATCATGGAGGCAGGGATCGATAAAATTCCAACTGACAATTTTTCACAGGGAAGTGCGATTGAAGCAAAAGCATATTTTTAGAATACGTTAGTTAGCCTGATCATGGTTTAATCTGTGGTCTTTGCATGTATCGTTGCTGTAAATGTTTATAATTTCGTTGACATGCTTGAATAGTCAAGTAGCCCTCTTGTTGCTATAGAGCAGGGGTAGGGAACCCTGGTCCTGGAGAGCCGCAGGGTCTGCTGGTTTTAATTGTTACTCCCCACTTAATTGATCAATTAAAGCAGTTGATTACACAGTTAACTCACCTCACCTGGTTTCTTTGGTCTAAGTAGTTGCTGTATTTAAGGTGAAAACAAAAACCAGCAGACCCTGCAGCTCTCCAGGACCAGGGTTCCCTACCCCTGCTATAGAGCATCATCATGTTCATGTTTGGGCGTGCGCAAGCCTGTTTGTCTGAATAACACGTGAACTGGCAAGAATGCCACGCAGGACTATGCTCTATAATTGCTATATTATTTAAATAATTAATATAGCAAGGTTTCACATTCTTTAATGAAAAAGCCAAAATTGAATACCCTCAGAAGAAAGAATAAGATGTTTGCCACTTTGGAGAAAAAAAACATAAATAACAATGTAAATGTAAGAGCAGAGAGAATTTGTTCTGACAGATATTGAAACTCTAATTCCAAGCGTCTGTTTCCACACAATGGGCAGATTTTAAAATAATAACTCCCATATTAACTCAAAATGATACAAATTTATAAACTCCAGCGCAGTTGTCAGTATTCATTTTGTGTGTATCTCCTTACATAACCCATGCAATTACTATCCAGTGCTGTGAAATTTGCCTTTCAGCTATTGTTGCTCAGGAGAACTCGACAGGGCAGATAGTCTGTCATAAAATTTCAGTATTTAGTCTCAGCTTTCATTGGGAATTCACCTGACAGAACTCTAAACGGTTTGTTCCACCATTTTTAAATATTCCAACGTTTAAAGTTGATACCATCATATTTCAGACAAATCAGAAGAAACAGAATGGATAACAAAAAAGATAACAAGACAGACTGTCAGTTATTCCACCAGAGGAAAATACATTTCCATGCAAAAAAAACAAATATATCACACTGCCTCAGAGTGCAGCATATGTATGGTGATGGTCGACAATGTAGCAGTAGATCTCGGCTCGGTGGCTGAATTACAAAGCAATACCTGTACAAAAAGTTTGCGACAAAATAAGATTTGAGATAACGTTTGTGTTAAATGTATGCACGTACATATCTAGCTGGGCTTCCAGTTTATATTACTCCTCTTCTTACTTTCTACTTTGAAGGGGGAGAGCAGAAGTCAGGATACAGGCACGGAACTCAGGTACTTCAAACACAAACGCACAGTCAGCGACTTCACATCTCTCCCCTATTCCCTTTCTAAATCCCTGCATTGCTAACTCTCTAGCCTTCTCCTCCGGCATGCTCCCCCATTTCATACACAGTATGACGGGGGTAGCCCCAACCTACCTTTCTGTTAATTTACGTATTTGTCCTTAACCATAAATTGTTAGCAATTATTTTGGCTGGCAGGGTCTAGCAACAGTGAGGCAATTAAAATTAAATGCTATGAAAGCTGCTGTGTATACTGTCACCAAAGCTTTATGTCAAGGTACTGTCCTGACTGGTATTGTATTTTAGGTATTTAAGGATCTGTTTATTAGCGAAGTGCAGTGTACAAAACAACAAGCATCTTTTTTTAATTGTATCATTAAAATGCGGCATTACATATTTTAATGATAAAATAAAAATGACACACACAGACAGACACACACCCTTTTTTTTTTTCTTCAAAAATCTCATTCAGGTATATGCAAAGGTTACTCAGAACTACGGTGAGGGTGAGCATTGAGCAAATACCTTCTACATAGCTAAAAAATAATTTACATGGCTAAAGAATATATACTTTCCACTAAATGATGTCTGTAATTAAAGTTGGATGGCCTTCTGGCGTCCCCCATGGAAGATATCTCACTTCATCAGTTTTTACATGTAGTCCCTCATCTATTTGGATGAAAGATGCATGTACTTTGATAAATATAGGAAAGAGGGTCCAACTGAAGCTTTTTGGCGTTCAATGTATAACAACATAAAAATATTTGGTGACACAAAGCAGGCCTTTCAGTCCATCTAGGCTCATCATTTATCTGCTGTCTAGAGATTATCTAGCACCGTGACAAGCGTGGCCCTGAACAACCCAAGTGCCCGCCCTTGCCTCTAACATTATGAGCTGGCAAGCTGCAATAATACAATTCTGACACAAAACTCTCGTTGTAAAATGATTTACATTACATTACATTACAGTCATTTTATCCAAAGCGACGTACAGTAAGTACATACAGAGACGTCATCAAAGTCACTACAGAAAGAGACAAAGCACATCCTTCCCATAATGTAGCAGCTATCCCTAGTAATGAATGTTGACTGTAGTTCTATTTCTAATAGAGTTAATTTTACACTAGTAGAGCAAGGACTACGATGAACTCTGCTAAATTAACATGCGCAGGACTTTTCAGGGGAAAGCTTGCGAGATGTAAAGTGACAGCTCACCTGTGTGGCTGGAGCTACAGGTTGACATTGCACCTGCGCGAGGCCTCCCGTCCGGTGACTGACAGCCGCCACCAGACCGCCGAGGGCCCGCAGGGAAGAACCTGCGCGAGGGCGTGAGATTACCGCCGCGAAAGGCAGCTCAGCGCCCGCTTCAAGAGCCGCGCTCTCCAGCAACGCCACCGCCGGCACAACAGAGGCGCAAACAAGCCGCGCGCCGTGACAGCGGTTTCAAAAAAAGGAACCTGATCGTTTCCGACCGGCAGCTCACCTTCGGAGACAGACTGCCAGGAATCCAAGTGAACCACCTCAGCATGACCACCAAGCTCACTGTGGTTTTTCTTTGATTAAGGAAGAAAAAGAATGAGATTGAAAAAAGTATATATATATATATATATATATATATATATATATATACATCCAGGAGCATGCCTTTGATTTGATCGTAATCTAGATAACACGGAGTTGAGACAAAGGCTGATTTCTAATACATTACCGGCAGCCATGTGCCACACTGTTCCTACTTAATTAGACCCATGATATATGCTCAAATTCATACTCAAGATGCAGGGTGGGATTCTACAGAAAATAACATATCTTTAAAATGGAAAGATCTTTGATATCTTTCAATTTATATCTTTCCACTGATACATTTCAATTTTATATGATAATAATTTTATATGATAATAATGTGTGGAAGCTCCCTATTTGTTCTCCTTGAGAACAAAGAATAAAAAAGACATGACACCTGATGTACATTCATTGACATTCATTAAGATTTACCCACTGCAGCACGTATATGAGGTGAGCCGTGTCGCTTCCCATGCCAACGGGACATTGTCACTCATGTAAAACGACATGGACGTCAGCCGAAACTAAGGCGCCCCTTTAAAAGAGAGCGCCAAGGAGACGACAAACGTCTGCCGCGCTGGCGTGATCTCAGAATTTTATTTTGTGGCACACTCCCGATTCCTCCGCCCGCAGAGAGTGAACATTTATGCCCAGGAAATAATTAATCATGTTTAGAAGTCAGTGTTGGGGAACTTCTAAGCCCCTGTCTAGCTGCCCACCTGCCAATGGCTCTGGAGAAGCTGTGCCTCGTGCGCTGTGTGCACCGTCTGCAGGGCTGGCGTAATCCATTCATCTTCTCGTGTGTGGTTAGGCGCTTTGATCGTTTATAACATTAATGTTTGACAGAAGCAGTCAGAGGGATGGGGAATGCAGCAGTGTCCTGCGCCCATACTCACTGGAGGACTGGACCTGTGCATCCCTTGTGCTTTTTATAAAATCGTATAAGTTTTAAATATACATACATTTTATATGACAATAGCATTACAATGATCAAGAGCTTAACACTTCTCAGTTTCTCACAGAAATAGGAGCAACTACCAGAGTGTCACTTCTGCATCCTGCGTGGCTGTGTATGGCAGTGGCAGTGTAGTATAATGGTTAAGGAACTGGCCTTGTAACCGAAAGGCTGCAGGTTCGATTCCCAGGTAGGACACTGCCGTTGTACCCTTGAGCAAGGTACCTAACCTGAATCGCCTCAGTATATATCCCTGCTGTATAAAATGGATAATATGTAAAAAATAAAAAATGCTAAAAAGTTGTGTAAGTCGCTCTGGATAAGAGCATCTGCTAAATGCCTGTAATGTAATAATTCAATGTTTTCATAAACCCTGCAATTGTTTAATAGGATTTATAAAGATGTTAACTCATGGTAATGCAGGTATTTGAGTATGCATGCTTCATGATGATTTTAGGAATAGATACTTTACGTGAAGTGGGGCCATGATTTTTAAAACAACTCACTCCGTCTTGCATGGAAAAGTCAAATCAAGTAGCCTATTATTACGTACAGTATGAGATTAGAGTAAAATTTCTATTTTTGAGAGTTGACAGTAAAATGTTCAGAGTAAGAAAGGAATGATACTTTAAGCATACTGCATGTCTGTCCCATCTCTGCAACATTCTCCATCAACTTGAAAGAAAGCAGACAATCATGTGCACTAATCATGAATGTCGCTGATCTGACTACAGCTAGATTGAAAAAACAAAAACATCTTTTTACGAAATAGATTTTTAAAATGATTATTTTCAGTGGTAAACTCAATCATGCCATGGCTATCTGAGATCGCTGTTTCAGCTTTGCACTTGAGTTAGTCTCCTACAATATTAGTCAGGGCACTCTCTTCAGTGGATATCAAATCAAAGTAGATTTAATCAAAGCCACTCTCCTTTTTGAACAAAAAAAATAAATCAGCAACAACAAAAAAAAAAACATTTTGCATCCTTGAATTGCTCCAATCACACGCACACCTGATACAATATCACTGAGATTTCCATGTGGAACAGTTGCTTGGCAACCAATTTATTTTGAGCAATCGCTTTGTGCATTGTGTACTTTTTGATCTACTTCATAAAACTAGCGGAGACACAATCCCTCAGTCATCACATGCATCAAACTCTTTTTTTTTTAAATTTACTTTCTAAGAAAAGTGGTGAGGAATCAGCAAACTGCTCTTCTAAAGCTCTGTCTTTAAGCAGGATTTGCTTCAGTCTTCAAAATCTACAGACAAAAAAGGTGTAAAAGCTACAATGGTAAAGTCAGCTGTTTAATGCAAACAGCTCACATTTAAGCCTATTTTCCAATTTGCCAATGCACTGTCACAGGAGAATATTCTTGTAGTCAGCAGAAACAAGCCTACCTAGGTTGCTAATTGGAGCGGGTTTTACTGAGCAGATGAAACGCAGTGTCACAATCGCAGAGAGAATGACTGTGGTAAATGAACATTTTCCAGGAAATGAAGAATCTGCATTTGCAAACACTCCTGAATGGAAACTCAGCTGTTCTGCATTAAACTAGATAGATAGATAGATAGATAGATAGATAGATAGATAGATAGATAGATAGATAGATAGATAGATAGATAGATAGATAGATAGATAGATAGATAGATAGATAGATAGATAGATAGACAGACAGAAATATGAGGCGCGGTTGTGTGGTCGTCATGTTCAGTCAGTGCTCAATAAAAATGCAGCGAGATGTTTCACCTGCTGATGACATTTCATGCTCTGATCCTTTTTCTACTCATGAATATTTTCGCTCCGCTAGACTGTGTGAGCTAACGTGTGATTATGCACATGTCAGGTAGCACGTCCTTTGTTCACTACGGAAAGGCAACGGGATCAAAAGTAACACCATTCAGAAGTTCAAACTGACTCTCAGGTTGCCCTCCACATATCAATTTTGCATTTTTAAATGATTTGTAAGAGGTGGCAAGTTTCTGAAAGCATAAAAGGATAAGTGTACCCAAAAATAAAATGTTCCTATTTCATCATATTTTCTGTTTTAAAGAAGACATGCATCATCATTACCCTTCATGTCAGCAAAGAGAAAATTATTTGTTCAGTTGTTCTACTTTTACCTTCTTTCCAGACAGTTCAGAGAACCCAAATGCAATTCAGTGACTCGTGGCATGTGTGCACAGCTGTCCTGGATGTATGCAGTGATTTATATCACAGGAAAAAAACTGTCAATTCAATATTACATTACATTTCACACAACAGAGATAGTGAGGCATTTTTCCCCCCTACAGCCTCATTTTCCCACAGACTGCAACGTTTCACGTTGGAGTGGGCATGAGAGAAAAAACGCATTATGGAAGATTGTAGTTTAAGTAAATTGAACAGGAAAAATATTTCCTATGATTGACTTGTTTACCTAATATCCTACCAATTCCCAGAATTATGTTGTCGCTGATGTGTTTGCACCTCAATTTAACTAAATTAAATTACATTTAAATTTAAATTTAAGAGAAACAGAAGGGAACTTGGGCAAAAACCAGGCCTGATGCCCCAAAAAACAAACGGGGTAAAAACTCCCCAGTGGAGAGAAAAACACTCACAGTGGCGAGAAAAAAGTCCCTGATGGGAAGAGATCTGTGGAGGAACCTGGCTAGAAAGGGGGGAGCCCATCCTCCTCAGTCCCACACAGCGAGCTCGAGCAGGCATGTCAAACACAGTGAGCGTGTGCAGGGGGGGGTGGCGACATAGGGGGCAAACTGAGGCTAAGCGGGGCTCTCTCCCGAGAGACCTGCCGTCCGAGAGACCTGCCGTCCGAGGGACAACGGGGTTCTCACCCGCTCCACAGTGCCGGTCAGCGACACTTCAGCGTTGATGAGTGAGCAGTGACAGCTGTGTAGTCTTACGCTTACACCACATGCACATACACACGCGCAACCACATGCATACACGCACATGCACACACAAACACATATTGATAATTATAACAAGGACCATTAATTAATAAAAACGGGCTGTGGTGAAAAAATTAAGTTTTCATCTGTCAGATAGATAATTCATCCTATTTAAACAGTAAAGACGTGAACAGTGAAGACATGAAGTGTTGCTAGTAGCAGTTAGAATTATATTTTTTTGTACTTCATTTTTTGGCACTTTCTTTAAGAACAATGTTATGGCCGACAAGCTAACAATCCATCATGTCAAGCTGTCTGTGACCAACTACTGCACCTCAGATCTGTCTGTGACCAACTACTGTACCTCAGAGCTGTCTGTGACCAACTACTGTACCTCAGAGCTGTCTGTGACCAACTACTGTACCTCAGAGCTGTCTGTAACCAACTACTGTACCTCAGAGCTGTCTGTGACCAACTACTGTACCTCAGAGCTGTCTGTAACCAACTACTGTACCTCAGAGCTGTCTGTAACCAACTACTGTACCTCAGAGCTGTCTGTGACCAACTACTGTACCTCAGAGCTGTCTGTAACCAACTACTGTACCTCAGAGCTGTCTGTGACCAACTACTGCACCTCAGATCCAAAGTAAACTGTAAACATTGTGCAAAAGGTTTTGAATTAATATGAATAACAAATGTAAAATGCAACGATTGAATAAAAAATGGTCTTACAACACACACACACACGCACGTCACACACACACATGAACACACACACACACACACACACACACACACACTCACAGGCCTGGATTCAATCGAAATGTGTTCTTTGTACTTAGATTTACAAATTCATTATATGATTCACAGTTAATTTTTTCTGCACAAATGCAGTTCAGTGGCAAGTTAAATGTAATCTTTCGGCAACTTACAAAAAAAAATCCATTATTATTTGCAAAAGGTAGTTAAATATTAATTACATTAAGGCACACATGCAAATTTAATTCAGGCCACAGGCCACAGCATTACAAAAAATACAATTGCTATCATCCCTAGTACTAGCAGTACTGCCGATTTGAACGGTTTCATTAGTAAAAGCTGGCACATGTGAATAAATATCAGAATCGTGACATATAAGCCTCTAAAACATCCTAGAGGAACAGTACTCACTTATAATGCAATTGCCTCATGCATTATATGTAAATTAATTTATAACAGGATTATTTCTACAGTAGGGATAAGATGGAGGGTTGCTTAGGAATGCCTTAGCATGCCAGCGCCTTTCCAAAGTGACACTCTGCCAGTGACCTGCACGCTGAAGAAGCCTCAACGTATTTCAGATGTCTAAATACACCCAGGGACTGACAACCGCTTGGCAGTTTCAACAAAGGAGCTTGAGTGCTAGATGTGAACCTGCAACAATCTCCTGACAATTCCCAAAAGAAGCCAAAACACACACATCCCTCACAGACCTCCAAACACAGACAGAAATGAGATGTCATAAAATAGAGAGAACTTTCTAGAACAGGCCTTGCACGACTGTTCAGTGTTTACCTCAGAGTCCACCCGGGGCACAGCCATCCATCCCCACAATTTCATTGGTGGGCTGCAGTGTTCCGTTGATAGATGTCACCGATTTGACTCCGCGGAAGGGGCAGAACAAATCTGGAGCCTGTTAACTGACAGGGCTACAAAATAGCTGAAACTGGTTTAACATAAAACGATTTGATTTCTTCGAACTGCCTCGAGACTCCAATGCCAGAAAATAGGTTTAAAAAAACAGCCAACACTGATCAAAAGATTTTAACTGATGGGGGACTAAATGTGCCTTAGAAAATATCCAAATGAAGAGGCAGTTAGACCTTTTACCGAAAAGCTAATTGTTCTTGCAAATAAAAGCATACTTTCTTTCCTTCTGATGAATTGGCTCATCTGTATTCTGCCCTATAATTTTTCCCAATAGTGATCTTTATTAAAAAGGGCAGGCAGCAGGAGTCTTAACTACATTTAGATTATTAATAAAATAAAAAAGTGAAAAGTAAAGTAATTCAGTCAAAAACTCAGCTTCAGAACAAAGAAGATTTATAATCCCTTCATCTATTTTACTCAATTAGGAATGAGAAATAAGAAAAAAGAAATAGGTGCTTTTGTTCATTTGATAGGGATGGTGATTTAGATTTTTTTCTTGTTGGAAGCACAGCAGATTCATGGAACTGAGGCACTAAAAACTGCAATTAATTTTTGTAAATATCAATAACTGCAGTGATAATAACCGTAATGACTTATTTTAGTAGGAAGGTTATACCTGTTTACCCAGCCAACAAAATATACTTTGTTGCTCTGTAACATTTTATAAGAACCCTTTAAACTTTTTTGTTTATTCAAGATCCTCCACTGCAGACTTCATTTGCTTTCTCTGTGTTGCCGCCACACTTATCTTATATATTATGTTATATTTGTAGCATAACACGTTTTAAGAGACAAAGGGAATATGGTAAGACTAAATCTTGAATTGGGGGAGTGACTTTAGTACACATCCTCGCAACCGGATATAAAGAAAGATTACATTGAAAGGCATACTTGCATGGTTTTCAATCTCTTTCAGCGGATCCATTTCCATTATAGCTTTGTCTGCCAGCTTTGTCAAAGACAATCTGCATTCACAATTTAAATTATCTCAGTAAAATGATATCACAAATGACAAATCTCAAAGGAAAGATGACTCATTTGATTTTACTATTATCACTTTTATTGAGGTACATTAAGTATATTTTACAGTTGAAATGCTGACCTTTATGGTTAACCCAACCTTAAAACTAAACATCCTTGAACTTTGGAAATAAGTTTATATGTGTATAGCCATTATATGTGTGTACCCAGAATAGGTTAAAAAATAAAGCAGATTGCAATGAAGTGTAACAAATCTATGAGGATTGTGACAAAACTGTAACAGATCTAAGGATCTTCACTGATTATTATTAATTAGTTTAAATAAAATAAGTAAGGTAAATCCAGGAAAATTAATTTATTTTCCATTTTTATTTGTTCTAATTCAATTTATATGCACTCAACACATCACTCGAGAGAACTATGCTAGAAATCTTAAAATCCTTTGTAGGCAGAAACAGAATGCTGAGAAAACTAAATCAATGGAGGTCAAGGACTCAATTCCAATAACAGTTTTTTGAATTTGAAATAACAAGCATGAAAAAACAAACAAATAGCAGCATGTCTTTGTTTTTGACTTTATTGTTAGTCGCTTTTAAAACTCACTTTTAGCAAAGTCTGAAGCTAGGGGGACTATTTATGAAGACTGCTGGAACTTACACAGGTGTTGTGGGATATAAAGTGGTTGATTTAGTGGGGTATTTACTAAAAGTGACTGTGTAAATGAGTACAGCAGCTGCTGGGTGTCTCATCCAGTCAAAGCTCCCTGTTCTAGTGCACGGATGGGCTCGGCATCCACGCGGTCTGGTATCGAATTCAGACCGTGCCAGAGCAGCGACTGTGGCCGGCAGCCCCGCGGGGCCCAAGCACAGCTGGCTCTAGCATCGCCCGGGGACGACCACGCCTCAGAGCGTACCATCGACTTCCGCATATCAATCAGGCACCTGTGAGTTTCACCCGACGAGCCACACGTGAAGCTTCTCAACTCGAGAACTGCGGCGTGAAAAGCTGACAACACGCGCTTCGGAGGAGAGCTAAAGGATACGTGCGCTCTCCCGAGTCGACAAGGGAGGTCACGATGAGCGTTGCAGTGCATGCTGGGTATTCCTGACTGGTGAGAAAAAGGGGAAAACATTTCAACACTGCTTTTAAAAGCAAGCCTTGCACATGCGGTATGCAGAACAAAGGAGAGAACATTTACAATGCATACAATGAACTGTCAGCACCACTGTAAACCAGAATGAGTGATAAACCAGAAGCATGTTCATGTAGAGACACATCTGTGCTGTTGGGACAGTGTGTTTATTCTCTTCCAGGGGATCTCTTTCTACTTTGCAGTACTGACTGACATATAGGTCAATAGGTTGTGACGCTTTTCCCCCCCCTGGAGATCTATAAGAGACATATGCAAATAAGGAATACTCTATTTTGAATTTGTAATCGTTGATACCACGGATTTTTTTCCTTCTAACAATAATTACATCCGCCAGTCAATGCTCTGTTTCCTGATCTAACAGTGAATATCTGCTTTCCACAGGCAGTAATATGCACAACTTACTACTTTACTTTATCTTTTATGTAATTGTAGAACGCCTCGATAAATCGCATTTGCTAGTTAATATGCTTTCCGTTTTTGCAGTTTCAAATCAGAACTACTAAAAATACATATGCAATAAGGCACACTTGCAAAATTCAGAGGCCCCAACATTTATCACATTTAATGAGTGTTAAATGCAGGTGTTCATGTTACGATCCTGATACGGGACGAACCCAAGTGCAACGACCAGGAGACAGATTACAGAAAGTGGAACTTTATTAAGCGTTGGGGTGGTCCCAAAGCTGTACACGGGAGCAAAACAGGTTAGTTAGTTAACACAGGATAGCGTCCAACTGAGGACTGCTCCAAGCCGGAGCTGGACTTGAGGAAACACGGAACTGTTCCAAGCCGGAACTGGACTTGAACGGAGGTGTCTAAAACACCGGAACTGGACTGGAACTGGACTGGAACTGGACTGGAAACTGGATCGGAACTGGACTGGAAACTGGACCGGAAGGTCCACTCAGGAAACGGGAACGGCACGGAACTTGTTCCAAGCCGGAACTGGACTTGAACGGAGGTGTATAAAACACCGGAACTGGACTGGAACTGGACTGGGAACTGGACTGGAAACTGGACCGGGAGATCCACTCAGGAAACGGGAACGGCACGGAACTTGTTCCAAGCCGGAACTGGACTTGAACGGAGGTGTATGAAACACCGGAACTGGACTGGAACTGGACTGGAAGCTGGACCGGAAGGTCCACTCAGGAACACAGGGGACGGCACGGAACTTGTTCCAAGCCGGAACTGGACTAGAACGGAGGTGTCTAAAACACCGGAACTGGACTGGAAACTGGACTGGAGCTGGACTGGAAACTGGATCGGAACTGGGCTGGAACAGGACTGGAAACTGGACCGGGTAGCTTGAGTAACCGGGCAGAAAGCAGAGGTTAAAGGCAGGGTGTTGTGACAGGACTGTAGCTGGTGAATGCACCGCCGAGTTGGAAGGTGCGGCGTAGCTCGGGCAATACTGGCGTAAGCCGGCTGGCATGCAGAGGTCCTGGTACTGCAACACGAGTACGGGAGGTACGTAACACGGGGAGGGCAAACACAGCTGCGGGAAGACTGGAACTGCGGCGTCTGGAGGTTTTGAAGGGAAACAGGTAAATGCATGCAGCAGCGAAAGATTAGCAGAGATAGCTACCAGTCAGGAAACCAGGCGAACAGGTATGAACCAGCAGGTTCACAAACACTGGACCAGAAACGGGATACGAAACAAACACGGTAGGTTAGTCAACGAACTGGCGCTGAATAGCAGCCAGCCAGGGGTTTAAATGGTGCAGGAAGTGAAGGAGAAAACGAGAAACAGGTGTGATGTTAAATCAGGAGTGATTGCCGAAGCACAGCAGTGAGGAATGTGAGTAACGAGAGGGGCGAGTGATAGGCGGAAGCTAAAGTGGAAAATGAAACCAAAAGTACCCGAGGGAGACGCCCAGTCCACAGCCAGGAGGGAAACACGGACAAGGGATCCAACATGACACGGAAGGAAACAAGGAAAACATGGAAAACGGACAGGACGGGAACGGAACGTTACAGTACCCCCCCCTCAATGTACGCCACCTGGCGTACCCGGAGGCCTGGTCTTGTCAGGGAACTGTTCGTGGAAGTCTTGGATTACTGAATGGTCCAAGATCAGGCTCTTGTGGAGCCACGACCTCTCCTCAGGACCGTACCCCTCCCAGTCGACGAGGTATTGGAAACCCCGGCCCCTGCGGCGGATATCAATAACACGGTTCACCGTGTAGGCCGGGGCGTTGTCAACAACTCGGACGGGAGGAGGCGGGATGGTAGGGGTACTGAGGGGGCTGGAGGAGACAGGCTTAACCTGGGACACATGAAACACAGGGTAAACTTTGAGGGAGGCGGGGAGGGAAAGTTTAACAGACACCGGGTTAACTAGACAAATGATGGGGAAGGGACCAATAAAACGGGGCTGAAGCTTTCTGGATGAAGAGGGAAGGGAGATGTTTGCAGTGGAGAGCCAGACCTGCTGACCGGCCCTATACTGTGGGGCTGCGGTCCTGTGAAGGTCCGCCAGACGTTGGGAGCGGGAATTGGCGTGAAGGAGTGCGGTGCGTGTGAGTCTCCAAATGTTTTTACAACGAAGGACATGGGCCCTAACAGAGGGGACAGCTATCTCGGCCTCCTGGGTCGACAGAAGAGGGGGTTGATAGCCTAAAGCACACTCAAACGGGGATAGGCCAGTAGAGGCACTCTTAAGGGAGTTATGTGCGTACTCGACCCAGGGGAGAAAACGGCTCCAAGAGGCAGGATTGCGCACTGTAACGCACCGCAGGGCGGCCCCCAGGTCCTGGTTCGCCCTCTCTGCCTGACCATTAGACTGGGGATGGAAACCCGAGGAAAGACTAGGAGAGGCACCCAGGGCTGCACAGAACGCCCTCCAAACTCGGGAGGAGAACTGGGGCCCACGGTCTGACACGATGTCAGAGGGGATCCCGTGCAGCCTGACCACGTGTAGCACCAAGAGCTCAGCGGTTTCAAGGGCGGACGGGAGCTTGGGGAGGGGAACAAAGTGAACCGCCTTGGAGAACCGGTCCACTATTGTCAGAATGACGGTGTTACCTTCTGACAACGGCAGACCGGTTACGAAGTCCACACCAATGTGACTCCAAGGACGGCCAGGGACGGGGAGGGAGAGGAGAAGACCGGAGGGAGGCTGGTGGGAAGCCTTGCTCCTGGCGCACACCGAGCAGGCCAGGACGAAGGCACGGGTATCCCCTTTAAGGGTAGGCCACCAGAAACTCCTCCTGACGAGGGCGATAGTTCTGGCGACACCTGGGTGACATGCCAGGCACGAGGCGTGAACCCATTCGAGGACCTGGGAGCGGACGGAATCGGGGACAAAAAGACAGGAGTTAGGGTTATTGCGGGGGTCCGGTTGGGAAGTCTGGGCGGCCTTCACAATGCCCTCAATCTCCCAGGAGACCGCAGCCACCACACAGGAGGCCGGCAAAATGGGCTCCGGATCAGCAGGACTGGAGGGAGGGGAAAAAATGCGGGACAGGGCATCTGCTTTAATATTACGGGAACCAGGGCGGAAAGAAACAGAGAAATTAAAGCGTGCAAAAAATAACGACCATCTAGCCTGACGAGAATTGAGCCTCTTGGCAGATCTTAAATAAATGAGGTTTTGATGGTCGGTAAAAACAAGAAAAGGGGTACCTGCCCCCTCCAGCCAGTGGCGCCACTCCTCAAGAGCCAGTTTTATCGCCAGCAGTTCCCGATCCCCGACATCGTAGTTCCTCTCGGCGGAGGACAGCCTCCGGGAGAAGAATGCGCAGGGATGGAGCTTGCTATCAGAGGCGGACCGTTGAGACAGAATGGCCCCCACGCCGGTGTCGGAGGCATCCACCTCAACGACAAACTGCCGAGAAGTGTCAGGGTGAAGGAGGATAGGTGCTGAGGAAAACCGAGCCTTGAGTAGCTCGAAAGCTCGCTGGGCATCGGAATTCCAACAGTAAGGCAGGGCAACGGAAGTGAGTTTAGTCAGGGGAGCAGCAATGGAACTGTAATTGCGAATAAAGCGGCGGTAGAAATTTGCAAACCCCAGGAACTGTTGAAGGTGCTTGCGGGAGGTGGGTTGGGGCCATTCTGTCACCGCCTTGATTTTCACCGGGTCCGCCCGGATACTGCCCTCCTCGATAATGAAGCCGAGGAACGGGACCGTGGAAGCGTGGAAGGAACATTTCTCAGCCTTAACAAACAGCTGATTCTCCAACAGCCGCTGGAGAACCTCTCGAACGTGACGGACATGCTCCTGCGGGGATTGAGAAAAAATTAAAATATCATCGATATAAACAAAAACGCTCCTCCCTAGGAGGTCCCGCAGGACGTCGTTCACCATGCTCTGGAAGACTGCTGGGGCGTTAGTAAGGCCGAAAGGGACCACCAGGTATTCGTAGTGGCCCAACGGGGTATTAAAAGCAGTCTTCCACTCGTCCCCCTCACGGATACGCACCAAGTGATACGCATTCCGGAGGTCGAGCTTGGTGAACGTCACAGCTGGAGAGAGGGCTTCAAAGGCGGTGTTAATGAGGGGAAGAGGGTATTTGTTACGGATGGTGACCTGGTTGAGGCCCCGGTAGTCGATGCAGGGTCGCAGGGAGCCATCCTTCTTCCCAACGAAGAAGAACCCTGCACCGACTGGGGATGAAGAGGGACGGATAATACCCGAAGCGAGGGAGTCGTGGATGTATTCCTCCATGGCTAGTTTCTCCGGTCCAGACAGACTGTAGAGGCGTCCCGATGGCAGTTTAGCTCCAGCCAGTAGGTCAATGGCGCAGTCATACGGCCTGTGAGGAGGTAAGGACAGAGCACGTGATTTAGAAAATACTTGCGCGAGGTCGTGATACTCGCTGGGAACATTCGTTAAATCCGGTATAGGTTGCATGGAACAGGGTTTACTGGGCCCCGGAGGGGGTAGTGCAGAACGGAGACAGCTGGCTAGACAGTGGGCACTCCACGCCAGGATGCGACCGGCTTTCCAGTCAATATGGGGATTGTGGAGGCGAAGCCAGGTCTGACCTAAAACCAGAGCAGATTGTTGGGAGTTAATCAGTAATAGCTGAATGGACTCCCGATGATTGCCAGATAGAACTAATTGGATAGGAACGGTGGAGTGGGTAACTAACCCCAAACTCCTGCCGTCCAGAGCTAGAGCTGAAATGGGTGAAGTGAGACGTTCCGTGGGAATGCCGGCCCTCCTGGCGAAGGTGATATCCATGAAGCTGGCGTCAGCTCCGGAGTCAATTAGGGCCGAAGAAGATAGGGTCTTGTCCCTCCAAAGGAGAGTAGCCTTGAACATGAGGCGGTCCTGGGCAGCATGGTTGGGAACGATGGGGCTCGTCAGTACGCCCAGTCTTACTGGCGAGCCCCTTCTTTTGGGCGAATGGGACAGGAGGCGATCTGATGGCCAGGCTTGCCGCAATAGAAACAGGATCTGGTGCGCTGACGGCGCTGACGCTCCTCGGGATTGACCGCAACTCTGCCCAGTTGCATGGGCTCTTCCTCGGACCCGGCCGTAGGCGCCCGAGATCCAGTGATGGAGTGTGAATGAACATTAGAGACGACGGAGGGCGAATGACGCCCGGAACTTCCTCCCCGCTCCCGGGCCCGGATGCGGAGACGATTATCGATGGCTATAGCGAGGCTGATGAGGCTATTAAGGGAGTTGGATTCCTCCCGAGTGGCAAGCTGGTCCTTGAGTTCCTCGCTGAGAGCTTGGCGGAAAGCCCCCTGGAGGGAGGCGTCATTCCATCCTGACTCCGCGGCGAGGGTACGAAACTGAATGGCCATTTCTGCGACACTGCGGTTGCCTTGGCGAACTTGAAGCAGACGCTGGGTAGCGTCACGTCCACAGGTCGGGTGTTCAAACACACGTCGCATCTCTGCCGTAAAGGCTGCGAAGTTGCTGCATAACGGAGCCTGGCTGTCCCAGATGGATGTAGCCCACTCCAGGGCGCTCCCTCCCAGGCTGCTCATAATGAACGCGATCTTGCTGGAGTCAGAGGCGAAGGAGGAGGGCTGCATCCGAAACACTATGTCACATTTAAGTAGAAATTCACGACATCTCCCCAACCCCCCGCGATATAACTCGGGGTGTTGTACACGGGGCTCACGGCTGGAAGTGGGAGCCGGTGCCTCCGGATGGGGTTCGGGAGAGGAAGGAGTAGGGTTGGCTGGAATCCGTAGTAGCGGTTGGTGGAGCGAAAGTTGGGATACTTGCTCCGTGATGCCCCTAACTACTTCCAGCACATCATCCAAACGGCGACCCTGTTGGTCGCTGATCGCAGTTTGGCAGGAGAAGGCGTGGCGAATCTGTTCCAGATCGGCTGGGTCCATATTGTGGGCCAGTTCGTTCTGTTACGATCCTGATACGGGACGAACCCAAGTGCAACGACCAGGAGACAGATTACAGAAAGTGGAACTTTATTAAGCGTTGGGGTGGTCCCAAAGCTGTACACGGGAGCAAAACAGGTTAGTTAGTTAACACAGGATAGCGTCCAACTGAGGACTGCTCCAAGCCGGAGCTGGACTTGAGGAAACACGGAACTGTTCCAAGCCGGAACTGGACTTGAACGGAGGTGTCTAAAACACCGGAACTGGACTGGAACTGGACTGGAACTGGACTGGAAACTGGATCGGAACTGGACTGGAAACTGGACCGGAAGGTCCACTCAGGAAACGGGAACGGCACGGAACTTGTTCCAAGCCGGAACTGGACTTGAACGGAGGTGTATAAAACACCGGAACTGGACTGGAACTGGACTGGGAACTGGACTGGAAACTGGACCGGGAGATCCACTCAGGAAACGGGAACGGCACGGAACTTGTTCCAAGCCGGAACTGGACTTGAACGGAGGTGTATGAAACACCGGAACTGGACTGGAACTGGACTGGAAGCTGGACCGGAAGGTCCACTCAGGAACACAGGGGACGGCACGGAACTTGTTCCAAGCCGGAACTGGACTAGAACGGAGGTGTCTAAAACACCGGAACTGGACTGGAAACTGGACTGGAGCTGGACTGGAAACTGGATCGGAACTGGGCTGGAACAGGACTGGAAACTGGACCGGGTAGCTTGAGTAACCGGGCAGAAAGCAGAGGTTAAAGGCAGGGTGTTGTGACAGGACTGTAGCTGGTGAATGCACCGCCGAGTTGGAAGGTGCGGCGTAGCTCGGGCAATACTGGCGTAAGCCGGCTGGCATGCAGAGGTCCTGGTACTGCAACACGAGTACGGGAGGTACGTAACACGGGGAGGGCAAACACAGCTGCGGGAAGACTGGAACTGCGGCGTCTGGAGGTTTTGAAGGGAAACAGGTAAATGCATGCAGCAGCGAAAGATTAGCAGAGATAGCTACCAGTCAGGAAACCAGGCGAACAGGTATGAACCAGCAGGTTCACAAACACTGGACCAGAAACGGGATACGAAACAAACACGGTAGGTTAGTCAACGAACTGGCGCTGAATAGCAGCCAGCCAGGGGTTTAAATGGTGCAGGAAGTGAAGGAGAAAACGAGAAACAGGTGTGATGTTAAATCAGGAGTGATTGCCGAAGCACAGCAGTGAGGAATGTGAGTAACGAGAGGGGCGAGTGATAGGCGGAAGCTAAAGTGGAAAATGAAACCAAAAGTACCCGAGGGAGACGCCCAGTCCACAGCCAGGAGGGAAACACGGACAAGGGATCCAACATGACACGGAAGGAAACAAGGAAAACATGGAAAACGGACAGGACGGGAACGGAACGTTACAGTTCAAGTTTTAATAAATGTAGCCAGGTGATTTATTGCAAGTGGTTATGGTTTTGCATGTATATTTCTAGTCACCACAAATTCTCAGTAAATCTGGCAAGTTTTTTTTCTTTTTTTCTTTGGAATACATTTTCCACCTTATTGGAAGTTTAACACTGTCTTGAACCACTTTCCATCCTATTATTGGTTATGGTGATATTCCATATGTGACACCTCCTCTTCATTGTGTATGTTTACTAGGGATATTTCAGATTTAAAAAAAAAACTATCCCACTCATTATTGCACTTTTTATGTGAAGACAGGTGGTGCTTCCCTTTCCTGCTGTGGCATTGCTACATTTCCACATGTAAGCCTATTTTTAATGCTGCCTACCTTTGTACCTTGTTCAGGATAGTGTCTGCAAATCCCACCCACAGTCTTAGGAACACATTGTAATATCCCTGTTGCAAGCGAATAAGGGGTTTTCTTAGGAGAAGTGGAGGTTGTTTACTGGACCTGGGAACTGGGCCCCATATCTCTAAACAAACCGTACAATACCATCTACTCCACGGTCATGGAATATGAAAATATGGAAAGCAAATTTATTTTATGTCTAATGTGTTCTGGTCTGGAGTGTGTTTTCCAAAAGCGACAAAACAGAAAAATTCTACTTAACTACTTAATATTGTAACAACGTCATTGCATACAGGTCTTGTTTCCCAAAGCTCCCACGTTAGCTATATGGCTCAATATTCCCTCGTAGCTTTGTGAGTAGGGTCACCTTTTTTTCCAAAGCAGTTTTCTCACTTGCATTTCAGTCATGCCTCAGCTTGAGGTCAGCAGAGCCTTCTTTGTTCAAAACATGTTAGACCATTATCGCACTACACCTCTCCAGTCATCTATGCCGATAAGACAATTGCCACTCAAAGACGATTCACAGCAATGTTCCCACACCGTCACGTGCCCCGTTCAACGTGGTTATTAGAACTGCCGACAAGTGGCCAAGATGACCACATTATGACATACACACCTACTATTTGAATTGTTCTACAATATCTTTTTTTTTTGCCTGGACGCACAGCGTAGGTGACTGTAGGTAACTGACTGGCTCCGTGGCTGCCTGTTCCCCGCTGTTGAAAAGCGCAAATTGCGAGTGGTGAAAAGTGCATGCGCAAAATTCTATTTTCGTTGTAAAAAGGTGAACGAGTCAAATTTCAAGTAATTACGGTAAAAGGTTTGCTGTCTGAGCCTTCGTGAGTTTATGGTGGGAGGTCACATTTTGGAGATGGTAAACGTGGCATTCGAGTTGCACAACTGGGCACTTGGTGCCATGGACACCCTTCGCTGGAAAGTTTTGGCTTTGCTAGCAAACATAGCTAAAACAGCTAACTACAACCATAACGTTTTAACTTTTAAATGTATATGTTTCTCATTCAGTATCAGTATGTTGGCCAATACAAAAGCATTTCATGATGAAAAACGAAAGCTGAAGCGCTTTAAAAGCGAAAACTACATAAAAGCAATGTTTGTGGACACCTGTGGATATGTTTAAAGATACAGGTCAATTGGCTGAAATGTATAATCTTTCTTGTTGGCGTTAGCTCCCAGTGAACATGCCTATAATTGTTTCAGCAGCGGGAGGGGTGATACTTTTAAATCTATTCATTGAATCAATGACATAATTCGTTTTCATACCTTGCCGATTACCATGGACTGCTTAGTAGGTAATGTATTAACAATCAATAATTTATTGGTTTTGAGATAAAAAAATAAAAAAAATAAAAAATATTATAGCCTAGTTAAGCGTGTAAGCATAATATTTTTTTGTTATCGCATAGAGAACACAACCTCCAATGTTTAACGTTAACTCCGGTCCAATATTTCATTTTGCCATATGTAGCCTATGCATTATGTGACGTTTTATCCTTTGTTCATTGAATGCATCCGGCAAATAACTAAATAAAATAGTTGACTACAGTGCACATGTACAGTGCACATGTTTTCAAGTAGGGGAGACCGAGGCATCTTGGCACACTTTTGGTTCTCGCTTACATTTCTCAGTCACAGTACATCACAGGTACTTGTTTTTCATATCAAAGTAAATATTATATTCTGAAGCATAAATGTTTATTTTTAGATTATTAATCCTCACATTAATATAGAGATATCAATGATCAAATACAGAGTATGCATCGTGACAACTTGCCTCATCACGGAGCAAGTTGTCACAGTATGTGAGGCAAACTGTCAAATTGTATTTTACAACAAATAATAACACAAACAAATCATCCTGAACATAGATTTTTTTTTATTTTTTATGTTGCAACTAAACACTATTACACTGTGGTTAGCATAACAACCTCTACACCATTACACTGTGGTTAGCATAACAACCTCTCCCCCAGGAGATCCCGGTCGAGCCCCCAAATATAACAAACTTGGTTCAGGCTGGGCTCGGATTTCCCAGGGGAGAGGTTGCTACGCTATATTTTTATATATTTATATATTATACAGTAATATATTGTACAATATTTGTTATGCTCCCTTGTATATTATTCCTACCCTGGTTGTTATTACATCATTCATATCTTTAATGACAAAATGACTTAATGTGTGGTGCAGCATATAAACACACATTGATTTGTATTGATTACGCATTGCTTAGCAACCACCAACGTTAGCTGCTAGCAGAGTCCTACTTTCTGCTCAGTGTGTGGCTTGTATAAGCTATATTGGGTCTTGTCTAATCAATGGCTTCTGTGGAGCTGCAGCCGGGAAGCAACTCTGCCTGTTAGTTTATACTGAGGCACGTTGTTACATGTGACATCTTGCCCCAACGACATTGAGACGAGTTGCCTCAAACTGACCTGGGTGCTAAACTAGCTATACTCCTATCTTATGTAAGTGCAGGGCTGCAACTAAGATATGAAAAGACACCTTACTGTCCCCTCTGTGCTGTGCAAAAATTATATAATTGAACATTACTTATCACAGTTTTCCTGCAACATCAGGAGTGTCAGCTTTATGGCTTTAACTTCAGCAGTGGTGGTGAGCAAGTGAGTAGCCCAGATGTTGTAGTCATTTTGGTTGTTTTTTTTAAAACGTGCTTGTTGTTTATTTGTTGGACATAATTTCAAATTACCAATTTTATAAATACTTTTAAAATGTGACAACCCCTCTCTTGGGTGTTTTGAACGTGTAACTGCCTGAATATAGAAAAAAAAACATTTTCAGTCCATTGACACACACATTGTATTTTTTTCCGAAAAGACGTTCGTCACCAAAGTGGAGCTCTCCATAATAAGACAAAGTGATAGCCATTTTCACTAGCAGAGCGGCTGGTAGCTACTTCTTTGGCCGGTAGCTACTTCCATAATAAATTACAAGGGCAGAGCGAGTGTTAGCCATTTTTGCTAGCAGAGCGGCCGCCCGGTAGCTACTGCGTTAGCTAGCAAAAGCAGGAGCCGGCGATGTACGACCGGGGATTCTGGGTAGTGTAGTTATGTTTCTCAAACTCCGTTAATTGTACGATTCAAATTTGATTTAAACGCTGTGGTGAGTATATAATGGACTTTGTATCACATATATGTCAAAGTTTGGTCCATACAATGCCATAATATCATCATAAAGGGTGACTGAAAGATCCCGTAGTGGGGCAGGTAATGGCTTCCGGCAGTCTTCCGGGACCAGCCAGGGATAGGAGGGGGCGGGACTATGGAGCTCTATATGTAGTTTTTCATTTTCATTTCAATTATGGCAGGGTTGTGTCGTAGAGGGCAAGAAAAATTCAATGTGAAATGGATGTGCATTAACATTTTCAAATAACTTAAATTTAATAATAAATTCAGATAACGTGCGTACATTAACTTGAAAATGAAAACGTAAAGTGTCCTTTTGCATTTTCATTTGAATTATGTCATTATTTTTGCGCACATCGAATGTAAATGAAATGCAATCGCCGATTTGCATTTTCATTTGAATTTTGGCGCGGATATGCTTCCATACATAACAATACCCGCCGTACCTTGTCACATGTTCCCCACTGGCTGCATACAGGCGTCCGGGCTGAGCTAGGTTTGCCTAGTCTTGTGTGAGAAGCAGCCTAGCAGCCTACACATATAAAACATGCAGTAATATCACCTAATTCGCAATTGGTCTGAAATCAATCAAGCCCACAGGGCGTTTTGGGTTTTGTCAAGTCAACTTTATTTTGAAAACACCTTGTTAATGGAAGAGGTCAGAGGAGAATGTGCAGACTCATTTAAGATAACAGAAAGGCCACAAATGCTCTAATAACAGCTGTTTCCAACAGTGGTGTGCAGAAGGGCGTCTCTGAATGCACAGCACGTCAAACCTTGAAGCAGATGGGATAGAGCAACAGAGCCCCATGCCTGGTTCCACTCATATCAGCAAGGAACAGTAAGATGAGACTACAGTGGGCACATGACCAGAAATATAGATCCATATCCATCATATTAGCCTCAACATGAGATCTGTGCATTATACGTTACAACATATTGAGGAAGTATTTGCCCCTGAGGTAGTCTATCCCTTTTGAAACAAGGGGGGGGGGGGTGAATTTGCCAATCACATTTTCTGGTTACATAAATTTTATAAAAGCACACACATTTGTAGAACGTTCAATCAACTGTGATGGAATAGAGTACATTTAATACATTCTAGATAAAACAAATCACAAATAGATACATTTTGTTTTGGACAGCGACACATTTTTTGTTGTTGTTGAAATAAATCAATAAAAATGATGTTAGAGCGCAGACCCTTAGCTTTAATTTGAGGGTATGTACTGTACATGCATATTGGGTGAACCGTGTAGGACAGGGGTCTTCAACCTTATCACGCAAGGACCGGTGTAGGTGCAGGCTTTTGTTCCAACCAAGCAGTTACACACCTGATTCTACTAATCAAGGTCCTTAGCAAAGACTCTAGTGATTGATTAGTAGAATCAGGTGTGTAACTGCTTGATTGGAACAAAAACCCGCACCCACACCGGCCCTTGCGCGATAAGGTTGAAGACCCCTTGGTGTAGGAATTACAGCCCTTTTTATACAGTCCCCCCATTTTAGGGGAACAAAGGTAATGGGACAAATGAACATAATCTGAAATAAAGTTGTCATATTTAGTACATGATGCTCTGCCAGGCCTGTACTGTTGTACCGCCTGTACTTTCTTTCTGGGGTGTTTTGCCTTCAGTCCTGTCTTCAGCAACTGAAACGTACGTTCAATTGGATTCAGAATGGGTGATTGACTTTGCCAGTCAAGAACACTCCACTTTTTTGGCCATGAAAAACTCTGTAATTGCATTAGCAGTGTGTTTGGGGTCATTGACCTGCTGCAAAGTGAAGTGTCATCTAATGAGTTTTGTGGCATTTGGTTGGATCAGAGCAGATGCTTCTGTACACTTAAAAAATGTATTCTGCTGCTGCTGCTGTCAGCAGTCACGTCTTCAATGAAGACGAGTGAGCCAGTTCCAATGGCAGCCAAGCCAATAAAATGACCTCCGCAATATTTTACAGGGGTTGCTTTGGATCTACATCCAATGTCCTGGAGTACATTGCCAAAACAACAAACAATGTGTCACACGGTCAGCTCAAAGGGGAAAGAAATGGAGTCACGCAGTTAGCTTAAAGGGAATGAAAAGAGGTAATTTGATTGCCTATGATTTGTTTGGCTATGATCCAGCTGCAACACACCCACTGATAAATACTCAGCCTAATCCAGCCCATTCTCCACTGGCGCAGCACGCTGTGAGCTGGGCACTCCTCGCCTCTGGTCATGAAAATAATGAAATTCAGTAGCCACGCCCAGTGCCCCATGCACTGCGCCATTGACTGCGCCTATGCAAAGTTCGCTGGAAAATAGAGCCCCAAATCCAATGTGCTGGAGTACACAGCCAAAGCAGCAAAGATTGTGTCATGGCCTAGATACTTACGGGACGCATCCCTTCTATTGATTAAAAACGAATTATTCAAAATAAAACCAAATTATTTATTTACTTATTTACTTAGAGTGCTGATCTCACATTTTTGAAACATGAAATATGATACACATACAGAAACTCCTCCCGATTAGAAGTCAAGTGGCCTGGGGAACTCCAGATATCTCCCTTGTGACATTAACCATGAGGCAAAGCAGAAGCTATTGCAGGGTGCTAATGACCGATTACATTATTAGCCTCAGCAAAATACACCACATTCTGCCTTTAAATATCTGTGACAGTTTTTTGCACTCAGTTGAGGAACAGCATATGGCTGGAATTTCACTTGGAATGCCTCCCCATCAAACTAAATTTAGAAATGTAATTATCATCGCAGACTTTTAAAAAAGTGCAATCCCAAATTGGCTCAGTTTGGAGTAACGGACAGCTCCTCATCTCGTGACTGATGTGAAAAGTGGGACGCAGAGAAGGTGAAACGTTACACACCCACCCAACTCTTCATCTGCTGCCCTACTTCAAGACGAGCGGAGTTATGGCCTATCACAAGCGCTTACTCTAAGAGGGAGTCACCATGGGAAATCAGTGAGACGATATAACTTTCAGTGTTCTCTCTGCGCGGAGCTGACTTTTCCGATTGATTTTATTCTATGAAAACTAAATTCATCCCTGAACTAACCAGCAATACATTGAAAAAAACCGTCAGCAGTGTGAATATCCAGCAGTGTAGCCAATCAACTCTACAACAGGGGGTCCTTTGTCTTTCCTTTTCAGGCACACTTATTAGGTACAGATCAAACAGGCTTCATAAATGTTTTTTTTTTAGCAAGCCCCCCCACTGTACCCCTGTGAGGGGTTGTAAAGGATTCAGGGGAACACAGAAAGTGACAGCTAAGGTCAGGTCACCGCATTGGAAATATCTCACGTGGACAGGACCACCGGCCGAGACCACGTTGCCGGGTTTATCGTCAGCAATAAATATCCATTCCGTACAGGACAATAAAGTCATGTAAACCCCCTGAGGGCTCGGAGTGTAAGCCTGTGTGTCTGGGAATTAAGCAGGGGGGGGGGGGGGGGCTTTGGGGGGGGTGTGGGAGGGGCTCAGACACATGACTCAGCCTTCGTATCGAAGCTCAGAGCACCGCAGAAATAGACCAGCCAACCAGGAGGGCGGGCTCAAATGGTTTGGCTGGTTTTTACATCCAGATATGGGCCGAGACTAGAATGGGACGGAAACTTCCTAATCTTTAATCACATTCTCAGCCTGGCCCACAGCTGGTATTCTTAGCTCTTGGGGGGGGGGGGGGGCATATCAGACGAAGGCCCTGCCCTCTCACATTTTACATTTTTTGGGCTGTCATCACTCCGACAGAGGGTCCGACCTGAACAGCCCCCAGGGGGCGACTCAAGAGGAAGCAAAGCCGAAGGACCATATTAATTATGATAAAGGTCAATCACACCTTCTTGGGAAAGATTCAGATAGATTTTCCCTACTTTTTCACTTCAGATGTGCACTTGTAAGTGGTTGTTAAAAAAAAAAGTTTTATATTTTTTAAAGTACTTTTTAAATGTGTGTTCCACATGGACCTACACAAATTCTACATTCCCCACTCTACACACATACAATACTGTACACCCTGCACAATACACATACTACACACACACATTCTCTCTCTTCCTCTCCCCACACACAAACACACTCACGCATACACACCAATCTCTTCAATTTTCCCCAACACCCCTCTACACACCACTCTACAAATACACAATTCTGTACACCCTGGCCAATACTCATATTACATATACTCTCACACACAAACCAATCTTCAAAGTTCCCTCTACACTGCTCTACACGCCACTCTCCTTGGTTAACCCTATTTACTTTGGCCCTTTTGAGGCAATGTCCTCCTGGTTTCTACTAGTTTTATTTAAATGTCAATATCTAAAAATATATTCCCTACAAAATCCATGGTTTTAAGTTTGAACTGAAGAAGAAGCTGTATCATTCAGAAATTTGCTACAGAATACATTTATTTCAGAATAGTCACATACAGTATATATATAATAACCATAACATACGTCGCCTAATGTATTTAAATACGTTTAAAAAAGAACGTACGAAAGCGCGTGTGTATTCACACAAGTACAGCAACTTATTTCAGCCCTCAGTACGAGGGGTGGTCACTGCGGAAATGTCGACTGTACGGGACTTTGGCGAAATATAACAAGATAAACTCTTCAGGGTTCATGAGAAAACAGCTGTAGCTGAATATACTGGTAAGTACTTGGTTTCTTAAACATATTTATACGAGAGATTTTGGAGCAAAAAATTTGGTGTCTTCTAAACCGAAAGTGGATCAGGTACTGTATATAGTACAGTAAGCAAGGGAAAACAGCGAATACTCATTTGTACAACGTTTTAAAAAAATATTATTGTTTCTATACGTCAACATGATTTTCTTAGCGTGTATAAACGGTGCATTTGATGCATTTTACAGTCTGTGGCTGTAGCCAGAGGAAGGTCGTAAGTGCTGTGGGCTACTAATAGCACCCTCCTAATTTATTGCACAGCAGTTTAACTGGAGAAGCTGCGGTTTTCGCAAGAGGCTACCCTTTAAAAAAATACTGCGTCAAAATTTTCGGGGTTTTCTTAAAGCTGTAGTTTATATTTTCAGATGAACATGAATACTGTAACTGAGTCGCATGCGTCTCAAATACTAGGGGTGAAGTCTATAGGGTTAAAGGTAGCACCAGAGAGCTGCTGCTCCTGCTTTCTGTTTCCTTATCTCAGAACCCAGGGAGAGCTGATCTGAGGCCTTCTGTCAGGTCTCTACTCACCTGGGGCAGGTAAAAAAGGAGTTTCTCTAAGACACAGACTCACTCGCTGATCTTCCCGGAGCTCAGGAAACTAAAACAGAAGCGCACGGGGTCTGCAGGTCAAGAGCTATTAACCCCTGTGCGGAACCATTACGCCACAAAATGGACATCTCTATGAACCAAGTTTAAATGTGGCTTTTCATGAATTGAAAGAGAACATTAATCTTTCACTGTTAAAAAAGAAAATAAAAAAAAATGATTGCTACTCTATCCATGGTGAAATACCCTTTAGTTTCCTCTTTCTTATATTCTTCAAATTTGTCCGTTTCATTCTCTTGGTAAACTGTAAATGATGGTGTCACTGAACTTTTACTGGGCCAGGTCCTTGCTTACTACTAACTGAGAAGCTGAATATGCGGTGATTTGCGTCGATGCCCTCCCTGACCTGCGTGTGTTCCATGTCCAGCATTTCCCAGCATGCAGCAGGATTTACAGAGAGTAAAAGTTGACCTCTTTAAGAGCGCTCTGCATTTTGATTGATCTCATGTGGAAAGACCTCTACTGCCTTTGAAGTCAGGCACTGATGCCATGATGTGGAATTTAGCTGTGATATAACAATAGTTTAAATATAGCTGAAAGACTGGAAGCCACTTTGTCTGCAAATAAAAGCATGTGAGGCCACACACACGCGCACACATACACACACACACACACACACACACACACACACACGCACACACACACGCACCAATATCCTTGCACTAATATTTCATAGACCAAATGTTCACTGACTGCACCAAAAATAAATACATGCATAAATAAATAAATAATCCATTTTTTTACAGCTGACTCAAAGGCGAGGAACAGCTGCCAAATAGCTTGGCTCCATTTTATAAAATGTTGCCTTTTTATCACTTTCAATACAGAATTATGTTTTGATTAATTTTAAATTGGTTGTTTTGCTTCAGTGGAGTGTGAAATTTATTTTTTCTTTTTTTTGGCTATTTCTTTCAATTCTTCAGCATATAGAAGGAAAGCGTGATAAAAGGGAACAAGCAGAACCTGATTGTATAATTAAGCATCCCTGCCCTTAATGGAGAGTTACCTCGCAAGCACACTTTATCATTCGCACACTTAATTACTCTGTTTACACAGACCTGGAGGAAAAGCCTTTCTGTGTTTGTGGCCTTATCATTTATTCTCATCCATCACAGGGATTGAGCTAAACCACTTCTTGATTGCAAACACATAACTGCTACTAAATGTCCACTGAAATAAACTAGCAAGCAAGCGACATCTATTCCCCAAAGAGGTATATGGTACCTGGTGAATTATTTATATATATATATATATATATATATATATATATATATATATATATATATATATATATATATATACAGTATCGTATATATCTCTCAACAAAAAAAAAACGTTTCAAAGTACAAAAATGCCAAGTAAAAGTTGCACTGTATTTTTTCTCATTTTTTAATTTTAAAAATGACATTAACTCTATCTATTTTACTAGTAATATAATTCTGAAATGATAGGACACGATAATAGGAATTATCCCATAATGGATAATTATGATTGATAGGCTGGAGGCTATTGTCATTGCAATGACGTTTGTTCCTCGCATACTCCTTTGTAGGCCTGCTAACTCGCGGGCGAAAGGAGAGGGGGCTTGCCTAGTGCCTTTTAAAAAGAAGAAAAATAATACGCTCAGGCTAATAATGGAACACTTCATGTTTATAAACAAAAGAGGATGCACGCACGCGCTCCCCTGGGGAAAAAAAAGTGTATCACCTTGGCAGGATATCAATGGCGGACTTGATCATCAATGATTTAATGTAAAACTATGCAAAATATAGCTGCCGTTAAAAGTCTTAGTACAACCTTATTGTTTAGTTGTATTTAGATACTTTGCTAATGTTGTTAGTGATATAGGAGGCCACTCCCACACTCTCGCACAAACCCCCCCCCCCCATCATGACACCCCTCCTCCACGCCTGCATATAGCGTTTATTCTAGGTGTGGGACTCGAATTTCAAACTTGGAGTCTGTAGATTTTTAGATATTGTCTGACACCACGATATGCATCTTAAATGACTTTATTGTCGTCTCCCTTCCACGCTCTATGAACAACAATCCCATCTCCTACAGTCAAGCAAAAGAAAAAACCCTTATTCCCTAACCCTTCCTATTTTAACACTCTCACACCCTCTATTGGCTGGGGGGGGGGAGTGGGCAACTAAACGATCCAATAAACCGGCGTTCGTGAACACAACACAAGTGCCAATGCCAGTAGAGCAGGCCATAATTCAATGGAAAAAATCTGAATAAATAATAAATCTGCTCTTTAACCTCATATTCATTTTTTCCTTCCAAATCCAATGTGCTGGAGTTTAGAGCCGGAACCACAAAAAAACGTGTCACTGTCCAAATACTTACACACTGCACTGTATATACATGCACACACACGCACACGCACACACAGACAAACACACAGGGGTTGCACACAATAATAGAAACATCTAAAACACCTAAACATATATGAATATCAATGCTGAATATAAATGAATGGAAATACTGTCATATGCATTCTGTGTGAGGGGGTCTGGTTCGGAGGACCAGACGCGACTGAGGGGGAATCTTAAAGTGATCCACAAGAGTGGAATCACCATTAAAGAGGAGAGGATGTCCACGAACGGAGGAGGAAAAAGTAAATAATAGGGAATAAAATCTCCCGGCGTAGAGCCAAAAGAAAATCACCCCAGGAAAAGTGGGCGAAAGCTCGCAACTCGAGCAGTAGAAGGAAAGGAAAGAAAATATACCTCTTGCTCTCAATATTACGGGAGAGCCAATAAAGAGGTGAAAGGAAAGGAAACGAAATGATAGCGACCCAGACAAATGGGCGAGAAAAATATAGTAGAGAGCAGAAAGGAAATTTACCTTTGTGCTAAATTGGGCTCAGATGTGCTGACTGAGAAGGTAACTGCATATGCATAACATCACATGCTCGACCACAATTCCCAATTTACGTGATCCCTTCCTGCATGTTTAGGTAAACTATATCACAGGAAATAAGCATTTGTTCATCCACAAGGCAGCTAAAAAAAGGTTTGCAGTGTGGTATAATGGTAGGGGAACTGGGCTTGTAACGAAAAGGTTGCAGGCTTGATTCCCAGGTAGGACACTATTTTATCCTCGAGCAAGGTACTTAAACTGAATTGCTGAATTGCTAGTATATATCTAGCGGTACAAATAGATATTATGTAAAAAAAAAAAAAACTGTCAATCGCTCTGGATAAGAGTGTCTGTGCAATGCCTGGAATGTGACCTTCTTTCATGAAAAAAATGTCATCTGTTTATAAAGCATGTCAGTTTGAAAATTAAAATGAACAGGAAAGACACTGAATGTCACAAAGGCCACACTCCTATATACATTCTGCAAACTTTTCGATAACATGTACAAAATCATGCAAAATAAATGAGACAGAAAAAAAACCAAGGCTAGTCAGAGTTAATCAAAACAATAATTAATTAATTCATGTCTTGAACTGTACAGGTTTATCAATGAATGTCACTATGTGATTGCTACCAAATTGAATAACGATGTGAGTGAAACCGTTCATTTATTTATTTATTTCCAAATGCCATATGGTTTCTGTCACATGTTTAGAATAAGTTGGAAATCCAGTGAAATAGCTTTCATTCTCAACAGCCGAGGACCAAATAAAATGTGCTATTTTTACATTTAATTTAAGTGGACAGTGCCTCCGTGTGGCAAATGCATTCAGCAAAGTTCAGATGCAGCATCGCATTGCGGCTCATGGTAATTTTCATTCCTTAAAAATTGAGATGTGAAAGGCAGATACAGTACAGTATTATACTTTATCTGGGAAGATACTATTATGACAACCACGTTGTACTGTGTTACATGTTGTATGCATATGAATATGCAAACCATGTTATAAAAATTAATTAAGGACACATTTAGCATATACTGAATACATATAGCTAGCTGGATATATAGATGGGTAGTTACATATGTTGAAGCGTTTTATCAGTTTTTAGTAATATTATTAATTATTTTATTAATTATATTTAAACCAATGGCCATTGGGTAATCTGGTATGGTGTTGCCATGGCACATTTTTGCAGACGAGGCCTCCTATATGTCCACTGCCAGAGCACTCAGCTCCCTCTCCATCAGAGTCCGAGCTACAATTTGTTAAGCAATTTTGAGCCATCAGTCAAAATGTCACCGCGGGGATTTTATCACCTGCTAGAGTGTGTGGGTGCACTTTGCAGTGTGAATATCAAGGTGTTCCATCTGCCTTTTTGTTCATTCACAAACACTCCTATTTCCCCATCCATATTCTGATAGCCATCTGAGGGTGCCAGATCGCTAGGTAAGACCAGAGGTACTTCTGAATTTATCAAAGGTCACAGTATTCTCCTTTGAGGCAAGACTCCGGCCTCTCAAAAAGTCTTCATAACCAGCACTAAAGTTTAGATATGGCATTTGCCTTATCTTATATATATTATGTGCTGGACTAAAATGTTTTGGAAACACACTGTACAACACACACAGACACGTACAAAGGCAGGACGTGTGGTTTGTATTGCCAGTACTGATGTTTTTATATACAGTCAAGCCAGAAAGTCTCCCCACCCCTTTCACCTTCTCCACGTTTTATTACGTTACAGACATATTCTACAATAGATTGAGTTAATTTTTTGTCTCAAAATTCTACACAAAATAGCCCATAATGACAAAGTGAAAACAGGTTTTTAGACATTTGTGCTAATTTATAAAAAATCTAAATGTAAAATATCATATGTACACGTGTGCACACCCTTTGATATGACACCCAAAAGTGAGCTGAGGTGCATTTTGTTTCCACTGATACTGCTTGAGATGTTTCTACAACTTAATTGGAGTCCACCTGTGATAAATTTAATTGATTGGACATGATTGGGGATTGCCTATATAAGGTCCCACAGTTGACAGTGCATGTCAGAGCAAACTCCAAGCCATGAGGTCAAAGGAATTATCTGCAGACCTCAGAAACAGGATTGTGTCAAGGCATAGATCTGGAGAAGGGTACGGAAAAATCTCTGCAGCTTTACAGGTCCCAAAGAGCACATTGGCCACCATCATTCATAAATGGAAGAAGTTTGGAACCACCAAGAATCTTCCTAGACCTGGCCGCCCGGCCAAACTGAGCAATCGGGGAAGACGGGCCTTGGCCAGGGAGGTGAGCAGGAACCCGAGGGTCACTCTGACAGAGCTCCAGCGTATCCTTGTGGAGATGGGAGAACCTTTCAGAAGATCAACCATCCAAGCAGCACTCCACCAATCAGGCCTTTATGGTAGTGGCCAGACGGAAGCCCCTCCTTAGTAAAAGGCACATCACAGCCCGCTTGGAGTTTGCCAAAAGGCACCTAGAGGACTCTCAAACCATGAGAATCAAGATTCTCTGGTCTGATGAAACCAAAATGGAACTTTTTGGCCTGAATACCAAGCGTCACGTCTGGAGGAAGCCAGGCACCGCTCATCACCTGGCTAATACCATCCCTACAGTGAAGCATGGCGGTGGCAGCATCATGATGTGGGGATATTTTTCAGCAGCGGGAACGGGGCGACTAGTCCTGATAGAGGGAAAGATGAATGCAGCTAAGTACACCGAGATCCTTGAAGAAAACCTGCTCCAGAGCGCTCTGGACCTCAGACTGGGGCGAAGGTTTACCTTCCAACATGACAACGACCCGAAGCACACAGCCAAGAGAACAAAGGAGTGGCTTCGGAGAAAGTCTGTGCATGTCCTTGAGTGGCCCAGCCAGAGCCCAGACCTGAATCCAATTGAACATCTGTGGAAAGAGCTGAAAATGGCTGTGTACCGACGCTCCCCATCCAACCTGATGGAGCTTGCAAGGATATGCCAAGAGGAATGGGCAAAAATGTCCAGAAACAAGTGTGCCAAGCTCGTAGCTTCTTTCCCAAGATGCCTTGAAGCTGTAATCACTACCAAAGGTGCAGCAACCAAGTATTAGGCTAAGGGTGTGTACAGATATGTAACCCCTAAATAACCTATTTTTGTCAGTAAAATAAAATTGCATATTTTCTAAAAACCTGTTCACTTCATCATTATTGGCTATTGTGTGTAGATGTTTGAGGCAAAAAATTAACTCATCTATTGTAGTATAAGTCTGTAACGTAATAAAACGTGGAGAAGGTGAAAGGGGTGGGGAGACTTTCCGGCTTGACTGTATAACTCTGGAATAAACCAGTTTCATCCTAAAGCAGAATTCTCCTCATTATTAAATGTATTCATAATAACCATCTTTTTTTTTTTAACCCTGATACAGATTTCAGTCAAAGTGCTACTATCAGAAACACAATTGAGAACACTACTTGCTTACATTGCTTATTTGATTAGTAAATACTTCCATAGATAATTCAGTAAGGTTAACTTTCTCTGTCCAATCATCATACAGTGCACTCCACAATTATTGGCACCCCTGGTAAAGACGAGTAAAAAGGGTTATACAAAACGCATCGTTTGGTGAAGTAGCTTAATCTGAGAAAAATGCAACCTTTAATTGAAGCTAATTTATTCAGAGAAAAATAAAATCCCTCATCAAGAAATAATAATTTTTAACAAAACCACGTGTGCCACAATTATTGGCACCCCTGCATTTAATACTTTGTACAACCTCCCTTTGCCAATAAAACAGCACTGAGTTTTCTCCCGTAACATCTAATAAGGTTGGAGAATACAAAGCAAGGAATCTGAGACCATTCCTCTTTACAGAATCTCTCTCCAGATCATCCAGAGTCCTAGGTCCTCTCTTGTGCACTCTCCTCTTCAGCTCAGCCCACAGGTTTTCAATGGGGTTTAGGTCAGAGGACTGAGATGGCGATGGCAGAAGCTTGATTTTGTGTTCAGTTAACCATTTTTGTGTTGATTTGGACGTATGTTTTGGATCATTGTCCTGCTGGAAGATCCAATGACGACCCAGTTTTAGTTTCCTGGCAGAGGCAGCCAGATTCAGATTTAAAATTTCCTGGTATTTCATGGAGTTCATGATACCATGTACCCTAACAAGGTTCCCAGGGCCTTTGGAGGAAAAACAGCCCCACAACATTACGGAACCTCCACCGTACTTAACAGTGGGGATTAGGTTATTTTCAGTATAGTCATCTTTCTTTTTACGCCAAACCCACCTTGAGTGTTGGTTGCTGAAAAGCTCAATTTTCATTTCATCTGACCATAGAACATGGTTCTAGTCAAAGTTCCAGTAGCGTTTAGCGAACTCCAGGTGCTTACGTTTGTGGTAAAATGACAGGAAGGGCTTTTTTCTGGCATGCCTTCCAAATAATTTGTTGGCATGAAGGTGACGTCTAATGGTAGTTTTGGAGACTTGATGACCCCAAGATGCTACTTTCCTCTGTAATTCTCCAACAGTGATCCTTGGGGAATTTTTTGCCTCTCTTACCATCCTCCTCACTGTGCGTGGGGGCAAAATAAACTTGGGTCCTCTTCCAGGCAAGTTTGTAACAGTTCCAGTTGCTTTGAACTGTTTAAGTATTGCCCTAACAGTAGATATGGGCATTTTCAGGTGAGTAGCTATTTTTTTATAGCCATTCCCTGACTTATGAAGCTCAACACACTTTTCCCTCATTTTATTTGTGTGTTCTCTTATCTTTCCTATATTGATGTATGAATAAGGGAATATGGCCCCTGTGTCACCTCATATTTATACCCCAGTGAAACAGGAAGTCATGGATTACTGCTTGAAAGTTCCTAAACACTGATCAACTTTAAAAAGTAAAATATAAATGGAAAAAATGCTTCAGTTGCATTTTGTTCATAAGAATTTCTAGGGGTGCCAATAATTGTGGAGGGCACGGTATATATATATATATATATATATATATATATATATATATATATATATATATATATATATATATACTGTATATAATCCATGTCAGTATTGGCACAGTTACATTATGCTCAGTCTTTTAAGAACATAGGCTACATAATCATTTTCATTTAAATGGGTCTCCCACTCAGACAAAATTAGAGACACTTATTTTATTGATAGTCTGCTTATTTTATGTCATTTGAGATATGGGCAAGTGAAAAGCCAATGTGGGCTGAAAGGCCTGTTCTTGTTTGTTTCTATAGCAGATGCATTCAGTCACAGAACACTCTAGAGCTTGTGACAAAGAGTAAGAAGGAGTTTGCAGCTGTTCGGTACTGATTGAACGAGACTTCACAAATGCAATAATAGGTGGAGCTAATGTGCAGTCAATCATTGACTTGAATGACATTTGGTTTTGTTTTCCCCAGAAAGCAATTATTCTCCATTCTAAGGCCATTTCATTAATTGGTTAGCAAAAGAAAGGATGTTTTGTTCATCATTGTTTGTATTGCAGTATGATTATTTATAGTTTTTATTACATGTATTTCTAATACTAAATTCATGTCTGACACAGATCCACACCGTATGACATCCTATGTTATACCTGCTTCAATATCATAGGATACTTTCATGTAGAGTCCTGCATCGGGTTGGGTATAACCATGGATACCTGCGGGTAAACCGCACCCTTAGTCGCTGGAGATAAATTTTGTGCGTGTCCTAAATTTGCGGTTCAGGTTGCGGTAAAACACAAACAAATTGCAGGTTGGTCTCAGGTTGGTTTGCCGTAATTCTAAAGTAGTTAATAGTCTACTTGTAGCTTAATTTATTTTTAATAGGCATACAAATATAATACATTTAAAAAATCTCTTTAAAATATTATGAATTTATATAATGTTATCACTAATCCTGGGAGACCAGAACATCTTTGGAGCTTTCTGGCATATGTAATGAGAGTCACAATTAGGCTACAGTTAGAAGAGAAAGGAGAAGATAATGCGGGGGAGGAGTGAGGCGACGACTGGGAAGGCTGACGCAGTTCGGTGCTCCGTTTCGACAGTGTACAGAGACCGCAACACTGTGTGTATGGAGGAAAGTCGTGGGGGCGGAGTTTGTGTGTTGCACTGCTTAATTATGACACTGGACATCTCCGGACAGCGGGGGCTATTTTTAATCATGGCTGTATTCCACTTTAATTCACTTAATTAGTTTGATTAATGCAATGATTATATTGAATGTCTTTGATATGTTTGTGTGTTGTGGGTCTGCCCCACTGTCTATGTCTTTTTTTGTTGTTGCTGGAGCTACAACTGAAGTTCCCTAGCGGGGAAATAAAAGTTATTCTATTCTATTCTATTCTATTCTATTCTACCTTACAATTGTAAACGACACAATGGCAGCAAAATGGCAGCCTGCGAGATAAAAGAAAAGATAGCAAGAGGGGATTTAAAATTTCACATTGTGGGAAACAATGCAGAGCTAAAATCTGACGTGTGGAAAGAGTTTGGCATTATTGTCAATTGCCTTAATCAGCATGTTAAAGGATATTCTGCCTGCAAGTCATGCAAACAAGTGTTTGCGTATGACAAATTATGTGCTACCTTTTCGGACCCACGCAGGACTCTGCTTTCATGTACCAGTGTGTTTTAAATAGCCACTGTATAACAGCTTGTAGTGAGTGTTAGGGACAAACTTGTCAAATGTTAAGTGTTTTATTGAAGTGGGTTCTCAGCCAGAGGGCAACCATTTTAGAGGACCTTACGCTGAAGAGGTTTTGGAAGTATGTAGGCAGTGCCTCTTTATTGTGCGGTAAAATGCCACCCCTATCAGCAGTGATGTTGGCCCCTGCCCCGTGGGCTCCCAAATCCCAGCTAACCCCTGACCTGCCCTAGTGTTCCTGCTTCCTGGAAGCCCCACCAGCCCCATGCCGCAGTTATCTCTGGGGGCTTAACAGCCCTAAGCCTAACTGCCTAGCTTTAACACGCAGCATAGGAAAGATGTGTATGCTTCTGGAGTGATGCTCCTATTTTTTAACTCTCCTATGACCGATAACATATTCAGGGTCAGGGATGTTTTTATTTATTTATTATTATTAAAGTTTAATATATCCCTTCTCTTCTGTTATAAAGAAAAATAAAATAAGTTAAGACAGAGGACTATTAGAGCTAAAAAGATCTGGGCGGTACTGTCGCCAGGGTCCCTCAGAATGTTTGACAAACAGAATGTTTTAACAATGCTATTAAAGGGGTCAGGGGTCAGGGGTTCTAAAACTGGGTCATTTGGATGAGTTTGGGGAGGCATTGAGATGAAGGTTGCAGAAGGGCACAACTCACTAAAGGGAACAGAAACAGTTAATCTCTTCAGACACGCGCCCACAACCCTGACAAACAATTTCAGTTCCCAACCAACATGTCCGAAATGCCACCTTAGCATTGTTTCTGCTCGTGTGTTTGGGGGGGCAGACGAGATGACATCATTTTCTATTTATAAAAAAAAAAAAGCCCCGTTCCGCGAGCTGTAAAATTAGAATTAGCGACATTCGCATTCTTCGGATTCCGTTCTTGTTTGACCTCTCCCCCGCCGCACGACCTGAGTGGGTATTCGATAATAACACGGCATTACCATTTTCATATAATATTTATGAAGAGGGCTAATGCGCCTTCCGTTAAAGCAGGCAGTGTTTCCCGGGTAACGCACAGTCAAGGTCAGAGCTCCGGTGGACCCGGTCCATCCAGAGATGGCTCCGACTCTCTGTTTCTGTTCCATCTGGACGGGGTCCTGCAGAGCCATAAGGTCTGGATGACTGGCTTTCACCTTGGCAGGGCGGGGCGGGGCGGGTGGGTGCACAATATCCACCCAGCCCACCTGCCCCAGCGCATTAAGTAGGTAGTGCTCACAACAGGATTTTTGTGGGTACAAATTTGTCTGGATACCCCTGGACAGGGACACCTATTAAGCGGAATCTGTTATCATTATTAGTAATAATCATTATTGATATTATCTCTGAGACTGCTTGTTCAGCAGTTGTGGTATGCGTATGAATGATGGGGTGGACCATTTCATTACAAAGCAAAGATAATTTCGGAAGGCAGCTCAATTAGGATAAACAGTTATTTGCTGGATAGTTTTGCAAAATTCAATTCAATTCAATTCAATTCAATTTATTTTGTATTGCGCTTTTTACAGAGAACTTTCACGAAGACACTGTACAGAGAAAAAGACGGAGAATTGGGCAAAAACCAGGCCTGAAGCCCCGAACAGCGAACGAGGTAAAAACTCCCCAGTGGGAAGAATAAACACTCAAACGGTGGCGAGAAAAAACTCCCTGATGAGATGAAATCTGGGAAGGAACCTGGCTAGAGAGGGGGGGCCCATCCTTCGCTGGCCGGCCCGGTTTAAACTAAAGGTAGAATGGATGGTAACAGAATGTAATGAGGGATCTGTCACAGTAAATAATCAAGTGGGTTGAAAACATACACCAAAATTGTGCTGAATGCCTTCTGGGAAGTTGAAGGGAGCCACTGATAATCCCAGCCAAAATACATTCACTCACTTAATTATTTACTTGGTAATAACAGCTGAAATAATTAAAGGGAAAACTGAGACTTCAAGAACAGAACAGATGCTTGGGAAGCAGACAGAGCGATGTCATCTCTGACAGCTAGAATCAACATCCACACAATGGCTCTCTCTTAGATTCACATACACATGTAAAGTTGTCAGTTGGAGTAGTACATGCTGATGTTAAAGCGGCAGTTGCAAATGAAAACTACATGTGTTGAGATCTGTGAGATCAAAAAACCTAAGCATAATATACAAAATATTTACATGACTGGAGGATGTTACTTTATTATTTAAAAAATTCCACACATCCATGTACCTTGTCACAGGTTTTATTGTGCTCTTTTTCCATAATAGTTTACTTTACTAGTAGAATATATAACATAAAACTAAAATGGCAAAGGATGGTAAATTTATTTTAAAAAATAGTTTTGGCAATGATCCAAGATAAAAAGGCACTCAAAATGAGAGTATAAAATTTAAAAAGCCATTATTTCAAAAGGGCAAAAGCATGCACTGCAAACGACTGAAGTGTTGTGACTAACAAATCCTTATTAACTTCTGTAGCCTACCCCCCGTTTTGGTGGTTTGGATCTTGGATCGCTGCCGAATAGACTTTGACAGTTTAATTGATTAATGGCGTCTCCTACCCCTGGCTTGGTGAAGTATCCTATTTTTCCCAATCGCTCACTTGATTTTCCTCACTCCCAAAGAGCACCATGCCGACTCATTCAATCTTAGAATCACTCATATATTTTATTTTCAAAGTATATTATAGGTTGTCACATAGCTAATGATGTCCATACAACTATATAGGCACATCTCTCTTAAAAGTGTTAAATACAATTGACATTGACAAGGCCTGCATCTTATGCTAATTACAGGCCAATTACAGACTTACGCATGTGTTCTGATAGTTTTAGAAACCATTCAAACTGAGAGTTGCCCTTCATGGTTTCTCCTACTTGGAACAGCAGTTAGATGTTAGCATGTGGCACTGAATTCTAAGGCGCTGATTTGAATGCCATTCCATTCAAATTCCAGGCACGCATTTGCTCATTGCCTACAGAATGCGAGATTCCTGGACTTTTCAGTGATCTTTCACCACAATCTTTCTTGTGGTTTTTGCAGAGCCCTTTTGTCCTGCGGGGCTTAAGAAAAAAAGGCTTCTGTCAGTGTGGGCAGTTCAAGCACATAATAAAACCAAGCCTCTGTTTGCTTAAACACAAAAAGTCAGGTTCACCTCTACAGAATCTATGGTACAGAGTACTTGAAGTCATGTTCTCCTCAATGAAAGTTGGAATGAAACGGCGCAGTTATTTCTGTCCTTGTCTTTTCCTTACAAATGATGCTACTGTTTTATGCAGTTCTCCGTTTCCCAACATCTTTCTCTTTTGGTAATATTAACATATTTGTGTAAAGACTTTAGTACTACTAAAACAATGCACATTTAGTTGCAACCTTTTCATATGCACATGAGCTAAAATCACGTCCAAAGGATCGCCTTTTAATCATTGAGTGCTGTATATGAAAGCTGGTAAAATAATATGAACAGAATGTCAAGGATGAACGTATCAGTGCCCCTATTTCAGAATATTACATTTAAAATGCAGTGTGGTGTATTGAGAGAGAGGACATAGAGGAGAGTGTGAAAGAGAGAGAGAGAGAGAGAGAGAGAGAGAGAGAGAGAGAGAGAGAGAGAGAGAGAGGGGGGGGGGGGGGGGTTGTGTAGAGATGGCCTGCCAGCTTTCTGATGATGGAACATCTGCTTCAGAATGATCATGAGATCATATGCTCATGTGTGTCATTAAGATATTAAAAGATATATGGTGTATATTCCTCTCATTTAATTATGAAAGGTGTTTCATTTAAATCAAAATGGCTGCCGCTGCTGGAGAGCACATTTAACATTCACAGATCAATCCCATGTCATGTTGATGAACTCGTCCTCTTATGTCCTGTCAGCGGCAAGCCACTTTACCATGGAGACAGCAAACGGGGGGTCGCAAATCCCGTCACTGCTGCGAGATTTCACTTCAGGAGAGAGGAAGGCGAAAACCACTTTGGCACAAGGAATCGTCAGATGCTTGCCACTTTCTGACAGCGCTGTCTGGCCGTGTGTTCTGAAAAAAACCGTCAGAAATACTCATCTCTCCTTCTTTCTCTCTCGCTCAGCTTGCGTAGCTCTACAAACGTTCAGGCTCAGCCGTAAGGCTTTTTCAAACGTCTTGTTTTGAGGAGGACTTCATTATCGCCCGGTGGTGACAGAGTGGGGAGTTTACTGAGCCAACAGCGTCGGCGAGGTGCGCTACCTCGCCCTCCCAAACTGTGATATAAAAGCAGAGGCGTGAATGTGCTCAGCTTTTTCACTCGTTTTTAGCGCGCTTGAAAGTGCTCATCTCAGAATGCTGGGCAGTAAATACCAGCAGTACAGTCACTGGTTCAGCTGCAGTTACCTCGTCTTGCTTTCACAGAGACTGTGATCACACATTGTGTTCTTGGTGGATATAATATCTAATTCTTTGTAGCCTAATTACAAACACCCATATATAGTTTTGCCCTGGACATAGCCTTGTACGTGTGGTCTGCCCATCCTTTTCCAGCAATAATCAAAAGTGAAGGAGATATATGCAAGGTTCTGTACTGCATGCATTGGATATAAGTTAATAAAGAGTGGTTAGTATGTATTAAATCTGAAGAGCCTTCATATTTTATTAAGATTTTTTTTTCAAACTATTGAATTCATTTCTTTGATGTATGTGATGATGGTTCTGGCCAGTGCTACTGATTATAATATTTATAAGTCATACATTTCTGATGAGAAATGTTCACCAAATTGATGTTGCATTTCATTGATTTTTTCTTTAGAGTTATCAAAGGAGAGGGTGTTATTTCAACCAAATTTATACGTACATGGCCATATGGACTGCAGTCGCTATAGTTAAAAACTATCCCCTCAATTGGAACTGTTCAATCCTTTTTCAGGACTGCTGCTTGTTGAAGGAAATCAAAACACATATTTTAATGAGTATTAAAGAAATTAACGAATAAAACAAATATTCCCTGGTTAGTGCTTTAACATTAAACCCAGAAACAACGGTAAAGGTAACATTATTACTAAAGAACAAAGTAAAGACATACAATAAAAAGATGTGTTTTTGTGTGTGTGTGTGTGTGTGTGTGTGTGTGTGTGCGCAGAGATACTTTGTCTCTATCTAAAGCTGCTGTACTGTGTCTGTCAAAAGCAGCGGCTGGTGTGCGGGCTGATTATGGCATGCCAGAAACCCTGATGAGTTGGTGAGAGAAGCGGATTTGCAATCCGCCATTGTGAAGCGTTGAAGAGGCGGGTCTATATCAGGGTTCTTCCTTTTTTAGCATCCTGAAACACCCCCTTCATCCTGCTGATATCCCCTGCACAGTCAGCCGTGTATAAAAGTTCTGGGGCCTGCTGCTCCGTCCGTCTCTCTCCCTATCTCTCCCACGCTCACATACACACACAAACACATCCCGACGTCATGGCTCCCAAGAAAGTAGAACCCAAGAAGCCAGACCCCAAAAAACCGGAACCAAAGAAGGAGGAGGCGCCTGCCCCCAAGCCCCCCGAGCCTGAGCCCCCCGCGGAGCCAGAGTTCGACCCCAAGAGCATCACCGTGGAGTTCACCGCCGACCAGATCGAGGAGTTCAAGGAGGCGTTCACCCTTTTCGACCGCACGCCGGCGGGGCGAGATGAAGATCACGTACGCGCAGTGCGGCGACGTGATGCGCGCGCTGGGCCAGAACCCCACCAACGCCGACGTGCTGAAGGTCCTGGGCAAGCCGCGCGCCGAGGACATGAACGTCAAGACGCTGGACTTCGAGACCTTCCTGCCCATGTTCCAGCACATCTCCCGCTCCAAGGACACGGGCAGCTTCGAGGATTTCGTGGAGGGCCTGCGGGTGTTCGACAAGGAGGGCAACGGCACCGTCATGGGGGCGGAGCTCCGGCACGTCCTGGCCACCCTCGGCGAGCGGATGACGGAGGACGAGGTGGACCGGCTGATGTGCCGGACAGGAGGACGCCAACGGCTCCATCAACTACACCTCCTTCGTCAAGCACATCCTCTCGGGTTGAGCGGGAACCCCGACCCTCTCCAGGTGCGCCCGGCTTTTTTTGTGCTTTGATCTACGCCTGCCTTCGCTCGGGCGTCGCCCCCCTCCCCCCCCCCTGACGAGCGGAATGCTGTGATGTTGTCTTTTTGGAGGTTTTTTTCCCGCCTTTCTTTTTGCCGCGCTCAGACCGCTCTCTCTGCACTTGTGACGTGCCTAAAATTCACCGGCGATCACCACGATCAAAGGGCACCGGAACAGATGAAAGCCGATGTACTCTGATTCTACCCTCTCAAAGAGATTAATTTACATGTTATAATTGCCAGAGTATTACATGTAAATGGCGTAATAATCATAATAATAAAACACTGCATTGTCTCCATTGTCCTTCGTCTCCTCCTGATGTCCATTCACCATAATGCCATACACATCATCCACTTATTGAAATGATGCCTAACACCACTGCTGGGTTCCTTTTTTCTAAGCCCCCTTGAAATGTCTGCGCATATTTATTTTCAGGGTTGGTAGAGGAGGGGGTGTTATCATGAGTTATATAAATTATTTTTGTGGGATCCTGTATTTATTAACATTGCATAATGCATTGCAGTTAGGTAATAAGCTACTGCCTTACAACATTATGTTTCAGTTAATTCAATGTTCCAGGACAATCAAGCAAAGACAAATTGTGATGTGGACACTTTTTCTGGTTCTAAACCTTTCCCAGTGGCAGCCTGGTGATAAGTGTCCTAAGTCCCCAGCAAACTGGAAGATTCCTCTTAGATTTTCATTTTGTGGTGAGATAATGTTATGAGGAGAATGTTCCACAGATGAATTATGTCAAGGTCACACAAAAATGTTCCCTGATGCTTAGCGTTGACCTTGAAAAGATCTTTAGAAGCATTGAAGTTCCATATATTTGTACTTGCTACAATTGCTAACATTCCTGACTAAATTGAACGAAGAGCCACAGGTCAAGTTATTTTTTAAACCGAGCAACAAAGCTGAGTAACCTTCTGGACGTTCTGGATTAAGTTTGAGGGAAAACGGGAAAACACAAAAGCGGACAAATGTACACGTTGGGAACTTTTATAGTTGCTGTCCTAACGTTCTGAGTACCAAAAAGTGTTTGTTTGGTGGTTAACACCAATTCCCGGCTCAGGTGTACCTCTGCAATTGATATCGTGCACAGCACTACTTCACCTGCTGTGGTCTCAATTTCCCAAAGCATTGCCCGACTAAAGTGTGAGGGAATTATGAATACCTCTTTCTTACCCTTGATTTCCACTGCCACTAAGTCGCATGCTACTGTCAATGCTAGTCCCTTTAAATCTTCACCACGCATTCACGTTAGACTTCATGTACAAGCTTGACATTAATCCTGTAATTATCAATGAGAAAATTAACTTTTGAATCACATTTTTAAATCAATTTTTTAATAATTTAACATATTTTCCTGAATTTCATTTTGTTCCTGTTTCAAGGGCATGCTTAATGAGAAGATAATACCAAAAATACAATAATTCTTAATGTGGGTTTCAACACACCACAGCCCACACTTTGTCTCCCCAGTCACATGACTTGGGTGACATGAGTGAGGTCACATGCCGTGGTAGTGTCCATTTACAGGGTGAGCATAATCGCTACCCCACACCCCCTCTTCGCCGCCAAAATCCTCTCCATAAGGTGTTGCACTAACACAATGCTAGCAGAAGGGATCAAAAGGCAAACATTGATTTGTATCAGATTTTATCAGCTTCCCTGGTCCAAACCTTCTTTTCAATGATCTTGATAGCAAAATAGCTGTGAAACAGCCCAGGCCAAGTAAATCATCACCCCTGCCCCCCTTTCCCACCACCATCCCTCCCACCTTTTCCAAAAGCTCATTAAGTGGGGGGTCGATTCAGAAACGCATCGATATGTTTATGGCCGCATTCCACGCTCCTGTATAGATTCGTCAACATATCAGTGCCCGTATTTCAGGCAAAGGTCAGGCGTGCGATGAAAGAAGGTCAGTCTACCGACCCAGAACCTCCACCAGGTGAGAGATCCCGGATCAAAACTTTACTCGGCGACAGGGACCAGATTAAGGTCATTTAATAACAGGCCTTTTTAAAAAATGACATTAAGTGTGATGTGTGTTTCTACAAGGCCAGGACACCCTCACAAGTAAATGGAATGTATTGAATTTGCTGAAATATTTCATTAGCTTAAACCCCTCGAGGGTCTGTTAGCCTTTATAGCCCCAAACAAACGCGTGCGAGGGCGATGTTTTATTCTGCCCACGTCGCCCTGCAAAAATTGTGAGGTTCGCTGCTGACCGGCGTCGGGGGTGTAATACAGAGTTCATATCGGCGCAGACTCTACTGGTGGACTGCCAATAAGCGGAGATATTTAAACGTTAACCATTGGAATGGGATGAGAGCCCTTGTTTTTGCATCTTAGCTTTGGTCTTTAAATATATTGCCCTTCATCAGGACACGTCTGATAACGAACATCATCTCTCAGAGCCTACGCAAGATATAAAGTACTTTAACAGCAATAGTAATCCCTAAAGGTGCATTTGTCAAACCAAACGGCAAATAAAGCCGAATAAAGACGCAAGTCACAGGGAAAGAGAAACACAACATAAATTAACAACTGATCGATTTATCCTCCGGGATGTTCTGATATCCCGTCCTATCGAAGCGAGACCTCCGATTGGCCCTTTACGGGTTCCGATTGGCGTTCTCATCCTTGACTTTTGAAATGAGCCATTTGGAGACGGTTACGACAAATATTTTAAAAAGTCTCACTTTGGAACTATGACTTATTCATAAACTACCATGGAGCAAAGGATTATTAAAAAAAAAATAATACGTGAAAATGTGGCTGTTAGGGTTGGACGTCACTGTTGCGAAGCAGCACTTGAAGGCGCATGTTTCTGGTTGCGCTCCCTGCTGCGGAATCCCTCCGCATTGTTTAATCGACGTGCCAGGTTGCGCCGCGGCACGCTGGGCCGCCAGGGCTGGTCGCAGCGTGGTGCGGCGGGATTTTTTTTCCGTTTTCCATTGCAGGGCCCTGGAGATTCCAGGTAGCGGCGCTGGGACGGGGGAAAAATAGAGCTGTCAGACGTCCTGCTGGTGTGTCAGAGGAACATACGATACTGAGCGCTACAGCTTAAAGAACGCACCCTGGCCGGGCAGGGGAGGGCAGGGGAGGGGGGGTGAGGCACTGCGCGTGGCGTGTTTCTCCCCCTCGCGCTGTATGCTGTCCGCGATCGTGGCGAAGCCGTTTGTTTCGGTAGAAACACCAGCTCCGGGACAAAGGGGAGGATTGAGCGCGTCAGGTGCTCAGGGAAAGTGGTAGATCACAGAATGTAATCCTGTTACGGAGCAAAGCACTCCGTCTGTCGTTCACACTGCCCTTCAGCTGGCACAGGGAAGGTGTGGCGTTTCAGTCTCAGTCCAACCAATCTACGAGCATTTGAGTGTGTGGGTAGGTATCCATGCATGTGTACCTGTGTGCCGGTGAACGTATTTGTGCGCACACACACATGTGAGTCTGTTTATTTTCTTGCTTCTGTGTTTTCCTGAGTAAATAAAAAATGTGTGCTTGCGTGTGCATTTGTGAGTGCTTGCACACATGTTTGTGTTTTTCCATGCATGTAGATGTGTGTGCTTGTGTGTGTACGTGCATGTGTGTGCATTTGTGCATGCATGCATCCATTATATGTGCGTGCAGATGTGCGTGAGTGCATGCTCATGTGCGTGTGCTCGTATGTGCATGAATGCATTTGTTATCAGTGTGTGCGTATGTGCATTTGCAGGTGTGCATGCATATGTGAGTTGAGTGTGTGTATGTGTGTGCGTGCGGTGCGTGCCATTAGCAGTGGCTGTTACCTCAGTACATCTCCATCTCCTTCTCTCACACGCTTTCAGTTTTCCAAAGCCCCCCCCCCACACATCTGGACCCTCAGATGACTTTCTGCTGTTTGATCAGCGGACATTTATTACACACTGTGTCAAACCATGGAGGCAAATGACACTAATTCTGCTGGCATTCATTCTGAAGCAGATGTTCTATCATCAGAAAGCTGGCACGCCATCTCTGCAGCCCCACACAATTCCCCACCTCTCTCTCTCTCTCTCTCTCTCTCTCTCTCTCTCAAGATGACAATGCCAATACTTCATTCAGACCTGGACATGAATAAACGGCAGGAAATAATTCTGACAGAATTACTAATAATAGCTAAAAATAACTTAATCGTTATTTGTTGTATTGTCTTGGCTGTCATTTAGTTTTTCTTCAGAAGAGACAAGTCCCACAACCTCCTAGATCAATGGTAAATTGCTATCCACGTCTCACCAAAAAGGCTAGGCCTGGCTTCTCAACAGGGGAGACATCTGCTCCGAGACAGAAGTTGATGAGCTAAGAGGAAGCTAAAGCTGTTCTCCTTGTGTGTGTTGAGAGATTTATCAACTACGCCAACCTGCACCTCATTAGTTCTGCTGCCACCCCAGATAAAAACCTGCTGATCAGATTGAACTTGAGGTGATGATGTCATACATTATGCCATTCACTGAGTCAACTGAATGCCCCCCCCCCCCCCCCCCCCCCCATACTTTTCTGATGACATTACATGTTAATAATCCATATTCCTCTGAAGGAGGACATAGGGACTTTGAAAATACGGCCGTCATTCAGGTATGGCAGACTATGGAAGTTGCCATACCCGAGCCCAAAGATATTTCATTGAAAACTTCACATTACATTACATTACAGGTATGTAGTAGACGCTCTGATATTATCCATTTAGAGAGCCGGATATATACTGAAACATTTCAGGTTAAGTACCTTGCTCAAGGGTACAATGGCAGTGTCCTACCTGGGAATCGAACCTGCAACCTTTGGTTCCAAGGCCAGTTCCTTAACCGTTATACTACACTGCCGTCCAAAATGACAAAAATAAATGTATAAAAGGTCGCTAGTAAAAAAATTGGCTTCTAGCTCCTGTTGGTGCTCTAGGTCAGGTTGCCAACCATCCCGTAAAATATGGACTCGCGCCATAATTGGAAAGTAAAAATTGAACTCATACCGGTCGCCTTTTGTTCCATATCTTTGAGACACTGGCATAGGCATGGGTGAGCCACATCCACCAAAATGGAATCCTGGCGCAATCATTTATCTTGGCTGAACCAGCGCGTGCAGTCTCCCCACAGTCTGCGATCACAATTCCATGCTGCGCAATCAATCCCCCCCCCGCCAGAAAGCTGGGCAGTGCAGTGCAGCCAATGTGGCCACACCGAGGCCCATAGTCAGGCGCAATATTACATTACATTACATTATAATGTAATAAATGTTAAGACCTGAGTACGCAATTTTCTAATAGTATGTGTTTTAAATACCCTTATGATACAAACATATAACTTCATGGTTACTCACTTTTTAATTTTATAATTTTATAATAGCCTCTGAGGGTGTCATGCAAACTCATGCAGAGAATGTATCACAAACTATAAATTAAATTATCTGTGGTACTTTCTTTCGCAGTATTAGTGGCTTATTTTCTTACATGCAAAGTTGTCTGGGAAATACGTATGCCAGCATATGTTGTGACAGCTGACAGTGTCCATTGTCAAGTGTCTATTTTTTTCATCATGTTATGATGCAGAACGATGTAACTGTCAGCTAGTTTTGGTAGGGAATGTTAAGCTCAGCTAGCTAGCTAGTGAGGATAAGAACTAATAGGAGTGCTAGCTACAACGAAGCGAATCAAAATGCTTTATAAACACCAAAATGGATCTCAGAAAAGAGAAAACTGATATATGGATGGCTTTTTTTTAAAAGTAGTCGACAACCCATGACTCAACCATGATAAAACTTACAGTATATTAGGGATATAACAATAGCCTTCCCCGCTGACAAGCAGGACCTGTTTTAGAGTTGAGATGACTCAACACACTGCAGTTTACCAAGTTGCAAAAATGCTTATGGTGGAACACTATCTGTTAAAGTCTGCCTTAAGGGGAGGTGTGTAGACTACTGCACTTATGTTGTTTATGACATTGTCTGTCACAGTGGCAACAGTGGTGTTTTTCTGAATAAAAATTAATCAAGAAGTGGCGTGCTCGTTTTCTAAATAAAAATTAATCAAGAAGTGCATGAGGATCAGTGTAGGACAGGAGAGATAGAATGGACCGTCTATACTTCCTGTCAAGAGCATCAGAGCTGAACTTGAAGGTGGTTTCTGGTGAGTTGGCACAATGCAAGGCTTGTTGGATGCCCGTCAAATGAGTAAGTAGACAAAGTGCTTTTTAAAACGTCCAGTTTCCAATGGCCCACCATATGCTAACCTGTTGTAATTAGAGTTTTGGGCCGTCCCTGTGCGTGTGTGTTTTTTCTATTTGTGTGAGAAATGCTGCCACACCAAACAGTAACCATACTTATGACCAACCATTTCTTAAACGTGAATACACCAGATCATTTTCAAGCTCCAAAACTACAAATGGGTGGGTGAGGGTGTGTTGAGCGATCTCAGCTCTAAAACAGGCCATGATTGAAACTTTTGATCTTGAAAATTCCATACTCTGTTTTGTATGGTGTTTTTTTTGTTATGACCTCAACATTACAACATTGCAGCAATTTTGTGGATTATCCATCTTGGTCTTGCAGATTGATGGGGAGGGGGGTGGGGAGAGGTGATGATACTGACTGCACATTGCCCCCTGTAGCTTTTGAGAATTTGAAGAAAGTGAGTGTCAAGGTGGTAACAAGTGGAATTTATTGTAATGTAGCCTAATTATTAACTAGCCAGTATGGTTAAACTTTGTGTAGTTTTGGGCTCTGGCAATACTCAGTGGTTAGCGAACTCTTAGCCCAATGACTTCGTCCGGAAATCTATAAAAGCATAGACTACGAATTGTATTCATAGCCTGCTAGCCAACAGCAGGGTTTTTTTTCCTGCTGTATGCTTTCTATTTAATTCAAACAAATCGATTAGATTTTTTTATGGTGTCTGATGTAACTGTAATCACAAGCTGATTGAAAGTCAATTTGTATTAATGGTATATATACACAGGCTGCTTTACTTAAAAAGGTTCTAGATTTTTGACTTCTCATGGCATATATGTTTAAAAAACTAAACACAGGCTGAATTTGAACCAGTCAAATGCATTTTTTGCGTACAGTTTTACCCCATTTTCTCAGAATGTTCAAATACATTTTAATTCATATACAAATGCTATCCTAGTTAAACATGATTAAACATGTTTTGGAAGCAGACTGTGTGCAGAGAATCATCATCAATTTCACAATTTCGATTCAGACGTAGGGACACTAATGTGACCCGTGCAGTACATTATTAAAGAGCCTGGGCTTATCTTGCTCCCTGCATTGCTACCATTAGCGGGACAGATGCTCAATCGCTAAAGGCCATCAACTGCTGTTACGTCTGCAGTGAATTAGATTTAAATGCCCTATTCTCCCGATCAAATGTTTCACTGATACTTTGTGTGTGTGTGTGTGCGTGTGCGTGTGTGTGTGTGTGTGTGTGTGCGTGTGTCAGTCTGCTCTGGCATTCATGTGACAAAATCCTCCTTCCAGCAAAGAGCAGACAGACATAATTAGATATGTTGTATTTCTCAGAATTGTAGCTGTGGTTCTCTGAAGCAAAAGTGTGGTTGCCTATGGAGATATTTTACAGCGATTTATATTGATTGAACGCCCAATATGTTTGTTTCTTCTTCAGCATTACCAGCGGTTTTCCGGTAAAACAATCTGGACTCTCAAGAGCAGACCTTCCAGACTGTAATATTCTGTAACAACAAAATCATAATACTGGAAGAGTATCTATTGGGATCAATGAAACTAATGGCCTAAGTTGACATTTCCATGGCAACACAACTCAACCAGACACAGCACAAAGAAACAAGCTATTTTTTTCAGACACCATTTTTTAAAATATATTTATTTATATTTATTTTTTTAAGCCTGTCAATTTACAGGATTTACAGGTATTTCTAGGTTTGACTACCAAAGTGCCATTTAAATCTTTATACACATCTTTATTCTCAACACTAAGGTTGTGTTTTCTTTTTTAAATTAAACCTTTAGATTTTGTAAAATACAGCAGTCCGACAAGCTGGTTATTCAAAATATACATTAAACTTTGTGGTGCAAAAATAGTTAGTTTAGTTTAATAATTTTTTTAAGATTTAATTTCATAAACCTCGGAATATAAATACTTCCTAAATATACAGCTTAAATGTTATATATTGATTTCAAAAATAAATATTTAGCAAAAAATAACAATGTGCCTCTAATTTATGAATACATTGACTCTTTATAAAATAGATTGTTTCATTCATGGGAATCTACTGTGATGGAGCTAAAACCAAACCATACTATGGGTAAGCTGATACAATGTCATTGGTAGCCTAAACATTGATCAAGTATTATTATTAACCAAATGGAGTACCCATCCACATCACAGTGGAAATCAGTTCAAATTCATTAAGGGTAAAGTCGTTGTGCTGGATGAGTGAACTGAAACTCTTTGCAGTACTACTTTCAAACTGTGACTCAGTAGACAGTTATGAACACGGGACACAGCATCATCCACAGGCAACAGAGACTGATCAAAGGTCAGCTGCCATGTCTTCTGGACATAGGTTTGTAAACCACCCTTCCCACACACATACGCACACCAAAACATTTAAATAAGAAATCGTGCAGTTTCTCAAATGGCTTAGGCAGGGATAGGCAGGATAAACAGAGTAAATTGGCTTGTTTTACCAGTTATGTTCTTGTGAATCCATCTGTATAGTTCAGTAGGTCGGAAAGATGATCATCTTCTCCTGGGTAAGCTGATACAATGTCATTGGTAGCCTAAACATTGATCAAGTATTATTATTAACCAAATGGAGTACCCATCCACATCACAGTGGAAATCAGTTCAAATTCATTAAGGGTAAAGTCGTTGTGCTGGATGAGTGAACTGAAACTCTTTGCAGTACTACTTTCAAACTGTGACTCAGTAGACAGTTATGAACACGGGACACAGCATCATCCACAGGCAACAGAGACTGATCAAAGGTCAGCTGCCATGTCTTCTGGACATAGGTTTGTAAACCACCCTTCCCACACACATACGCACACCAAAACATTTAAATAAGAAATCGTGCAGTTTCTCAAATGGCTTAGGCAGGGATAGGCAGGATAAACAGAGTAAATTGGCTTGTTTTACCAGTTATGTTCTTGTGAATCCATCTGTATAGTTCAGTAGGTCGGAAAGATGATCATCTTCTCCTGGGCAAAGATCCAAGATCACGGCGGGTCGGCTTTCTCCTAAAGTTTACGGTTTTTAAAAAACCACTTACGGCGGCATGGTGGTGCAGTTGACAGCACTGTCGCCTCACAATAAGAAGGTACCGAGAATCCCGGCAGAGCGCCATTCTGTGCGGAGTTTGCCTGTTATCTCCCCTTGTCTGCGCAGGTTTCCTCCGGGTACTCCGGTTCCCTCCGGGTACTCCGGTTCCCTCCCACAGTCCAAAGACATGCAGGTGAGGCTAAATGGAGACTCTAAATTGCCCATAGATATGAGTGTGTGAGTGAATGGTATGTGTGCCCTGAGATGGACTAGCGACCTGTCCTGTCCATCCATATCTACTGCATATCTGGCAGCAGAGTGATGGTTTAAGGCTCGTTTGATACCGCGGACCCTTGATGACTTACAGCCATTTAGCCAATCATGTGTTCATACTATTCCTGTGTAAAATATGATATCAAGTCTCTTTTGATATTGTTGGGTCACAGACCTCAGGAAGTCATGGCATGCAAAGGATATCCAATCAAATATTAAATATGATGACTTTATTTAAGCTTATGTTAATTTGTACAATAACTTTTGGTGCCCTAAAATGGGTGGGAGTATGTGTAAAAATGGTTACAATTGCTACACGGTTCAACCGATATGGATGTAAAAACCCTCAAATTATAGCTGCAAGTCCGCACTTTAACCTCGTAGTCACTGTTTCATTTCAAATCCAATATTCTTGAGTACAGAGCCAAAACAACAAAAAATGTATCACTGTCCTAACACTTTTGAACTGCACTGTATACATATAAAAAAATAATAATATATACACATATATATATATGTGTGTGTATTATACTGTATATATATATATATATATATATATATATATATATATATATATATATATATATGCATGCTTGTTTGGTTGGTCTGTTTCCTAAATGCCTGTTGTTTTCTTTCAAAACAGCACCTATCAGGAAACATTGCTAAATGGATTATGGTTCCTGGAAAGGTGAGAAAAGTACTTTGAGGTAAGCTGTTTATTTACCTATTCATTTATTGTCATTCTGACACGTTTCTCTTTTCAGGATATGCAAATGACTTCCAAACTTCGGAAAAGGCTAACACGGCAACATTTTCTAACGCACGTTAGCGCCGAGGTCAAAGGCTAAAGATGATTTGACTGGAACAAGGCCTAAAGTTTTAACACAACTCAAGTAAATTGTGAGCCCTGATTATTCTTGATCTATTTTGCCAAGGAAGGTAAAAAAAAAAAATGTAATCTGAATTCTGCCTACGAGTGAGTGCAACGCAGAGATGCCCCTGCGGTCGTTGTGGTCTCAGTTTCTGAGGACTACGCATCGTGGCAATTACGGGGCTTGCTCCTCACTCGTAGACAGCGAAATGTCACAGGATTCATTCGCGGCGGCAGATTTTAATTGGCGGTGGGTCAGGGGGCACTGGCTGAGACACGTATGGAGGTTAAAGATGGAGCTGGAGAGAAGGAGATCATGATGTTTTTTATGCCTGCTCTTGGCGACACTCCTGACAGCTCAGGTCAGTGCCGCATGTCTAATTAAGGGCCCGGACAGAGCCGTAATGGCGGGAGTGACTACAGACATACTGAAGCCCTGGAAATTGGACCCGTACAATAAAATATGTCATTATGCTAAAAATAATAATAATGGCTGTATGGATCAGTCGGTAATAACTGGGGATGACAACGATGACAAGCGAGGTCCGTTCTGTTTTTCGCTCGGTTTCATTCTAACCCAAGATGGCTGGTTGGAGGACCTCCCTGAGAAAACACAGAAGTGGAATGAGTGAAGCGAACGGCACGCCGAGCCTTTCCTGGGTCAACCCAGACTTGGCAAGGTCAAGTTTTTTTGGGGCGTACCAGGGCCTCCTCCAGAGAGGAGCAATTAGGAACGCAAGTGATCCACACCTGCACCTGTACAGGCTTTGACTACAGTGCAGGAACGGCTGTTCCCCTCCACTGAGCGACTGGGATTTAGTAGCTCCCCTTTACCGGGCCCTTCACATCTCATTGGAGACTTTGTTCGCTCTTGCGTGGATTGAAATCATCAGCGTACGCAGAGAGAGAATATATATATCCCCGCGACCCGTCTCCTCTTTGACTATCCTTTAACCACGCCCACAGATTCAGAAACACAGACCACTTCCTTCACCTCTGTGTTTTTGTTAAAGGTGGGTGGACGAATTACCATAAAACCAGGCAGTGCATTACCTCTATGTGAATTTAAAACGCAGGCAGAGACAGATCATTGCAAGGCTGGGATGAAGCAGACGTGCTTTACTGCGGAACCAGTGCATCACCTGTAGGTGGACACTCAATGAAAATAAAGCTGCACGAAACAGCAGGTAAAAGAAAAAAATGAAAATACATTTCAAAAGGTGACATTGGGACATGGTGTAACAGCCCAGAGAAACCACAAGTAATTATGCTTAAACTGGAATTAATGAAGGGGGTTTATAAAAATGGCAGAGGTTAATGATTCCCCTGCTACATTACCAAAACGTAAGTTTTAAAAGAAAAAAATATGCACAGTCCCTTCACTCAAAAATCTTATATTCAAAGCAGAACGTGAGCTGACAAAAAACATCTCAACCAGAAACAATTGTGAGTTGGCTTGTTTTTAAATGTCTGTCATTTTCTTTATTTCTTTATTAAATCCTCCACAAACACAATTTATTCAGCTTGCCGATTGCCCAAACTGAATAAATGAATTATTATTACTATTATTATTATTATTAGTGTGTAGATTAATTCTGGGGCAGATTAATGTGTGGTATATGAAAACCACAAATATTGGATGTCCTAAAAAATAACCATGAAGATTTACACATATACACACGCTGTGTGACACACATGGGAGGGAGCTTCTGGGTTTTCACCATGATTTACCACATGGAGAGAGGGAGAGAGAGAGAGGGGAGAGAGAGAGAGAGAGAGAGAGAGAGAGAGAGAGAGAGAGAGAGAGAGAGAGAGAGAGAGATAGAGAGAGATGCTATCATGACTGGGTATAAAAGGGTATCAAAATACTTTTGATGTCTTATTTTCAGGTACTTGAATGGATCTCTATGGGAATTGGTGGGTGGGACTAGATTAATCTGTAAATTACATGGGAATAGTATGGAATCCATGGTTGGCTAAATGGCTGTAAGTCATCAAGGGTCTGAGGTATCAAGCGAGCCTCAAACCATCACTCTGCTGCCAGATATGCAGTAGATATGGATGGATCACTTTAAGGGTTGTTTCTCCTGACTCATTTTCTTATTGAACTCTATGGAAAACATAAGTCAGAAGAAACAACCCTCCAAGTGATCCATCCATATCTACTGCATATCTGGCAGCAGAGTGACGGTTTGAGGCTCGTTTGATACCACAGACCCTTGATGACTTACAGCCATTTAGCCAACCATGTGTTCCATACTGTTCCTGTGTACAGTTTTACATCTTAATCTAAAAAGAACTTACAAATCACTGCTTTCTGCTTTTATGTGCATTTTACATCTATCCCAACTTTTTTTTGTAATTGGGGTTTGTATTTAACTACAACCATTTAAAATGAGCCATGAGGAATTTATAACAAATACAGGAATATTCTCAGATTAAATTAAAATGAAACAATACCATAATCTATCAAATAATCTAATCTAAAGGCTGTTATGAAAGTAACAGCACACAAGCAAGTGGGTTCACAGAACACTTTTATGAACTGGTTTATGTGGCACCCTTCAACCTCAGTTTATGGCGTTTTAACACTAACAGTGTGTTGCCTGCAGATGTACTAGGTCAGAATATGGTGTCGTGTTCTTGTTGATATCCAAGGGATCCTTTCAGTTTCTTCAAAGATATCTATCCTTTAAACTCCAGAGAATTAAGAGTTGTAAAATCTGGAACAAGTTTCCTCCCGTTGGACACAAACAGCTGCAAATCAGACGTCAAGTTTCATCAAAGTCAGCCATGAGTAATTAGGGAGCTGCTGATCGACTGAGTTCATCAGTCCGAGGAATCAACTGCATGTTGTTAATTTCCTCTGTGTCTGAAGTTTCCATGTGATTGATCACGCCTGGTCTCTAAGGTATTGTGTCATTAGCTTTGGTTGCTTGGTGATTGCCAAGTTCAAGCATCAAACCTGCTCCATTATGAATTAACCACAGCAGTTAAAGAGAAGCATTAACATCTATTTTAAGGGTTTTAAATAGCCAGAATCATGGATTTAAACACCAAACATGGGTCGTATTAATCACACTGAACCCAATCCCTAAATCACACCAAACAAAACTACATTATTAATGTTACTGTTTAACTGAGCATCACATAGTTTCCAGGATTGCAGGAACAATTAAGAAACACTATTGTGCAGGGATATTTGTGAAGTGAGTAGGACCCATAGAGTTCCCTAGTGGGTGCTACTGAGTCACCATGCTGTGATAACTACAGCTTTGAGATGTCGTCAGTTGGCTGTGTCTTCCGATCTGTCAACCAATGATCAGAGAATTACCTCTGACCTGGATGTTCTGAGCATGGCCTTCTAACCTGGATGGGGTTTGTGACTGTTTGTGACTTGCCATTGTTTTGAATACTGCCACCCAGTGCAAAAGGGAGAGAACAGTAATGCATGCAATGTTGGAAGAACCATGGCTGAACTCCACATCTGTTACCCACTGAGCCATCGATGCGAATCAACAGTGCAAAAATGCGAGATACAAAAAATTAGAAGGTTTTTTAAGAATAATTATTACCTCACAAGTTTAAACAAGTGAAAGGTCGTGCATTTATGCCCGGACTTACCATCAGGGCATTCTGGGTGTGCGCCCAGGGACCCCCGACGCCAGGCCCCCCCCCTTTCCAGACCACCAAACTATATGTTCCAGACCAAGTGTTCAAATTTCGAAACTCAAGTTTCAGGTTTACGCAAATATTTCTGCCGCACAATCACCTGTTTATTGTTGAAAACTGCTAGTTGCAGATGACAAAATAAGCTACAATTTCATATTATTGGTTCATGGGTTTGGTGGGTAGAATTTATTGCTAGATCGCTAGATGAAACCGCACGTCAATCTTAATTTGCCTCATCACGGACTGAGCTGACCACCACAGAAGGAAGAGTTTTGACTGATGATTTGACTGAGGGAAAGCCAGTCAATCCCTGGAGGTAAGAGGGATTTGTGATAATATTTAACCATATATATTACTTTAGAAACCATTTATTTTATATAAATACAGTTTTTTTACCGCCAACTGTCTCAGATTGTAACTGAAATTCGCTAGCCAGCGCATTAGTGTGACAATGTTAAAATGACAATCTACGCACAGGCTATCCTTCCCTCGTTTTGAGATTAAATTAAGAAAAAGTGTTCAGCTTGGACACCCAGGGGCACCATGGAGGTCTAAATCCAGCCATGATTTATGTCTCACTTCCAGAAACACATGCATTGACAATTTTGCACTGCAGATGGCGATAGATCAATTGCAGTATGTTGTATTGGTGACGCTCTGCCACCTCAAAGAAGAATAAAAGTTGACAACTTCCGTGAGAAATGTCGCTGCCCACGCAATCAACAAATTTAAAGTGGGAGGGATCTAAGATAACTAATTAATTAACCCATATCTTTGGTGGGAATGCAACTTCAGAGCAATCAGTCAATCAATCAATCAATCAATAGATCTTAAGTTAAAACAAATGGTAACAATGGACAAGATACACGAACACACATGGAAAGGGCCATAATAATTAAGAAAAAAATACAGCAGTTTGAGATGACATGGTCTAGAGTTTTATAAAATATAAAAGTATATACTTATCATAGCATCATGCAAATATCAGTGAATGCATGAACAGATGGATACCTGGGAAATGGCAAATTGGTATCAATGCAGCAGTAGCTCTTGAAGATGCTCTTATGCCTCTGAAGCAGGGGAACTATGTACCAATGTCCAGACGGGGACATTTGAATTCCACGCATCAGGGGTTGGCCTTGTTCACTAAAAGTAGAGCTGGCCTTACAGAACATGTTTCTATTATGCAACACTGCATGTTAACAATGCTGCATGTGCAGCATATCAGAGGAAACCTTCTGCGGTCTTGACTTAGTGCGGAAGCAGCTGGCGTTTGCGTATATGTTGGTATCTGCTCAGAGGTAGGCCGGCACTAATGCAGATATTTGAAAATGTTTTTAAATTTTAAAATTTTCTCATTGCATAACACTCAAATGCATTGCTTATTGCTTATTCTTGTGGGTGGGCCCTGTGGAAATGCTGACTTAAAGGGCATATGGCAGGTTCCCCAAATGCATAGAAGTTTGAAAAAGTTAAGTCATTTATTTATTTATTTGTTTATTATTTTTCTGTAACTATCACACCGTCACAAGTACGTAGGCATTTAATGTGATCATGCCCACTGAGTGTGTAATGTGTAAGCCAGTAATGTTAGCTAACCTGCTGATTCCTGTTGTCAGGGTCACGGAGGAGGGGCTGCATTGGGCACAGGGCAGGAATACACCAAGGACAAGTTGCCAATCTATCGCAGAGCACACACACCATTCACTCATACCTATGGCCAATCCACAGTCTCCAATTAGCCTAGCCTGCATGTCTTTGAACTGCCGGAGGTGCGTGGACACGGGGGGAACATGCAAACTCTGCACTGAACGGCCCTCGGCCGGGATTCGAACTCGGTACCGCGAGGCAAGATAGTGCTTGCTGGAAAATCAAAAGGACTGATTTTTCAGCAAGCTTATTAGCCGAAAATTTAAAATACAAAATAAATAAATAAATAAAATATCATCTTATAAATATGGTAAATGTGGGTGGTTGTGACACTTGTAATAACTTTAAAACTATAATCCTCGGTTGTGATGTAACATTCTTAGGAATATCCCTGCAGTCAAACTTATTCTCATATCTTCTGAGAATTGTGTGCACAGGTGCATTTCATATTTAATTAAATAATTTTTTTCAAGATTGGTCTAAATCAGCCTATACTCCACACAACCCCTCCTACCCCCACTAGGTGCCAAAGCCAGAAAACAAAACAGTAGGCCTAGATACTAAATAACTGCAATGGGAGAGCTGTATTTTAAGTTAGCGATGCTACAGTTGATCACTTTTCAAAACAAATGAACTCTCGTTAGAAAAAAAAACATTTTCTGATTTTAGAGAATTAATAAATGTTCGTTTAATGACTTGTCCCAACGACGGTGATGGTAAGATAAACCAAGCATTGAAAGGAAGAGGTTATAAATGAGTATGATGAATAACAAGAGTGCAATTTTATAGGCTATTACAAATGTATCATTATACATTGAAATGTGTTATTGTTTCAGTCCAAGCCTGGCTTAATGATAAACTTCATTCATTGTCATGCAGTATATTTGGCTATTTTTCAGTTTGAATGAGTAAAACAATTCTAGCAAATGTTGTTATGAAAATGATGATACATAAAATACAATAAAAATTTGCTCAAAGGCAAACAAGTTGAGTGTTCTTGCCTTATCACATGCCTCTTAATGGAACGAGACAGAAGAGAATATTTGAGATCAGTTTTCTCACTTTCGGACACCTTTTGGACAAAAGATGGATCACTTTAAGGGTTGACTACCCTTTAAAATACTTTGACTATTCTGGTTGAGATATCTCAATCATTTAAACAGTTATACGGCTGTTGAAGTTTATAGGACTCTGAAATCCATGCAGTCAGATATGTCAAAATTTTGCAACATGACAGTCAACCTACACTTGTCTCTTAGGAAAAGTATGAAATTACAGCTGTTATCATAGCTCACTTTTTGAAGCATACTTTAAAGTGATTTTCCACATTTGAGCATATGACAATAAAAGACCACAAACAGAACTATATTTCTGTCAAAATTCTGACAGTTCCTTCAGAAATTATTTCTTTATATAATACCAATTAATACATAATACTTTATGGAAGTATGTTATCAATATATACATGGCCACTATCTGTACATTGAGGAACATGACAAGGCATTTTGTAAATTATCATCCATAAGATGCATGAAACTGAAACATCACCAGTGATTCTTTTCAAGTTCAATTTAAATAAATAAAGTTTTAAAACAAGGCGTTATTTGCATGTTAAACACACATTTTGCCAACAGTATGTGATTTATTCACAGGTGGGCCTGCTACTGGCTTGACATATGCATGCTTTTATCTCAAATTTCCATTCCATTTAAAGTGCTTTTCGCCCTACGTGAATCTTGGCTTGGCTGACTTAAGTGGAGATATGATATAGTATATGTGCTCGGGGCGGAGTCTTACTGAAAAGAGGATGTGCGCATTGAATAGAAAATTATGCATTGTTGTTTATTTCAGACCATCATGATTGATGTTTTTTGTCCATAAATGCCAGTCTATTTTTGCCTGTGTGGATTTTTGCCAAACTGCAAAATAAATAAGTGTAGGTTATTCTTACTCTTGGACCCAGTTCCTTCCATGTCACATTCCTTCATCTACTTGAATGCCAACTAATTGTGTTTATGAGGGTTAATCACTAATTGTAGATTATTGTCACTAATTGTAGATGATTGCAACAGCCCGATGCCTACAGTGCCCCATGGGGATTTAGATGGTAATGCAAGTTGAAATCATTTTGGGTCACAGGGCTAAGATAAACTGGTGTCCTTACTTATAATGTATTTATTGTTCCAAACAAGTTCAGTCAAAGTTAATACGTGCCAGGCATGTCATCTACAAACTTTCTTGTAATAGCCCCTGAAGTTTGTCATTTCATCATGAAAATAATATTTTTTCAGTGTCAATAACATTCTTTGAAATGTAGAAATTGAAATGGCAGATTAAGTAAACATGTGATCATAAGGCGGCAGTGTAGTAAACATGTGATCCACGTTTTTTTTTTTTTTTATCCATTCTTCAACATATTATTTTAATAATATACAAGGGACATCCAGGAAGTGGGACAAATTAACTTTCTGGGAGCATTCGGGGTCTTGCAACTTCCTCATGGCACGGGGTTTGTGTGGTGGTCCAAAAGCAGGAAAATGAATACAGACTCTGGGATTAGCTGTCGCCTGCGTGTTTGCGGTCCCCTGTGTGCAATGAGTGTTGGGTCAGAGACTGTGGGGGGTCTGGGGTTCTATATGACGCACCGCGTGTTGATTATCTCACTGACTCGACGGTCAGAATGAGAACAAAGAGAACCCCCCCCCCCCATCTGCCCATCCCCCACCCCTCACACGTAGCTGCGCGTCCCTTAATGATACACGCCCTGCGATTTGCAATGTTTCCTGAAATTGTCTGAATTAGCATCCATCTGCTGTCATAACAGCATCACTGACTGGAACATCGGCTGTTTTGCTTCAGCCCAGACAGGAGGGAGTGTGTGCCAGGGGATTACGTCAGCCCAGTGAGCCACAAGCGCTCTCACATCAAACATATCCACGCCGCCGTGTTTACCTGACAACGGGGCTGATGGGGCAAACGTATGTCGACTCATGGTAGCTGTCTGGAACCTGAGGACATTGATCAAACTCCATTATTTGAGATGTAAATGTTTTTATGGTTTCATTAAATTAATTAATTTATCTTTTCTGTTGATGTTCATGTTGTAAACACTGGGGAAGCCTCTGGGTTACATCATCACAGGACTACAAAAGGACACGAGACAATATCCTGTTTGCTTTTGAAGTTTGCATTTGGTACAGGGATGGAATATAGTTTGTGCAGTTGTATAATTGTATTGCTGACTTGAATGTATATATTATGTACTGTTTAAGTAATTGGTGAACTGGTATATCTATCCAGTTATATTTTTATGCAATTGGTATGATCCTGAAGGCATGCAATCTCCTGCAGTCAGGGTCGGTTGGTTGGCAGTGAGTGAACCACTTTGTTAAAGTGCAGTAGTTAAAGTGCAGTAGTTAAAGTGCAGTAGTTATAATGGAAGCTACAACTGAGCTGAGGGTTCATTCTTTTTTATGTTTGCAAGTTTTCTTGTGAATTTAACCTTTCATTAGTACATTTTTCACTTTCTATGCACTGCAAATATAGTCACCTTTTTATCACGTGTCCTGAAGATGATAAACCACACCTGTGTACCTGTTCCTTAACCATTATACTACACTGCCGCCCTCTGCCGATTTAATCACTTACATGTTGAAACAGAACTAAATTCTTCAGACACTGCTGCCTTCCAGGTCTGGAGTTTGACAGCTGTGACTAAAGCGTTTCAAACATATATCAGGACCTTTATGGGCCCACTGTTTGATGTTAAAAAAAAAATGTTTTTCCTTTATGGGTTCCCAAAATATAAGTAAACAAATAACTAAATATTGACCAGCTATTTTGAAACCAATGAGCATTTATCTTCATAGAGGGTATGGTTTAGAATGCAATTTTCAAAAAAAAATCAACGCTTTAATTCCATTACTATGGAAACGTAAACAGACTTCAGTGGTGAATGCATCAAGCAGCACTGAAGACTTGTCAAAGCTGAAGACCATTTTGCAGATACTTGACTGGGCCAAAACACAAAATGTGTACCCCAAAAAATGTGAAAAGTCTGATGTTAACCATGAACCACATTCATAAATAGAGAAAACACAGAAAGTAAGGGGAACCGGTTCACCTGCACTTTACCTGCAATCTCCTGGGTGCAGTGCAGACATATTGAGTGAGTCTGCAATGTCACCTCCGTACCCCAACCCCACCCCCCATACCCGCTTCCCCTGCAGGAATCCTTTGCTCCTACATACTTTGAGCATGACCTCAGTGGGATTTTGGGTGTGACAACTCCCGCCCCCCACCCCCCATTCTGGAAAAAGTGAGCTATCTGGGACAGCCAGCGACGACCCGGGGCAAATCTTTCACTACAAGATCACAGGATGAGAGCTCAGTGTCCACAGCAAGAGAGCAGAACAACTGGCTGGAGTGAACAGGGGGGCTGGGGTTGGGGAGGGGGAGGGGGAGGGGGAGGGGGGGGGAGGGGGGGGACGGGGGGGGGACGGGGGGGGGGGGGGGGCAGGACAGAGGAGTGAGGAAGGGTGGAAGGATATTTTCATGAGTTCAATGATTAATGGCATGGCAATGAGATGCTGTATTTTTCATTGCGATTTAATCTGATGTTTGCACCTATTAAAATTTTTAATTAAACACAGTGGCAATCTATATGGAATCAGATTTCATTGCTCAGAACTTGTATAAAGAAACACTCCCACACACTGTCTCATGTCAATACATATCGTTTTTTTTTTTTTGTTGCTGATATTTCAGCCCAAGACCTTCATCTGAGAAAATATTTTCATTTTCTACTTAAGTGTGTGTATGTGTGTGTGTGTGTGTGTGTGTGTGTGTGTGTGTGTGTGTGTATTCTATTGGCTAAATTTGTGGTGCCATTCCAACAAAATAACATACCATGATCTCAAAAAAAAAAAGAATTAATAATTTTATTTTCTCCTTTCGCTAAAACCTACAGGACCTGTGTACTGTGGGTCAGATAAACAAAATCACAATGAAACGCGGAGGGAACAACCTCATTAAAGTGTATATGGGCATACCAAACAGTCTTGCCGTTTATGATTAAAAACATCTTCAATAAACCTGGGGAATAATGGGGGAAAGCCTCTTGAGTATACTTTCCAGGCTGAAGGTTTTTTTTTTTTTTATTCCTAAAGACACGAAAGCCATAATTCAGTAATTCAGGAGGAAAGCTACACTAAAAAGGAGTCTGAAGGTGAAACATTCCTTCTGTCATTCAAAGTCACCTAGAAATGTCTGTCTTTATTTCTATTGTCACTGCTGCTCACTATTACCCAGGAGATTTAAACACCGCATCACTTTTGTCTATTTTAAAACTTGCACGTCCGTGAATCTGAACTTTCGGGCTTTTCAATTCTCTCCAGTACAGTAGGCAATGTTTTTGAATATGAGGTATGTTTTTTTTTACTTTTGCGACTTAATATTTAAAGCACACTTTGCTTAGTTTCGTAGTTTAAATGAAACTGCGTTTAAATTACGCATGCCGTACGTCTGTGCTTGTATGCTGTACGTGTGTGTCAGTACAGTCAGTCCACAACACTGGAAACGTTTAGACTTTGATCCGTTTAGAAATTTATCCGTTTAGGAATAAGAAGCACCGGTGATGAATTGGTCCGAGATACTCATTTTCAGGTGTCGGGGCGAGCCTGACGGGCATACGGTTTTACGCAGCGGGTAGCAGCCTCTGCTTCCGTGTGAATTTATCACTGTATCCTGCGCTGCGTTTTGTTTATTTTTAGATCCGAGTGTGCGAAGCGGTTGCTTCATCGCTCGCTCCTATCATACGGGACGAAGAGGGCTCTCTGAGTCGTCTTGTTAAATTTGCCTCTGTGTGCGGTGAAACAAAAAGCCACGCTCCGCCTCAGACGCGTGTGAGCGTCGCTGACAGGTGAGGTGGCCAGCGGTGCTCTGCTTGAGCGGGCTGACATACATGACCCCCCCATCATGGCCCATCACCCTAATCCTGGTGAACAGTGGCTCTAGGGCACTTTACTCAATTAATCCCACTAAATGATCAACACAATGTACATTGTTGTTCTTGGTTTGTCATTGAGAAAATGTACCGGCGATAGGTACTATATGCATACAACTGCAGGTGGCATGCTGCTCTTAAGCAGAATACTGCTTAATTAAAAGATGCTGGTAAATTTTTTAAACAAGCTGTATGTTTTACATATTATTGATGGAATGTTCTAGTATGCTTTTGGAAGCCACTATTATTTTTATTATTTCATTATTTTGTCACAATGTTCCCATAATTCCCCCGAGATTTCATTGCTAGACAGTATGCTGGTGAGCATTGTGTCCTTTTAACTCCCCTTGTAATTGAAGATTTAATCTTTATGGTGTGCAATGATGCCTCCGACTATAGAACAGATACAAGCCTAAGTCAGAGCACCAGCACAGCGCTTCGTTGTGCGATACCCACATCCACAAAACGGGCTATCACAGCCCGGGACTGATCTAATTACTGCTTTGTAGTTAAAGGTCAATGTGTCTTCGTGGCATTTATACAACACTTCCCTGATTAACAGCTATAAAGGCAAGCTTTCATCCATCCACCTGCAAAGGAACCTCAACCTAGGAGGGAAAACATTCTCCGTGAAAATGTACTGCAAATAAGTACTTTAATAAATCAATAAATAAAGTAATTCATTTAAATAAAGTTCTGTGCTTCTCTCAGGCAAAGACTGCCCCGTTAATGCACATGGTATTCTTAAAACCGTCCAGATGACACTACAGCACTGAAAAAGAAAACACAGTAACTGCTTTGATATGAAATGCTTAAAACAAAATAATGATTATAACACGATTATAACAATTATAAATCTACAATTTATGCATTTCTTTTGGAGATTTACTCGATTAAAAAATAATGTCTAAGATTTTATAGAATATCTGAAATATCTGTCCCCATAAGAACAAAGCCTCGGAAATTTTTAATAAGATTATTAAATGTTAACTAGAAATCTCTTCAAGAACTCTGGTAATTAAAGTATGCAACAAAACACATATTTACTTTTCAAATTATAATTGCACATTGCAAAATAATACACTAATTAAGCACAAAGAGGGATATTCTGCTCTCCACAAGGGAGATTATTTGAATATTTCTGAAATCATTGGCATGTGTTATACTTTCACTGGGAATACAATTATATGGAAGAAATGGCTTGTAAATGATTCGGTTTTTAGCTGCAAACATTCTTTCCCCTCCCCTGTGGTTGCTGTATATCATCAGGGAAATGAGGAATATACAGTCCTCCAAACAGCCTTCATAAGCGGTGCAGAAAAAAAGAAGAAGAAGGTCCAAAGGATTTAAAAATTGTCTTTAAAGATATTTGCAGCCAGAAAGACTTTTCTCTACATTCTACAGCCTTACGTGCATATACTCCTGAGGATGTAAGTGCTTATATCATGATAAACAGCATGGGTGTTAAGAGTATTCATTCGCCCCCAACAACCCCACCGCCCCGAGACCACAATTCTCCTAACAATGCTAATTGAACTGAATTGAGTTCTACTGGTGTCTGTTATTATGCAAAGGCTTCTGTATTGACACCACTCACACCTGCACCTTTACACCTGCACCCACTCACACCTGCAACTTTACACCTGCACCCACTCACACCTGCAACTTTACACCTGCACCCACTCACACCTGCAACTTTACACCTGCACCCACTCACACCTGCAACTTTACACCTGCACCCACTCACACCTGCAACTTTACACCTGCACCCACTCACACCTGCAACTTTACACCTGCACCCACTCACACCTGCAACTTTACACCTGCACCCACTCACACCTGCACCTTTACACCTGCACCCACTCACACCTGCAACTTTACACCTGCACCCACTCACACCTGCAACTTTACACCTGCACCCACTCACACCTGCAACTTTACACCTGCACCCACTCACACCTGCAACTTTACACCTGCACCCACTCACACCTGCAACTTTACACCTGCACCCACTCACACCTGCAACTTTACACCTGCACCCACTCACACCTGCAACTTTACACCTGCACCCACTCACACCTGCAACTTTACACCTGCACCCACTCACACCTGCAACTTTACACCTGCACCCACTCACACTAGCAACCTTACACTCAGACTCACACCTTAAATGGCACAATGCAACTAAAGCTCCCAAGTGTCACAGATATTCACGCTTTCATATCAGGGTTATATTAAAATTATTTTTGATTTTCTATTGTTGCCTCCTTTTGCAACCACAGTAAATAGTTGTTCAAGTTATCTGACAGTGATACAAAAACAAACAAAAAAAAAAACCAGACTTTATGGTCACAAATTTATCACCAGCCAAAGATAGGGACCAAACCAAAGTTGTCAGATAACACACATATCAATCTTTTCTGTCTTCTGATACAGACACAAAGACAACTGAAATGCATCCAGGGGAATATACTGTGAAATGCAATGGAATGGTATACAGATTCAGAACCACCAGAATCAATACCAGGAAATTAATTTTTAAAAACCCTCAATAGTTCCCCTTTTCCCTCTGAGAGAGAGAGAGAGAGAGAGAGAGAGAGAGAGAGAGATTGGTTGAAGGGTTTCTTCTCCTGACTTATTTTTCCATAGAGTTCAATAGGAAAATATGTCAGGAGAAACAACCCTTAAAGCGATTAATCCATATCTACTGATGGTTTGAGGCTTGTTTGATACCTCAGACCCTTGAAGACTTACAGCCATTTTACCAACCATGTGTTCCATACTGTTCCAGCATAATTTACAGCTAAATCTATTCCCACCCCCCCAATTCCCATATAGATCCATTCAAATGCAGAGACGTTATAGTATTGCTTGTAAGAGTACCAGAAAATAAGATATCAAGAGTTTTTTGATGATGTTGGGTCACAGACATCAGGAAGTCATGGCATGCAAAGGATATGCGACTAAATATTAAAAATATTTTATTCTATATATAAATGCAGGTGTGCCAATAATTGTGGCACACGTGGTTTTGTTAAAAATAATTGTTTCTTGATGAGGGATTGTTTTTTCTCATAATACATTTACTTCAATTAAAGGTTGGATTTTTCTCATTTGTTCAGTGTGAGATTAAGCTAATTCACCAAACAGTGAATGTTTTATAACCCTTTTTACTCCTCTTTACCAGGGGTGCCAATAAAAGTGGAGGGCACTGTAGATTAGCGGCCTCTATCTGCAGAGGCGGGAATTGCACGTAGTACCGCATCTCAAGATACAGTTGAGATTTCACGACTAGTCCAATGTTGTCTTGAACTCGCGACACACTTCACGATCTCTTTGAGTTACGAGCACTTTCGGGAAAGCGTCGTGAATGGCAAGTATATCTTCACGACATACTTATTGCTATGGCATGCTTTGGGAAAGCCACCCCTGCATGGCCATTTTATACAACGTTTTTGCAGACTTTTATTTTGGTCACTTTGAACTTGCCCCAAAAAAGCTGTTGTATTGTCGTGTACTTTGCTTCATCCCATTGCCTTCATTGATTAATTTTTCTTTTTTTTCTCACTTTTTTTGTTCTTCATGACTGGAAACCTATTCTATGAATTTCCTGGTTTTCTGGGAGGTGTGCTAACCCCAAGCTGCTAAACTACCTAGCCGGCGGGGAACATAAAAGCTACCAGAAAGCTAACTAGATAACCAGCAATAAATAGATATTTTACAAAATGAACCAAAAGTTAATTGAAGGTGTTTTTTTTTCTTAAAACTTCCACATGTTTGCTAAGATGTTGTTACATCTCTATCTTGCCCTAATGTGCATTGTGGGTCAACATACAGCCCTCTCCCAATGAGGTACTATCTTGTCACTCTTTTATGATCTCTGAAGCGTGACTCATGGAAGCGCCATGGTAACAGCATGGGGAAAGAGGGATTGGAGGTTTACTGAAGGATGTTCTGTGCCATATTTTGACTCGTAAAATATACAATCATTATGAACAAATATTACAAATGACAAATTAGAAGAAATGGGCATGATGCCACTGCACGCGCACGCATGCACACACTGGCACACAAACACACACACACACACACACACACACACACACACACACACACACACACACACACACACACACATACACATATAAACCTGGTTTTGTACATAAGGCAGCATCTGCACTGATATTTGAGATATCCAATATTTATTAAACTTTTATATCATTCTGAATAATGTACGCTATTCCAGTGATTAAAATTAACAAATTTATAAGTTTTAGGTAACACATATTCCATTTCATTAAATATTATACGATACATAAATAATTGCTCACAAAGAAAACATGTATTGATATATTATTAAAACATTATTAATGTTAATTATGCTACGTATCATAAAATTGACATCACACACCTTGTGAAAATTTACTTTACCACAGGCATTGAGAAGTCTGTCGGCTTCAACACAATTTATAAGAAGCCTGCAGTACAATTACTTAATGTTAATAACATAAATACATTTTGACAGTGCTTTATAAATTGATAATTAGTGACTCAAACAAAGTATTGGCATGTTTTATTAGATCCATAATAGCTTGCAAGGAAGAATGATGTCTGGTAAATGTCTCAGGGTGATTCTCACAGACTCCTTCCTATATGTTTCTTTGACACTTTGGAATATATAGTGTTGTGTTCAGATGTCCAAAAGGTTATTTTGTTTTCATGACATTCAACTGTGTCGCCCATAACACTTAGACCTGTTTATGGTCCAACAGACACCAGGGAGTTGTAAGGACTAAGGGTCTGCTAACTGTATCCACAATATCAAATCATGGTGTATGTATAAGCAAAGATAGCTGATAGTCATATATGGTATTATGCTGGATGTAGATTTAATTCATTTCGTATGCAACTGTAATAATGTATACAACAACAACAACAATAATAATAATAATAATAATAATAATAATAGTAATAATAAAATATATACAAATAAATAAATATTCAACAGCCGCATATGTTCTTCTGTCAGACTGTGTTTTACTGGATGGCTAGCTGATTAGCTGAGGAAAAATCTTTCACTCAGGAGTTTCAAGGAAGGAGGAGTCAAGAACCCACTTGGACACAAGCTTAATAATAATCAATGTTTTTTGTAACGTGTATAGAGATGAACAGAAACACTCTTTCTGGAGCTTTTTAAAAAAAAAATCTAAATTCAGAAAGCTTCCCATGTTCTCCTGCATTGCCTATGCAAATGAACAACTCAATCTTATCTATAGTATATTGAAGCAAAACTTACAGGGGCCTGATCCAGAAAGCACTGAGTTAGCTGCGCTAAGTAAAACCCAGAACAGCTCTTTTTACTTCAGTCCATATTCTGGGTTTTGCTCAATGCAGTTATCCAGCTAACTCAGTAACCATGCTTTCTGGAACAGGCCCCTGGCCTCTGAGAGACCTTGATGTGTCTGGCTTATGACATCCCCAACCCCTATTAGTATGTATCCACCCCGGGGGGCCATTAAACCAGAATGCATGTTTACTCAACAGACATCAACATATTTACATGCACTATGTACATGTTCAATATCTAAAGAAGCGAAATAGCTAATGACTGCAGCTATGAAGTTGTATAGCAGATTTACACCGGTATTAGCACATTCGAATGGAAGTAACTCCATCAAGCCCAATTAGTAAACAGAAGGGTTGAGAGACTTCAGTGAGGATTTGTTGTTGGGGTCACATATACAGTATGACCAACATACGTCACACTGGATAAGGGCTGCTAAGCAACTTTACACTGTCTGTGTTTGTGAATTTGCCAACCCTTTACATTTAGTCGCTAACTAAATAAATAAATAATAATTAAGTTATGTGTAATAAGACCTATGAGACTAAAGGCTGGACTGGAGATTGTTGGGAAGTAATTATCTTTCCCAGGACAATATATTGCAGAAGTACCCATCTGAATAAGTTGTGTAGAGTACAAGAAATTAACCCTTTGGTGCCAGAAACCAGTGTGTTTGGAATAACTAAGTTTCTGCTGGATGATGTGACAATTGCTGCCCAAGTTTGCTGGCTAGTAGTTAATAAGCCAGGAAACTTTTGATGAAAGAGATCTGATGTACACAGAAGTCAGAAGTGAAGAAGTGAGAGTAAAGTGATTTACTCAAAGGTATGACGTTATGAAATACTGCTAAGGATAAGTGTACCACTTCGTGTGATGTATGAGGCATCCAATTTAAGAAATGTTTAAAAGACTGTTTAATATTGATGAGAAAGCTTTACTTTACTAATGAAGTCTCAGTGATTGCTTTAATATAAATCAGAAACACATCATTTAATTGTGAAATTCAATGCAGCGAGAGAAAAAGTTCTTAAATGGAGCACAATCCTTGCTGATGTGGATCAATGCTGCCAGTGGCTAATGGCTTATTAAATAGGAGTAGCTGCAACGTTGGCGAATGGGAAGCTCGCAATTGAGGTGAGTCAGTTCCTTTCGTTCACCAAACGGATTAATTCAAAAGGAATAAATCGTTCACGAACGACACACCACTACAGTGGACATTTTACTACTGGTCCGGAAGTGGTTCTTCGAGAGAGGCTACGTTACTCGCTGGCAAGTTAGCCACTAATGTAGTTCTACTGAAAAAAATGCCACCACCATTAGCTGGACTCTCCAGAAAAGCATGGGAAATACGGCCATTCATTTAGGAAAACACAGCCCTTCATTTATCTACTTTTGGTATAGTGAAAACATATTAGCTAGCCTAGCCAGAACTCATTTCTCCTCCCAGTCCTCTAACATTAACTTAGGTCTGGGCGTCTTACACCAGTTCATGTTTGGGGATCCAGAAGAATGTGTCCAAAACACCCAGGCTTATGTGGTCTGTAATGTAATAAGAAGTTGTGTAAGTCGCTCTGGATAAGAGTGTCTGCTAAATGCCTATAATGTAATGTAATGTAATGTCTCCAAAATCAGGGTCTGTAGCATTAGTCAGACAGACTCTGCCTTCTTCATCTGTTTCTTGCTCCACATATGACAAATGAAACTGTACCAGGTCCCACTCATTGTGGCAAACGTTTCCATTTAAGTTGGCATTGCGGTACATTTACCACACGTAGGCTAGACCACTCGTTTACCCAGGTCGGCAGCACATTTAGCTCCAGATCCAGCCGTGTATTCAGGCTCAAAAGATGTTGGAAGGTGTCGTCATCCAGTTCATAGTCGACAAAATCATTAGAAGCCATTGTACTGGAATAATTGGTGACTTAGCTAAGAATTATTTGAGCTAGCTCGCAAGCTAATACTGTTTACAGTTATAATAGCAGGTTGTCTCTCTCTCTCTCTGTGTGGCTGTGTCCGAATCAGAGTGAATTATCAGCGAAAACCCAGAAATAAGTTGGCTATATCATTCGAAGATATTAAGAACACTCAACTTTCTGAATTGTCGTATAACATTACTTAGCAGCTTTTAAAAAAAAAGTATATTCAACTGCCATAGCCTACTCAATATTAGGCAAGTGCGCTCATTCAGACGATAGACCGTACAAATGAAAATAGATTTGGATCATGGCCTGTAAGTTTGGTCAACGCCTCCTTTGCATAGCCCGGAAGGTCAGGGGGGGGGGAGCTTTTGTAGTTTTTCAAAAATGAGGAATGACGTATACCGCTACCAAAATTTCAACTTTACATTACATTACATTACAGGCATTTAGCAGACGCTCTTATCCAGAGCGACTTACACAACATTTTAGCATATTATCCATTTATACAGCTGGATATATACTGAAGCGATTCAGGTTAAGTACCTTGCTCAAGGGTACAACGGCAGTGTCCTACCTGGGAATCGAACCTTCAACCTTTCGGTTGCAAGGCCAGTTCCTTAACCATTATACTGCACTGCCGCCCAGCCTGGAGATATCTCAGTCCAGAATTTTTTTTGCTGAGCCACAAAGAGAGACTTAGTTGTAGACGTAATAGAATTAGTTGTACCTTGATCTGTTAAATAAGGTTAATGTTGTTTATCAGTGGAATTACCCTTTAAGAGGAGAGTCCACAAGAGAGGACAAGGACTCTGAAGGATCTGGAGAGATTTCATATGGATAAATTGCCTCAAATCCCTTGCTATGTGTTCTCCAACCTCATCAAACATTACAGGAGAAGGCTCAGTGCTGTTATCTTGGCAAAGGGAGGAAGCACAAAGTACTAAATACAGGTATGCCCATAATTGTGACACACATTTTCTTCAAAATAAAAATAATTTCACATTAAAGATTTGTTTTTCTTCTGATCACTGGTATCACAATTATTTTTGGTATCATCATCATTTTTTCTGAGCGCAGAATACATTTGATAAACAATGAACTGAATTTAATCCTGCACTTTTCTCTCATATTAATTGAGGCTGGTAATAATTCTGGTGGGCACTATATTTCCAGAAAAACTGGAATTTGGAACATACAGAAAGACTGTGTTTATTTTAGATTAATCAATTGAGTTTTATCTAATTGCTTGTTAACCTGCTGCTAATGTACAGCAATAAGCACTAAATGATATGTACTATGAACCTCAGTAGTAATGGTATGTTGTGCCCGTAAGATTAATTTACGATTTAAGATTTAATTTAGTTTTTTTGATATATTCCTTACCGTGTCATACTATGTTTACAGCATAATGAGCTGGTCTGATATAGGGTCCTGATATAGTTTAAATAATATTGAATTAAATATAGTAATTTGACAAGTTGAGACCTTTTTTTCGGCATCAGCCTCATATCCACTTCTCTTGGGTTCACACTTATCTCTGATCAGACTCATTTTCCTATTGAACTCTATGGAAAAATAAGTCAGGAGAAACAACCCTTAAAGTTATCCATCCATATCTACTGTATTTCTGGCAGCAGAGTGATGGTTTGAGGTTCGTTTGATACCTCAGACCCTTGATGACTTACAGCCATTTAGCCAACCATGCATTCCATACTATTCCTGTGTAATTTACAGCTCAATCTAGTCCCACCCCCCAATTCCCATAGAGAACCATTCAAATGCAGAGAGGTTATAGTATTGTTTGTAAGAGTACCTGGGAATAAGATATCAAGAGTCTTTTGATGTTGTTGGGTCACAGATATTAGGACGTCATGACATGCAAACAAATATTACATATGATGGCTTTATTTAAATTTATGTTAAGTACTTTTGGTGCACTAAAAACAATGGCTACAATTGCTGAAATAGAAATAGTAGTTTGTAGCATTATCAATGTCTTGACTGTATTTTTTGATCAATTTAATGCAACCTTGGTGAATAAAAATTAAAAAAAATTTCAAAAACATAAAAATGTCTCAGTGATTCCAAACTTTTGACCGGTAGTGTATATATACCACACCTATATCGCAGCTTATGTTACACCATAGTGTATGGCAGCTAGACCGCAGCTTGTGTTACAGCATAGTGTATGGCAGTAACCAAAAGTCATTATGATGACATCAAAGCGAGATTTGAAAAAGTAACTGGCTTGGGCAGATTTACTTGGATATGTCATGTAAGATACTCTTGAAAATCTTTGAGCCTAATCGGATTTTACAAGTTATCTACACCGGATATCTTCTTCTACGTAATATATCAAACAAATATAATGGTTTGTACCTTTCTGAACCAAGGAAGATGCAATAGCATCATGTCCATATAAATGAAGAATACTAAACATGCCCTGGACAAAAATAACTGTGCTTCTAGCTTGTAGCATAACAGAGAAAGCGCAATAAGGTGACAGCCCAAATGGTGTCTTTTTTGGGAGGTTTTTCCGTTCAGAAATGAACAAGTTATTGGACAGGTGTGATTTTGTATTCAGACTGCATTAATGGGGTTTAAAAGGTTGAAACAATGACTGCTTGGATCTGGGCAAGCAGTCATGTCGGCAGTATAAGATCTATCCATCTGTCAGACCCCTTCACAAATGAACACCATGTTCACACTACATTTCCTTGACATTCTGTGATTTGCCATCAGCTACCTGACAGTCTCCACATGGCCACACCTACAGCCACAGAGCTTGGAACAAGCTTGATGATTTATACAATAGAAGTGTCATTTCCTGACACACTTATGTTAAATGAAGGGGAAGAAGGAAATGCAGGAATTAATATAGCAACAATGAAAAGAAGAAAAGACAGTCTAAACTGTGATCAAACTGTAGCCTAAGGAAATTAAATATACAGTTTAAACGTCACCATTACAGATGCAAGATATTATCCACAGAAATGTGGATTCTGAAAAAACATTTTCCCTAACAAGTCACAATTTAGACATTTATACTGAGAAAATTTGTATTAAAAATCTATTCAGTCCAAAATCACTGCAACAAAATCCACCCCAGATGCTAAAGTATCATTGGTGTACACTATTGCAGTAAAAATACTTTTTTTTACGGTACTATTTTTGTGGGGTGTACTTTTGAGTACCTAGAAAACCTAGCTTTGGGATTTTGTAAACTTGATTGAAAACCCTTACCCGTTAGCCAGATAAAGTAACATTATGGATGATGTATGTCTTTGGACTGTGGGAGGAAACCCACGCGGACATGGGGAGAACATGCAAACTCCGAACAGAAATGCCGTCGGCCCGGGATTTGAACTCGGCACCTTCTTGCTGTGAGGCGACAGTGCTAACCACTCATTAATTTATTTTATTATTTTTACCTTTTTCATTTTCATTTACATTGTGATCAGTGTATGAAATTATCTTTTTCACCCACTGGCCAGAGTGGCTTGTGGATTCTAAAACTCACTAGCCACATTACCCTTTGCAATATAACACAACCTGATTGGTTACTGACCAAAGTGGCTGCTAGAGTAAAAATCTTACCAGCCACAATCTAAATTTTTGATTTGGCTGGTGGCGGGTATTCATTTCACACCCTGATTGGGTTCATTAACGTATGTCCTGGCTGAAAGTGTTAACGTGTCGTTGTTAAACATTGATTTCCAATACCATTCAGTTGTGATGTCCTCATGTTTCGCCAGTATGGCTGTGTGCAGTTCTATGCATGCAGTTTTATGCACTATGTACCTGTTGTTACCTTTTAGGGGGAAAACAAAGCAAAACAAGGTCTAACAGTATGTACTTTTACTTTTAATATTTAAAAAACATTTAATATTGGGTACTTTTACTTAAGTACAATTTGAATGGACTTGCACTCTTACTTGAATCACTTTTATTCATGTATGTCTGTCTTTTGGGTACTTTTCCCACCACTGTGCAGCACATAGTCCATTATTATGGGAACAGCTTTATATGGGGTTGAGGGGAAAAAAAGAAACACATCAACCTTAATTTCCCTCCAAATCGCCAATGTGCAGCTATCACTGTGCACCATTTACTGTAACATTACTGTTATAAAATGAGCCATTACTGCCACCAACATCTGAGAAAGGGAAAGAGGTCTTTTCAAAATTAATTTTGGTTTTCATCTGGAGTCTGAATTATAAATCTGAAAAATGTATATTTTGTCGGCTTCATTTCCTCTGTGTATAGTACAGGGTGTAAAAATGACTACAATATGGTTATACAGTTATTTTGTCCCACAGATCAAATTGAATCAGGCGAGTCTGTTATGGTTTTTATTTTAGATGTGCTTGCCAGTGGAGAAAGTGTAATTTCATTGCCACTGAAAACATAAAGCAAGCAAGACTGTATGTATACTGTGTGTATGTATACGTATAGGCTATGTTCAGTGACCAATTATGGATGTTCGGACTTCTTTACTCCTGTCAAGTAAATAAATGGCAATCATATCTAAACTAAATCGGCCAAACTAAATTGTGGCTGACAAAAAGCCAACAGTTTTTTATTGTTTGAAAGATGTGTCACTGTGTGGTCCATCCCCACGTCAAGAAGGGCAGGCTATTACTGTAATGTGATGAGAGCTAAAGTTATTATTATTAATATTATTATTATTATTATTATGTGCAAAGAGGTTGGTACTATAATGTACCTGCAATGAGTACTAACTTGTTTGAACCAGATCATAGTTTTTAATGATTGACAACACGGTGGGCAAGAGTGTAGAATAATGGTTAAGGAACCGGGCTTGTGACTCAGGTGTTTTCCAGGTGGGGCTTTGTCATTGTACTCTTGGGCAACGTACTTGAATTACTGCTTCAGTAAATAGCCTATGCAGCTGTGAAATGTATGCTATTTAAAGGATGTATGCTCTGCACATTATTCTGGATAACAGCGTCTGCTAAATGCCTAAATTAAAATTAAATAAATAAGCATACGGTAGCTCCACCTATCACACAGTTAATGAAAACTAAATCTCCCATCTCAAGAGAATATGCGGTTTCATAAACCGGTATTGCCCCCCCTTGAAAAAGGGTTATGGAATCATTTAGATTAGTGAACTGGAATTGTTACATAAGCCCCAACTCTCAGTTGCAGGAAGCTCAGTTTCCCTTCCTTACAGATTTTAACCGAACTTCTATGACAATCACAGAACTTGAACTAGGAATGAACCTATAGAGATAGATATCTACATTCAAGCTCCTTAAAGTATGGAGCTTAAATACGGCTAATGTGCTTTTGAAAATGTGTTAAATTCACATCAGCACCGCTTTAATGAGGTTATTATGGATTATTTTGTATGCTTTCTGCATCATCCATCTTGGCTGACTGACATTCAGCCACAAACCATACAGTCTCAGCATGAAAGACATGATGATTAACGTGACTGATATTAATATTTTTTTTCCTTTAATGAGACAGATAAAGAGGCCAGTCCCCTCTCTGAAGCCAGAGGCGGCCAGCAAATCTCACAGATATCTGTGAGTCTGTTCAAAGGCCTGAGCCAAAGCATCAATCCCGGTCATTTCATTAGAGGCCTCCTGTCTCAAAAATCCATCTCCAGGTGTTGAATACAGGTGTTGAATACAGTGCACGTGTTTGAAGGAGGAACAAAAAATGGCTTCGGAGGGGGAAAAAAAGAAAAGAGAAAGAAAAAAAGAAATAGAACGTGGCATTGCTGGCATTTGTTTAGATGTGTGACCTTTTTACACATTCCTAAAATCAAAGCCCCAGCTTTTGCTCCCCGAAAGCCAATTTAGCAAAAGGCCTAGATAGAAGAGAGAAAGGCCAGGGGAGTGAAGCTCGCGTTAGCTGCGGCTCTTTGCACATCTCCAGGAAAGGCATGTCAGCCAAATGAGCTGTTAGCCGTGACATATTTGTGGAGGGATATCAGCAAAGGGGTAATGAGTGGCTAACGGATGTACGCCCAATGGCGCAAGGCCGCAGTGTTTCACAGATTCTGAATGCTCACCGCCATTGCACACAGTAGACAGTGGAGTCTCCCGCATAACAGTTTCAAAATGGTGTTTCATAATTGCATTCATGATTTATGAGTAGGACCTCTAGAACAAATATTTTAAAACAAAAATAAATAAACCACATCTACTTTATTGTTATTTATTAACTGAAAAAAACAAAAACATGTACGCATTTATTTCATTTTTTCATTTTCATTTATTTTTAATTGACATTAAAAATGGAGCCCCCTGTCCCTCAAACAAAAACCTTGCCAGAAGGGACATTTATGATTTATTCATAAAAGAAAGAGACGAGATATCCAGCTGAATCGCAAGTCCAATGAGAACTGTGGGCTGGACTGAACAATTCCAGGTAATTCCCACCAGCGATGATATATCTTGTATATCTCAGTACAGCCTTAGCAACAATAAATAACAAGTACCAGGAAGAGAGTGAATCTCTTGAAAAATACATTTTTAAATATGCAGCTGTCACAAGAATTGAAAAATGAAAGAAAAATAAATATATTGGTTTGCAGAAGTGTGCCTTGCTATTCATTACCTTTCTCACTGACAAGCTATTTGAAGTCAAAACAAGTGAATAAGAATATTTCAATTTATCTCGGCGTCTGAAAACAGAAGAACAAGTCAATTCCAGGAAGAGGGCTCCTGATTTAAACAGATGCTGAGGAAAGATAGCTTTCACAAAAGAGCTCTGATTTGAGAGGTTCAAAGTGAATCTTTCTGATTTGTTGTTCATGCCTTGACAGTTTAGTCTATAAATTGGCCAGTTCCCAGTAACTCGTAAAACACTTCCAGACATCAAAGGGTAAGAAAGATTTCCAGGTATGTGAGTTCGATCCCAAATGATCAGCCACATCAACAGCTGTAAGGGATGTCAGATCTGGTATTGGAGGTGCTTTCTGATGATGACTCGAAGAATGCTAAAGAATAATAATAATAATAAAGAATACAACAGACGGGATGCTATGAATTGGTTCCACGCTAATATGAATGAACTTTAAGGAAATTATTTTCACATTAATGACCTATACTAGATTTATTTTAATTAATTAATTTTTTTATGTTCTATAAAATCTTGTGTTCTGCACATTTGGATCTTGCCTGGCTTTTGGAGATATGAGTAGCTTTAGAAATATTTACAAGCCTTCTAAGCACATCGCTGTGCTCCTCTCTGTGTTTGCTCAACTAATGCACACGCGTGGCTGAATTTCACATGAAAAGCACCTGGAACAGGAAAACTGGAGTCTCTGAGTGTAAAAAATAAATCACATTGGATGCAAATTCCCAAGGTTAACTGTAATTTAACAAAACAAACAGCCTTTTAAGTCAAACTTAAAATTTAATAAAATCACATAGTAGTAGTCGTAGCAATAATAATAATAATAATAATCATAATAAGAAGAATTAGAAGAAGAAGAACACTAACATGTGCTTGCACCCCAGGCAAAGACTGTTGAATCTGAGCTGTGACTGGTTGTTATCGGTGACAAATATGCCTCTCCACCAATCAGCACAAACTTTGTGCTGTTATATTGTGCCATCTGGTGTATGGGTTTTAATCACTAATTGTGCGTTCTGGCCAAATTGTTTATTTGGCTGGCTCAGATATGATCACCAGCTCATCTCCCTGTTAATTGGCTGAATAAATAAATGTCCCCTTCTCCACCTTAGTTCTGCTGCAGTCAAAATGGAAAACGTGCAACAGAACAGTTCAAAGAGATGGAAGGTAGGGGTCCAGGCCTTGTCATGCACATTTAAAAAAAGCTCAACTTCTGGACTTCACCTCCCATAATACTCTCTTTGAAACATGTTGTGAAATGCTGCATTTGAATGCACCCTGTTGTGTGATGGTAATGCACCATAATTTGGGGTTTTTCAGTTGAGATAACACCCGGATATTTCCCTAAAGCACATCAGTGTTCTTGAAATAAACAAAAGGTGAAATATAAATCCATTTTTATCAATCCGTTTTATCTGTCACCAACTTCTGTTGAAAATGCAAATAGAGTTTTTTTTTTTTTTACTTCCCATACAAAAACAGACAGACGCTCACAACCTCTGTAATGTGAAAAGAATCGGTGTCAAAAATTCAAGGTGTCATCAAACACATTATCACTGTGTTATTGTTCTCCCTCTGAGTGTGCAATTATGGCGCCATTATTAATAGAGCAGATTCCTTTGTAATCTTAGCTCTGCCATGCTGTGTGCAATGAAAACACGTTGTTCTTCAGTGCCAGAGGCAATGACAGGTGACCTTTTTGGGGGGTGGGGGGGGGGGGGGGGGGGGCGTTGCACGGGGTGGTGTGATAATGGTCAGATCACTGATTGAAGGTGAGGAAGCCCCCCCCCCCCCCCCCCCCCCGCCCAGCTGTGAGCATCTCTGTCTGAGGCATGGCTACACTGCAAAAGACCTCAGGAGCATCTAATTAGGCCAGCAAAATGGTAAACTGCAGAACAGAGACACTGAGACAGGGAGAGAGATAGAAGGAGATAGAGAGACAGACAGGGGGAGGGAGGGAGAGAGAGAAATCTCACACTAATATTGTTTACAAAATAAGCAACGGGGCCAATCCTGAACGGACCGGTGAATTTTTTTCTTATACAATAACAACAAAGAAATGTGAGGTTGTACTAAGTTCATATTTTACCAGCACATAAGTATCATGCCATACTGCACGATCAATGCCAAAACTAAGTAAACTAGCTAAATTTTACTTGGTATACATTGTTTACTTAGTATACAATGGTTAAAGGTGATTATTTATGGCTGAAGAGGATGTTTTGCAGATACTTGAAGCTCATAGGGCTCCCGGGGGGGTTGTTGAGGAGCTGTCCAACCAGTTTCTGGTTGTGTGAGTGCAGTTCCCTTCTCTGCTTCTCGCCTCTCCTCTGTTTTTGAATATAACTGATCCTTAGATCCTGAACTAAGCCAGGTCTCACCGTCGTGATTGGATGCACATCACATGCAACACTGAAGCCTGTTACTCACCTTTGCGACAAGCCAAAACTCTCCTTGCTCTGTTTCCCTCACAACGAGAGGTTCTGAGTATAAGCCTGCGGTTGAGTCATTCGTTTGGTGGCAGTTTGGTTTTAGTTTGCAGTGCAGAATCCCTAGAAGAAAGATCATGTGAGTTTCCGTAGTGTCAGCACACGGCCAAAGGATGCTATACATCTGATTGGCCAGCGGCTCCACACCAGACCAAGGACACCACCCCAGGAGCCACAACAACAGAGCAGATTGAACCCCAAAAGCAACTGTCAGTTCAGCAACTCACCAGACAGACAGTATATCAACCTCAAAGTGTCATATAGAGACTTAAAGGTCACCATTGAATTTGGGCATAAGATATAGCCTACCTTTTATCTTTAGCAAGACATTTAAAATAAATACTTTCTGTTACAAATTATGCTCATCCATTAACTGCCGTCCTGTAATTGGGGAAACTGCTCGATTTACCTCTGGGGTCGATAACTTGGAAGGGTGGAGTCATACCACAGTTGCCATTGGCAATCAGTATTCAATGCCGAACCACGGAGCAAATGAACACACAAGAACCCTTGTTTTAATCACTGGGCTTAGTTTTTGAAGCTCACTTCCTAGGCTTGTTGAGAGCATAAGCCCTTTTCACACTGCAATATGTTAACAGGAAGTGACGAGATAAACTGGGAACAATGAATCCAGTTAACTGATCTTCCAGCTCTCTCAAGGAGTGATGTTAGTCGGTACATGGGCTGTTCCTCAGTACCCTAACAAAACCCCAGTGCTAGCTTGTCATCTTATGTTTAAAAACTTTAAAACTACTCTCAATTTGACATTCAGACATAGGTACAGATTATGAAGGCCAAGACATCTTTTGAATGTGGACAGAAATTGGCCAGATTTAGTGTTCAGTAGTAGCTAGTGGCATAGCTAGCTACTTATGGAACTCTAAATCTGGCCAATTCCCCAATATAGTTTGTGGAACATGTATCCTCACCTATCTGCCCTGCACTGAATTGCTAAGAAGAGCACGTGTTCGTAGCTAGCCAGCCACATTTTAGGTAGCTAGCGGTATAGCTAGCTACTTACAAAATGCAAAATCTGACCAATTTCCCAATCATTTCAGTTATTTGATGTGCTAGCCACTGAAGGACACAACAAAATGCTTTGTAGATTGATTATGTCATTTGATTTGACACCGGGAACATAATTACTTGGTTAATGAAACCAGCAAAAGTGGAAACCCGGAAATATGGGTCCAGTGCGGTTGGCTCCAGTAAAGGTCTTTCACCGTACCGTACCGTACCGTTCCCACAAAAACATGCAGTCGCAATTTGTATAATGTCTCCCTATGTGCCGAAGTTATTGCATCATTTGGATAAATACTTGATCAATATTTAAATATTTTGTGGACCAATCAGTGACAGTTTGCATCACTGCCTATTCACTTTGCATCACTGAGCGTCACTCAAGAAGGGTCGGTATCTCACGCACTTAGTGGACGACCCGAACCCGACCCGAACTTCATGGCCATATAACGGTCCGCACTTTCCCCTACTGCACAGCCACTGACTGCGACTGTAATTTTTACAACATGGAAGCACAAAAACTACACTGCCGCAACTTCAAAACACTTTTGGCAGCCCCTTGGAAATTTAATGGGTGATGCCACAGTCTATTTTTATTTTTTTTACAGTCTATGGTTTTAACAGCATGAGTAACTAGACAGCCAGCATCCCCCCCCCCCCTCCACCACCCCCCAGCTTCTTCCAAAAAAAGTTCAGTTATGACCTGCGAGCACATCTCTAAGCTCATAGAGGTCATGTCCTGGTAATATGCTCGTACCGTCCCTCTCTTAGCGCTTGGCCTTGGTCTGCGTTTTTATTGCTTCTTTTTTTTTTTTTGTTCAAGTGGGCGGGCAGGTGTCAAACGTTCTGTCAAAGAGCACTGCCAGGGCCCTCATCGACTGTGCTGGCACCGTCACACGGATGACTGATGCCCTGGCAAAGCCCCGGCACCGGCTGTGGTCGCCCGCCCACGCCGATCCACCCACTTCACCCCCCCCCTCCACCCCCCACCACCCCTCCACTCCCCTCAGCTATGCAGCCTTCGCTCACTCATCATTAACCTGGAAGTGCATGGAAGGAGTGCAGTCAGACCCCACACACAGACTGCCCTCAGAGCCCTTTCAGAACCTGCAGCAAGGGCTCATTTTCCATCACCTCTCCTTTAATGAAACAGGAGGAAAAATGGGCAGAGCTGTTTTTACTGGCAAAGGTGGGAACACTTAATATTTGCTAAGAATATTGATCCCACTAAACCCCATTAAAAAGGTAATACATTCATTTAATTAATAAAGCTACACTGAGTTCCAGCAATTACAGTGATGGTGAACGCATACCTTGTTAAATAAGTAGCTAATTCCCACATTTTATATGTGACCTAGATGATATTTTGGTACAAAAAAAATATGTGCACACTTTGATGGGACATCATGAATTGCAGCAGAGTGTGATGATTGGTTCTGTAAGCTATTGTCTTTATCCACTGGCATCTGCGCCTTCTTTGTCACATCAGACAGAAAACAAGCTGTTGTTTGGACATCTTCCTCTAACAAAACCCTACTAAATATTTGCCCAGATTCTCACCCGCCTCAACCCTCACCCGCCTCAACTCTCACAACAAAGTGTTGCATATTTTTTACACAGGGTGTTAGACATAATTTCATTTCAAGCGGCACAACCCTGAGCATTCAGTGTCCAATCCGTGAAGATAAAGAGGTTTGTCTCCCCCTATCCCACAGTTGTGGTACTGCTTCCTTTAGTTTTGTTAAAATGCATCCTTGTCATCGCCAGTAACCACACACACAACAACCACCTGTCCTTGCAGGGCTGCAACAATTCAATGCAATTCTGGAACAATCCACATTCTTCTCAATTGATAGTAGAGGTTTTTGACTTTCTTGAGTACAACGGTTCCTTGCCCTCTCAAGAGAAAAGACTCCCTGCTGCACCCTTCTCTGGCTTCCTTTGCAAAAACAATAAAAAAAATGATGAAAAAGAATAATATATATACACACACACCGACATTAAAATGTATTATCAACATCAAAACCAATTTTTCCTACTCTCTCCTGATGTTCAAACCTGTTCAAATCTGGCCTCCCTATTCACCTAATTTCCAGTAAAAAGCTCTCTAATTTTTGCGGTGTTCTCCACTCTGTCCAAGAGTCACGTAAACCTTCCCCACGCAGACACCTCACCATCCAATCTTCCTGTGATGACACGTCCTCTTTGACCACTGGTTGACCCCCCATTGGGATCTGAGCAAGTGTGCCACAGTCCTCTCCTAAAAGTAACTCTCCTTATCGTTCACCTGTGCGCCACTGTCGCCCCCCTGTTCCCATTCCCTTTCCTCTCCGAAAGCATTGAGCGGGTTAGTCTTCAGAAGAAGAAGAAGAGAAGAAATCAAAAAATAAAGTATTTTTCCTTTCTTTTTGAAGAGAAAGGTTGTCCTGGCCCCCGACCGGGCTGGCTCTTTAAGTCAGTCTGTGTAGTTGTCCTTTTCTGGTGTTTGAAAACCCCCAGGCTCTGAAACAGTCCATCTCTTGTCCTCAGCCTCCCTCCAGCGTATTTCAGCAACTTCTGATCCACCGCGAGCAAGTGTTTTTCCTTTCTTATGACCTGTTCTGATTGGTTCTCTGCACCATATCCACTGTACACTTATAGGAGTTGGACAAAATAACAGAAACACTATGGAAAAAGGCCTTAAAGTAAGTAACTAAATCACAATCACAAAGAGAGCTACACAGGTGAGTCATATTAAAGTTGAATGCCAATTAGCAGCATGTGTCAGCTATAAAAGAGGACTGGTAATCCAAACTTTTATATGTGAGTTTCCAAAGCAACATGAGGTAGCTGACAGAGTTCTGAAGAGGCCAATAACCACAGGTATTCCGCCAGACCTTCATAATAGAGGTTTTCTGCATGGTCCACAAAGACCGTGGAGGACACTTGCAACGATTAAACATATTGATCATGCACATATAGACTACATTCCATTAAGACGACACAAGCCCTTCTCCATATGAAGTTATTTGAACATGTAGGAAAACATTGGTATAATTGCTTTGGGATATAGCCGTTTTTTAGGACCTGCATGTAGCAATTAAATTTCAAACATTTTTATTTTTTACATTGACACTTAATAAAAATTACAGTTAGACTTGATTTTGCAGCATCGTTAGTGACATGCAACCCAAAAACCTGATTGCGCAGCATAAGGGAGTCCCTAAAGTGGGATAGCTACAGCACTGCGCACAACTAGAAAGATGGATTCCACATCGTAGACAGATGAGATTGAACACACAATTAATTATGCTCTTTAAACCATTGCAAATACCGGAAATTGAGAGATTTTGGGACCTAGTTGCCGCTGCCATCTATTGGCTGTTTATATTTATTTACATCTACTCTTATCACCATCAAAACCATTGTACCCACTGTAGACTTGTATCCACTCTAGCAACCATTATATCAATGGTACCCACTGCATACTTAAATTCACTCCAGCCACCATAATATCCATTGTGCCCACTGCATACTTAAATCCACTCCAGCCACCATAATATCCATTGTGCCCACTCCATACTTAAATCCACTCCAGCCACCATAATATCCATTGTACCCACTGCATACTTACATCCACTCCAGCCACCATAATATCCATTGTGCCCACTGCATACTTACATTACATTACATTATAGGCATTTAGCAGACGCTCTTATCCAGAGCGACTTACACAGCATTTGCATTTATACATAGTATCCATTTATGCAGCTGGATATATACTGAAGCAATGCAGGTGAAGTACCTTGCTCAAGGGTACAACGGCAGTGTCGTACCTGGGAATCGAACCATTGTGCCCACTGCATACTTATAGCCATTACCCTTTGTCTTTAGTTATTAAAATGGATAAGGACATTAGCCGCATAAATAAATAATTATGCTCCTCCAAACCTGTTTAAAAATGTTTTTTTTTTTTCCAGTTCCCAATTATGTCTTTCACTCCAGGATGTTTACACAAGAGAAAGTGTATTTATTTGTTTGCATAAACCACAGGACAGCGAAAGATCTGTCTTGGATAGATAAGCAGACCGATCGAGGCTCATTAAGGACCTTTGCAAATTAATTCAAACTGCACTGAATGCAGCACTGTGCAAAGACAGCCAGCAAAGGGACGCAGGAAATGCTAAATAATTGAAAGCAATAACACTGAATAAAGTGTCGCTGATGAGTACAGTGAAAATAAGGAAGAATAAAGTTTACTCTTTTTTTCTCTCTTAACAAACAGCTGCTTGAACCTATATGGCGTTTGGACGTAAGTAATGAGTCAGACTAGCAGGCTTCCAGTCTCAATGGGACTGTACTGGACGAAATATGATCTAAGAGAGGCTTAGGGAAGGAGTGTAATGAGACGGATTGAACCCTCCAGGATATAAGAATGAATCAGTTAGAACTCATTTTACTGCCTTTACACCTTTCTGTAACTATTCATGAAGAAAAATCACACTTCCATTGCCCAAATACTTTTAGTATCATATTTCCTAGTGACACAAATCAGTACTTGCACTTGTGTGCTTGCACAATCACTGTAAAATGTACAGTATAAAAACATGACTTTTTCATTCTGGTTAATTGCAGGGATTTGTCATTGAATTACATGGATCTTAGTGCAATGCAGTATAATTGCAATATTTGTACAATAAACATATATGAAGCTAAATTAGGCATGGTGGCTTCCTCTGAAGTTATATTGCTGAATAGTAAGTGAGCGACTGGCAAATTGTATTTGTATTCTTGTCTCATTGTTTGTCTTTATTTTCCTTTATTATGTATTAAAGGGGACATGATGCACTCGGTAAAGTAGCTCTGGTTCGTTAGCTTTTTACCATAAATTAGATATGACCATGCATTCAAATCACAAATCTCTTACCTTAAATAAGATATGACCATGCATTCAAATCTCAAACCGAACCGCAGTTTGTGGAAATTTAGTTTTAAATTAAGTTTTGTTCAGTAATACTCATTTGAGCATCAAATACAAAAGGACTGTCTGCACATTTTTTGTTTTATTTTTTCCTCACGATACATCGTTGTGCTCACTGAAAGTCAGCTATTTTCCCATAATAATACATTGAGCAGCTGAGACCGACCAACCTAGTGACGTCATGACCACGGTTGGTCAAAAGTGGCAGTGCCATAGTGGGGAAAAAAAGCAAACTTTAACGTTTTTTTCCAGCAAATACGGGTTGATTTGACATTTGAACGCACGGTCATATCTAATTTAGGGTAAAAAGAATGAGAGCCACTTTACAGAGTGCTTCATCTCCCCTTTAAGGGCACAATGTCTAGAATTAAGTGTTAAGTGTTATATCTGTAACATTTTGTTGACTCCTGTTGACTTGTTTCATTCCAATCCAGTGAGCATACTGTAGATAAGCACTTTCATTCTGTCTTAGGATAAGTGTCTGCTTTGTAAAAGGCATGGTTTATAATGTCCATAGTTTGTAGAGAGACCCAACTTTATAATTTTCAGCTGCACCGTAGGCTCAACTTTGTGTATTTTTCCCACAATGAAGCTACATTAGCTATAGGCTACGTTATTAGGCCTGTGGAAAATGTTTGCCATTGGTTTCTGATTATATGTTCTGAGGAAAAAATTATAATTTTGTGTGTGTTTATATATGTTATTTTGTATGCACTTTAAAATGTATATAGTTTTGCATAATACCCTGTATCCTTATTATATTATGTTGCCAATTTACACTTGTTGGTCTAGTCATGGTTATATATTGAGAAATACAGTTAGCATAACTGCTGTTCAACTATCTATGGAAAACCCTATGTACAGAAACTCGCATGTGAGATCTGTTTTACACTTCTCAAAATTTAAATATGTAGCAAATACAAGTGTAGCTTAAAGGTTGTATCAGCGATTTTGGGTCGAAACATAAATGATCACATTCATCTGATTTTTCCTCACGATCCGCTAGCTGCCCGCCCCATAAGCAGGCCGTCAAAAAACCGCGTCTCTGTAGGCAGCCTATGCTCCGAGATCGTACACAAAAACAAATGGTACTACCAACCACTCAAAACCAAAATAAACAGTATTCCAACCAATCACCGACAAGGGGTGGGTGATACTAATACGCTAATACTCTTATCTCGCTGAAATCTTGACGGATTTACAAATGGTTTGGTTTCTTACAAACGCTATTAACGTGGTTATAATTCTGGATGCTTGAACACTATTTTTTAAAACATAACATAATTGGCTCTGAGCTGGAGCTGGCTCTGTTTGTTTGGGATTTCGCTTCAGAAGTGACGTCACCCAAAATCGCTGATACAACCTTTAACAATGCACTACTTTGGGGGTCTCAATAACATTACCACACTGAAATGTCAGAGAAAAAGGAAACTTGTTGATGTTTATTTCGTTGGAACTTCCGAAGACTGAAGCCAGGGCATGCTGCCAGACCCATCAAATCAAATTTAATATTGTATGTTGCATGCTCGATGCTGGGTAGTGATGTAATATAATCGTAGACATTTTATATACGTTACAAGACATATCTTTCGTTGTTTGTCTTTTTTCATTTGAACCGTCAAGTACCTGTATTTGCTGCTGTGGTCTATAGACTGGGCATCTTGGGATTTGGAGTTCAGTGTAGCCAAAGGGTGGTAAGCAGTACCATAGACAGAAGTTCAATTACTGTAGAGGCAGACAAAAAACAGCAGCTGACAGGCTCCTGGAGAATGTCGCAACCAGCAGAGCCACAAACAGAATATTTGATGGAGACCACTGCAGAGCCTGCAGCTCCAGAGTGGGGTGAGGCAAGGGGGATTTGGTGAAAAAAAAGAGGTTCAAATAAGGTAATCAAATAGGAAACAGAAATAAATATTGCTGGTGCCAAGCCAGGTGTGAGCTCTGTTAGCTGTGATTGTGCTGGCTGCATTAGCTTTCAGCTGCAGCCTACTTAAAAATACTTAGCATGGCGCTACTTGCTAAGTAGTGCAGGAGATGACAGATGTATTTTCAGGATGGTTATGTCATAATCAAAATAATCTTGCTAGCTGGGTTATAGAAGGATTTCCATGTGTGCCACAGGACATTTGGTGTATCTCAAATAAATAAATAATAATAATAATAATAATAATAATAATAATAATAATAATAATAATAATAATAATAATAATAATAATTACATGTTTTTGACCATTTTTTTTATTTCCCAGCCACCCATGTTTTGAATGTCAGACATGTCACAGAGTTGCATTCAGTTAGCATTTGTGTCGTTGTAATTGCACAGGGAAGGGAATCTGACATTTTCTGTGCTTTAAGTTGAACATTTGGATAGATATTAAACATATGATCATGTTTAATATCTACCCAAACGTAGGATCATGTGTGCATGAGAGAGAGAGAGAGAGAGAGAGAGAGAGAGAGAGAGAGAGAGAGAGAGAGAGAGAGAGAGAGAGAGAGAGAGAAACGAAACAGCTGCTGTCCAGAGTAGAAATTAGCTTTTGGCTACTAGTGAAAAAAAAATGCTGGGGCATGGTTTGATACCTGGAGCTCAGCCCCTATATTATTACCTTATCACACCCAGATGTTTTTGAATTTTTTGAATTTCAAAAGAGGGCGGGGTCTAGCGAAACCAATGTGTTTTGTTACCCTTTAAGAGCACTTTTAGCATCACAGAACATCTTCTTGGTAACTCGGTTTTAACACATGAGTTTTTCATTGACTAGTTTTGTCAGTGTTATGACCCTTAACATAATACCCAGGGAACAATAAATTATACCTTTGAACACTTTTAAAAAATACTTCTGGTTATATGTTCATGAGTTAATGAATAGGTATAAGAGCTGCCTGATGTTTCTGGATTAAGAGGAATACATAACTTTGCTTGAATTAAGGTGTTTCTGAAGCCCAGCAGTAGCACTGTGATTAATGCCTTAAGTACTTCACCTGGGGGTAAAGTGAGCTGCCATAAAGATTTTGTTTTTATTGCGGCTCAGCAGGGTCAGTGGGTTGCCATTTTAAATAAGGCTTTCTCCAGCACGTACTGTACATTACGTCACATGAAGATGCTTGACAACCTTCTTTTTTTCTAAGGCTATATTATATAAGGATTATATAAGGATTTCTCAACTAAGTTATACTTTATTTATGTTGTGCATGTGTTTATGTGGAAAGCATGTCATACCTATGGGGAAATATGGTGGTGTTTCACCATAGGTATGAAATATGGCACGTGTGTGTCGGTGGGAGGGTAAATGCAAAAGAGCCCCATAACATCAAATATATACCACCATATTTCACCATACATGCTTTCCACATCCTTTCTTTTGAAAAACCCACCTCACTTTAATATTTTTGGTGATTTTGTTTTTGTCGATTATATGTACAGCCAGTTTTTGCAATATTGTGATTCTTAGCCAAAAATAAATTGTTTAATTTTGTCATACTAGTCACCTCACTCTGCACTGCTGAGTATGTTAAATTGACCTCACACATTGCATTATAGGCTTGTAGTTGACTAACCCATATTCAACACTCTCCTACGGTTGAGGAGTTTCTATAACCTCTATGCTTGAGTTAAGTCGAGCAAGAGAAGCAAACTGATGACGCGGTGAGCGCTTCGGTCCTGGATAGCCATTCCAAATGATTCAAAACTGTTTTTAAGCTCCGTTTCATTCCACCCGTCTCTGGCGTGGGCCTTGTTTGTGTTTAGCCTGTACTTCAAAACTCTTTTGCTTTTTTCCTGCTCTGTGTTTTTGGAAAACAAACTGAGTTGTACAGCCCTTTAGAGAGTCACCGTCTGTGCAATCGTTAGAGTTACGTTTTGTTCCTTTTTCCTCCTTTTTTTCATATGAACTGACGGTGCATTCACAGGAGGAACAATATTTCAGCTGACCCTAAGGCAGGGGTGGACAATTCCAGTCCTGGAGGGCCGGTGTGTATGCAGCTTTTTGTTCCCACCAATTACCCCAGCTAAATTAGCTAATTGGCTGTTTACACCAACACTGGTAGATTAGATCACATTAAAATGTTTCATATATGTTAGGATCCTGTAATTCTGTCTGTTTATTCTTTATCTGTTATTATTTTCCTGATTTATTTCCCTCGCGATTGTCAGTCCGCGTTCCATGTTTCTGAGATTCCACCCCCTGTCTCTGTCATTGCACTATTCGGGTGATTTTGGGAACATTCGGGTTTCCTCTGTATTTCGTATATCTCGTTTTCTTCCTTCTGGCTTTATTTATATTTGTATATAATACTAATGTACTAATCATACTAACTGTTAGATTAGATTTAATACTAACCTGCTAACAAACTAACATGTATATAATACTAACCAGCTAACCTACTAACATTAGGGTTCTAGAGTTCACTACTAACATTACTAATTACTAATTCATCTTGAGTTTCTATCTGCAGCTGTCATTTCCCTCCTCGTTATCCTATCCCTGTATCGATCTGTGATTTTGCATTCTCTGCATATGTGTCTACTTTCGTGTGCCTCCCCTCTGAGCTGTGCACTTGTTTACCTGCTAACTCCAGGCCGTTTTTTATCATTGTGTCTGTGTATTCCAGTCCGTGTCTTACGTGTCCCCTGTCATTGTTTTATTGGTCCCTGTTAACCCTCACTGTTCTCACCTGTGAGCAATCTCCCCTCCCTGCTTCTACACACCTGATTCCCATTATGTCTGTCTCCCTCTGTGTATATATACCTTGTCATTTCAGTGTTCTTCGTGAGTTCCTTGTACTAAATATTTTGCTTCTGTATTGGCTGTTTTTTCCTGAGATTCTGCCCGAGTTGTTCTGTTTATTCCTAGTATCTGTTTTCTAGTTTTTTTGTTTCCCTCATCCGTTACCTGTTGTTGTTTTATTTCTGTTTTATTTCTGTTTTGTTTTCTTTTTGTTCCTCCTCTGCCTTACCGGTTTTGACCCCTGCCTGTGTTCTCGCGACCCTGGTTTTGGATCCTGCTTTTGTACCTTTGCTGTGCCTTCCCGGTTTGACCCCTGCCTGTTCCTTGACCACTCTTCTTTGGACTGTGCTTTGTACCGTTGCCCTGTCTCCCCGGTTTTCGACCCAGCCTGTTTACCTCGGATTGCTGCCTTGCCCTATATTAAACTTCGGTTTTTTTATACTCCTGCCTGCGTTTGGGTCCTTCCCCCACCGACACCTAACAATATAGGGACACAAGAAGTCTTCGGCTGTCATTCGTGCGCTTATTAAGAATTATAACTAAAATGTCAGATGGCGTAAATATTAGGGCTAATTAGGTAATTAAGGCCAGATGTTGGCATGAAAAACGTATACGGCCCTCGTTGCCCACCTCTGCCCTAAGGGGTCTGCTTCCTGTTGGGTAAAGTTGGTAAAAAAACAAACATAAATAGTAACAGTGGATCTAAAACCCTAAGGTATAAATAGAAACTGAAAATAAAAACACCCAGTAAGTGATTGAAGTTTACCTGAGCATGGTTTTAATGGCGGTTGTGCTTTTGAAAGCGATTTAAAGAGTGAATCACCAGAGTTTGCATCTGTTTGATTCCTGGCCTGGATCTGACAAAGGTGTTCACGTGCACCTCACAATGTGGAGTGAAGCTGCCCTCTAAATCTATGAATTAATTAAAGTATATTTAACTAAAGAGAAGATTGTTGGGGTGCGTGGGTAGGTGGGTTAAATTATTGCGCAAAAATTGCTTTGCATTTTAATTTTAGACCTGTGAAAATAATTTTCATCTTCAAGAACTGCAAATCTTTTAAAATCCTTCCTCTTCAGCAATTATCACCTATGTTCTTCTGTTTTGTAGCCCACATTTTGGGGGAAAGCTAACACAGTTGCATCTGCTGTCTTATAGCACAGTAAAGGTTTTATTAAGACTTGTTGGTTGCTCTATTTGGGGTTATTGGATATGTGCCTTACAGCCATGACATCTGTGAATGAACAATGTCAATAGGCCGAGTTCAATGCGAGATGATTTTTATTTTTTTTTGTTGCTGGTTTTCACCTAGACGCGAGGCAGAATTTCACCGTCTTTTCACCGACTTTTCAACGCAAAAAATGTTCACTGGGTATTAGTTACATCAGTTTTCCATAATGCTAGTTATAATCATAATTGAATCTATGGCATATCAAAAGCCCTGTTTAGTAGTCTTTGATCTATTGGCTACATGTATGCATTTTAATATGAGACATCCAGTTTCTATGCATGTGTACATTCTGTTCCTTCTGCAGTTGTTGCATACATGCACGACGCTGTGCCACCAGTCTACACGCTGTTAACCCTCACTGTTCACGCTACGCCCTCGTGTATTAGATTCTGCACAAAAATGTATCAAAATCACAGTTTGTGTAAAAGGTACATGGTTTCCATGAGGGGGGTACAACTTATCCCTGTAATGTTTTCCCTTTTGGTAACTGATTGGTAATGGAGACAGTCATTCCCCCTTAATAATATTCTCATTGGGAAGTAGGTAGGGACTAATGGGAAACTTAAAATAAATAAATAAATAAAAATAAAATATAATAAACATGAAATATTGAGACACCCCTTTAGGAGGGCTAAAGGGCTTTCTTTTCGGACTGACTCTTGTATCTACAAATAAGTTCTGTGTAACGTTACCAACCACGTTGAGTGCGTCCGTGTGTGTATTTTTACCCGCTAGTTTAAGCTAAGTAGCCATTCCTGCTATCAGTATCCCAGTGTATCATTGACTAGCTGGCTAAGCATTGTGGCTAACGTACAACTTAACGTTACCTCAAGGAAACCGTATTCGCTGGACCGTGGGGCTTTGCATCCTCTGCTAACCATCGTCGCTTACTTATTATCCATATTTCCTTGCACACCAGCGGACGGACGTTCACCGTGAACTTTTCAAGTGTTGAACATCGACCGTGTTGAGTCATTGAGGCCTGCATTGGAGAGAGGGTTTTTAATTTTGTTTCTGTTTTAAGTGCCAACTAGTGTATACGTTTGAGTTAGTGTGGGCCCCACTGGTAAGCGTATTTCTGTATCGTTGCATTGAATTTTCTAATTCCATTTAAGGTCTAGTTAAAGACTCGTTTTTTTTAATTTCCTTTCCATTGATATACAGCATATTAAGTTGACAACAATATCTCAAATGTAGGCTACAATGGAATTGATGAGTAATTAAGCCATGATAAATGTGTGATAGATGGTGGCAGTGTAGTATAATGGTTAAGGAACTGGCCTTGTAACCGAAAGGTTGCAGGTTCAACTCCCAGGTAGGAAACTGCCGTTGTACCCTTGAGCAAGGTACTTAACCTGACTTGCTTCAGTATATATCCAGCTGTATGAATGGATAAATGAAATAAGAAGTTGTGTAAGTCGCTCTGGATAAGAGCTTCTGCAAAATGCCTGTAATGTAATGTAATAGATTTTAAACGTATGAGGTAGGGCCGACATGGCATTAATATATAAACAATATCCCTAATGTACTATGGAATTTATGAGCAATGAAATCATGATAAACGTGGTGATTTGAAACATAGGAGGTATGTGGCATTAATGTGACAACAATAGGCTATCCCTAATGTACTATGGAATTTATGAGTAAGCCATGATAAATGTGTTGATTTGATATATGAGGTGGGCTACATGGCTATAATCCAACAAAAAAGTTTACCTTTTGGTCACCTATTTCAATTCTTTCAATCAATTTTATATTTTTCAAAAAATCTTTAGATGTAATTAACTGTGGTTTCATCACGGTGCCCCTTCTTTATTATAGAGGTTAGTTATTAAGTGCAGCTGGCTATTATTCTTTGGTATAACTTTACAAACTCTCTGTTCTGCTTTTTAGAGTATTAGAGTACTATAGTGCTACATAATAAATCTTGAAACCATGACATTTCACTACATTTGCTCCCAGAAAAAAATCTGAAAACATGGCATTTAGATTTGGCTCCAGATCTGACATAGAGTCTGGATTTCAATCAAAGCAGCCAATCATCTTTGATCTACTATTTGCATAAACACTCCCTGCAACATGTGTTTTCCTGTTCATTGGGCATTCTTGAACAGCAGGTTCACCTGTTGAGATTCACAGATGAATCGATCTGTCACATTATCATAACAAATGCATGCTTGATTTACAGGGTGATTATTTGGTGGGCCTTTTTTATATTGTCAGGTACAATTATAATCAGCTACAATAGTACAAGCTTGGCCATAATCTCTCAATGTGCTTTACAGCGCTCAAGCTAAGTAGCCTGGTATGTAAGAGGTAACCTATGGTTTGCGGCTAGATATATTGTAAAACGGTTACCATTCGGACACTTTCTGCAGGGCCCTAGGACCTTGAACCGGCTCCTGTTATCCTCCATGCCTTCAACTTCGGGATCCGACTCTGGCTCAAACATGTATGGTAGCATTGCCACCCATCCCTTATAATACAGGATTGTCCCGTATTGAAGAATAAAATGTTGAGTTCCTTTTTGAATTAATACTGTACACAATTTGTTCTGTATTTGTCTACATAAAGTTCCACACACACACACAGTCTTTCACAAAAGTCAGTCAGAAATAACATAATCATGAATAAAATCACATGAGATCGTTGAGAGATGCAAAATCAGAGTGGTAGCAGGCTTCAAGCTTCAAGCACTGCTGTGCATGTGTTTGCAGAGTGGTAGCAGGCTTCAAGCTTCAAGCACTGCTGTGCACGTGTTTGTCAGTGCGTGTCAGAGGTGCGAATGTTGTCAACTGTTGTTCTCAGTCCTTATACAGTAACCTTTCAAACATGTCTGTCCACATTTTCTAACTGTGGGTAGCATATCAGAACAGTTGTTATTTTGTTATTGGGGTGTTCTCACATGACCACTATTTAGCAGTAGTCTACAAGATCAATTACAAGCATGAATTTTCAAGTTTTTTTGGAGAAAAATTTCCCCAGTGCCCCCAATTTGCCCATGACCCTGGGCTGCATCTTCTAAAGTTCCTACATTACTCAGTCCATGAGTACAATTGCACAGAACACAGGGAACAATACATATAGATCACATCATACATGCTTATCATACATTTTACTGATTTATACAAGCTATACTGTATATCAGCCACATTTCTGCTGTAAGGTTATATCTGATATACCCAGTCGCAGACAGGCAGAGCCACAATACAACTAATTCCCATACAAAGCATGTTGCGTACTATAGCTTTGGCGTGATAACATGATAACACTTGAGACCTTGACAGCCGGCTACTTAGGGGAAAAAATGCTGTTCAAGAGACATCGAGCATTAATGTCCTCATGAGCGTATTACTCATTGCTAAGTGAACGTCTTGTACATTGTACATGTTTTACATACTGTCGAGTCCAAGTGTGTGGGGAGAATGAATAAATAAAACAGGTCACAGTGCAAAAATGCCAACTGTGCCACCAGGCAATTAGCATTCTATGGTAGATGGAGAGTATTGTCTGTTCCCCGAGATCCTGTTTCAAACATGGCGATGGTTTAATTTCAGATCATTATGAGAATTATGCTTATAGTGCTTATAAGGGCTGTGATTATAGAGCTGTCTTCCTGTCGCTAATTATCACTAATGTGTTGCTTGCTATTCTCCGTTACTTCCCCTATTGCTGCTATTATGTATATATTATGCTATATACAGTATGTACCATCTCAACAAAAAACATATTCAATATTTTAAAGAGTTGCTCTCTTTTAAAAAATAAATAAATGCTTTATATACTTAGGAAATCACTTTTTAAATCAGTTGGTATCTTTTTAAAAAAAAGGTTGTTTATATATTTTGGAAACCACTGTCTTTTTAAATAAAACATTTATTTTTTTAATGAGCAGCAATCATTTTAAATAAGATGTTACCCAATCTTTCCTAAATTATTTCATATAACTTGGCCCTGTTTTTTCATCTTACCAAGATAATGTGGTCATTAAAGCTTTATGTACCACATTAGATTGTCATAACTGCCATCCCAATTTTTCAATAAACAGATTTATTTGTTTGTCCCATCTGATCTTTCAAAACTGTGGCATAACCTACACATTCAAGCTGTAGCTAATGACTTAATTCTGACTTATTTAAATATGGGCTGCATCTGAAAAAGAGTAACACAATTAAAATGAAAAAAATCTGAATAAATTGTTCTATATGCTGATTTAAGTGGTGCCACTTAATATTATGCTGATGCTACTAAAATTTCCAGGAGTTAGTGTACCTATCTGTGTGTGTGTGTGGGTGTGTGTGTGTGTGAGTGTTTGTGAATGCGCGTGCAGATTTACAGATTTGCTGTGCTTAAAGCAGGCTCAATAGTGGACTGAAATATGCGACCTGATATCAATTTTAAAAAGCGGCGGCCTGCTAGCAGTGGCTAGCAAAGTTTCCACTGCAACCACCAAGCTAAGCGAAAGCTGCTCCCATGTTCCACTGCCAAACTTTGCTGCAATAGATGCGCGTAAATAAATACACAAGCTAGACTAAGTAAAGATGCAAATCAGAAAACATAGCAATAAAATCATCAATGTATGTCCTTATCCATATCCGAGTACATGATAATACAAGTCAAGTGCAATATATTTGGGGTTATAACAGTGGGAAGGGTTACGTGCAATATCCTGAGGCTATAATAATAATAATAATAATAATAATAATAATAATAATAATAATGCCTTGCATTTATATAGTGCCTTTCTCAGCAGCCAGCGACTCAAAGAGCTTTACAATGATGAGGGGGAAACCCGCCTCAGGTCACTAATGTGTAGCACCCACCTGGGTGATGCAACGGCAGCCATTTTGCGCCAGAATGCTCACCACACATCAGCTGAAGTGGAGTGGAGTGGAGTTAATTTCTCATCTGAAAGATGGCATCTCCTACAGCACAGTGTCCCCATCAGCGCACTGGGGCATTGGGGTTTATTTGACCAGAGGGAAGATTGCCCCTACTGGCCCACCAACACCACTTCCAGCAGCAACTTAGTTTTCCCAGGAGGTCTCCCATCCATGTACTAACCAACCCACACCTGCTTAGTTATACTATAACTATAAATGTCGTTATTAAAAGAGGGTTTACCCTTTCTGAATAGTGTGGTGGAATGGGGTGATACTTAGAGTGGGGTAGTGTTTTACACCTCTTGCGCCTCCCACTGTGTGAAGTGTCACACCGGTGTGCAGTGGAGAATACTCCCGGTGCTCGGAGTGCATTGAGTACTATTCAGCATTCTCATAGTCTGCAGTGGCAACTCCTTCGGTGTGTGGTGTAGGGCACCTCTCTTTGATTTATGTTTTTAGTTTTTTGTGTGACACAGACATCATAGGCGTCTGGCGAGAACTGGCAAGTGGCAAGCTCGAAATGCGAGCGATGGTGGGACTCAGGGGCAGGACCCCTGGTTGCGTCTAGCCAATCACACAGCAGCTTTTATGGTCACATTCCATTCAGCACTGCACAGATTCAGCTATGTAATGTGATCCTCAGACTACAGGTATAGGTCCGTAGCAGTTGGACAGTAGTAATATCTGGAAAAATAACACAATATCTGTCATGGATAGTCAGAAAATCCTGTACCTGTACCAGCTGTGCCAAGCATCCGTCCGTCTATCCTATATAGGTTGAATGTTTACCCCAGTCAATGTGTACCCCCCTCCGTAGATGGTAAAAGCACAGAAAATCATACATTGTCTTCTGAACCAAGTGCAGCAGTCAGCCACCACTTATTTTCATAGCCCAACAATTGACTTTATGCAGTGATTACCTCATGTTGAGACACAGTCAAGAAACCCCCTCCCAAATCTGGCAACACTGCCAGAACTGAAAGCCTTTATTCAACTTCATATTAAAAAAAAAAAAAAAAAAGATTTCTTTATAGTTTTTACCTGTATAGTGTCAAGTGGGTAGGTGGTGGTGGTGGAGAGTTCTGTGCTCTGAGACATAATTACAGGCAGTCTCAGAGCCCCTGTCGTAGTTAGTCCTGGAGCACCTGCTAAGCCTCCACTCTCCTGACAAGCACAGGGACTCCGACACGTCAGATGTCTTTTCAAAACCTGCAGTGTTTTACAACTCATTAGAGTGTCATTATGGTGTTAACCAGGGTATACTGGGGATGTATTCAGGAATGTCTTTGAACTGAACAGAAAATGAAAAAAAAGAAAATATAAGGAAATGGATTGAAAGAGGTGTGTTCTGAATGAATGTGCTGAATAAATTCAGTGTGACACTGATCTTCGCTTTAATTTCTTTATGTCAAGTCTATCAATAAATATGTTCCTGTTTTTGGTGTTCAGCATTCTTAAAATTCAAAATGCCGCTTAATGTAACTTTTGAATATCAATTAGAATTATTTTTTTTATTCTTTGTTAAATTTACAAGACTCTGGAGTCGATTTACTAAGATATCCCAAATAAGTTGTTATTTTGCGGATGCAGCCAAAGTATTTGCACGTGGTATCATTTCACACTTTGCAGGTGATCAAATAAGAGTCATTATGTAAATTACTCGCCGCAAACAGCCATATTTAAATGAGATATGTTGCGTGTTTGGAATGGTTGCACTGTAAAAAAATATCTTGTGAGAAAACTGTGAAAAGGCTGGCAGCAATGTTGCCAGTGAAAAATTCTATGTAGGCCTATAGGAGACACTACCTAACCTGAATAATTGAACCTCGTAATTTTAACAAGCTGACGGTTTTTTACTGTTTCACTGGACGTCTTTTAGTTTCTTCCGGGGTTGCAGCCGTTTTTTCAGGACTGAGATGATTGTAACTGCTTCCTAGCACTACTCGCACCGATAGTGTCACATAAAATCACATTTCCATTTGATCATGGGTTTTATTTTGATACATTTTTTTATTTGCTTTGTTATTCACTGTTATAATTATAATGTTATAATTGGGGTTCAGGTTGGGGCACTGCTCAGTATTAGCACGTTGTATGTATTGGCAGTATCCACATGTTGTAATAACATACACTTTTGTTATTATCAACCGGGCTGGTCTGGGCTGGATAAACCTCCCTGAACCACCACTGCCCCTTCTTTGCTTTTTCTTATTCATATTTTCCTACTACTGACACAGTGTTGTGGGTTCAAACAGCAGGTGTTGGCCTACAGTGCACCTTGAACCAAAGACCCCGACATTGCTTCAGTAAATGTGTGCAGCTGTAGTAGGCCGGGACAGTAGGTACTAGGTAACAAGGTAACAAGTAACAAGGTAACTAGGTAACCAGTTTAAGTTTTCCTCAGCAAATGGCTGCTAACATGTGCATACTCTCCTGTGCTCACTTTTATTTATTATTGAAGACTCACCTTCACAGCCCCGACATTTCACCTGCTGCTGTGTGTGTGTGCGTGCGTGTGTGTGTGCGTGTGCGTGTGTGTGTGTGTGTGTGCGTGTGCGTGTGCGTGTGTGTGTGTGCGTGTGCGTGTGCGCGTGCGCGTGCGCGTGCGTGTGTGCGTGTGTGCGTGCGTGTGTGTGTGCGTGCGTGTGTGCGTGTGTGCGTGCGTGTGTGCGTGTGTGTGTGCGTGTGTGTGTGTGTGCGTGTGTGTGTGTGTGTGTGCGTGCGTGTGTGTGTGTGCGTGTGCGTGTGTGTGCGTGTGTGTGTGCGTGTGTGTGTGCGTGCGTGTGTGTGTGCGTGTGTGCGTGCGTGTGTGCGTGCGTGTGTGTGTGCGTGCGTGCGTGTGTATTTGCCCTATGCTCTCTGGGCCTCCTGATTTATTCTATTTCACAGTTTGCAGTTCTCACAAATATTTACCTACCAGATTGTGAATAATGTGTGCAAATTACAGCTGTGCTTCGGCATAGCAAATAATTATTGAGGTGGCACACAAATTTGAGAACACAGCACGAGAACACCGCAATGGTTATCAAATATGTGTCATAACTTTTGCATACGGTTAGATTCCTCAAAATTAAAAACAACATACATACAAGGCACAGCATTGTAATACATCCTGTTTTTATGTGTAGTAAAAAATATGAGCTGTCTGACAAATCCATATGTTCAGATGATGGAATAAATGATTGAGGTGAAGGTGAACCTGCAAGTTCCTCTCAGACGTCCAACATGACGAGGGTTAAGTCAAAGGGTCTGGCCAAATGCAATACATAAATTGTAGGGTGACTGACCTCCACATGTCAAGACTGCTCCAGAGGGTTCATACCTTTCAGGAATACGGGAGCAAGAAAACGGCTTGCTTTTGTGAAAGGTGTAAAGGATATGCTCAAAACACAATGGCAAGGACTGGTGATTATTTCTTCCCTGAAGAAAGTATAACTTGCTTTTCATGGTAGATGCATGTCAAAGTTAAATAGTCTCAGCTGAAAGAGTTTGAAATTCATGGCAGAGTTTCAAGGCCCCATCACAAAAATAAATGTAGTAGACAGACGAAACATTCACACGTTCATCTGTGCTCTGTTTGGCTAACAGGGAAAAACACAGTAAAATACCAGCTGAAATATATTTGACATTTTAATAAAGTGTGTAGACCCATGCTGTTGATGTCCTGGGGCTGTTTTACATGTTGGTGCCATTGTTAAAACTGAAGAAAAGATTTTAAGAAAACCTGCCGTGATGGAATGCACGTTGCAAATAAGGACAAGTGTAATGTTGTTGTTCTTTAACAAAAGGTTAATTGTGCTAATTTTGGTGATCGTTCATTTGGTAACATAAAGAAAAGCAAACACTTACCTTTAATATTGAGTTAAGGACAACTGATGATTTAATATTTCCCTGTTTTCCCTCCAAGATACTTGAGTCAAATAATAGCCAATAGCAGAGTACTGCACAGGTTCATTTATCGCCAACTGCAACCCGCACCGCAAGTGCTGCTTCTGAAAACCGACCTGAACCACAGGTTTAGGAACCGCGAACCGACCCGCAACTTGGCATAGAACTACAACAAGGATATATTTTTTTTTAAATATTGAATTCCTGTATATCTGTTTGCTAGGCCATAGCGGTAAATTACAGCTTGTAATAGTACAACAGCAACGCTCCACTGACACCCGCTCTTTACCAAGCAACGCTCCACTGACACCCGCTCTTTAGCAAGCGGCTCAGACTGCTGCTCATGGCGTGGGAAAAGGGAAGACAAATAACCGCCGTTATTAATGACGGTAACGCGCCGGAAAAGGCACTTCCTGCGTGCCCATCAGCTCGGCGCATAATTAGCGTAACGTTAACACGCTCGTTCAACACATTCCCGGACATATAACGCACTTTTAAAGAAGCGCGCGCTATTGCACACGGTACACCCGGCATGTGTGTCGAGGGTAAATGAAGATGGATTACACCTCTGACTGCCCCTGAGAGCAATTGCAGTTTTTCTTTCTTTATATATTTTAGTTCTTTTTTTTTTGAGGGGAGGGGGGGCTGTTTTGCATGTACATAGCTTTTTTATATGCAGGGATTAAAATAAATTGCACCGTGCTTCGTGGTGGAAAATTAACGTATTAAAATAAAAATATTAAAAATGATAAAATATGCCATTGAAAACTTTCTCGTTGAAAAAACTGCCAAAATGGCAGATAGTTCTCACAAGGGCAAGCAGCCAAGATGCGAATTTCTGTTATATTTCCACGCCCATATTTCCATGCCACTGGGAATGTGGACAGAAAGGAAAGAAGCCACAGAGAGATGCCACAGGTCTTGTATAAGAGAGCAACACCTCTGACCCCGCCGTTCCTCTTCCCATTATACAGTCAGAAAAGGAACACCTGACTGGGCGCTTCATTGGTTGTATCGTGCCACAGAGGGAATGATAATTGCTACATTATAATTTATGAGCACTACAGAGTCAGGAGATGAGGAATGAATACTATGCCCAGCCAAATAACAAACCTATGTGCTATTTCAAAGAGCTCTACTGAAAGGCTAATGGGAGTATTACAAGGGATACTGGACACATTGATATCACTACCAGATACATTGGCAATGTAAGTACAGTTAGGTACAGAGATGTTACCAAAAGTAATAGGGAAGTAATCACTATTAACAGAAAATTAAACCTTCATAAACCATTAAAGACAAAACGTCTTATGATTCTGAAAAAAAGTTTAAAAAAATGTCTCGATGCTGAAAATATCCAGGCCTTTGACAGGTTATCATAACTCAAGATAATGAAAACAGAATCCCTTTGAAATTATTTCACACATCAGCGTGGGCGACAAAGAACTTGGGATTAAAGTGCCACAAAAGCACTGCACTTGCAGAGGCTGGAGCTAAAGCCTGAACTCTCCTATGGGACCTCTGATCAATGGTGCCCAGGGTTATCGCCGAATCTTAAAGTGTTGGGGTGTGGGGGGGTATGACTTTAATGCTCTCTCTTGCCCTCTCATAACTCTTTACATTGAGGTGGTAATGTGATGTGATGTAAGTCTCTTACAGTAATTACTCATAGCGAACCTAATTGACCTGAATTTTGCTCTGTTGCCTGTGTACCATTATGGTTACATGGGTAAAATAAATTCACAGACAAATTCCCAACAGATGGAAATATCTGAAACAAAATAACAACCCAAATAATAAGCACATACACTGCCTGGCCAAAAAAAAAGTCGCAGTTGCACCAGTCATGCATAGTGCCCACTGTACAAGCCTCTGGAGGCAGTGTTATGATCTGGGGTTGCTTCATTTGGTCAGGTCTAGGCTCAGCAACGTTATGCAGCAATAAAATGAAGTCAGCTGAGTACCTGAATGTACTGAATGACCAGGTTATCCCATCAATGGGCATATTCCAGGACGACAATGCCAAGATTCATCGGGCTCAAATTGTGAAAAAGTGGTTCAGGGAGCATGAGGAATCATTTTCACACATGAATTGGCCACCAGAGTCCTGACCTTAACCCAGGGGTGTCAAACTGCGGTCCTGGAGGGCCGCAGTGTCTGCTGGTTTTTGGTGCGTTTCAGCACAAGTGATTAATTTAAGTCAATGATTGGCTAAGAAGTCCACACACCTTGTTCTCAATGCTTTACCTGGGTACTGATTGAAAGGAAACCACAAATACCTGTAGACACTGCGGCCCTCCAGGACTGGAGTCTGACACCCCTGCCTTAACCCCATTGAAAGTCTTTGGGATGTGCCAAAAATCCATGCAAGTCTGGACGGACATAAATGTTGTGACGTTGCATAAGGTTGTCGAAACAATGCCACGACGAATGCACACCATAATCAAAGCTAAAGGCAGTCCAACAAAATATTACAGTGTGCAACTTTTTTTTTGGCCGGGCAGTGTATGTGACAGGTGCACGGTCCACAAGTAGCACGGGGTATTTTTTCTGTTTTTATAGTTTATGAAAGTACAGATCCGGAGCTTTCAAATGATGTCTCATACACTGAAATATACAAATATTTTAATAAGATATGTTTATTTCAATGTTGGTACACCTTAAAACAATTTCCTGAGAAAACAGGTCTCCAAGATTTGCAAAGATTCACACCTCAGGCTGGCAAACTTAATGGGTGTGAACAGTAGCTGGCTAACCCCACCCCCAACCACTCCCCCACTAGAGTATCTGTCAGTCACTGGCTGTCAACTGTAGCTAAGGCACAGCCTCCAACCACAACTGCAACCACAATTGTTCCAACCACAATTGCAATCCCAGAATTTTTTCTTAATTAGGTACTTTTCATGGTTAGAGGGATAATTTACCCACTTAAGCCACATTACGTTAGAAATAGCTATGCATGCCATGAAAGGACCATGTTCACATTGTGCCAAATTACAAACAATTACATAAAGAGGTAGCAAAAATGTTTTTAATAGGCTCCTAATTGGTGAAATTGTGGGCACATGGCCACTAAAACTAACCATTTGGTAGATAATGAATAATTCAAAGATAATGCAAATTACATCATTAAAATAAAAACATAAAAATAAACTATAATGGCAGTCCAAAGTCAGGTGTGCAACAGTGCAATAGCAGGGTCCTGCTCTGGTCTCTGGGTGTGCAATAGTGCAGTGTTCGATGTTCAGCTCTATAATGTCCAATGCAGCAGGAGAGATACAGTCAAAGTGAATCTACAAATGGAGAGTCTTGTTCTGAGCTGTTGTGGAGTTTGGTGGGGGGTAGGCGATGTCTTGTGCAGAATTCTCTTCTTTTTTCTTTTCTTTTTTTTTCTTTTTTTCTTAATAATTTGTTTCTGATTTTTCCCCATTTTTAACCCAATTTAGTAGCCAATTGAACCCCTATTCTAATTAAATTTCCCCCCGTGTAGCAACTGCTAGAGAACCACCGCTACACAACCCTGTCAGCCGGTAGTAGGAAGGAGGTCGCCACGTCCTCTACAGGGCGCGACTCCTCGAGCTCCTGACCGTGAATCCAGCTCGCCCAGGGCCGCTATGCGTGCAGCGATTCTCTCCGAGTTCCTCCCCCCACCCGGAAGCAGCCGCCAATTGCTGCTCCCACAGGGCGCCGGCCATGCTCGGATCTGGCAGGACCGGGGCGCGAACCCCGATCCTCGGAGCACAACTGCACCGACTGAAAGTCGGCGCTCTTACCGTTGTACCACGCGACAGCCCAGAGCAGAATTCTCTGATCTTTTCGTAAAGATATTTCTGCCTGGCAGAAACTTTGCCCTCAAGTCCCTGTGACCAGGGTGTCGGCCGGGCGTGGACAATGGCATAGTTTTCTGCGTAGTTTGTCATGAATGCCACTACTCTTTTGATGTCCTCATGTTTGAGGACCTTTACCCCTTTGGTGTGGTAGGCTACTGCTCATGCTCCTTGTAGGATTGGAGAAGGGCAGAGAGCTGATTTTTGCCAATCCTGAAAGGAAATAAATACATTGGTTTCAAATAGCTGTCCATTGATACATTGTTTGGACAGTCGGCTAGCTAGATAGCGAACTGTTAGCTTAGTCAGCAAAGGCTTGGATTGTGTTAAACAAAAACTGGTATAATATCACGATGAACATGCTTGCAAATGATACATTGGACACGTGGCTAGTTAGATAGCTGTTAGCTTAGCCAGTAAATACTTTGTGTTAAACAAAGGCTATGTCCAAATCAACGCCTTTCTATTCTATTGAGTATGCTAACGCAGCTGAGTACACTGGATGATAAAGTTGTTAAGTAGGCAAAATGTTCTGTAAATGTAGTGCACTTTAAATCCCTGGATGATAGCCTATACTTATTTCCAGGTTTTCGCTGATAATAGTATTGAGGATATTTTCCATATACTGAATGTCACTAAACAGTAGGCCTATGTAGTAAGCTACACATGCTAGTAACTTTACACAGGACACAGCTGTCAACGAACAGACATAGCTAGACAGACAGACAGATAGACAGATGGACAGATAGACAGACAGACAGCTAGACAGATAGATAGATAGACAGACAAAAACTCAAACTTACCTGAGTACGGGCCTGGGTAAAATCCAGAATGGAACGGCGGAAGGAAGCTCGGAATGGCCAATAGTGCTCTGTGCCAAAAAGGACCTCAGTTTAAATGCCTGCAGCACTTGCTGTGGAATGCACATCAATATAATTTTAGCAGTTTCTGAATGGGTATCATATGTACAGTACTTTCATTTGAGCATAGAATTTTCATGAAATATAAATTTGAAATACATGAAAAATTTATCAAAACTAATAGCATTATCAAACATATTTCAGAGCCCCTCATCACCCTTTCAGAATGAGACATCAAGATAAAGATTTCACTTTTTGAAAGTGCAGACTCTTTTGTTTAAAGTGAGTATATTCAATCCTTGATGACTCAATTATAAGTGGATCAAAATCATATTTTAATGGAAAAGGCCTGTTGGAGAGGATATGGATATATTTCAATATCAAGCCCCAAAAATCTCATTCCGCATTCACACATCAAGACATGATGTATACCAAATGAAATCTCTGAATCTGCCCTTCGAGTAAGTGTATATGATTTTATGGGTTCGTACAGAGATCATGCATTATTTGGACTGCAATCAAGTCTGACCATTACATCAACCATAGGTCAGTTATCATTCAGAGCATCTTATAACCCTAAGAAAATAAGACATCAAGATGAGATTTTCACCTTTAGAAAGTGCAGAGCTCTCCGTTTAAGATGAGCATCTGCAGTTCTTGATGACTCAATGACACGTTTCAATGACATCAGTCGGTTAAAATGAAATGGTGTCCATTTCCTCTCCAAGCCCTAAGAATCATATTCCGTATGTAAGGAATTACCACAGTTATTTACATGCACATGCATAAGATGCTTTATACATATGCTGCTTTGTTTCAATGTCCTGAAGAGAGCCTTTTTCAACCTCTAATGTCCAGTTGTATGGTCATTCCAGCTGTCGTTTACGACTTTGTGCTTTTTATGGCTCAAAGTTGTAGGGCTGTGGAGTTGGAAGTCCCGTGTGAAGAGGCAAAGATGCAACGTGGTGGTTAGAACAGTGAAATTGCACCTTACACATATTCACACATCAAGGTAAGATGTATACCAAACGAAAAGCTCTGGATCTTCCCTTTGAGTACGTGTATATGATGATATGGGTTTGTGCAGAAATTACAAAAGGGCAGATCCAGAGCTTTCATTTGGTATACATCATGCCTTGATGTCTGAATGCGGAATGTGATTTATGGGGCTTGGAGAGGAAATGGACATAATTTCATTCCAACAGAGTGATGTCATTAAAACATGATTTTGATTGACTTATCATTGAGTCATCAAGAACTGGAGATACTCATATTAAACTGAAAGCTCTGCACTTTCTAAAGGTGAAAACCTTATCTTGATGTCTTATTCTGAAAGGGTTATAAAAGGCTCGGAATGATAATTGACTTATGGTAGATGTAATGGCCAGACTTGATTGCAGTCCAGTAATGCACAATTTCCGCATGAACTCATAACATCATGTACAGTTCCTCGAAGCTTTCATTTGGTATACATCATGCCTTGATCTGTGAATGCAGAATGTGATTTTTAGGGCTTGATATTCAAATATATTCATATCCTCCAACAGGCTTTTTCCATTAAAATATAATTTTTATCAACTTATAATTGAGTCATCAAGGATTGAATATGCTAATTTTAAAGAGGAAAATCTGCACTTTCAAAGGGTGAAATCCTTATCTTGATGTCTTATTCTGAAATGGTGATGAGGGGCTCTGAAACATGTCTGCTAATGCTATTAGTTTTGATAAATTTCTCATATATTTCAAATTTATATTTAATGGAAATTCCATGCTCAAATGAAAGTACATATGATGCCCATTCAGAAACTGTTAAGATTGTATTGATGCACATTCCACAGTGAGTGCTGCAAGCATTTGAACAGAAGTATTTTCAGTTTCAGTTCAGATCAGATCAGGTTTGACGGAAAAGGACAGTACTGTGAATCGTGTACGTTGTTCTCTGGTGCTTTTTTTTGCTTGTAACCTTCTTTGTCGGTTGAGTCATTTCAGAATCATTTATACTTGTCAATAAAGTTCCTAGAATAAGCATGTCTCTGTTGTCTGTTGATAATGATGCTGTGTTCATTCTCGTTTTATAGGTTGATTCTGGAGACAGTTTTTGACGACACGAGTCCCGGTGCTGTCAATTCTCCTTTCGTCTTTGTTGGCATTTTCAGTCAAAGTTGTGAATTTTGTTCATTTCCTTTTCGAAATCGTGGTCCACTGTCACCATATCAATTGATCTTAAAACATTTTCAATGTCCTGTGAGGGGGGGTGAGTCGGGTTCAGAGGACCAGACGCGGCGGTAGGAGTCGGAAAGTTCCCACGAGTAGAAACCGCTGGAACGTAGGAAAGGAAGGAATGAAAAAAGGTGAAAATAAACAGGCTCCCACTCTCCACAGGAGAATACAATAAGAGGGAGGCTGGAAAGGGGAGAAATAAAAGTGACCCGCAGGAAAACGGGCGATTAACTCGTAGACACGAGAGAATATAGGAAAGATACGCCTCAACCTCTCAAATACAGAGAGGGAACTAACAGAGGCGATCAGAAACTAAAGAATCCTAAAGAAGCTAAATGCACGGAAGGCCAGTCCTGCGCAACCCCAAAGCAAGCTATGGGGCAAAGTGGTCTCCTTGAGTGCCTAGTCCTGTACCTTACCGGCTCTGAATCCCAAACGAATACAATACAGAAGCGCCGGAAGCAGGAAGCACGGAGCTGAAATAGCCGGCAGGTAACACAGAACAGGTGAAACGGCTGAGTACAAGGCAGAGCGAAAACCCGGAGCGGAATGGAAAAGTAAGGCGAGAGCGCCCTCGCGCTGCTCTGACGGAGAACGACCGCAGAAGGAAAAAAGGCCGCCAAAACCCATGACACGACCATTGCCATTACAGTGGCATGGGTCATTTTCATTCTCATCAGAACACAAACTGTAGTCTAAGTCCAGATCAGAAATGTTGTCCTCACTTTCCCAGTCGTCATCTTACCCATCAGATTCAGAATGAGAATTATTATCATCATTCGTGAATTGTAGGATAAAGGATTCCATGAATTATCTCCGTTGTCTATGCTTCTCCCGGCAGTTAAATTATTCAGAACAGTAGCAGCATTTTCAGCATTGACCTCAATTTTCGAAAGTGAGTAAACAGAGGGCATGTGACTTTATTTATGGGAGTGGCATACCAAAACTCAGAGCCAATTGAAACTAGGAAGGTGTTAATGGACAGCTCATTAGTCTGCCCCCTCAAACTGAAGCCCCAGTAAACATGATTTTAACAAGCATATCTGTGTTACTCATAACAGGTATTTAGAGATCCTGATTACGTTGTATATTATGTTAAGTGATTTCTAAAAACACTTTAACTTTCGTCATGTGGATAAAAAAAACAAAAACAAAGGCTTGGTTTCTTTCATGATAATAACTTTTATTGTTACAATATTTTCCTAGGATAAAAATCTTTTGATAATGAATATGTCAAATTTACTCTCTTTGGCTATATTGGCATTTTCGATTACAAGATGTATTTAACTTCATTGTAACTTGGTTCACCATTTCCTATCCTATATTTAGATGAACCACTCTGTGTGTGTGTATGTGTGTGTGTGTGTGTGTGTGTGTGTGTGTGTGTGTGTGTGTGTGTGTGTGTGTGCGTGTGCGTGTGTTGGACCTGTTAATTACATACTGACCTTCCTGTGGCTCTCCCTACAGCTAATCTGTCGTAAATTATTTGTAAAAGAACTGTGTTTTTGTGCTAAATTGAGATAAAGGTAAAAACACTTTTCACTTTAACATACTTTATTTCATATACATCACTTGGAACAAATTCAGGGCACTATCACATCCAAGAATAATTACGCCTCCAATTAATTTTAGATATGCTATTGAACGAGCAATTACACATCTATCAATTAAGCTTAACATCACTTCCTTTTTTCTAATTTGAAAAAAATAATTGCTGAGCAATGGTGAAGTATACTGGGGCCAGGCAAATTATATATATATATATATATATATATATATATATACATATATATATATATATATATCAAGCATTATCAAGCAAGTACAACTGGTAATGGGTTTGGGATGAGTTGAATGCAGGGACACACAATTAAATGTATTTTATTTTTATTCTTAACAAACAGTTTGGCAAGATTAGCTTCATTAATGGAAAGCAATACATTTGTGCTGACAGTGGTATTTGTAATTTTATATTTGTAAATCAAAGTAAAAGAAAAAAAGCTAACTGAATCCAAGTCTTAATTTCTTCTGGGATGTGCCTGGTATGATTTAGTAAGACCTAGCAAAAAGCAACACAGTATATGGTCAAATGTAATGGAGGAGATTAATCCATATTCATTTGTATTTATTCATTCTTTTTTTGGGAGGGGGAGGGAGGCTTATTTATATGCTCATGAATTTTCACTTTCAATATGTTAAATCTACAGAATGAAAATGTGCTGTCATTTTTCTTTTCTCTCACTCCACTGCACAGTAAGGGAGTCAGGTCTTCCAGATTGTGGGAAGATGCCATTAATTTGGCTCCATTTTTCCAGCTTGCTGAACAGGACACACACTTCAACTGGCATATATATCAGTTTAATAATAATTCCTGTTCCACCCAATAGAATTTCAGTGAACAGAAAAGAAACGCGATAATTTCTTTCACTTCAGTCGTCACTCAAGGTGCCGGCGATGGCCCTAAAGCTTAATTGAAAGGGAGAAGGATCACCTTCTGTAATCTGCAAGCAGCACACAAGTAATGTCACTAAACCATTAAAGAGAGCTGTTATCACACGGCTGCACTTTGGAGCTCGCAGGAAGTTGAACGGTTTTTTGTGAGATTCACGTTACGCACAGAGTGCCTTGCTTCTCCTGTGTGCCCGTGCGATCACCTCACCGACAGCCATTTCGGCTTCACTTCTCCCGTGTGCCCGTGCGATCATCTCACCGACAGCCATTTCGGCTCCACTTCTCCCGTGTGCCCGTGCGATCACCTCACTGACAGCCGTTTCGGCTCCACTTCTCCTCTGATTACCATCTCATAAAATCCAACAGATTCCCATTTCCTCGGGGGCCTGTATTACAGCATCCCCCCTATCTTTCTTTCTGTCCTTCCCTCTCCTGGAGCCACAGAGCCTAAAACAAACAAATCCCACAGCAGCGCCATAGATTGTAGAGCAGCAGATCCCAAACCCGAGGGGCCACAGGTCCTATTTGCTTTTGTTGCAACTCAGCATTTAATTATTGAATTAAATGAGTTAATTGCACAGGTAACTCGCCTCGTCTGGTTTCTCAATTCTAAATCGGTCGCTCATTTGAATGTGGAATCAAAGATCAGTGAACCTTGTCGCTGTCCAGGGCAAGTCTCGGCAAGCCCAATTCTAGAGACCAACCTGATGGTCAGTTCCATTGTCCCAGTGCTAAAAGATCTGCCTCTTTTGCCTACTTTTTTTTGTCATATTTCAGGCAACTTATGAATATTCATGAAAAGGGGTGTGAGTAAGGGCAGTGGCGGTGGTAGTGGAGGTTCTGTGCTTGGGCACGGCTATAGTGTCTCGGGCTCAAATCCCAGACTGCGGCAGCGCAGTGGCGGCATTGTGTATCCGTGCAGGTGCTATTCTCAGGTGAGGGGCGGAAAGCGTACTGTACAGTTTTTGATGAATGAGGCTCCACGAATCAAAAACAAGGGAGTAAGGACTTTTGATTCAGACACATTTCCAGCTATTGTAGCTATTGTGCATTCTTTCACTGCTACTCTTCTGATACACACATCATTGCTTCGGTCCACATGGATAAGCCATGAGCATACGAGAAGGCGCTAAACTCCTGCATTTCCTCCACATAAAACAGTCCTATAAAGCTATAGCATTTGAGTGCGCATTCCTGCATCTTTAGTAGTTAATTAAAGATATTTAGTAGTTAATTAAACAAGAGTGAGAGTGGACGAAGCAGAGAGAAAGGTTAGGGAGCATTCACTTGGCTTCAACAATTGGAACGGGAGGAAATATTCATCAATTAAATGTATGCCTTTAAAGACATTTGTTTGTTTTCTTTCTTACATTGTTATTTTCACATATGTACATGCATGCTTTCAAAAACTCCCCTCATCATCAAATATAAAACTGACAAACTACCTTCTGTGTACCACTACCACTAATACTACTACTACTACTCCTATAACGGCTAATAATAATAATAATAATAATAATAATAATAATAATGAATCAGAACACTCTTTAGGTAATTAGGTGTTGAGGATAATGATGAGGTTGTAATAAATGACCCCTAAAAAATAAGCCATTTTGATCTAGGTTAGCTCCGACAAAAAATTGCCTAAATGAAAATTGCCTAAATGAATTTCAGCACCTTTTGGTGTCGATGAAGCTGGAGATTTTACACATTTAACTGAAGAACCAAATTTTGGGTAAATGCTTTGTTGTTAATTTTTTAAGAGCAAATTGGTCCCCGAGGAGATTGTAGTGGTGCGGATAAATCAAGGAAACAGCAGCAGGCCCAGTAGTCACCCCCTCTGCGTGTCATCTGAGAACACAGAGACCTGACCCACAATTTCCATAACAACAGATGGACAAACTTCACACCTCTGAGCGGCGCTAACTTCCAGGGCGCCAGGATCAGGGGAGAGGCACGAGGTTAGCATGAGGTCATTTACAATAATGCCTCTGGCGCCTGCTCCCACAGGGGTACACCCTTTAACAATGACCCTGCTCCCACAGGGGTACACCCTTTAACAATGACGGATCATCCTTCAGGCCCTGTCAGAGATTTGGTAATTGAAAAGTAGATTAACAGAGATCAGTAAAGCGGCCCCGTCTCTTCGCCTCCTCACTCCGCTAATAAAATGTTGCAGAGGCCGATGCTGGGCACACACAAAAGGGAGAGGTGGGAAAAGCGGTATGGAGCGTTTTTATCATTCAGAGGGCATGGTAACTCACGGTAACTCACCATATTCATAGAGGGCATGGTAACTCATGGTAACTCACCATATTCACAGAGGGCATGGTAACTCACGGTAACTCACCATATTCACAGAGGGCACGGTAACTCAAAATGATTTGATCTGATTCGGAATGCCACGTAGCTGTCAGCGATATGATAATTTATTTTGTGTTAAAGGAGGCTTGTCCTGCTATTAAAGCACTTGCCGGTCTCACGGGCATCTCTGGCAAATTAAAGACTTGACTGAAAGAATGAACTGTGAAAGGAAAAAAAAAAATAGGAAGTGGTTATTCAGAAGAACCCCCCCCCCACCCCCCCACCCCCCCTTCCCGTGTACCATATTGCAGAACGGCCATAAATGCACCATGACTTTGAAGATAAATCATCAGCTATTCACACCTCAGGATCATATGATGTACACAAGCTGCTACATTATTAATTTTCTCTTTTGCAATGAAAGGCAGGCAATTATATCTTAAGTATGTTGTATCTGTGACTATAAAGGAGGACCAGTTCAATTTAACATCTCATATTGCAGCTGATATATTACTCTGTGCATAAGTAAAGCTTCCAGGCCCTGGGTTCAGATTCTTAGTCTGGTATGGATTATTGCCATGATTAAGTATTGTAAAGTATCACTGACAATAATTATATATACAGTGCACTCCAAAAGTGTGAGGACAGGCGACACATTTGTTGTTGGTTTGGCTCTGTACTCCAGTACATTGGATTTGAAATGGAACAGTGACTATGAGGTTAAAGACTTTCAGCTTAAATTTGAGGGTTTTTACATCCATATTGGGTGAACCCATTTTATTTACGGAACCAAAAGTAATTTGACGAATTAACATAAACTTAAATAAAGTCATCATATTTAATAGTTGGTTGCATATCCTTTGCATGCCATGCCTTCCCGATGTCTGTGACCCAACAACATCAAAAGACTCTTACAATCGATAATATAACCTCTCTTTGAATGGATCTCTATGGGAATTGGGGGGTGGGACTAGATTAAGCTGTACATTACTGATTCTACTTAAGGTCTTGATTGAAGACCATGATTAGTTAATTAGTCGAATAATTAATTTATTTTGTTTATTTAACTTTTTTGTTATGTAACTGCTCTTGTTATTAATGTGGGCATCTCCCACTGCTTCTAACAAAAACATGCCCCTTTACAACATAAAAAAAACACTGCCCATGCCCATGGTAGTAAGTAATCAACTGAATTTAACATGTGGGTGTCGCTTGTAAACATCACTGTCAATCATCGCTGTCAATCATAATCTGTCCTTAATTAGTGGCAATTTATCAACTTTATCAGCAAGATTACTGATGGTGTATTCAAGTGATTTCCGAGATCGTTGTCACCATCTCGGCACCGGGGTGTCACGTTCAAATTTTTTTTTTTTTTTCTGGGAAGTCGGAAATATTCAGACTTCTGAGATCATTTAAATACATCATGAGGTGGTGCTAATGGGATAATTGTTTGAGAAGATAAAGAGGACTGAAGTACCATAGATAAAGAGGCCATCACAACCTCTAGCTGGCGGAGGACTGAAGTACCATAGATAAAGAGGCCATCACAACCTCTAGCTGGCGGAGGACTGAAGTACCATAGATAAAGAGGCCATCACAACCTCTAGCTGGCGGAGGACTGAAGTACCATAGATAAAGAGGCCATCACAACCTCTAGCTGGCGGAGGACTGAAGTACCGTAGATAAAGAGGCCATCACAACCTCTAGCTGGCAGAGGACTGAAGTACCATGCGAGAAAACAAGGGGACAAACCGGTGGCCCTACTTATTAGTGCTAAACATGGAGTTTTTCTTTTCCTGTCATAATTTGGTTGCAGGAGAATTTAATATCTGAGGTGCGCAAAATCTTGCCGCCGGTGTCATGGCCACTCGGGATCTGTGCAACTTAACATCAAGTAGGTTACCGCCACCCAACTCTGTGCTTATTGATTGCCATTTGGCTGCTATACTCACAATGTCACAGTAACTTTTTAATGAGTGATCATAAATCTCTAGGTATTGTTGTACCGATAAATTAATTTATCATTGTCCACCGTGTTGTCTTGTGTTGTTGTGTTGTGCCACATCTGGTTTGGAATTCCGTTGAGTACAACGGTAAAAAATTGAACATTTTTAATTTCAACAGCAAGCGCCATCTGCCGTTGACGGAATTATTTGCCGTCCTAACAACATTTTACCATTGTGCTCTCATCCATTATAATGACATCCGGTTTGCTGTCTACCATGGTCCATGTGAGTACAGCATGATACAATGAAATGTAGTAGGGCCACCAGTTTGTCTCTCGCAGGATTAAAACTTTTGTCAATTGTTATCCTCCAGTGATGCCCGGAGCCACCCGAGTGGCACAATCAAGTGTCTAATTATAAAACTGAGTGGCAATTTGTGATGTTTATGCCTTTGAGCAAACTAGTGCAACAGTATCCACCTGGTACACTGCACATCGACAGATTCAATTTATTTTCAAACAAGCAAACAAACATGAGTTAAAATCTGACTTTTTATTATTCATAAAACAAACAGCATACAGAGGTCTTCTGCGAAAAAGTGCACGGGATGGAAGCAATCATTTGCATGATTAGTATGAGTTTAAAAGTCTCTTCCATCGCATAGAAGGAAATGCAGCCCACTCCTCCACACAAAACTACCTCAGTTCATTGATGTTTGAGGGCATTCGTTTTTGGCACAGCTCTTTAAGGTTCCCGTTGCATTTCAGTGTGGTTGAGGTCTGAACTTTGTCTTGGCTATTCCATAACCCTGATTATTTTTCTTCTTGAGACATTTAGAGGTATATTTACTGGTAATATCATCCTGTAGCATGATCCACTTTTGGCTAAGCTTTAGCTATTGGATACACGTTCTCACATTTTCCTCTAGAATATGCCAGCATGGAGAGGAATTAATTGTGGACTAAATTGCGAGGCAAGCAGGTCCTGTGGTGCAAAACAGCCCCAATGCATCACCCATCTACCACCATGCCTGAGGGTTGGCATGAGGTTCTGGTGGTGATATGAGGGTGTTTGGTTTACGTCAAACATGTCATTGTGCATTACAACCAATCAATACTTTAGTATTTTCTGTCCAGAGGATCTTGTGGTTCATTCAGGTGCCAGTTTGTAAACCTAAGCCGCAAAGTTCTTTTTGGAGTTTCCTCCTGGCTACCCTGCACTGAAAGCCATGCTTGTTCAGTCTTTTTTTTAATGATGGATCCATGAATATTAACATGTTGACAGAAGCCTGTAGATCCCTAGATGTAGCTTTAGGGTGCCGAAAGCAAATTGTTGAAGCACCATACGGTCTGATTTTGGGTTGAATTTGTTGGGACACCCAATCCTGGGTAGATTGCCGACTGTCTTGAATTTTCTCCATTTGTAACTAATCTTTCTCTGTGTGGAATGATGTACTTCATATTGTGCAGAAATGGCTTCACAACCTTTCCCAGACTGATGAGCGGCAACAATTGCCTCTCTGTGTTAACACAAACCGGAATGCTCCTGAACAAACTGTCAAAGTATCAGATTTTATGTACAGGTGGTAGCACTTCCTGATGATCTACTAATCGTGCACACTTGATTAGCAACACCTGGTTCTAATTACTATTAATTGATATGGAAGCAGTAGGGTGCATATGCTTTTTCACAGATTGCTTCTGCATGTTGGGTTATTTCTGATTAAATAAAGAAAAGGCCAGGTTCAAGTTTGCAAAAAAAAAGAAAAGAAAAGTACATTTAACAACTGTAGAGTTCTGGAACAAACTCTTATGGGCAGATGAGATGAGTATTAACTTGTGCCAAAGAGATGAAAAGAGAGAAGTCTGGAGAAAGATAGGAACTGCTCATAAAAAGTAAAACTTGTGTGTGGTATGAGTCACATAAGGTTATATTTATCTACTGTTAGAACTTGGTGAGGACTAAACGAGGGTTATGTTATGTCCTATTATGTAGAACAAGCATGACATTGAAAGAGAGTGCACTCTTTTCACATCGCTGTACAGTGTATTGCCACCAGGGACACCATCATACAGGGACAATACTTCACACAAAGTTGGCTCCCCGTCCCTTTCTGCTGCAAGAGCAGGCGGTTGAAGGCAATCGCCTCATTAAGCCCTGATAACCAGGGCTCACACCCAGGCTGTTGAGGGAAGTTGTTTGGAAGCACTGGTGGAGAGTTTGTACATGGCATGCTTTCGGTGACTACCTGATTTTGTGTTTGACCTGCACGTGGAAAAAGAACCACTGTTTTTCTTGTTCTGGCAAGCAGCCTAGCTGCCTGGATTATTATGAAGTTTCTGGACTGGATTAGATAAATCTGTGGAGACTGCGTTCTAAGTGGGTCCAGTCACGAGGTCACAGTATGTATATATATGCACTCGTAAAACTCCCTTTCTGATCCTACACAGCCTGCTGACTGTAAATTGTCTGTTATATATTATACAGGGAACACTTTATATCTGCCTCACTGTCATCATCCGTCCAGAACACATCGTCCTACCGTCCTACCTCCCATCGCCCACACACATTACAACTACTGCAGGATCGATGCTCTCAGATCAGCAAAGCACTGCTGTTTCACTATTTGTTTTGCATTATACTACGCTACAAAGCATACACTCCCCTAACATACACATGCGCAAACACACAATCTGAAGCATGCACACACATGTATACACACAGAGACACCTTTGAGATCAGGTGGAACTGGAGTTTCGCAGCATGAATGTGTGGCCAAAAAAATCTGCAGTAACGGAGTGGTGCTATCGAGTCAGAATGGGCCAAAATCCCTAAGGAATATTTCCAGCAAAATAAATCATGCTGTTCTTCAGAAAAAAATGGGTCCTACCCGGTACTAGATAGGTGTACCTAATAATAAAATAATGATAAAAGTGGGCTTAGGTATTTGGACATTGACACTTTTTTTTTGTTGTTGTTGTTTTGGCTTTACTCTGAGGTTAAAGTGCAGACTTTCCCCTTTTTTTGTCCACTTTGTGGGTATTTACATCCATATTGGATGAACCATGTAGGAACCGCAGCCCTTTGTATACATAGCACATCCCATTTTGGGGACCAAAACTAATTGGACAATCGGCTGCTCAACAGCTGTGTGTTGTTGCATCATTACTTCATGGACAAAAGGTCTAGAGTTGATTCTAGGTGTGGAATTTGCATTTGGAGTCTGTCTGTTGCTATCGTCTCTCAACATGAGGACTAAAGAAGTGCCAATTGCAGTAAAATAGGCCATCCTGGGGTGGAAAAATCAGAACAAATAGATCAGAGACATAGCCAAAATGTTGGTTGTGTCAAAATCAACTGATCGGTACATGAAGAACCGAGAACGCACTGGAGAGCTCAGCGATAGCAAACAACCTGGTAAATCACAAGAAGGCCACTGTGGTGTTTGATTGAAGAATAAATTGACCGGAGACATAGCCAAAATGTTGGTTGTGTCAAAATCAACTGTTTGGTACATTAAGAACCGAGAACGCACTGGAGAGCTCAGCGATAGCAAACAACCTGGTAAATCACAAGAAGGCCACTAGGGTGTTTGATTGAAGAATACTTTCATTTGTGAAAAAAAAATCCTTTTCAACTGTGAAACAGATGAAGAACACTCTCCATGATTTAGGCGTAGATGTGTCACATAATGACTCCACCTGCGTAATCTCTATTTACACTTCAAGATGCAAACCGCTGGTAAGCCTCAAGAGCAGAAAGGCCAGTCTCAAGTTTGCTAAAGTACATTTAACAACTGTAGAGTTCTGGAACTAACTCTTACGGACAGATGAGATGAGTATTAACTCGTGCCAAAGAGAAAATTGTGGAGAAAGAAAAGGAACTGCTCATGATTCGAAGCGCCTGAAGTGAGTTCTGAAGTGTACAGAAACATATTATCAGCCCAAATCCAACCAATTGCCTCAAAACTCGGACAGCGCTTGTAACAGGACAATGACCACAAACGCACTGCTGAAGCCACCGAGGAGCTTTTCAGGGCCAAAAAGTGGTATGTTCTCGACTGGCCATCAATCAGTCAATCAGTCAATTACATGATCTGAATCCAATTGAACATTGTCATTGTTTGTTGAACATGTACAGGTCCGGCAGAGCACCACCAGGTAAGAGGCAAGTCATCGAATGCACAGGATTCGCAACCAATTACTAGCTATGATGACTTTATTTAAGATTATGTTAATTACATTTGGTCCCCTAAAATGGAGGGACTATGTATACAAAGGACTGTAATTTCTACTTGGATCACTGGATATGGATGTAACTACCCTTAAATTAAAGCTGACAGTCTAGACTTTATCCTCATATTCATTGTTTTATTCCACATCTGCAGTACTGAAATACAGAGCCAAAACAAAAATGTTGTCCCTGTCCAAATACTATATGGAGAGAGAGGGGGATAAAGATGGAGAGAGGTTTAGTTTATGAATGGGTTCTTTCTAAAAACATTTTTTTGAACAGCAGTCTTTTTAGTGTCCTGGAAATGGTTTTTAATTGTACCGGATGAGAGAGAAATGGCATTGCTTTGGCAGTCTCCTAATTGTTGGGTGTCTGTAGTAAATATAAAAGTATAGCGGTAATAATGAAAGGTCAGGCTGGTAATGGGGGCCTATTCTCTGGTGGCACTTGTGAGAGCTTGCACATTAAAATCACATTTAGGATAATCAGTGGTGGAAGGTGTAAGAGCCATATAATAAATTAATGGAAAGGCCAAAATTAATGACTACTTTTCATCTCCACATAAAGAACCATAATAATGTCAATAATAATTAACTGCTCTTAAGCATGAGGCCAGAAAAATGCAGGTTAAGAATAAAAGATCAATTTATTTCTGCCCGAATAAATGTAGTTTTGCCTTTTAAATGTAACTTCATACTAAATGTAACTTCATAATTTGAAAGCATAACATATGATAATATGAATGTCATTGCAAAAACATGCCAATAATAATAATAATAATACTGGAAGTAAACAAGAAAATGAGAAAATATTTCTTACTCAGTATGAGAGGAGGGAATCCACAAGTAAATGCACAGTTCCTTCTCAAATCCTCTCAGTGTGTCAGTTTCAGCATAACTGCTTTTCAGCTCAAACGCTCGTTATGGTGCTCTGTGCCTTGATGTCACCTCAGCTGCCTCTCACTGCCCCCCCCTCCCGATACACAACAACGCCACTGTGTGTGAAGAGGCTGCAACCCACACACCCAGCCACCCCCACGCTGCTTCACCTTAATCGATTAGAGCCATCTCATAAACTCTGTGTGCTGGAGTACAGAAGCGCACGGGTACACACTTGCGGATGGTAAAATGCAGCACATATTGATTCAATGGCATTTAATGTGTTTTAAAAAAAAAAAAAAAAAAAAAAAAAAAAAAAAAGTTTTTAAAATTATTTTAGGTTTGTTTTTGCGACATCCATAAGGGATTATAATGAATCCCACATACTGGAATTAAATTAAATGGGGTTTATGCAGAGCTGTAGAACTGGCAATGGTATCCTTGGCAACCACCCATACTCAACAATAAACTGTGGAGTTTATTAACTATAGGGCAGAGAGGGCAGTAACTAACTTTGGTCCTGCCTGATCATGTGCTGTTCTTTTTATTTATTTTCGTGCTGTGGACATTATGTTATTGGCTGAACGTCCCTATCCTGTGTGTGATGACCACAGATGACTGTATGACACATTATTAGGTACACTGCAGCCTCGTTTGGCAGGGTTCCAATGCTGGATTGTTCCAGCATTACGTTCCCAAATGGGAGTGTGTTGCCACGGCTTACAATGTCATTAATTAACAGCTCAAAGGTTCAATTTTATAGACTGGTCCTAGAGTTTACAAGTCTGTTTTCCTGGAATGATTTAAGCAGAAAGGACTGCGGAACATTTTATATATGAACACTCTAATCCAAAATGTTTACAGACACAATAAAATAAATTTTCAGAGGTGCGAGGTTACGGAGGGTGGGAGAGGGTGTTCGGTGGTGTGCAGGGCGGGCATGGGAGGAAGTGCCCTTTTTTAGGCGGGAAAGTTCAAACGCGATGGCAGTTAAACAGTAAAGCGCTATTACGCAGTCGCTGTGGAGGAAAATGGCGGGGTTAGGGTTGAAAAGCCTGTGTTCTACTGGAATATCTCTCCACCTGAATTTTTTATCCCTGATGCTCAATATATCTTCTGCTAACAAAATGTGTCTTCTGCTTAGCAGCCATCATGATGCTCATGTCCATTTCATATTTTATCTGTGAGGGGGAGTGTCAGGTTCGGAGGACCAGGCGCGACAGCCAAGGAATCTAAAAGTGTACACCGTTGTGATACACTACTAAAGCACGACCACAGGCATAAAAGGAGGCTGCCAAAAAGCATGACATTATCATGTTCAGCTATGAATATCGAAGCTAATTTATGAATGCCCAAAGCTGAATAAATTAGGATAGACTTCACTGGAAGTCACATTTGAAAAAGTATCAATGAGTTGCTGTCATAGTCATTTGAATGTAGTAACATGTAAATTAATTGTGCAAATGATCAATTTGCATGTCAATTTGAAAGTACATAGTAAGTCACTTTGGCAAACAGATTTTGCATATTTTAATAGATATAAAAAACACTATTTAAACGTATTTATTATAGGGTACTGCAACTTTGAAATAAATTAATTAATGACCAATCAACAAATGTAAATATGTTTCATAGTACAGCCGATCTCAGTCATATATCCAGAGGTTTCTAAATCGCAAGTGACTGAAAATTGCTAATAACATAACTTATTCATTTCTAGGACAGGAAGGGGGACTAATGCCTTAATTTGCTCTAAAGATACATGGTTCCATCACTTTTGTTGTTTTTTGCTTCAGTGCTTCATCCCTCACAATGTGGGCCTATAGCCGACGATGTTGCTGGTTTGAGGCTATGCCACTGACCAATCGTCACCAGGAGTCTGCCCTGGTGAAGAAAGAAATACAATGTTCCAGTAGGAGTTGGTAGGAGTTTGATTTTATTTCTAGACAGAATTCTCAATGTCTAATGAGTATCTAATGCGTTTTTGGATAAATGAGATGCTGTCAGGCAGGGAACTTTAACTATGATTTGATGGTATGGATGTTCTGGTGACATAGGTGAAGAAATAAATACTGTATTCCACAAGGCAATAAGACAGGGTTCCTTGGACCACCACTGCACATATCTAATGACATGTCAGATTCATACAGGCTCTGTTGGTTCCCTATTGGTACTAGTTATCTCCTGTCATTTGTAGTAGGCATGGAGGAAAACGCAGTGCTCGCTGGAAGCCAAAATGTGGGGCGGGGTTATTTCAATGTAAGAGCTTAACCGCAAATGTATGATGCCGATGTGGGAGTTTAATTAAAATAAAATAATCTGTGTGCCTTTGCCCTAGTAGAAAAGTAGTTTTTTACATGCTGAGAACTGGATAATGACTGAAAGGATGTTGTGGCTGAAAGAACCGCTTTGAAACCATAATAAAGACGGACACCAACATCTGCTTGCATGCCTGGTACCAAGGGCACTTTGACCTCAGCAGGTCACGTAAGGTGAAGAGAATAACAAGATATACGTTCCAACAACAATCTATGGTGGGAAAGGTATGAGAAGCAACTGAAAAGTATAAGTAGTGATGGCTTGTTTATGTTAACTTCAGAATGGACACTAACTGTCATGATGTGTTTATTCTCCATGCATGAATAAATACTTCTTGAATTTCACCAGTCCAAACCTCAGAGTGGCTTTATTCCACGACACTGGTATGCTAATATAATGAAAATTGCACAAATTAATATGCAAACACAAATATTCAGATAAAATTGTATTTGAATAATGGCAAGTAAAAAGTGGTCATATCTCCATCTCCACTGGCATTGATATACTGTGTGTATTTCAACCGATATTGTATTAAGTATAATATAAGCAAGTGCACTTTTGAACTGGCTGATCAGGGTTTTTCCTGCATTGAAATGTCTTAGGCGGGCCATCTAAGTGTTTTTTTTCATGCCGCCTAGGAGAAACCGCCATTTATTTCACTGCAGTCTGACTTTGGGCACTTGAAAAAGCCCGCCTCATAAAGTGAACATCCCAGTTTATTGGGTAATGGTTTAAACTGAATCTGAAGATTGACGTTTCAGGCTAAATTCACGTTACCGATGAATTGTGCTGCAAAGTTTAGGTAGAAAATAACGTAATTTACATAGCAACTGTAAGCTCAGAGCAATGTGCTTCATCAACAGTCGACAAGTAAAATCGATGACAATTCAGAAAATATATATACAGTATAGTTTTTCCATCTTCTATTGGGAATTTTGCCATTTAATGAGGGTGTGATAAAAATTGTCAGTGCCGCCAACAGTTTCACTTTGAACATCTGATTGAAAAAGTGACATTGAAAATAATTTTATTGGTTGTTGCTATTGGCTTATGCAAGCTACATCATACAGCCTCATCGAATTGCAATCAGGCAATTAAGGCTAACAACACCCTAGCACCTTAGGCAGTGGTTGGCTAGAATGAATCACAATCTGTCAATGTGACGGACGGGGTTGAAAAAAATCCATCAGCGTCTATTTTTACTGGTCATAAGTATGTTTTAATGTTTAACGATTTGCCCATTTGCATTTCATTTTTGGATGTATGTCGGTATTATAACATTTTAATAAAAATATAAGAAAGTCTATTCATAAAATTATTAGTTTGAATTATGAGATGAGTTAACCTACTAGCGGCTCCCTTACAGCCGCAATAATTATGTGTATGCAATACAGAACATTTCACTGTCCTTGCTCAGCTCAGTGTTGAAAATAAAATTGAGGGGTGATCAATTGCCTTTAAAACAAAGTAGGCCTACAGAACATGTTTATTAAAACCAAATTTTTTTTTAAACATTTTAATTCCATGCCCTGGCTCTAAGCTTAGCTAAACAATGAAGGCTAAATTTGTGACACGACAGAGCGATGCAACTCCAATAACTAGAAGAATCTAAATGAATGAGAAGTGAGATCTTTGTAAAGACGTCTATCTAACCATTATCAATCCAAATTCACAGGAAATACCCAATCCATGAAATTGTTTAGCATGCTTGAACAACATGTATTTAGATGAAACAATGCTTTTGCAGTCTGCTAGCGTTTAACACATTTGCAACAACATTTATTATCTGTCAAAATGAAGGATGGCATTTGTATTTTTCCGTCAAAGCTTCTAAAATTCGTTAAATGACAGGGAATCCTCGGTTAACGCAACGCCTGCACTTAGGCCTACTTCTTGTACGTTTGATAACAGTCAACACAGTCAAGTTAAAACAGTCAACAAACCACATTTTCTGTGAGAAATGTATTGTCAAGCTCACAAGCACACACTGCTGTCTACATTCTAGCACTCCTTATTTCCCTCCCTACTATAATAACTACAGCCAGACATACACTACCGTTCAAAAGTTTTTTAGACATTTTTATGTTTTTGAAAGAAATTAATAATTTTATTCACTGAGGTAGCATTGTATTGATCAAAGAATACAGTCAATACATTGATAATGTTACAAACTACTATTTCTGTTTCATTCATTCATTTCTACTTTAGTAACTGTAGCCATTTTTACACAGTCCCCCCATTTTACTGCACCAAAGTAATTAGCAAAAATTATGTGTAAATATGTGTAAAAATGGCTACAATTGCGAAAGTAGAAATAGAATGAAATATAAATAGTTGTTCGTAACATTATCAATGTCTACTCAGTGATTCAAAACTTTTGAACGGTAGTGTATATTAGGTTATAATTGTCTTCCCCCCCCCCCCCCCCCCACCCATCACCCCTGAGTATGTATGTAATGACCATAGTTTTATTTTTTAATGAGCATCATAGCCCATGTGGATTGCTGTTATTTTTAAAAATAATTTTTAAGTGAGTAAAGACACCAGAAAACAACTAATATCAGTTTTATTTCTATGTGCGATACGGGGATGCAAGCACAGTCATGGATAATTGAATATTGTTGTTCGTTGAGCTTGGATGCTGCCATCTAACAAAACCTGACCCTATTGTTTGAGACCCGGTCAGTGACTCGGAAAAAAGAAAATTAAAACCTGACCCTGTGATAGCATAAGGTGTATTTATAATTGGTATACTTCATTTTAAGGAAAGCTTAAAGGCCATGATACATTGACAATATTTCTAGGCAATTTAGATGGGCAATATTGCCAGCAGGAAGGATGGAGATAAGCAAATATCAGTGAGGAAAACATGGTGGGCTCTAAGGAAATAAAAAATACTGTGGTGAAAAAATACTATTGTTCACATTTGTGGGCGAGATTGCCCATTTGCACTGCCTCAAAAGAGTTGCGTATGTATCATGACCTTAATGATTGTGAAGGCAATGGCAATCATCTTTAATGGAATTAAAGTAAGATCCCAGCCACTTATTAAGATCCCTGTTGGGAACAAATAAAGTGATTAATTAATACTGACCAACCCATCTGTGTCCTCTGGGCCTCTTAGCTATGTATAAAATTGAAAAATCTGAAGAATGCATAAACTAGGACAGTGTTCTGTTAATCTATGCCCAAAACTGGCATCTATCAAAGCATAAAATTGGAATAAAGGGCATATAGGCATTAAGATAGCCGCAATGCTCAAGCTAGACCGGCCTAGGCACCACCTAAGCATCTTTTTGAGCCAGGAAAAATGATCTGCTTATATTATACTTAAGTGAATTGTAAGTGAATTGTGCAAACTGTAGATCATTATTTTCCAGTTCCTTCACCCAATCTACAATCTACATACATATGCATGTCATATAACCAAAGATGTGTTTAGTTTCACAGCTGGGGGCTGGGAATTTTGGCTTGAGACTTTCAACTCCCCCTTAGGTAGGTAAAATCCAACAGTCCCTGGCAGGAGTTTATTTCTAAGCAGAACTCTCAATGGTAATGAGTATCTAATGAGTGTCGAAAGAGACACTGTCAGGCAGGGAACTGTAACCGTTACCTATTACTTGATGTTATGGATTTTCTGGTGACATAGAGTAACACCCTCGCAAAATGACACCCTGCACCATACGGATGGACAAACACCCTTGTGTATAGGGGAACTTGTGTACACTCAAGTGAGCACAGGGTAGGATTCACATAGTCATCTTCCTCTAAGGGTCAGATAGTGATTGGAAGGTGCATCCTCACGGAGACCCAAATGGGGGTGGGGCTATGTGTAATCAGTGATTTGAACCAATCATAGCGACTTGATATGAAGAGCAGTCTGCAGTTTGTTTCTATGCGCTGATAGTGTTTGAGATGGCAGCACTCGCCACTGGGTTGCTGAATCACAATTTCTGTGTCATGCACAGACTACACGGTTTCACACAACCAGGGTATGACAGAATATCTCCTTGAGGGAAATGTTAATGCTTTGAGCACAGCTGCTATTAGACATTAATGCTGTGGCATAAATACTGCCGGGGAATACACAAGTAGGAATACAAGAGATTAATCCAGTTTTTTTCTTTCTTGTCATGAACTACATTTGGAACATGAGCTCGTGGGGTAAGTTAGAATAGTGAAGGATTTATAATTAAAGAAAATAAAAGAAAATAGTTTTGAGGGTGTTTACAGTTTGTAAATCTTTTACATTACATAACATTACAGCCATTTAGCAGACGCTCTTATCCAGAGCGACGTACACAACTTTTTAAAGCATTTTTTTTACATGGTATCTATTTATACAGCTGGATATATTCAGAAGCAATGCAGGTGAAGTACCTTGCTCAAGGGTACAACGGCAGTGTCCTAGTTGGGGATCGAACCTGCAACCTTTCGGTTACAAGCCCAGTTCCATACCCACTATACTACACTGCCGCGCCTTGCACTAAATCTTGCACTGCACTGTGCTTCGTCTCGAGGAAAACTATTAAAGCAACAATTGTCACGATCCAACTCACTGACTGAACCCAAACGCACGACCAAGAGACAGGGAAACAGGAATGGGTATTTATTTAGAAAGCTTGGGGCAGTCCCAAGCTGTACATAGGCAAAACACAATTACACAAGGAATGAGGAAGTCTTTAGCCACAGCTACATGCTCCAAGCCGGAGCTGGACAGGTAGACCACTCAAGTTCCAAACCGGAACTGGACTTGGGTTCCGAACCGGAACTGGACTGGAACTGGACCGGGAGGTCCAACGGGAACTGGAACAGCGAAAACAGCAAGCTGTTCCAAGCCGGAACTGGACTTTGGGTTCCGAACCGGAACCGGACTGGAACTGGACCGGGAGGTCCAACAGGAACTGGTACAGCGGAAACAGCAAGCTGTTCCAAGCCGGAACTGGACTTTGGGTTCCGAACCGGAACCGGACTGGAACTGGACTGGGAGGTCCAACAGGAACTGGTACAGCGGAAACAGCAAGCGGTTCCAAGCCGGAACTGGACTTTGGGTTCCGAACCGGAACCGGACTGGAACTGGACCGGGAGGTCCAACAGGAACTGGTACAGTGGAAACAGCAAGCGGTTCCAAGCCGGAACTGGACTTTGGGTTCCGAACCGGAACCGGACTGGAACTGGACCGGGAGGTCCAACAGGAACTGGTACAGCGGAAACAGCAAGCGGTTCCAAGCCGGAACTGGACTTTGGGTTCCGAACCGGAACCGGACTGGAACTGGACCGGGAGGTCCAACAGGAACTGGTACAGTGGAAACAGCAAGCGGTTCCAAGCCGGAACTGGACTTTGGGTTCCGAACCGGAACCGGACTGGAACGGGAGGTCCAACAGGAACTGGAACAGCGGAAACAGCAAGCGGTTCCAAGCCGGAACTGGACTTTGGGTTCCGAACCGGAACCGGACTGGAACTGGACCGGGAGGTCCAACAGGAACTGGTACAGCGGAAACAGCAAGCTGTTCCAAGCCGGAACTGGGTTGAGGGCGAGGCACGAACCGAACTGGCACCGGTACTGTAAGGCAGAGGTAGGTATTAGGCAGGACACGAACAGGGTAAGGCAGAGTAGTGGAGCTCTGGTTGGCCCGGTCTGGGTAGCTGGACCACAGCGGAGCCTGGAACCGTAACCGTAGCAAGGTGGGCGCCACGGCCGGACAGGAACCACTGAAGGGTGGAGAGACAGCACACCCAGCTGCGGGTGAAACGTTAGTTGAGAGCTGAGGCACTGCAACAAACACAAAGAGAGTGGAACAGCTGCAGGCTGGACGGAGCTGAGGAGGATAATGAATGAGCGAACTAAATAAAGGCAGACAGGACTGAAGCAGTAAGGACTGGATAATCTACAAACTGAGAGTACAGGTAGTGGAGTAGATACAGGAATCTCAAGCTCAACTGAGTATAACCGGACAGGAACAAAGACAGGAGACCAAGACCAAACAAAGTACGTTAACGAACTGGCGCTGAATATCAGCCAGTCGGGGGTTTAAGTAGGGGAGTGAAATTGAAACCAATAAGGAAAACGTGAGGAATGTAACCGCGGGTGATTGAATAATTAACAGGTGAGGAATGCATGCCACAAGAGGGAAAGGAGATAGGTTGAAACCAAAGTGGGGGAACAGAGTGAAACAAACAGAAGGGGGGCACGCCCAGCCTGTAGCAACGGGGAAAACACGGACAAAGGGAATCCAACATGACACGGAGGGAAAGGGTAAAACATGGAAAACGGACAGGAAGGGAGCGGAACGTTACAGTACCCCCCCCCCTCAACGAACGCCACCTGGCGTATCTGGAGGTTTAACCTTGTCCGGGAACTGTTGGTGGAAGTCCGAGATGAGAGAGTGGTCCAGAATAAGGCTCTTGTGGAGCCAGGAACGCTCCTCCGGGCCATAACCCTCCCAGTCGACCAAGTATTGGTAGCCCCGACCCTTGCGGCGAATGTCGAGAATACGACTCACCGTGTAGGCCGGGGCATGGTCGATGATCCGGGGCGGCGGTGGCGTAACCGCCAGGGCACTGAGGAGGCTGGAGGTGACAGGTTTAATTTGGCTGACATGAAAAACAGGATGGATTTTAAGGGAAACAGGGAGGGAGAGTTTGACAGAAACGGGGTTGACTAGGCAAACAATGGGGAAAGGACCAATAAACCGGGGTTGAAGTTTTTTAGAAGAAGTGGGGAGGGGGATATTGGCTGTAGACAACCAGACCTGCTGACCGACCTTATACTGCGGGGCTGTGGGTGCGGGAATTTGAGCGAAGGAGTGCGGCGCGCGTAAGTCTCCACATCCGTTTACATCTAAGGATGTGGGACTTGACGGAGGGAACTGCTACCTCGGCCTCCTGGGCCGTCAAGAGGGGGGGTTGGTATCCTAAAGAACACTCAAAGGGGGACATCCCTGTGGACGCGCACTTAAGGGAATTATGCGCGTACTCCACCCATGGGAGAAGGCGGCTCCAGGAAGCGGGGTTGCGAGCAGTAACGCACCGCAGGGCGGATCCCAGGTCCTGGTTAGCCCTTTCCGCCTGGCCGTTAGTCTGGGGATGGAAACCAGAAGACAGACTAACCGAAGCACCCAGGGTCACACAGAACGCCCTCCACACCTGAGAGGAGAATTGGGGCCCACGGTCCGAAACGATGTCGGCGGGGATCCCGTGCAGCCTGACAACGTGCAGCACCAGGAGCTCCGCTGTTTCGAGGGCGGAGGGGAGCTTGGGAAGGGGGATAAAATGAACCGCCTTGGAGAACCGGTCCACAATTGTCAGGATAGTGGTGTTACCCTCTGACAAAGGCAGACCGGTGACGAAGTCCACACCAATGTGGCTCCAAGGACGGCCCGGGACGGGGAGGGGGTGGAGAAGGCCGGAGGGAGGCTGGTGGGAAGCCTTGCTCCTGGCGCAAACAGGGCAGGCTAGGACAAAGGCACGGGTATCCCCATTGAGGGTGGGCCACCAAAAACTCCTCCTGACCAGGGCGATAGTTCTGGCAACACCTGGGTGACAGGCCAGACGGGAAGCATGAACCCATTTCAGGACCTGGGAACGGACGGAGTCGGGCACAAAAAGAGAGGTGTTAGGGTTATTGCAGGGATCTGGTTGGGAAGCCTGGGAGGCCTTCACGATGCCCTCGATCTCCCAAGACACCGCAGCCACAATACAGGAAGCAGGGAGGATGGACTCAGGGTCAGCAGGACTGGAGGGAGGGGAAAAAACGCGGGACAAGGCATCAGCCTTGGTATTACGAGAGCCGGGGCGGAAAGTGACAGAAAAATTAAAACGGGCAAAAAACAAAGACCACCTAGCCTGACGGGCATTAAGCCTTTTGGCTGACCTGATGTAAATCAAATTGTGGTGATCAGTGAAAACAATAAAAGGGGTACCTGCCCCCTCCAGCCAATGACGTCACTCCTCAAGTGCCAATTTAATGGCGAGAAGTTCCCGATCCCCGACATCATAATTGCGTTCGGCGGCGGACAGTCTCCGGGAGAAGAAGGCGCAGGGATGGAGCTTGCTGTCCAAGGCGGCACGCTGGGACAGAATGGCCCCCACACCGGTGTCGGAGGCATCCACCTCAACTGTAAACTGACGGGAGGTGTCGGGGTGACAGAGAATGGGGGCAGTGGAGAACCGAGCCTTAAGCTGTTCGAAGGCCCGCTGAGCCTCGGGATTCCAGCAGAAGGGAACGGACGTGGAGGTGAGTTTAGTCAGAGGGGCAGCGACGACACTGTAATTACGGATAAAGCGGCGATAGAAGTTAGCAAAACCGAGGAACTGTTGGAGGTGCTTACGTGACGAGGGTTGGGGCCATTCTGTCACCGCCTTGACTTTAGCAGGGTCCGCCCGGATACTGCCCTCCTCAATGATGAAGCCGAGGAACGGGACGGACGAGACGTGGAATGAACACTTCTCGGCCTTCACGAAGAGTTGGTTCTCCAGAAGCCGCTGGAGAACCTCACGAATGTGGAGAATGTGTTCCTGGGGGGATTTAGAGAAGATAAGGATGTCGTCAATGTAAACGAACACACATTTGCCAGACAGGTCCCGGAGTACATCGTTCACCATCCCCTGGAAGACTGCTGGGGCGTTAGTAAGGCCGAACGGGACCACCAGATATTCGTAGTGACCCAACGGGGTGTTAAACGCAGTCTTCCACTCATCCCCCTCGCGTATTCGCACTAGATGGTACGCGTTGCGGAGGTCGAGTTTGGTGAAGATGACTGCCTGGGAGAGGGGTTCAAAGGCGGTGTTAATGAGGGGAAGAGGATATTTATTATGGATGGTTATTTCGTTGAGACCCCGATAGTCAATGCAGGGCCGCAGTGAGCCGTCCTTCTTCCCGACAAAGAAGAAGCCTGCACCAACCGGGAATGAAGAAGGACGGATGATGCCTGACGCAAGTGACTCGTGGATGTAGGACTCCATGGCCAACTTCTCCGGACCCGACAGACTGTATAGGCGGCCAGATGGTAGCTTGGCTCCCGCCAGCAGGTCAATATTACAGTCGTAGGGCCTGTGAGGAGGCAAAGACAGGGCACGTGACTTGGAGAAAACTTGCGACAGGTCATGATACAGGTTAGGAACATGGGTAAGGTCGGGTACAGGCTGGAGGGGTCTAATCCTCTTAGGACCCGGAGGAGGAAGAGCAGAGCGAAGGCAGTTGGCTAGGCAATGGCCACTCCAAGCCAGGATGCGACCGGCTCGCCAGTCGATGTGCGGGTTGTGCAAGCGCAGCCAGGTCTGTCCCAGGACCATGGAGGACTGTTTAGACTGGATGAGAAGGAGCTGAATGGTCTCCCGATGATTGCCGGACAAAATAAGTTGAAGGGGAATGGTGGAGTGGGTAACTACCCCCAGACTCCTACCGTCCACGGCGAGAGCAGTGATAGGGGTTGGCAAGGCCTCCGTGGGGATCCCGAACTTCTTGACAAAGGAGCTGTCGATAAAGTTGGCGTCCGCACCAGAGTCAATGAGGGCAGAGGCCGAAGCAGTGATATCCCTCCAGAGAAGGGTGGCCTTGAATTCAAGACGGTTCTGGGCAGCATGACTAGGGATAATAGGGCTCGTCAATACGCCCAGTTTTATTGGCGAGCCATCTCTTTTGGGCGAATGGGACAAGAAGCGATTTGGTGGCCTGTCTTGCCACAGTAGAAGCATGACCTGGTGCGGAACCGGCGTTGGCGCTCCTCGGCGTCCACGGAGACCCTGCCCAGTTGCATGGGCTCCTCCTCGGAAGGAAAAACGGAGACTCTCGGACCCTGGACGGGTGAGGGATGTTGAGCCCGGGAAGGGGCGGAGGGTGGAAGACGGGAGGGATTCTTCCCTCATTCACGGGCCCGGGTTCTGAGGCGATTGTCGACGGCTATAGCCAGACTGATGAGACTGTTGAGTGAGGAGGACTCCTCCCGAGTGGCAAGCTGGTCCTTCAGCTCCTCACTGAGAGCCTGGCGAAAGGCCCCCTGAAGGGAGGTGTCGTTCCAGCCCGATTCGGCAGCGAGGGTGAGGAATTGAATGGCCATCTCCGCTACACTGCGACTGCCCTGTCGAATCTGTAGAAGGCGCTGGGTAGCGTCACGACCGCAGACTGGGTGGTCAAAAACTCGCCGCATCTCTGTGGTGAAGAGGGCGAAGTCGTTACATAGAGGAGTCTGACTATCCCAAATAGAAGTGGCCCACTCCAGGGCACTGCCACCCAGGCTGCTCATTAGAAAGGCGATCTTGCAAGGGTCGGAGGCGAAGGAGGTAGGCTGCATCCTGAAGACAATGTCGCACTTCATCAAGAATTCGCGACACCTTCCCAGCCCTCCACGGAATAGTTCTGGATGTTGAACTCGGGGCTCCCGACTAGGGAGGGGAACCGGAACCTCGGGAGAACGTTCGGGTGCAGGAGAGGTCGGACCTGGGGAGATCCGAGGCAGAGGCGGATGAAGGGATAGCTGCGCGACCTGCTCCGTTAGGCCCCTCAGAACCTCCAGAACGTCATCCAGACGGCGGCCCTGCTGGTCGCTGATAGCAGTTTGACAGGTGAAGGCGTGGCGAATCTGCTCAAGGTCGGCTGGGTCCATTTTGTTGGCCAGTTCGTTCTGTCACGATCCAACTCACTGACTGAACCCAAACGCATGACCAAGAGACAGGGAAACAGGAATGGGTATTTATTTAGAAAGCTTGGGGCAGTCCCAAGCTGTACATAGGCAAAACACAATTACACAAGGAATGAGGAAGTCTTTAGCCACAGCTACGTGCTCCAAGCCGGAGCTGGACAGGTAGACCACTCAAGTTCCAAACCGGAACTGGACTTGGGTTCCAAACCGGAACTGGACTGGAACTGGACCGGGAGGTCCAATGGGAACTGGAACAGCGAAAACAGCAAGCTGTTCCAAGCCGGAACTGGACTTTGGGTTCCGAACCGGAACCGGACTGGAACTGGACCGGGAGGTCCAACAGGAACTGGTACAGCAGAAACAGCAAGCTGTTCCAAGCCGGAACTGGACTTTGGGTTCCGAACCGGAACCGGACTGGAACTGGACCGGGAGGTCCAACAGGAACTGGTACAGCGGAAACAGCAAGCGGTTCCAAGCCGGAACTGGACTTTGGGTTCCGAACCGGAACCGGACTGGAACTGGACCGGGAGGTCCAACAGGAACTGGTACAGCGGAAACAGCAAGCGGTTCCAAGCCGGAACTGGACTTTGGGTTCCGAACCGGAACCGGACTGGAACTGGACCGGGAGGTCCAACAGGAACTGGAACAGCGGAAACAGCAAGCGGTTCCAAGCCGGAACTGGACTTTGGGTTCCGAACCGGAACCGGACTGGAACTGGACCGGGAGGTCCAACAGGAACTGGTACAGCGGAAACAGCAAGCTGTTCCAAGCCGGAACTGGGTTGAGGGCGAGGCACGAACCGAACTGGCACCGGTACTGTAAGGCAGAGGTAGGTATTAGGCAGGACACGAACAGGGTAAGGCAGAGTAGTGGAGCTCTGGTTGGCCCGGTCTGGGTAGCTGGACCACAGCGGAGCCTGGAACCGTAACCGTAGCAAGGTGGGCGCCACGGCCGGACAGGAACCACTGAAGGGTGGAGAGACAGCACACCCAGCTGCGGGTGAAACGTTAGTTGAGAGCTGAGGCACTGCAACAAACACAAAGAGAGTGGAACAGCTGCAGGCTGGACAGAGCTGAAGAGGATAATGAATGAGCGAACTAAATAAAGGCAGACAGGACTGAAGCAGTAAGGACTGGAGAATCTACAAACTGAGAGTACAGGTAGTGGAGTAGATACAGGAATCTCAAGCTCAACTGAGTATAACCGGACAGGAACAAAGACAGGAGACCAAGACCAAACAAAGTACGTTAACGAACTGGCGCTGAATAGCAGCCAGTCGGGGGTTTAAGTAAGGGAGTGAAATTGAAACCAATAAGGAAAACGTGAGGAATGTAACCGCGGGTGATTGAATAATTAACAGGTGAGGAATGCATGCCACAAGAGGGAAAGGAGATAGGTTGAAACCAAAGTGGGGGAACAGAGTGAAACAAACAGAAGGGGGGCACGCCCAGCCTGTAGCAACGGGGAAAACACGGACTAACGGAATCCAACATGACACGGAGGGAAATGGTAAAACATGGAAAACGGACAGGAAGGGAGCGGAACGTTACAACAATAGCAGTACTTGCAAACACCACAGATGTGAATCTGGGCTAAATTACAAAGTAAACATATTTTTCAACCCCACTCGTAAAGTACTTTAATCAATGACGTGAGCAGGGACTTAATTGTATCCATTGCCTCAAAGCATAATTATGCTTTTTTTTTTTTTTTACACACTTCTCATTAAAATAAGTACCACAAATATGCTTGCCAAGAAGCGCACAAGTGCTATTTCCTGTAACTGCGTCGATAGTTGGGCTTGGGGTAGAGTCAGGATTAAGTTCCATTTATGGCTTTGTCAACTTCAGAGACATAATCATTTTTATGAAGAACGAGAGCGGTGCAAAGTAAAATTGCATATAACCATAAATTTGTTTATGTTACGTAATCTTATTTTACAACATATCCAATGACTGGAAAAGTTATAGAACGTATAGAACCGTGTTTTTTAATAAAACATAAGCACTGATGCTTGTTTGACAGTCTTTTTCTCTACGATCATAAAAAAACAGAGCTGAGCGCAAAGAGTGCTGTAGGAGTAGTCGGAGGTTGTTGCTTTGGATTCCTATATATATTGTCGGTGAGGGCTGTTGTGGTTCTACGCAATATCGCCATAATGTCTGCAACAACTGACAGTACATAACTTGATTGATAAATAACCAGAGATGCCCCTTGAGGTTAGCATGTGCACATGCTTTGAGCATAATGTTTGCTTTTAAATTCAACCTGCACTGGACTATAATTAATTCACCTTTCATTCATCTCAGATGAACTGTTGTAAATAATATATGTTACAAAAAATAATAATGGAAGAAGTATGGAATGGTTTGAATTGTGTGGCGTTAGGATGATATATGCTGTGCAAGTCCATTTATTTTTATTTCTAATGCTAGTTCAGCATTGCTTTCCCCACCCGTAAAGTTAAAACCCCTTTAAACATTTTTGCAATGTTTTTTTGGTGCCGCTGTGCATAGTCTCAGCTATGAGGTTTGTAGAGACGGAAATGGTGTTACAGCCGGGTGCTGCCTGGAAGCCGAGCATTCAGGGTCATTAACGTTAAGTGCCTTGATAGATTGGAGGAAAAGAAGAAAGACAACACAGCTGCCAGTCCAAATGAGCCAGCCAGGAGATATTGCAAATCACTTTATTGGCATGTCTTTCGAAGATGAACTGTTTGTTCCCAAATAACTGCCTCCCCCCCCCCCCCCCCCCCCCCCTCCCCCCCCCCCCCCCCCCCTCCCCCCCACCCCCTACATGGAAAACTGAAGACAGCAGGAATCTAAATAAGTGCCAGTCTGCCATTCCCACAACACCGCATCGACTACAGAAACAAAGTATGATGAATATTCCAGTCATTGCAGATTCATATATTCAACAGACAACTGGATTCATGAAGCACAAAGATGTCCAGCAATGCAATGCTATAATGCAGCACACTTGGGTACATAACATTTTGTCTGGAGAATTAAAATAAATAACAGTTTAAGTCTTCAGACCTATTGAGCCAAATGCAGTTGCACCTCTGATCTGGCTTGGAAAGTTTAAGTGCAGAACAGCCCGTTTATAAGCAGCGAGAGATCACGCACATTCTGTCCTAGAAGGACTCGTTCCAGCAGCAGTGGTGTGCTGGACTATTGGTGTAAGGAGTTGAATGGTGATGTTGGTAGCTAGGGCCTTGAAAATTTAGGAGCATTCAATAATCCAGATTTGGAACAGTGGTCTCAGCTTTAATAGAGTTAAGGGGTCTAGTAGTCTAAACCCCTGCTAAGGACCACTGTGAAAGGGAATTGGACACTTGCACTTTTTGCATATGGATTTTTTTTCTCCAATATAGTACATAATGACCATTAAATATTCACAAAAATGTATTAAAAAAAGAAAAACAGCGTTGTCTGCTTACTTTGGTCTGTGGCAAAACAACCCTCTTATCCACATTCTAACAGACATGAGATTACAGCAGTCCACTTGCTCCAAGCTGCATTGGAGCTGGTGCTTAAGCTCTTCTGACTCCCTCCACCTTTATGTCTACATCTGTTCTTTGTGCTACTGCCAGAACTGTGTTTGTGTTTCATATGAATTTAAATACTCAGCCCACTTTTTACCAATTTTTATAACAACATTTTTAATACTTAAATCCCTAAGAATAATTAAAACTGCAAATATCTAACCATGTATCGGAAAAATTATACACACGTTGAAAAAATATAGTTTATCAAAATCTTGACTGAGTGAGGTTTGGAAAATCACTGACCTGTGAAACTACAGACATACCGTAAGCACTGCTGAGTTTTATACATTAGTTTTCCTGCTCCACTGAGCAAACTTCCTGTTCCACAAAAAATTTTTAAAATGGTGGTTTTTAAAATGATTGCCTCAGACTGGCAACTTTGGAAAACTCTTTGCAAAATCAAGTGGGATATAAAAGCATTTTCCCCAATCCCCAATGTAGAAACAATACTGAACAACATCTGAGGCATGTGGACTCTACTGACTTGGCAGGTAATGAACTGTCAAATATGCAGCTTAATTATCAGGTTCTAGGATTGATGATTCCCATTAGATTTTGTGTTTCCATCTGATATGCTCTCACAGGGTTATATATGAGGCTTTCATAATTAAGTATGAACCACAGAGATATGAATTTCAGAGTTATTGACAAACTCACAGGTATGAAACTGGAAGTACATAACATTTAACTACATGAACTCAGACTGCGGAGCTTCTGCACCCTTGCGGAGCTTCTGCACCCTAGCGCCCAGCGGAGGAGCAAACTCCCCATTCCTTAATCAACTGCTTAGTTTTCCACTGCGGCCTGAAGAGACACACTCTACCTTGACTGACCCACCAATCAAGTAGCACGTGTATCTTGTGTCTTGTATCTTGCATGTTGATTTTCTAGCACTTTCCTGTAGCACTAGTGTCTCGATCTTGATGTAGATTATTGTCTCTCTAGTAACCGGGGCTCACTTCTGTTGAGACTATATCTTACTGACTTGCCCTTAAGACTTAGCCACAGCTTACTGTATTAACTAGATTTGATGTTAATGGCTATGGATAGCTGCTATTTTATGATAGAACTGTACTTTATCTGACCTTGTGGGCCATACCTTCGGTATGCACTTATTGTATGTCGCTTTGGATAAAAGTGTCTGCCAAATGAATGTAATGTAATAAACACTACATAAGGCATGCCTAAATCATACATGGCATAAGGTAATACTGAATAATGAATGTATAAAGCTGTATGCATGGTACACAATACATTTACCATACTGTACCATGTGTAATGCAGGAACTGAATCCAGACAATAATGTTACATGACATAGCATTTAAAGCATAGTAATACAGTATAATAAATTCTTTAGGAATTATTAAATTCTCAAATAATGATCAGGTTTTGCAGCACATTGTGCTACGTACTATGTCTCTTGTGATCTCATCCCTTGGGTCAATTTCCATTTCCAATACATTCATATATTTGGTTGTACACCAATAGTCATGGGTCAAAGCTTTTCTTAAAAAAAGAACAGCTTTATACGTTTTTACTTTATAATATGTTTTCTAAAATCAGTGTAAAAATCAGGTGGAGAAAAAGGAATTCATGTGGCCTATAGTATTTTTGACAAGCATTCCAGGGCCTACTTTTTAGACCATATACACTGCCTGGCCAAAGAAAAAGTCGCCGTTGCCCCCGTCATGCATAGTGCCCACTGGACAAGCCTCTGGAGGCAGTGTTATGATCTGGGGTTGCTTCAATAGGTCAGGTCTAGGCTCAGCAATGTTATGCAGCAATAAAATGAAGTCAGCTGAGTACCTGAATGTACTGAATGACCAGGTTATCCCATCAATGGGCATATTCCAGGACGACAATGCCAAGATCCATCGGGCTCAAATTGTGAAAGAGTGGTTCAGGGAGCATGAGGAATCATTTTCACACATGAATTGGCCACCACAGTCCTGACCTTAACCACATTGAAAGTGTTTGGGATGTGCTGGAGAAGACTTTAAGGAGTTTTTCGACTCTCCCGTCGTCAATACAAGATCTCTGCCAAAATTAATGCAACTCTGGATGTAAATAAATGAGGTGACGTTACATAAGGTTGTCGAACCAATGCCGCGACAAATGTGCACCATAATCAAGTGCAACTTTTTTTTTGGCCAGACGGACTAGGTACTGCCAATGAGTTCACTTTAGACATGTTTTCAAAAGGTTGGGAAATGCTTTGTTTGGTGACAGCTGAAGTAATAACCATTTCCTGTTGTTGATGTGTGTATGTGCCTGTGTGTGTGTGTGTGTGTGTGTGTGTGTGTGTGTGTGTGTGTGTGTGTGTGTGTGTGTGTGTGTGTGTGTGTGTGTGTGTGTGTGTGTGTGTGTGTGTGTGTGTGTGTTTGCATTCAAAACACCATGTTGATGAAGTTGATTTGCTAGTTTTATATTCTTGCTGGTCTTGTCTGTAACTCATACAGCCTGGATTTCAGTTTGTGGGGTAACAGCAGGACATTTTCTTCACTGGTTCCTTTTTTTTGTGTCATATTCATGAAGTAAAACAGTTTTTGCTGTTAGTTTTGTGGCAGGACATGTTCATATCTCATCGCCCATGTTTTTATTCACGAATACAAACTTTGTACAATTTGTTCATTGATTGTCAAACTTTCTTTTTTAAATGTGTTTGCATTAAAAAACATAACACTTGAATACATTTAAAATTAAGCCTGAATGTCTATTTAATCCACTGAATGTCTGCTTAATTATTTTTCATTGCTAATATGTAATATGGTCACTCTTACATATTATCTACATAGTTGGATATTTATATTTTAAACATTTTGGGACTAAGACTTTTCAGGAGCAGTATCTTGTTTTGAAGATGCAATTACAGTTCACTACCTATATGCCAGTGGTTCTGAAACTTGGTTCTGAGGACCGTGTATGCGGGTTTTTGTTTCAGCCAATGTCTTGCTCAATTAAGGATGTTTAACACATGTATAAGTTCTTTCAATGTTTCTCCTCTTAATGTTTCCCATCATTCCACGTCGATTCCATTATTTCTGTTGGATAATTGTCAGAATTTGTTTGCAGAACAGAATTCAGAAGTGTGCCTTTAGACTATACCCAGGCATAGTATTCAGAATGCACAACCATACTACTGTTGGAGTAGTAACGCAATATAATTACCACAGTACTACAGCATTAAAGTAATCTGGCAATATGAAAAATGATGACACAGTTTAAATGAACTCTGTGCTTCACAACATTGTCCAAAATATATCAAAACTGATTTACAAAATCCATAATTATTGCCTTTTTATAAGTGCATGAATTGATGGGTAACTATACATACAGCAGGCATGTGCGTATGGTCTTGCAGCAGCTGAGCATGAGAGAATATTCTAATCGATTGCCTCAAGCCAAACTCCCAAGAGCAAATGCTTAAGAGTAGAGTCCATGAGATGGAGCTGGAGCCTATCGGAGGGTCTCTTCGTCCTCATTGCAATTCTCAGCAAGCGTCTGGGCGATTATGTCTCTGTCACTTGTCGGAAGGACACAGCCGTGCAAATTTTATTAGCTCAAACAAGCCTGGCAGGAACACCGAAGCCCGGGGAACAGTGGGCGGATTCCTGTCACACAGCAACAAGGCCGGTCTGAGGGGCGGGTCGCCTCGGAAAAGGACAACCTGACGTGGCAACAAGGTTGAGCTGAATAAAGCTGTGAACAGAATGACGAGAACAGAAACCGAATGAACCCCCCAAAGTCTGTGATCGCCAGGGCAATGCCGAGGGAACACGGCAGACCATCCGTACCGCAAATGGAACAGGCCACACACTGTACAGCATGTGAAGTACTTAGTACAGTGTAAACACAGCAGGCCATAATAAAATGCCATCTATCTGTATATACGGTACTCAGGATAATCTGCCATCTGAGGAGAAAGTCATGCATAAATTTGGCGTGTGCATTACAACATTTATGTTCACTTATTTAAATGTTTTAAAGAACCAACGCCTGAGTCCCCAATCTTCTGAGTGTTGAGCTCTTTTGGTCTGAAATGAACTAACATGGTAAAAGACAACAAAAAAAAATCAGTGTGCACTGTCATGATGTGCCATGCAATAGTGCTATTTCTTGATTTATTTTTGTCTGGAATATTCATGTTTGCAGAACTCCTAATTCTCCGCCTCCCCAGCGGTCGGGAATCTAGTATCATCAGGTTGGTTCCTCTTGAGACGGCTTTAAAGAAAATTGCAGGGCACAATGCCAGGAAATCAACAACTTGGAAATGGGTTGTGACAAATTGACTTAATTCTTGATGAATGTCTTACATTTGTAAACAAAATCATTAGAGAGTTAATGATTGTTAATTCCAAGATTGCAAGCTACCCCCCCCCCCCCCCCCCCCCCCCCCGACACAGACACACACACACACACACAAACTTGTACACACCCACTCACAAGCGTACAGTGAATAAATTAAGGTTTTTTTGGTGTGAAAAAGCAAATAAATGTTGATCTGAAATGTTGAAATGTTGATTAAATGTTCAGAGCAAACTTCCATTGCCGCTCTGAAGGCTAACCAATTTATAGTCCTGTAAGGATGAACAAGAAAAGGTTTCTTCGTCAGCCGTCCGCACTCAAAACTCATACCAGTTGACGGAATGAAACATGACATGTAGCCATTTTTTTTCCTTTGGACAATCACAAATGTCTAGCCACCCTGCCACGGATCAAGGCGATCTGGAAGCTTCTTTGCTGAACATGTTGAAAAGCAGCGAGGAGCCCAGCAGTAGCATCTGCTCAATATCCTAATATTCGCCTTGCACACGGGCATGGAGAGAGCGTTGCCTCATTATTGGGGCTAACGTCACTGCTGTTAAATTCACAGGCCCTCAGGTCTGCAAATAATGTCTGAGGGGCGCGGGTAGGCTGGCTGCTCACTTAGGTTTAGTGCCCATTTATTGAGGGAGAAATAACCGCAGTCTCTTGTAATCATCGCCACTGAAATCCCCAGTCGCTTCCAGTGAAACTGCGGAAGTAATGGACAAATAGGGATCAGAGTGTCTGAAAATGTTTATTTTCACTCATTTGTTTCAATGTTGCTGTGCAAAGCATTCAAGAAAGCAGGGCGCATTTAGGATTTAGTTGACCGTTTGTGGAAGGAAATAAGCCATTGAATTGAGGGGATACATTTTTTTTTTTTTTGCACCAATTTGTCTTAATGATTTAAAAAAAAAAAAATTATCTCAAATTTCAATGTCTAATTGCTGCAATGTCCTCAGGCAATTTGGCAAGGTGCAAGCTTGTGGTTTCCTACAAAGACCATGCTGCTAGCTGTCAGATGGAATTATCTAGCTTCATGGTACAGTCCAACCACTGAGCTGTACAGCCATTGGATAGGAGGGGCACACATTATTGTACAGTTGGCACAGCTCACAGAATGGCTCAGGCAGGCTGAGAGATGGGGACAGCCCCATCCACTGAAATCCTACCACCAGTGGCAACGACATGGGGAAAATTGTGTTGCCCAGCTAGGCTTATGGCCATAGCCATGATTTTATACTGGGCTGTGGCACATAGCACTACACTGAAACAAGTTATTTGGCGGGATTCACCCTTCCACAGTTGTAGAGCACGGATATTCTTGTCTTAATTTTAATCACCACTGCAGAGTTTTAATGTAGCCAGGATAACCAAGCACAGAACACACGTGGAGCATGTGAGTGGAGTGCAACTTCCTAAGCGCTACTAGTAGTTTTCGCTCTTGTTCATAACTGTACTAAGGGCCAGATTCAGAGTTGAGATAAGCAGAGATTAAGCACGCGCAAATGGGACATACACCCGAAGTTCCGCGTAGCTTAAGCTGTTTGTGATTCAGACATTTGACTTATCCGCTGTTTTAAGCGTCTCTCCGCTATCACGTCACTACGTGCGTGGGGTGGAGATTTGATGAAAATGAGGCGTGTCTGCAACTGCAAGTCTTGGAAGATACGCGTATTCAGAGTTTTCACTTAATCATTTTTTTCCACACAACTTTGTTCGAAAAAAAAGGTAGTTTATGTCTAGCGCCGCCAATAGATGATTAAGAAAATACAGCAGAATGAGTGCATGTTCTTTGAAAATAATATTGGTCTCATTTTCCGTTGCCTAGCCTACTTACAATTATTAAAGAGCTGTCATAAAAATAAAAATATGTAAAAGTAGGCTATGATTGACCATCTGGTATATCATAGCTACCAGACACATATTAGATTGATTAATTGATAGACAGTGTCTGGATCATATTCGCTTTGACAGAGAGATGATTTGTGTCAGCACAGCTTCTCCAAAATTATTAAGTTGAAGACGTCGCATATAGGCTATTGTGTTCAACCACCGTAGGCTACATGACTTTATTAGGTACATCGTTAAAAAAGATTTGATTTTTAAATCTTTTTTTTTTTTTTCAGTAAATCCAACGATTTATTTGTTTACTTAATAATATTGCGTGCAATCACTGTCCAGCGATTATTTCTTTTGATTGTGTGATGGGTATATCCAAGTCGTCAATAGGAGCTATGATCATTTCATCAATGCGACGGATTAATACGTTCACTGCCTTCCCCATTACGCAAGAGCATCTACGATGAAGGTAGGATTTTACAAAGGCAAATACGGTTATTAAAGGCAATGTTACTGACTCGTTGAAAATGTATACCCCCACACACATTTTTTTAGTAGTAAGCTGGCAACTCAGGGGGCAGGTACAAGAAACAGGTCATTAGAATATCATGCCCTGTGCCACCTGTATTTCGAGAAACGCACCCGCGTAGCGCAGGTTAGAATACGGCGTATCTCATCCCGCGTTAACTCCGCGCAGGAGAGGCACTTAAGCGCATGATTTACGTTGGCCATCTCTAAATCCGGCCCGAATAAAGTTACGCGGAATAAATTATTAAGTGAAAACTCTGAATATGCGTATCTTGAACAACTTGCAGACACGCCTCATTTTCATCAAATGATCACCCAAGCGCATAACTGCGGAGACGCTTAAAACAGCGCAAGTCAAATGTCTGAATCACAAATAGCTAAAGCTACGCGGAATTTCGGGAGTAAGTCCCATTTGAGAGTGCTTATCTAAACTCTGAATCTGGCCCTAAAAGATGGTCAGTTACTTAAATGCATGATAAAAATGCAAGGAATATTTTTTAATGGGTGAACTAAGCAGTTACCATTTGAAAGTCTGAGCCCACAATACCCAACCAATAACTATAAGAGCCCTACAATGTCGGCATTAGTTACAGCATATAATTATGTATAATTACACCATATAAAGTATCATGTATAGTCCATATCCAGTGGAAGACCTACAAACCTTAACTTTGGCTTTTAATTACAGTATATATCAAGGGTAAACTGTGATGATGTTGTGTTGGGATAATAGTAGAAAAGAGCCGTTTTGACAATTTCAACTCCATCTTCACTCGTGTGCCGTACGTGGCAGAGGTGAGTTGATCAAAACAAGTTTGCATGTCTAATTATGATTCCAAATTAAAATAAACATTGCAGTTTTACAACAATTGTTGAATTACCCAGTGTGTTCACAAGTTATCGTTTTAAAAAGACTTCGACTCTGCAAGGAGCCTCAAGGCTGAGACATGAATTGCTGATATACAAAGCATCAGACTTCACTGCGAAGTGAATCTGTGGCAGGGAGATGGGAGGTTTTCTTTTTGCATGGGTGAAATTTTTACTTTCAGTGCAAATGCATTGATTATTTCTTCTTGACGTCTTGAGAGACTCCTCCACACCGAGGGGCTTCTATTACAATGCTTTTTAAAAGGAAATAATAATAATAATTAACTATGTAAAAGGTTATGTGTGTCCAGATTTAACCTTAGCCTCTCCTCTACCCTCATCACCACATTCATCTCCTCTATTGTGACTCATTTATGTTTGTTTGCAGAGCAAGGACAATGCTTCTGCAGTAATTATATACACACACACACACACACACACACACACACACACACACACACACACACACACACACACACACACGCACGCACACACACACATATACAGTACTGTGCAAATGTCTTAGGCACCCTAGATTTTTTATGTAGATTTTTTCTTAGATGTTTATTTTTTGTCTTCTGCATTAGTGTGTCAGTAGAAAAGAGCAAATTGTAGATTTCCAGACATTGATTTTCCAAAAACGTAATTGAACTTTCGTCAGAGAAAAGAAGAACAAGGAGTTCTGCAACAGATGGTATGGTCTCCACAGAGGCCTGTTATCAACATCACTGAGGCTGTCTGGGATTACCTGGACAGACAGAAGCAAGTGAGACAGCCAAATTCTGCAGAAGAACAGTGGCAAGTTCTCCAAAATGCTTGGAACAATCTACCAGCTGATTTTCTTATAAAACTGAACAACAGTGTACCAAAGAGAGTTGATGCTGTTTTAAAGGGAAAGGGTGGTCACACCAAATATTGATTTGATTCTGTTTTTTATTGTTTACTGTTCTTTGTAGTGAATTGTTTGATATTTAGAAACTTTTAATTTAATTATTTTTGAAAGGATATTAGCCTTAAGGATTTTCTTTACATGTGCCTAAGACTTTTGCACAGTACTGTATATATATATATATATATATATATATACAGTATATATATATATATATATATATATATATATATATATATATATATATATATATATATATAATTCATTGGACAGTGAAACATTTTTTGTTATTTTGGTTATGTACTCTAGCAATTTGAGTTTGAAAGGATACAATGAGGTTGGGGTGCAGTCTGTCAGGTTTAATTTGAGGGTATTTTCATCCATATTGGATGAAAAGTTAAAAAATTATAGAACCTTTTGTACATAGTCCCTCTCATTTTCAGGCATCAAAAATATTGGACAGTTTAACATAATGTAGAATAAAATAATCATTTTTAATATTTGGTCGCATATCCTTTGCATGCCATGACTTCCTGATGTCTGTGACCCAACAATATCTTATTTTCTTGATATCTTATTTTCTGGTACTCTTAGAAGCGATACTATAACCTCTCTGCATTTGAATGGGTCTCTATGGGAATTGGGGGGTGGGGCTAGTTTTACCTGTAAATTATGCTGGAACAGTATGGAATACATGGTTGGCGAAATGGGTGTTTGTCATCAAGGGTCTGAGGTATCAAACAAGCCTCAAACCATCTCTCTGCTGCCAGATATGCAGTAGATATGGATAGATCACGTTAAGGGTTGTTTCCCCTGACAAACTTTCCTTTTAAACTCTATGGAAAAATAAGTCAGGAGAAGAAACCCTTCAAGTTATCCATCCATATCTACTGCATAGCTGGCAGCAAAGTGATGGTTTAAGGCTTGTTTGATACGTCAGACCCTTGATGACTTAGAGCCATTTAGCCAACCATGTGTTCCATACTGTTCCAGTGTCAGTGTAATTTACAGCTAATCTAGTCCCACTCCCCAATTCCCATAGAAATCCATTCAAATGCAGAGATTATTGTATCGCTTGTAGGAGTACCATAAAATAAGATATCAAGAGTATTTTGATATTGTTGGGTCACAGACATCAGGAAGTCATGGCATGCAAAAGATATGCGACCAAATATTATTACTTTATTCTACATTATGTTAAACTGTCCAATATTTTTTTGATACCAAAAAATTGACGGACTATGTACGAAAGGTTTTATAATTTCTAAACGGTTCATCCGATATGGACTGAACATTCTGAATACCCTCAAATTAAAGCTGGCAGTCTGCACTTCAACCTCATTGTCACTTTATCCTTTCAAACTCAAAGTGCTAGAGTACAGAATCAAAATAACAAAAAATGTGTCACTGTCCAATTAATTATGGTGCTCACTGTATATATATATATATATATATATATATACAATTATTTTTTTTTTTCTCTAGCCCAGCATATTGCATTCGAAACAACACATTGAATATGAGGCTAAAGTACAGCTTTAATTTGCAAGTATTTGCGTACATGCACATCGAGTGAACCATGTAAGAATTGCTGCTTTTTATACATAGTCCCCCATTTTGACCAGTAAGTAATTGGACAATTAGCTGCTCATCTGTTTCTTGGCCAGATGTGTCTTATTACATCATTCCCATGCAGAAGATAAGTTCATTCTCGGTGTGGAATTTTCATTTGGAGTTTGCATTTAGAGTATCTGTCAACATGAGGACCAAAGAAGTGTCCATGCCAGTAAAGCAGGTCATTATGTTGTGGAAAAATCTGAAGTCAGAACATTGGGTGTGTCAAAATCAAACTGTTTGATACACACTGGTGAGCTCAGCAATAGCAAACAGCCTGGTAGATCATAATACCACTGTACATGGTCTATAGATTATATTTACAGGGAAACATGGTTTCTGCTAACACCCAGAATAGTATCCAGGTTGCACTGAATGTTAAGTGTCATGGTTTATGACCCTTTTTCCCTTGCGGTCATGTTCCTCGGTCGCCACACGTGGGCGCTGCTCCGTTGGTGGAGTTTTGGCTCCGTCCCTACTTTTCACGGAGTAAGTAATTAGCGTTCACAGCTGGGATGTAATGCCGGTGAGCTATTTAAGCCCATGTTCCTTTTGTTCTGGGCTTCGATATTAATTGTTCATTGTGATTGTTTGATTGTTTGTTCTGTGGTGTATTTTCTGGTATTAGTTGTGCTGTTTTGTGTGCGGTTTATTTTGCCCTTTTAAAGTTTTAATCGTATGATTAGATCTAGGTTTTTAAGGAGACCGTTTTGCTCCGTTGTGCTTTTATTGGAGTTTTGCGGTACTGGCCTTTGTGCTTTGAGCTTTCAGGTTCAATTCCTGTTTTGTGTGCTCATTTCAGTCTCCACTTTCTGGTCTGTCCTCTGGTTGTCATTTTGCCTAGATCTATTGTCTTTTACTAAGAGACAGGGCGTTTGTATCATACTGACTTTAGGGTTTTAATTATTCTTTGAGGCAGGGTGGTTATTTTCTATTAAGTTTGCGTTTGTCTTTTGTTACAGCTGTTCCTGTTCGTCCTTTTCACCTGCGGGACGATTTTGTTCGGAACTGTAGTTCTGTTCGTTCCCCGGATGTGTCCCTCCTTATATGGAGCTTGGACGATGCTATGGACATGTTTGTGTTTGATTGCGCGTTTATGAAAGTAACCATGGAACGTTATCTCTGTTCCTCCGCCTCGTTACATTTTCCTTTACTGAGAGGCTAGGGTGTGTGTTTTCAATTAAGCTTGCGTTAGTCATGTTTGCTAATAAAGTTATGGGACGACGGTGCTCCGTCGGCTCGCCTGTAAAATGTTTCTCTCTCCTGGGAGATCGGGCGTTTACCCCTTTACGTTTTCTCGATCAATGCGGGACTTGCCTATGTGGATGTAGTTATTCGGACTCTTCCCCCCTGGCGTACTTGCCTATGTGGAAGTAGCTATTAGTACTCATCCCCTATTCCTATTCGTTTTCAGTGTTTGTTGGTTGTGTGTGTTTTATGTGTACCTTTCATGCTACTCGCCTATTCTTATGTGTCTCGTTGCCGAGACAGGGCGTTTGTTGTTTCTGGCTCTTTCTTCTGTCACTTTGCTCGTAGAAGTATGGGAACCTTGTGCTCTGTTCCATTTGCCTTATTTGGTTTTCTTGCTGAAAACTTGGCGTTTGCGCTTCTACTCTTTAGTGTGTGACAGTGAGCCGGTTTGTAGTTTTGGTACGTGTGGTCTTGTCTTGTCTCCTCCCTTAACTGCGGGGTTTCTCGCCTTAGTGGCCTTAGGGCTTAAAGAATTCCCTTTCTGCGTTTGGCTCCTCCCACCTCACACGTCACGTCCCCTTACAGTTAAGGGTACAGAGCTCAGAGGAATTAATTTAGGTTTGCGTACGTTTCACCTTTAACACGCTGTACCCCCATTCCTGCATTTCCAGTCCCCAAGTAAACCTTCAAAAAGAGCAGGGCGGTATGTGGGCATTATACAGATGCACACAGAAGGCTTCAGAATGCATACTAAAGCTCCCTTGGCAAGCCTTCACAGAGCCAGTTAAGTTTCTCTGGCATCTGTTATATTTCCAGGCAGAAAACAGTGATTGGAAGTTGGCCTACTGAAGTAGCTTTATTTAAAACATCTCTCAAACTCTTTAGATGCTAATCAAATTGTGTCACATTTACACGTTTGCCGTTTGCTCATTCGCTGAGCTTAGACACATAAAGTGGCAGTAAATAATGCAGGAAATAAAGTCACAAGTCCAATTAATTGGTGAGGGTTTGCCAGTTGTACCTTTGAGTAATATACTGTGATAAGGTTGCTGGCAAACTTTGAGCTCTATAAAAACAATATGTGTAAAATGTAAGCTGTGAAAGGATAGCATCTACTAAATTCCTAAACTACAATGTAATATGCTTTGGGGAAACCTTAGTAGGCACAGTTGTGCCCTTTGCAATTAACAAAAGGTTCTGTAGATGTGAATGCCCCCTGGCATCTTTATAGTAAAATGTAATGATAACAACCAGTAGTTGTTTGTGGTGCTGTTAATAGGCTACACTTTAGCGTACTAACATGCAGGTAGGTGTATGCCATATTATAAAAGGTGTATGCCATTCCCTCTCAATCCCCATCCCTGTTTGTGCTCTGTGTTTTCCCCTTTTCCTCACGTCTCTGGTCATTTCCCTGTCTGTCTTCCGTGTTGCGCAGGTTTGGCACGGTTTTCCTTCTTGTTTGCCCATTTCACCCTGGTTAATTCCCCAGCCAATCACATTCCTCACGCCCTTGCTACCGTTCAATCACTCTCGCATACATTCTCACGCTGCAATCACTCATTATCTCATTCACTTCGCTATATATTCTCCCGTTGTTCTTTGTCTTGTTGCCAGTTCGTTAATTCTTGTTCATTGTTACCTCGGTCATGTCTAGTTTGCAACTCGGTCTCAGTTTTGTCTTGTATTGCTGTATTAACGCTTAATCTTGTCTTTCTATTTTGTACCCGCCTGCCTGCAGCTTCCTGCCTGTTCCATGCCTCGCTTCCCCGCTTCCCGCATCCCGCTCTGCCCCTGCTACGCCCAACCCAGGATTCAGTCACCATCCAGCACCTTGCCTGCCTCCCTCTCCTGCTCTGCCCTCCGGTTCTGCCCAACCCAGGATTCAGTCCCTTCCCCTCTCTCTCACTACAAGAGTTTTTGCTGTTGTAATAAATACTCCTTGTGAGTTATTGTGAGTTCTGTCTCTGAGTCATGCATTTGAGTCCAGTTCTGATCAGGAACCTTAACAAAAGGGATAGATTTGAGTATTCGTTCCACAATCACATTCCATTCCTAATGTTATATATTTTTTTAAATTTGGTTTCAGATTTTTCCCATTTACTCCCAATTTGGTAGCCAACTGCACCTCTATGTAATGCTGTAGCAACCGCTTGGGAATTAGCCACTACAACCCTGTCAGCCAGTAGTAGGAAAGTGGGCGCCGAGACCTCTTCAGGGTGCAACTCTTCTGAGCTCCTGACTGTGATTCCAGCTCGCCAACACGCTAAACACCTGATGTCAAATGTAGTTGGACAGGAAAGGAACTTACTATATCGTGCTGATTAAGTTCACTCCAGATGTACGTATTCATAACAGCTACAGCCTCGTCTTTACCGTCAGCATACCACAGAGCAGTTCTGTGCAGCGTACTCATCTCCGAGCCTAAAATATGGGCGTGCTTAATTATGTTTTTCCGTTGAATGTGTTTTGAGTTGGTCCGATTACGTCCAGACTACAAGCAATACTGACCTCAAAATGTGCTAGGCCACCTCGCCAAGTGGTTTGGCAGATCTGATCCCAATGCGGACAAAATCCGATTTTTGCGCGTCCAGACCTGTCACTTAATGCAGCCTAGCGATATCGGATGCCAGAAGTCGCATAGAAGTCGCATTGAAGTGACTAGTGTAACCGTAGCCAGTAAGGCCCATATCAGTTTGTCCCTGCTGTTTACAGCCAACACTTTAGGCAGTTTCCTTTTATGGTACGGCAATTGATTGCACTCCCCACTGATCCATTACGCTGTCTCTATTTGAGAAGGGAGCGCGGGTAGTAACCCCCCTCTTTCCCTGCCTTTGGTGTGCTGGCGAAGGGAGCTGTTCTAATCTCCATTATCTAATCAAAGGGTGGGGGCCGACACTGGCTTCCTGTGAGATGGTGATAATTGCTGCAGTGGCTTAATATATTAGCATATTCGTAGGAAGAGGCCAATATCTTCTTTATCATAATAAGGTATTTTCCATACAAACTCTCCACAGCAAAATGTATTTATATACTGTAAAACAGGGCTGTTCAACTTTAGTGTCAATATCCTCCACTGAATGGCCAATCCCCAATAATAATAATAATAATAATAATAATATTAATAATAATGAGTATGGTTCTGCAAGTAAATAGAATGGATAGATTATCTAGTGTTTTGAATTTGAAGAGCTGAGTCACTGCTGCTGCATAGGCTCTATAATGCTGTTGCTGTCTTTGTGGAAAATTTGGCCTTTGTCCCACACACAAAAATGATTAAATGGTGGCTGGTGGCTATGATCCCTAAATGACCTAGCTTAATTTGTAGAATGGTCAGTTCTGAATTGAGGAATTGTTATGTTTTCTACGAGAAAGGGTCACATTCTATGCAAACATTTTAAACAGGTAGTCACTTCTTTTCACAACTGCATGGGCGACGAGTGGTTCTTCACTGTCTGCATGCTATACTGGTTAAGTGTCATCAGTGAGAAGAACGTAGATAAATTAATGGAACCGTACACATGCATTGAGCAGCTGGGCAATGCAGCATTTGGAAACCTGGCTTGTTACCATAGCAGCGTGTGTGAATCCTTGGGGTACGGCTATTTCACCGCTCAGCATAGTACTCATCCTGAACCACTTCATCATACATCAAGCAAAAATTGTTACATATAAGAGTTTTAATCTGACCTGGATGTGGGAAGATGAAAATATTTAATTAAATTCATATCTTAGTTTACTGTGTGAGCTGTGACAAAAGCTTGGGGTGCACAATGCGTCAAAAGCTTCACAATTACTACATGTTTTTACATGAATACTGTTCTCCTATACCTTGTTCTCTTAACCACTGTATGTAAGACGTGTAGATTGACATCAGGTAGCTACTGCAAAGGGTGAGCTAAAGCACTGCTCGGGTCTCAGTGCAGTGGCATACCAAATGGCCTGGGATCAAAACCTGACCAAGTTAGTGCTGACTGGCCTGCCAGGGTAGCATGTTCTTGACCATAGCGTAGTGCAGAGAGAGAGGTCTGTTTTATCCCTTTAAATTGTGACTGTGAGCATGCAAACAAAACAAGTATACTGATCAGGTGAAAGGTGTTAATATTTCAGTATTTGATCTTTTCTGTGATTTTATGGGACAAAAAACCCACTGCTCTGACCTTAAAATGAAGTTACATTACATTACAGGCATTTAGCAGACGCTCTTATCCAGAGTGACTTACACAACTTTTTATCTTTTTTTTTTTTTTTTACATGTCCATTTATACAGCTGGATATATACTGAAGCGTTTCAGGTTAAGTACCTTGCTCAATGGTACAACGGCAGTGTCCTACCTGGGAATTGAACCTGCAACCTCTAGGTTACAAGGCACACTGCCGCCTAGCGTTTGGCTAACTTTCTAAAGTTTCTAGCTAACTTTACCAAGGTATGACAGATAGCTGAAGTGGCTAGTTATGGTGAGTTGAAACTATATAGCTGAATATTTTAACCCCGTTCTTTCGATTAACTGCACTTTTGTGCTGCTTAATCTTGAAAATGTATCTGGCGCCATAATAGCCAATGCTTTAATGTGAAATTGAGTTGGAATTGCAGTATAAGTTAGTCACATACCAATTTGGGCTACTTAAAAAAAATGCACTGGCTGAATATGTACCTTCATCTATATAATATATTCATAACACTAATAACATAAACAATAAACAACTCCACTTGCAAACTTGTAGTCTAAAACAAAGCAAATGTCTACTGTACGTCCATGTCAAGCCTAACAGTAAAATGTGCAATGTTATAACCGAAGGGATGTATTCGTATTATTTATTTTTCCTTTATTTATGCAGGGGGACCCCACTGAGACCGAAATCTCTTTTTCAGGGGGGCCCTGAAGAGAGAGAGAGAGAGAGAGAGAGAGAGAGAGAGAGAGAGAGAGAGAGAGAGAGAGAGAGAGAGAGAGAGAGAGAGAGAGAGAGAGAGAGAGAGAGAGAGAGAGAGAGAGAGAGAGAGAGAGAGAGAGAGAAAGAGAGAGAGAGAGAGAGATATTCTTATTTGGAACATTGGAAGATGACAAAACAGCAAAACAAACTAAATTGTTACAATATGTTAAAAATAAATTACAAATTGGCAGAATATCTCTCCACTGTCAGAGATATAAAGCAGAGACAGATCCTTACCAAATACAAACTAAGTGATCACAGCCTGGCCATTGAAACAGGAAGACACAAACAAACCTGGCGCCCCAAAGAGGAGAGGAGATGTGATCACTATGAGACAGGTGAGGTTGAGAGCTATTTCCTTCTACACTGCCATAAATATAGAGAAATTCGGAATGATTTATTTGAAAAAACAGCAATAATACTTCCAAATTTTGCCAAACCTTCAGATGAAGAAAGGTTACCAATTCTACTGGGTGAACGACACACAGCCCAGCCCCACTAGCTGCTTTATATATAGCAACTTGCCATCGACGCAGAAGCACAACACCTGCAGTTAGTTAATAGGTTTTGTGTATCATAAGTCATACATATAACAGTATGTCTATGATGTTTATGTTTTATATGTGTTATGTGTATATTTGCTAACAAGTTGTTGAGTTCATTCTTATTTATTGATTATTGTTATTGTTAGTATTATTGTTGTTGTTTGTAACATTTGCTTTGGCTACACAGTACATGTTATGCCAATAAAGCACATTGAAATTGAAAAAAAATTGAATTGAGAGAGAGAGAGAGAGAGAGAGAGAGAGAGAGTATATACAGGGCCACTTTAACATGACAGTTACAATGTAAATATGGCAGCACCCACGTTTGCATGGAGATGTGATTTTCCACAGTCTCTGTTTAGCCATGATAAACTGCACATATGCATTGGCAATTAATCTGTATAACCCGTTAAGGAATGCATGCAATTTATTGGAGATGGTTTGTGAGGCTGGGCAATAAATCATAGCGCAGTAATCAAGTAATTGTGAATGCGTCTGTTCAAGTCAGTCTCTGCTGAGTGTCTTTACCCAGACTGCTGAACACAGGTGTTCCCACAATGCAACGGGGCTTGGCCACGGGCATGAAGCTTAATGTAGTTTTTTTTTTTTTTTTTTTGGCAAGTCCATTAATTGCTAAAATGAATGAAAACAATTGCGTTTCAATTATTAAAGAAGCTATTCTTCGATTTAATTGGGAATGAAAGTTAAGGACAAATGTTGACTGGATCCAGGCCTAACATTCTCCCCAAATTCAAGGAGGGGATTTGTTCAACAAACCAACAAATGGCAGGATACCACAAGGACAGTGATGCAGACCACAGTCTGTCTGGCACAAAATTTTGCTGTACATAAGCTTGTCTGTTCGTGAATATTCATATATTATATCACACCACAACAAGACAGAAATGGTTCCCATGTTACAGTGCAGTTTAAAAAAAACTGATGGGGGTAGATGGATGGTTAAATAACCTAAATAACCCGCAACATGGATTTGGCAAACTACAAACGTTTGTAATAAAATGGTCCCATTTAATGACACCATCAATGGCATATCAGATAAATGATTACCCATAAATGGTTATTGGTAATCATGCAAGCATTTTTTAAATGCATTTTCTTCTGTAAATATCAGATACATTTTCTGCTTGTGTCATTAAAGTAATATCACATGCTGTTTTGTCCAGAATCCAGCTGGGCTGTTATGCTAGCAACGCTGCATTATCCCATCATTATTCTGCCATTGGTCCTTCCTGCTACTTCCCACTCTCAAATTTGCCTTGTAGTTATCTCTGGCTTCATCTTGAGAGGTTTTTATGTGACTGTTTGAAATATGTAGTGTTTGATGGCCAGTGCCTGTATGTTGTGGTGGAGCAATGCAGAGATAATAGAGCGTAATTTCTGGGGAAATGAAAACACCGTGTGCGTTCATGCGCGGGTGTGTGCGCGCGCGTGCGTGTGCAGCGGGAGGGAGGGGCATTATTTACAGGAGAGAGGGTAAGGGGGCTATTTCCTGGAGAGAAGAGGACTGGGGAAACAAGTATGGTTTCCAGGAAACAAGTGTTATTTCCTGGATGGAGAAGGCTGGAGTGCAAGGGGAATGGCTGTTATTTCCTGCAAAGAGACGAATGGGGATTCAGGGGGGGGGGGCTTTATTTCCGGGAGGAAAAAGTGTAAATTGTTGTTAGAGAGGTTTTTCAGACTTTCTGAGGGAAAGAGGGTGAGGTAGCACAGAGAGAAAGAAACCGAGACAACGCACAATTAATTCAGCAAATGAACCATGACCGGCCCTGTGACAACCGAATTTAGGAACGCTTTGGTGCCACATCCATTAATAGCGAAATGGGACATAGTGTGCCGGGCATCGCATGGGATGCATTACAGCAGCAGAGCCCAAATGTCTATTTAGCTAAAACCTAATGGGAGTGAATTTGTTGTGTCCACAGGGGAGCGGGACGGGAGGAGGGGGGTGCCTTTCTGTCGCCTTCTATGTGATAAGTAACATTGCCATGATATAGTGAATCAAAAATGTGACCGCAATGTCCGCATGCTAATGGAGGTGCTGTGTAGAGCTAATATCACCTTTTAATGATATCAAAATAAAAGTGTGTCTGCTTTGGTAGATGAGGCCATTTAGGAATATCCCCAAGGACAAAATAATGCTCAAGTTGTGTAAATATGTAAAACTGAATGACTGAATGCAACATTTGTTTGCACACAAATATCATTTGAATATCTATTGTGTTGAACCTTTTTTTTCCTGGTGCAAACAGCCTGCCTTTCTAAAAGTCCCCAAACAGGGAGTAGCCTATACCTTTGCTTTTCCTGTTCTGTTTTTAGGGTCACTAACCTCCTTAAACTCAATAATGAATGTTTAAAATAACCAGAAAGGTCCTAGTTCTTCGGTTGCCTCCTTTACCATTAGAAGAAAAATGTGTTCCTTCATCACGTACAGTAAGCGTCTACAGTGTTCAGCTGGGGGATTTGGGGGTGTGGCTTTAAATGAGCTGGGTGGGGTTCTTGTGCTCCTTGTGCAGCATGTGCTAATCCCCTGTTTGTGTCTCTGTTAATTAGGATGGCGGTGTCAGGTACGGATTATTGGGAGGCGCATAAACGCCATGCTGCACGTTTCCTCTGGCTCTCATCTTCTCTTCTCTTCACTTCACTTCATTTCTGGCCATGCGGCCGAGATCACGCTCAGTCCCCACAAAGAAATCAACGTTCTACATCTCACAGGCATCTACACCTACATCTACACCTACATCTACATCTACACCTACACCTACATCTACACCTACATCTACATCTACACCTACATATACACCTACATCTACATCTACACCTACATCTACATCTACACCTATATCTACATCTACATCTACATCTACATCTACACCTAAATCTACATCTACATCTACATCTACACCTACATCTACATCTACACCTACATCTACATCTACACCTACATCTATCTCACAGGCATCTACATCTACATCTACATCTCACAGGCATCTACACCTACATCTACACCTACATCTACATCTACACCTACATCTACATCTACATCTACACCTACATCTACATCTACACCTACATCTACATCTACACCTACACCTACATCTACATCTACATCTACACCTACATCTACATCTACACCTACATCTACATCTACACCTACATCTACATCTGCATCTACATCTATCTCACAGGCATCTACATCTACATCTACATCTAACAGGCATCTACACCTACATCTACATCTACACCTACATCTACATCTGCATCTATCTCACAGGCATCTACATCTACATCTCACAGGCATCTACACCTACATCTACACCTACATCTACATCTGCATCTACATCTATCTCACAGGCATCTACATCTACATCTACATCTCACAGGCATCTACACCTACATCTACACCTACATCTACATCTGCATCTACATCTATCTCACAGGCATCTACATCTACATCTCACAGGCATCTACACCTACATCTACACCTACATCTACATCTCACAGGCATCTACATCTACATCTCACAGGCATCTACACCTACATCTGCATCTACATCTACATCTACATCTCACAGGCATCTACACCTACATCTACATCTGCATCTACATCTACATCTACATCTCACAGGCATCTACATCTACATCTACATCTCACAGGCATCTACATCTACATCTACATCTCACAGGCATCTACATCTACATCTCACAGGCATCTACACCTACATCTACATCTGCATCTACATCTACATCTACATCTATCTCACAGGCATCTACATCTACATCTCACAGGCATCTACATCTACACCTACATCTCACAGGCATCTACATCTACATCTACATCTGCATCTACATCTACATCTACATCTCACAGGCATCTACATCTACATCTACATCTGCATCTACATCTACATCTACATCTCACAGGCATCTACATCTACATCTACATCTCACAGGCATCTACATCTACATCTACATCTCACAGGCATCTACATCTACATCTACATCTACACCTACATCTACATCTGCATCTATCTCACAGGCATCTACATCTACATCTCACAGGCATCTACATCTACATCTACATCTCACAGGCATCTACATCTACATCTACATCTCACAGGCATCTACATCTACATCTCACAGGCATCTACACCTACATCTACATCTACACCTACATCTGCATCTGCATCTATCTCACAGGCATCTACATCTACATCTCACAGGCATCTACATCTACACCTACATCTACATCTGCATCTACATCTATCTCACAGGCATCTACATCTACATCTACATCTCACAGGCATCTACACCTACATCTACACCTACATCTACACCTACATCTACATCTGCATCTACATCTATCTCACAGGCATCTACATCTACATCTCACAGGCATCTACACCTACATCTACACCTACATCTACATCTCACAGGCATCTACATCTACATCTCACAGGCATCTACACCTACATCTGCATCTACATCTACATCTACATCTCACAGGCATCTACACCTACATCTACATCTGCATCTACATCTACATCTACATCTCACAGGCATCTACATCTACATCTACATCTCACAGGCATCTACATCTACATCTACATCTCACAGGCATCTACATCTACATCTACATCTCACAGGCATCTACATCTAGACCTACATCTCACAGGCATCTACATCTACATCTCACAGGCATCTACACCTACATCTGCATCTACATCTACATCTCACAGGCATCTACATCTACATCTACATCTCACAGGCATCTACATCTACATCTACATCTCACAGGCATCTACATCTACATCTACATCTCACAGGCATCTACATCTACATCTACATCTCACAGGCATCTACATCTACATCTCACAGGCACACACCGGTCGCCAGTCTTTCTTTCAACCTTGGCGACGCGCCGCACGTATGTGGTACCGAAGCTCACCAGCGCAGTCAGCTGAAGATAAAATAGTTCACATATAGTGTCGAGTCTCGCATTTTATCACTTTCCTACCCTTTGCCCAGGAGGGAAACATGGGACAAAGGCAAGCATCAGCGATCTCAAGCAAAGTGGGTCACACAAATGGCACTAAAAGTCACTTTGCGGTCTAGTTTGTAAGTCATCACCCAAAGTCTAGTAGAGAGGATGTTCCAGGACCTTGAACATATAAGGTCTGAAAGTGTGCTTTTTTTCTCTCACTGCTGATGAATTGTGTTTTAATAAATTGCATCTTGTAATGTTCCTTGTGTTCATCACCGTGCCAAAAGTGCTGTGAGAGCAGTAGCACAAACTGTTTATGACATACTATATGTTGTGCATTTACATGCTGATGCATCTTTTATCTATAGCCACGAGGCTACAGAAGCACACATTAAATGCATGTTGACTTGAAAATTAATTAACTTGGCTGATTGGTAATTAAAAATTTGTATTAAACTTTGTTATTGCTTCAAAACTAGTTCTGTTACTTGTGTGTTTGGTTGTGTGTGTGTGTGTGTGTGTGTGTGTGTGTGTGTGTGTGTGTGTGTGTGTGTGCGCGCGTGTGTGTGTGTGTGTGTGTGTGTGTGTGTGTGTGTGTGTGTGTGTGTGTGTGTGTGTGTGTGTGTGTGTGTGTAAGAGGGAGGGACCTTTGTGGGTGTATGGTGTGTGTTTGTGTGTACATTTTCAGAGCATATTAGCATGTGAATGTCTGCATGCATTCAGAAATGAAATCATATAGACCAATTTTGGTGCAGACCAAGTTCAGTATTTTAAACTTTTTCCAGTCCTTTTACTTTAAACTGTATCACAGAGACACTCAATCATTTATTCATGGCAGTGAAGTTCGGACAGAGAAAAGGGTGCTTTTGCAATATCGGAGAGTACCTCGAACCTCTATCCACAGACCAGCGGAGACACTGAGGCTGGGTTCTTTCTTGTAATCTCGAGTAGCTGCAAACAGGTGCTTAACTGCCTGTGACATTCAACAGGCATCCATCAAGTGCTCCTCCGTTTGCATGCTAATGTGACGTCTGCAGGGAAACGTGGTACACAAAATCAACTTGTTTATCTGCATCCCAGCTGGCAAAGTAACTGAACACTTGCAGTGAGAGGCTCAGAGACAAACACTCCAGTCTTTCCAGAAAGACTGCCATAAACTTGTTTATTCACGGTTCTTTTCAAACTTTTTCCGATCGTTGCATATTCTCCATCTTGTGTTTGATGTAATGGCTTATAGACCAGCTGAGCAAAAACCCCTCTGAAAAACCTATGCAAATGCAACATGCTTACGCTGCAGAAGTGTGATACCTGGACAATGTCGGAGGACAGAATACCATAGATTTACAAATGCAATGACAAATTGAATGAACCCTGTCGTAAGAAATGCATGTATAATCTGATCACCATTTAAGAAATGTTTTGCTTATGAGATCAGTTAGTGTGTGAGTATTATATTTTTTATTTAGCATATTTTCCATTTTTGTTATTCTCTGTACCATGCTGTTAAATGTGTCTCATAACTCAAACTGTGTTCGTCGTCTTAGGACCATGCATGGTCTACTCTGGTATGGAATACTGTGATATGTAAGGGTGACACACAAATTAAAAATAGAATAGCATAAGTGTCATTCCAATCGCGTAAACACTGACACTTTTAAATTGTATCTCGCTGTCAGTTCACATCGGAATGAGTGCAGCGTGTGATTGGTTAAGACCGTGGAAGAGATGCACAGTTGATGAGCATAGTTCCCCTCTGTGTCTTGGAAGATATCTATTAGCAAATGAGGGGTGGGGCAGTGTGTGTGTGTGTGTGTTTGTGGGGTACTGTACTGCACTACCTTGTGGGATCTGGGAGGTCATCCAGTGGGAGGGGAGGGGGAACAAAGTGACATAATCATCCCCCAGTTTAATTGGCTAATAATCATTCTCTCTCTCCACCTCAGCTGATGTGTGGTGAGCATTCTGGCGCAAAATGGCCAGGTGGGTGCTACACATTGGTGGTGGTAGAGGCGAGTTTCCCCCTCATCACTGTAAGCGCTTTGAGTATTGAGAAAGGCGCTATATAAATGCAAGGTATTATTATTATTTTTATTATTAAGTGTAAAGTCTGATTGTTAACACTGTTTTATCTGAATTAATAAAGAGGTTGTACTTTTCTTTTCCTCACGCATTGGTGTGCTATTTGGAGAGTGGTGGGGAAATCCTGTGGAAAAATGGAAAGGTAGATGGGTTCCCAGGTGAAAAAGTAGCATACTTTAGTGTAATAAAAATATAATTTAAGTATACATAGGTTATTACAAGTATACTTTTCCTTTTTGTACTTAATTTGAAGTATTTTTTAAATGTACTTTAAAAAAGTGTACTTCAAGTATAGGCTCAAACACACCATAATACTTTTAAAGTTTGTCTCAAATGCACTGGTGACATAATGAAATTGTACTGCAAGTGTATTTAAGATACCAACAAATCATACTTTTTGTTAGTGCACTTAAATTTACTGCAGACCACAAAACTATCAAACCTGGCCCATGTGAAAAATATTCAGTTTGCACATGACAACTTACAATTCCACTTAGACCCAGGCACGTTTGCGCTTGTGTTGTCACCAAAAGCCCCGATTGTTCTGTCTGAATGTGCACTATGTTAAGGAACTGGTTTACTGGGCATCAAAACATCATTATCTAACTGCTCCATAAAATCATGTCAATTCAAGAAACTCTAATTGCTTGCCGAACTAATGGCTTTCATGTCCCCACATCACTGTTGAAAATGCAGAGATTCAATGCTGTGTCTATAATGAGAATGTCAGATTTAAAGAATCAGTCTCACCTGTTACCATGGTTACACAGAAAACATTGGGTTTGATATAGCTCATCCATCAGGGTTAATTCAGAGCATTCAGTACTAATCAGACAGGAAAGCTCTTAGCATGGCACAGTCTGAGCTTTTGTGATTTTGTGATGTTAAAGCATATAGGCTACGGTGCCATCCACCTCAAGATATATTTCTCCAAGCAATTGTACTTGTATGAAAGAATATCACCCATTCTTGAGAATTGGGACAAATCATGTCGTACCAAAAAATCTTACAATTTTTACTTAACAACAAACTAAATCCAACTTTTTGTTGTGAAGATTTACAAATTTTAGATCATTTATTTAAGTCTATGCCTGTTGAGGGCCAGTGAACAGACAATAATTCACAATTTAAAGTAATTATAATAAATTTATATTTGTTAAAAGGTTTCAAAACCTAAAATTAATCCTACAGATAACATGTGAAAATGTACTCTTATAACCCTTTGTCTTAAAATGTTTTTTTTATGAAAATGCTTTCCCTTGAAAGTTGTCCCAGCTGTTTGTCAACACCATCAGATTTCTACAAAAATGTAATTTCAAAAAAATGGTTAGCCAAATCCTAAGGACCCCTGTCTCATTTTGTGGTTTCACAAAAGGCAGCAAAGCTACTTGTGCTCTGATAGGTTTTATATTTTTTTGATAAATTGCTCTCAGGATTGTCTCAAACATAGCAGGTCAACTCCATCTCCCATGTAAATTGAAACAAAATAAGAATTATGGTTTAAAAATGTGTATTTTCACTTGCATCAAGAGACCTCTTAGCAACTGAGAAAAATAAAAGGGCTACTTACTATGGCTATCTGATGAAATAAGAAAATAACAATTTGTCTTTAGTAATTTAATCTTTATTGAAATTGGCAATTTATTGGCATGTGATTGTTTGCAAACAATACACATGACGTGATTGTCATGAAGTTGCTTACTAGTAAGTTGGCAAGTCTGAAATAAAGAATGTGTTACGAACCAGAAACGGGACGAACCCAAGTGCAACGACCAGGAGACAGATTCACAAAGAGGGTGTTTAATAAATTAAGTGTTGGGGTAGTCCCAACACTGTACAAGAGGGGAAAAAACATGATATCACACAGGAACAGTATGTAGCCCGGGACGGGCTGCTCCAAGCCGGAGCTGGACTGGCAGGCCTGGAATGTTTCGTTCCCAAACCGGAACTGGACTGGACAGGAACTGGACCGGGAGGTCCACACCGGAATCTGGGTCTGGAACAGTTTTGTTCCAAACCGGAACTGGACTGGACTGGAACTGGACCGGAAGGTCCACACTGGAACACGGGTCTGGAACGGATTTGTTCCAAACCGGAACTGGACTGGACTGGAACTGGACCGGGAGGTCCACACTGGAACTGGGGTCTGGAACGGATTTGTTCCAAACCGGAACTGGACTGGACTGGAACTGGACTGGACTGGAACTGGACCGGGAGGTCCACACTGGAACAAGGGGTCTGGAACGGATTCGTTCCAAACCGGAACTGGACTGGACTGGAACTGGACCGGGAGGTCCACACTGGAACAATGGTCTGGAACGGATTTGTTCCAAACCGGAACTGGACTGGACAGGTAGGTGCGAGACTCACACCTGGACTGGAATTGCTGGGGAGCGGCTCACTACGGCAGGACAGGAACTGGACCGGATTGACTGCACCGGTACAGAACAAAAACAAAAGGTAGGGTTAGTGCAAGGGAAGGCACGGGAATGACCGGGAGGTTCTCACGGAGGTGCAGGGTTTGAGAGGGAGGTGGTTGGTGAAGCACGGCAGAGATGGGTTGTGTGGCGTAGCTGCGGTAGGTCCGGAAGGAGCTGACTGTCTCCAGAGCTCCAGGAGCCGGTGCCGAAGAACTCGTTGGCTTCTTCGGTCGGACAGGAACAACTGGAGGGTAGCCAGGTAGCAAGCTCTCCCGGAGCCTACACGAGCTGGAGGTGGAGGTACCGCAACACACACAACGATAACGGGGGGAAACGAACACTGCCACGGGTGAATGGGAGCTGGGTTAGATGGAGGAGAAGGGAAACAGGTTAGCTGCATGCACGACAAGAATTGACGGGGTGGTTAACTACCAGACTGTAGTTAGGAGCCGAACCCAAGCTGCACGGGGATAATATTCCCCGACCAAGCGAGTAGTTCTCTTTAACACGACCAGGAAAACAACGAGCATGAACACCGGGTGACGAACGTTAACGAACTGGCGCCGACTGGCAGCCAGCCGAAGGACTAAATAGTGAGGTTAATAATAGAACTAAACAAGGGACAGGTGTGGAAAATCAGCAGGAGTGATTACAAGACACCAGGTGAGGGAATGCATGCAACGAGGGGGGACGGAGTGAAAAGGCGGAAGTGAGACAACCAAACGAACAAGACAGGGAAGGAAACGCCCAGACCGCAGCAGCGGGGAAAACACGGACAAAAGGATCCAACATGACACGGAGGGAAAACAGGAAAATACAGAAAACGAACAGGAAGGGAGCGGAACATTACAGTACCCCCCCCCTCAACGTACGCCCCCTGGCGTACCTGGCGGCCTGGTCTTAAGAGGGAAGCGACTGTGGAAATCCTGGATCAATGATTGATCCAGGATGAGGCTCCTGTGGAGCCACGACCGCTCCTCAGGACCATACCCCTCCCAGTCCACGAGGTATTGAAAGCCCCGACCTTTACGGCGGATGTCGATGATGTGGTCCACCGTGTAGGCCGGGGCGTTGTCGATGACCCGGACGGGTGGAGGAGGGAGGGTAGGGGCACTGAGGGGGCTGGAGGCGACAGGCTTGATCTGTGACACATGAAAAACGGGGTAGACCTTGAGGGAGGAGGGGAGGGAGAGTTTAACAGAAACCGGGTTAATGAGACAAACAACAGGGAAGGGACCAATAAAACGGGGCCGAAGTTTTTTAGAGGAGGAGGGAAGGGAAATGTTGGAAGTAGAAAGCCAGACCTGCTGACCGGCTCTGTACTTAGGGGCTGCGGTCCTGTGCAGGTCCGCCAGACGTTGGGAACGGGCATTCGAGCGCAGGAGTGCGGTGCGTGCAAGTCTCCACACGCGTTTGCACTTGAGGATGTGGGATTTGACGGAGGGGACTGCTACCTCAGCCTCCTGGGCCGACAGGAGAGGAGGTTGGTAGCCTAATGAGCACTCGAACGGGGACAACCCTGTAGACGCACTCTTAAGAGAGTTATGGGCGTACTCTACCCAGGGAAGAAAACGGCTCCAGGAGGCGGGATTGCGTGCAGTGACGCACCGCAGGGCGGCCCCCAGGTCCTGGTTCGCCCTCTCTGCCTGGCCGTTAGACTGGGGATGAAAACCAGACGACAGACTGGCCGAGGCCCCCAGGGCTACACAGAACGCCTTCCACACCTGGGAGGAGAATTGGGGCCCACGGTCCGACACAATGTCGGATGGGATCCCGTGCAGCCTGACCACATGAGACACCAGGAGCTCCGCAGTTTCGAGGGCGGACGGGAGCTTAGGGAGGGGAACAAAGTGAACCGCCTTGGAGAACCGGTCCACAATTGTCAGAATGACGGAGTTGCCTTCTGACAATGGTAGACCGGTGACGAAGTCTACGCCAATGTGGCTCCAAGGACGGCCCGGAACAGGGAGGGGAAGGAGAAGACCAGAGGGAGGCTGGTGGGAAGCCTTGCTCCTGGCGCACACCGCGCAGGCCAGGACAAAAGCACGGGTATCCTCCTTGAGCGTGGGCCACCAAAAACTCCTCCTGACGAGGGTGGTCGTTCTGGCAACACCTGGGTGGCACGCCAGACAGGAGGCGTGAACCCACTCAAGGACCTGGGAGCGGACGGGGTTGGGAACAAACAGGGAGGAGTTAGGGTTACTACGGGGGTCAGGGTGGGAAGTCTGGGCGGACCTCACAATCTCCTCAATCCTCCACGAGACCGCAGCCACCATACAGGAAGCCGGTAGAATGGACTCGGGGTCAGCAGGACTGGAGGGAAGGGAAAAAACACGGGATAAGGCATCCGCCTTGATATTGCGGGAACCGGGGCGGTAGGACACAGAAAAATTGAATCGGGCAAAGAATAATGACCACCTCGCCTGTCTGGCATTAAGCCTCTTAGCAGATTTTAAATAAATGAGGTTTTGGTGGTCAGTTAAAACAATAAAGGGGTTACCTGCCCCCTCCAGCCAGTGGCGCCACTCCTCAAGAGCCAGCTTGATGGCCAGAAGCTCCCGATCCCCGACATCATAGTTCCGCTCGGCGGAGGACAGCCTCCGGGAGAAGAAAGCACAGGGATGGAGCTTGTTGTCCAAGGCGGCTCGTTGGGACAGAATGGCCCCCACGCCGGTGTCGGAGGCATCCACCTCAATCGTAAATTGGCGGGTAGGGTCAGGGTGACAAAGAATAGGGGCTGAGGAAAACCGAGTCTTAAGGCGTTCAAACGCGAGCTGAGCCTCGGAGTTCCAACAAAAAGAAAAAGCAGTGGAGGTGAGTTTGGTTAGGGGAGCAGCAATGATACTGTAATTACGGATAAATCTACGGTAAAAATTGGCAAAACCAAGGAACTGTTGTAGGTGCTTACGAGAGGTGGGTTGGGGCCATTCTGTCACCGCCTTGATCTTGGCAGGATCCGCCCGGATGCTGCCCTCCTCGATGATGAAGCCGAGGAACGGGACTGAGGAGACGTGGAAGGAGCACTTCTCTGCTTTGACAAAGAGCTGGTTTTCCAGCAGACGCTGGAGAACCTCCCGGACATGGAGAATGTGCTCCTGAGGGGACTTAGAAAAAATCAAAATGTCATCGATATAAACAAACACAGTTTTCCCCAACAGGTCTCGCAGGACGTCATTTACCATGCCCTGAAAGACTGCCGGGGCGTTAGTAAGGCCGAAGGGGACCACTAGGTACTCGTAGTGGCCCAACGGGGTATTGAAGGCAGTCTTCCATTCATCCCCCTCCCGTATACGCACCAAGTGGTACGCATTACGGAGGTCGAGCTTTGTAAAAATGACGGCCTGCGAGAGGGGTTCAAATGCAGTATTAATAAGGGGAAGAGGATATTTGTTGCGGATGGTTATTTGGTTTAGCCCTCGGTAGTCGATGCAGGGCCGTAGTGAGCCGTCCTTTTTCCCCACAAAAAAGAACCCAGCACCAACAGGAGAAGAGGAGGGGCGGATGATGCCCGAGGCGAGGGACTCATGAATATACTCCTCCATGGAGAGTTTCTCCGGGCCCGACAGACTGTAGAGACGACCCGACGGGAGCTTGGCTCCTGCCAGCAGGTCGATACAACAATCGTAGGGTCGGTGAGGAGGTAGGGACAGAGCGCGTGATTTGGAGAAGGTGAGGGAGAGGTCGTGGTATTGCTTGGGGACGTTGGACAGATCGGGTTCGGGTAAGTTGGTGCTGGAATTCTTGGACCCCGGAGGGGGGAGAGCGGAACGGAGACAGCTAGCCAGGCAGTGGCTGCTCCACGCCAGGATACGACCGGCTTGCCAGTCGATATGAGGGTTGTGAAGGCGGAGCCAGGTCTGACCCAAAACTATGGGGGATTGTTGCGAATTAATGAGCAGAAGTTGAATACTCTCCCTATGATTGCCGGATAACACGAGCTGTACGGGAACGGTGGAGTGGGTGACTAACCCCAGACTTCTACCGTCTAACGCAAAGGCAGTGATGGGAGAGGGTAGTAGATCCGTGGGGATGCCGGCCCTCCTGGCGAAGGTGATGTCCATAAAGTTGGCGTCGGCCCCAGAGTCGATAAGGGCCGACGAAACTTCGGACTTGTCCCCCCAAAGGAGAGTGGCCTTGAAGACCAGGCGATTCTGAGCTGCATGGCAAGGTATGATTGGGCTCGTCAGTACGCCCAGTTTTACTGGCGAGCCTATTCTTTTGGGCGAATGGGGCATGAGGCGATCTGGTGGCCTGGTTTGCCACAGTAAAAACAAGATCTTGATCGCAGGCGACGTTGGCGCTCTTCGGCGTTGACCGCAACTCTGCCCAGTTGCATGGGCTCTTCCTCAGAGACACCAGACGCCGCCCTGGATCCAGAGGCAGAAGGGTGCGAGCGAGTGTGTTGTTGATGTTGATGCTGATGACCGGAGTTCCCCCCTCGCTCACGGGCCCGGATACGGAGTCGGTTGTCGATAGCGATGGCCAGGCTAATAAGGCAATTGAGTGACGTTGATTCCTCACGGGTGGCAAGTTGGTCCTTTAATTCTTCGCTAAGCGCCTGGCGGAAAGCCCCCTGAAGGGCGGTGTCATTCCATCCGGACTCCGCTGCGAGGGTACGGAATTGTATTGCCATTTCCGCGACACTGCGGCTTCCTTGACGGACCCGAAGTAGGCGTTGTGTTGCGTCCCGCCCACAGGTAGGGTGATCGAACACTCGCCGCATCTCAGCAGTGAAGGCGGCGAAGTTGATGCAGAGCGCGGCTTGGCTGTCCCAAATGGATGTAGCCCACTCCAGGGCACCACCTCCCAAACTGCTCATAATGAAGGCGATCTTACATGGGTCGGAGGCGAAGGAGGAGGGCTGCATCCGGAATACAATGTCGCATTTCATCAAAAATTCGCGACACTTTCCCAATTCCCCGCGGTATAATTCTGGGTGTTGAACGCGGGGCTCACGGAGAGAAGTGGGCACAGAAGGATCCACCGGCGGGTCCGGCGCGGGCGGTGTAGGGCCCACAGGAATACGCGGAAGCGGCTGGTGAAGAGCTAGCTGTGCTACTTGCTCCGTGATGACCCTCAGCACCTCCAGCACGTCATCCAAACGTCGGCCCTGTTGGTCGCTGACCGCAGTTTGGCAGGAGAAGGCGTGGCGAATTTGCTCTAGGTCGGCTGGGTCCATGATTTTTGGCCAGTTCGTTCTGTTACGAACCAGAAACGGGACGAACCCAAGTGCAACGACCAGGAGACAGATTCACAAAGAGGGTGTTTAATAAATTAAGTGTTGGGGTAGTCCCAACACTGTACAAGAGGGGAAAAAACACGATATCACACAGGAACAGTATGTAGCCCGGGACGGGCTGCTCCAAGCCGGAGCTGGACTGGCAGGCCTGGAATGTTTCGTTCCCAAACCGGAACTGGACTGGACAGGAACTGGACCGGGAGGTCCACACCGGAATCTGGGTCTGGAACAGTTTTGTTCCAAACCGGAACTGGACTGGACTGGAACTGGACCGGAAGGTCCACACTGGAACACGGGTCTGGAACGGATTTGTTCCAAACCGGAACTGGACTGGACTGGAACTGGACCGGGAGGTCCACACTGGAACTGGGGTCTGGAACGGATTTGTTCCAAACCGGAACTGGACTGGACTGGAACTGGACTGGACTGGAACTGGACCGGGAGGTCCACACTGGAACAAGGGGTCTGGAACGGATTCGTTCCAAACCGGAACTGGACTGGACTGGAACTGGACCGGGAGGTCCACACTGGAACAATGGTCTGGAACGGATTTGTTCCAAACCGGAACTGGACTGGACAGGTAGGTGCGAGACTCACACCTGGACTGGAATTGCTGGGGAGCGGCTCACTACGGCAGGACAGGAACTGGACCGGATTGACTGCACCGGTACAGAACAAAAACAAAAGGTAGGGTTAGTGCAAGGGAAGGCACGGGAATGACCGGGAGGTTCTCACGGAGGTGCAGGGTTTGAGAGGGAGGTGGTTGGTGAAGCACGGCAGAGATGGGTTGTGTGGCGTAGCTGCGGTAGGTCCGGAAGGAGCTGACTGTCTCCAGAGCTCCAGGAGCCGGTGCCGAAGAACTCGTTGGCTTCTTCGGTCGGACAGGAACAACTGGAGGGTAGCCAGGTAGCAAGCTCTCCCGGAGCCTACACGAGCTGGAGGTGGAGGTACCGCAACACACACAACGATAACGGGGGGAAACGAACACTGCCACGGGTGAATGGGAGCTGGGTTAGATGGAGGAGAAGGGAAACAGGTTAGCTGCATGCACGACAAGAATTGACGGGGTGGTTAACTACCAGACTGTAGTTAGGAGCCGAACCCAAGCTGCACGGGGATAATATTCCCCGACCAAGCGAGTAGTTCTCTTTAACACGACCAGGAAAACAACGAGCATGAACACCGGGTGACGAACGTTAACGAACTGGCGCCGACTGGCAGCCAGCCGAAGGACTAAATAGTGAGGTTAATAATAGAACTAAACAAGGGACAGGTGTGGAAAATCAGCAGGAGTGATTACAAGACACCAGGTGAGGGAATGCATGCAACGAGGGGGGACGGAGTGAAAAGGCGGAAGTGAGACAACCAAACGAACAAGACAGGGAAGGAAACGCCCAGACCGCAGCAGCGGGGAAAACACGGACAAAAGGATCCAACATGACACGGAGGGAAAACAGGAAAATACAGAAAACGAACAGGAAGGGAGCGGAACATTACAGAATGAGTTAATCGACAGTAATTGTTTCAATATTTTTCCATTATTTACTAAACGTTTATGGTAACATTGTTGTATAAAAGCAATAGATCACTCGAGGTTTGTGCCTTATTGGATATATAAGCACTGCTGAGAGTACTCTACAACTCGACCTGCGGTCTCGTTGCTGCGATGTTACAGCAGAGCTTATATATCGAATAATGCACTCCTTTTCATGATCTATTGCTTAAATATATTTATACCATGGCTTGGATAAATACTCGATTCTCATTGGTTGACAGCCGTGGTTTAAATGCTTATATATGAATGGTCATCTGGGTCACAGGTTTGATCACCATTCTAAATACATGCGCTGCCTGGCCAGCTACACAACCTATCGATGGGCATGGCACGCTATTGCTCCATAACGGGTTAATTCAGAGTCCAAAACGTTCAAGAAAATAAGTGGAATAAATAAAGTGAATTGATAAAGTAAAATAAGCAGAATGTAGCCTACCTACTTTCTTTCTCTCAGTGACTAACGTTACCAGACGGCAGAAGGCTACCCCGCCTCGTAGGCTGCAAATTGTAACTTAGGCTAGGCTACTGCATAGCTGGGCTACGATAAACTTTTGTCGTTGTTTTAAGATAATGAAAATGCAATATGTGGCTAGGTAACTAATGTAGGCATAGTTACATTATCATGGAGTTAGCAAAGCAATTTGATCTGTATGTGCAATGTTTAATCTTTTTTACTGCAAGCCATAGCTCTGTCTCTTCAATGTAGCCTGATGTTACCGTAGCAACAGCATACAGCTGATTTATAAAACCGGTAAATAACATTATGCTGGAACAGTATGGAACACATGGTTGGTGAAATGGCTGTAAGTCATCAAGGGTCTGAGGTATCAAACGAGCCTCAAACCATCACTCTGCTGCCAGATATGCAGTAGATATGGATGGATCACTTTAAGGGTTGTTTCTCCTGACAAATTTTCCTATTGAACTCTATGGAAAAATAAGTCAGGAGAAGAAACCCTTCAAGTTATCCATCCATATCTACTGCAACCTACTGCATATCTGGCAGCAGAGTGATGGTTTAAGGCTTGTTTGACATGTAAATGATTACTTTATTCTATATATAAATGCAGGGGTGCCAATAATTGTGGCACATGTGGTTTTGTTAAAAATAATTATTTCTTGATGAGGGATTTTTTTTTTCTCATAATAAATTTACTTTGATTAAAGGTTGGATTTTTCTCATTTTTTCAGTGTGAGATTAAGCTAATTCACCAAACTGTTCATTTTTTATAACCCTTTTTACTCATCTTCACCAGGGGTGCCAATAATAGTGGAGGGCACTGTATACGTATAGAGCCAAGCCGGAAAGTCTGCACACTCTTTCACCTTCTCCATGTTTTATTACGTTACAGACATATTCTACAATAGATTGAGTTCATTTTTTGTCTCAAAATTCTACACAAAATAGCACATAATGACAAAGTGAAAACAGGTTTTTAGACATTTGTGCTAATTTATTAAAAATCAAAATGTAAAATATAATATTTACACATGTGTGCACACCCTTTGATATGACACCCAAAAGTGAGCTGAGGTGCATTTTGTTTCCACTGATACTGCTTGAGATGTTTCTACAACTTAATTGGAGTCCACCTGTGATAAATTCAATTGATTGGACATGATTGGGGATTGCCAACACCTGCCTATATAAGGTCTCACAGTTGACAGTGCATGTCAGAGCAAACTCCAAGCCATGGGGTCAAAGGAATTATCTGCAGACCTCAGAAACAGGATTGTGTCAAGGCATAGATCTGGAGAAGGGTACAGAAAAATCTCTGCAGCTTTACAGGTCCCAAAGAGCACAGTGGCCACCATCATTCATAAATGGAAGAAGTTTGGAACCACCAAGAATCTTCCTAGACCTGGCCGCCCGGCCAAACTGAGCAATCGGGGAAGACGGGCCGTGGCCAGGGAGGTGAGCAGGAACCCAAGGGTCACTCTGACAGAGCTCCAGCGTATCCTTGTGGAGATGGGAGAACCTTTCAGAAGATCAACCATCCAGGCAGCACTCCACCAATCAGGCCTTTATGGTAGTGTCCAGACGGAAGCCCCTCCTTAGTAAAAGGCACATCACAGCCCGCTTGGAGTTTGCCAAAAGGCACCTAGAGGACTCTCAAACCATGAGAATCAAGATTCTCTGGTCTGATGAAACCAAAATTGAACTTTTTGGCCTGAATACCAAGCGTCACGTCTGGAGGAAACCAGGCACCGCTCATCACCTGGCTAATACCATCCCTACAGTGAAGCATGGCGGTGGCAGCATCATGATGTGGGGATGTTTTTCAGCAGCGGGAACGGAGCGACCAGTCCTGATAGAGGGAAAGATGAATGCAGCTAAGTACACTGAGATCCTTGAAGAAAACCTGCTCCAGAGCGCTCTGGACCTCAGACTGGGGCGAAGGTTTACCTTCCAACATGACAACGACCCGAAGCACACAGCTAAGAGAACGAAGGAGTGGCTTCGGAGAAAGTCTGTGCATGTCCTTGAGTGGCCCAGCCAGAGCCCAGACCTGAATCCAATTGAACATCTGTGGAAAGAGCTGAAAATGGCTGTGTACCGACGCTCCCCATCCAACCTGACGGAGCTTGCAAGGATATGCCAAGAGGAATGGGCAAAAATGTCCAGAAACAAGTGTTCCAAGCTCGTAGCTTCTTTCCCAAGACGCCTTGAAGCTGTAATCGCTGCCAAAGGTGCAGCAACCAAGTGTTAGGCTAAGGGTGTGTACAGATATGTAACCCCTAAATAACCTATTTTTGTCAGTAAAATAAAATTGCATATTTTCTAAAAACCTGTTTTCACTTTGTCATTATTGGCTATTGTGTGTAGATGTTTGAGGCAAAAAATGAACTCAATCTATTGTAGTATAAGTCTGTAACGTAATAAAACGTGGAGAAGGTGAAAGGAGTGTTCAGACTTTCCGGCTTGACTGTATATATATATATATATACAGTGCACTCCAAAAGTGTTAGGACAGTGACGCATTTTTTGTTGTTTTGGCTCTGTACTCCAGCACATTGGATTTGAAATGAAACAGTGACTATGAGGTTAAATCGTAGAATTTCAACTTTAATTTGAGGGTTTTTACATCCATAACGGGTGAACCATGTAGCACATAGTCCCCCCCCCCCATATGTACACATACACACACACACACACAAACACACACACAGTATATAACCACATTAGGATTTAGGTTCCTGTTTAAAAGTATGATACTTTTCCAATTGAAATCCATCAATTTATTCACATTACTGTTTCTTGCTCCTTGAAAATCCTTTAGAAATAAAATCACAGACTTAACAATGTGTGAAACTAACACAGTTTTGATCGAGCACTTTTAAAAAGTACAATTATACAGTAGTCCCGAGGCGGCTTTGGTTTTCACTTATACCATTTTACCAATGCATTAAGTTTTATTTATCTGTGGTTCATCTATCTATACATAAAACTGCATCTATCTGCAGTTTTATCTGTGCAAGATACTCAAAACTTCAATATTAGTTCAAGTTTATAGATCATTGATCTTCACGTCCACTGTGACTACGAAAGCAAGTTTAACATTATTGTAATTGCAAAACTTTGTGTCTATGATAATGTTAGCTAGACTTGCCAATGGTGAGAGGAATGTGTCCTATTCAAACTTAGTTAGTTGCGGTTCAATTTGTTTGTGATTATCATATTTTGAAAATATGCAAAGGCAACTTGCTTGCTAAGCAATCGACCTTCAGTAAAAGTTACAAGCAGCTAATTTAGTCTGTGCTTGCTAACACAATCTGATGGACCAAATAAAATTTTACAATTACTTAGCTAGTTTTTCCTCCTGTCTTTTCACTCAGTACTAGCTAATTGCCAGCCTCAGCTGCAGAGTGCCATTGCATTATTGATCGGGAAGGACAGCAAATCATCTCCTCTTCTACAGTAACTAATAAAACCACAACACTGCTATTATCAAATGTTTCGGTTATGGTGAGAAGTCTCAAATCCTGCTTCAGCCATTCAGTGCTGTTATGGAATTGTGCGATTCAGTTTTCGTTAATGGCCACTATGTGTTCAAGGGAGAATTGTACAGACTTTATTTATAGTTGTAATTGTTTGCATATGGCTCGAGGACTGTGCCACACTTTTCACCATTGTTATCTTTAACTCAATGGCATGCTTTAAGAAATCTTTATTTTGTTGTAAACTGCATTGGGGAATATATTCAGTTCAGAGTACATTTGATCTAATTTAGCAATCAGAGGGCAGTTTTTTTTAGCATGGTGTAATGTTCAAAGAGTGAACACTTGTATATAATTGTTTACATTATGAATGGTACTCCAGAGAGAAGTAAAGATTCATCAGAGAGCACCTCTGTAATTGCAGCTGCATATCCATAGCCTGGAGATGCACTTTTTAAATAAACACTTTTACTGTCAAGCTCCCAGTCATCTGAAATTGCCTCTGTTTGAAGCTCTGGGAGAAACAAGAGTAGAAGGATAATTTTCTGCTGCAGACTGTAAAACAATGACCATGGTCCTCTAGAAAGGTTGCGATGGTGGCATGTGCTTTTAAAGCCAGGCAAAGATCCCATTGAAAGGTTGAGATGGTGGCATGTGCTTTAAAAGCCAGACAAAGATCCAATTGAAAGGTTGAGATGGTGGCATGTGCTTTAAAAGCCAGACAAAGATCCCATTGAAAGGTTGAGATGGTGCCATGTGCTTTTAAAGCCAGGCAAAGATCCCATTGAAAGGTTGAGATGGTCGCATGTGCTTTTAAAGCCAGGCAAAGATCCTCTTGAAAGGCAGAGAGGGAGGCTTGTATGTTACAATGCAGACAAAGGTCCTCAAGTATGGTTGAAATGCTGTCATACACTTTGAAAGTATGTGTGTGCTTTGAAACCAAGGCATAAGTCTTGGCAGGTACTTGATACTTAATATTCTTATTATATAGAAGCACCATTCCTAATCCCTTCATTTTTAATAGCATATTTTATGTTTAGGTATTAAAGTGCACCACATGATTATAAACATTTTGCTGAGTCACAATGGCCTCCCCTACTGTTAGAATGTCTTCCCATTATTTCACTGCTTTTATGCCTATTTTGGTAATGAGTCAGTTTCAGAAATGTCAAAAGGTTCATTCCTTGTTGAATTGTCATTTAAATATATTATTAGTTATCATATTCAGCATAAATGGTGGCATTTTCAGGCTTTCCTATGATATTTTGCAGTATCATTCAGGATAAGTGCACCATTCAAAATGGGATACGAACAGCAATGTAGTCATTTCAGTCATAGGTCTTAGTAGCTGTGCCTCAAAAATAAATTAATTCAAGGGATTGCTTCAATATCAGTGTTTGTTGATATTTTCTATTTCAATTGCAGCCCTAGCCTGTTCTAGGAGGGAGTCAATATGAGGATTGCACTCATAAAACATGAAATCAAATGAAACTGAAAATAAAAAAAGATTTGCTGTGGTTTTAATGACAACATAAACTCAACATGAACTCTTGCTGATTATCTCTGTACTAATGCAAATACTTTGCTTGGTAGCCCTGTCCAGTGCAGTTCTGAATAGTGCACTTATTCTGACTAATATAACAAGATAATACTTAGTCCTACCCATTAGTGCCTCAAAACCACAGTCAAAGACTATATATAATATGCAGATAATGATAAGTAACAGTACTTTTGATGTTATTGTTGACCAGGTTGAAAGATAGCTGGCCCAAACATGAGAAGGCACGTGTGTGGAGCAGAGTCAGGAGTTTTGGGGTAATACGCCTTGCTCCGGGGCGCACTACAGCTCTGTTATAGCAGGGATGCTTTTCTTTTTTTCTTTTTACTTTGAACCCCTTTACTTTCTGCATGGTCCTAAAGAATGAGATTGTGTTTATACTATAATAGCATTGTAATTACATACGCCCCTCCAAAGCTTCTGCATTCACCTCCGCTATACAGGGCAGCACTCTGAGAGGACTTTAGAACTGAAGGGAAGCTTTTGTGACGCCCAACCTATTATCCAACATCGATTATAACGAAAATTATACCTGTGAATACTGTGAAGTGAAATAAATATACTTTTGGGGGGGTCACACCAGCAGGTCACACTTCATAATGGTGTGATCTACTTGAAGGAAGAATGCTGTGGACATGGGCCCGTCTAGAGCGGGTTCTGAAGTACCTCGGGGGAAAGCACCCGCTTGTGAAGGAACTCCACTTTGTGTCTGATGGTCGAACATCACTGTTACGACCCTCAGTTGCCTAGAGGTAGGAGGGGGGTGCGTAACAATATGTTTGTAGATATTATAATGTGACCGGGTGTAAGGGTTTGAGTGTGATGGGAGCAAATAAAGAACAGACAAGATTGAGGTGCAAAGAAAGTGTATATTGTAACAAGTGCCAGAGGAAGTGCTATTTACATATTTACAACACCACAAAAGAACAAACAAAGACACAAATAGTTTACACGGCCCAAGGACCCAGATGTTGCCAAAGAAAAGAAATAAACAAAACCCAAACAGAGCTAGAAACAAAAGGTAAGCTGACTAACTTACTATTCAATAAAACAAAAGCCTGCCTATCTAACTAGTCTGTCCAAGACCAACTACCAAAAATACACAATTGGCAACCACCCCTTTCCTAGTGTGTCTATACATAAACTTACCTACATGTAACACAAGTGTATAGAGGCCTCTGTCTTACCTGCCCCAGGGCCTGGACTACACACATAGACAACCATACAACACAGGTAGGTAACACCAAATGAGACAGAGAGAGCAGGAGAGCTGCAGTAAACAGAGCTTTTATCTTCCAGAGGAGGGATGTGATTGGTGGAGGTGGGACCAGGACAACGATGATTGACAATGGGGACAGCGAATGGAATGGTGAATGGCCTCCTGCAGACTTACAGAGGGAAAACCGGGCAGGACAACACAGAACACAGTAAAGTAGAACGTAACACGCCCACCAACAAGAACAAACTTAACCCTTAAGTTTGTTCCATAGGAAAGAAAAATAAAAAACTGAAACAAAATTACAATAACAGTAGGCTACAATGTATCATGGTATTATTTTATTGTTATTATTTTTTTACACCCAAGACAATGCGTCAGCTAAAACATTGTCTGTACCTTTCTTGTGTTTGATGATTAAATTGTAATTTTGAATGATGAGTGACCAGCGCATTAATCACTGGTTCTGATTAAACATGCGTGACAGAAAAGTTAATGGATTATGGTCCGTGTATACTACAACCGGGACAGAGCACATATACTTCGAAATGCTGCAGGGCCAACAACAATGCCAGTGCTACTGTAATGTTCCGCTCCCTTCCTGTTCGTTTTCTGTATTTTCCTGTTTTCCCTCCGTGTCATGTTGGATCCTTTTGTCCGTGTTTTCCCCGCTGCTGCGGTCTGGGCGTTTCCTTCCCTGTCTTGTTCGTTTGGTTGTCTCACTTCCGCCTTTTCACTCCGTCCCCCCTCGTTGCATGCATTCCCTCACCTGGTGTCTTGTAATCACTCCTGCTGATTTTCCACACCTGTCCCTTGTTTAGTTCTATTATTAACCTCACTATTTAGTCCTTCGGCTGGCTGCCAGTCGGGGCCAGTTCGTTAACGTTCGTCACCCGGTGTTCATGCTCGTTGTTTTCCTGGTCGTGTTAAAGAGAACTACTCGCTTGGTCGGGGAATATTATCCCCGTGCAGCTTGGGTTCGGCTCCTAACTACAGTCTGGTAGTTAACCACCCCGTCAATTCTTGTCGTGCATGCAGCTAACCTGTTTCCCTTCTCCTCCATCTAACCCAGCTCCCATTCACCCGTGGCAGTGTTCGTTTCCCCCCGTTATCGTTGTGTGTGTTGCGGTACCTCCACCTCCAGCTCGTGTAGGCTCCGGGAGAGCTTGCTACCTGGCTACCCTCCAGTTGTTCCTGTCCGACCGAAGAAGCCAACGAGTTCTTCGGCACCGGCTCCTGGAGCTCTGGAGACAGTCAGCTCCTTCCGGACCTACCGCAGCTACGCCACACAACCCATCTCTGTCGTGCTTCACCAACCACCTCCCTCTCAAACCCTGCACCTCCGTGAGAACCTCCCGGTCATTCCCGTGCCTTCCCTTGCACTAACCCTACCTTTTGTTTTTGTTCTGTACCGGTGCAGTCAATCCGGTCCAGTTCCTGTCCTGCCGTAGTGAGCCGCTCCCCAGCAATTCCAGTCCAGGTGTGAGTCTCGCACCTACCTGTCCAGTCCAGTTCCGGTTTGGAACAAATCCGTTCCAGACCATTGTTCCAGTGTGGACCTCCCGGTCCAGTTCCAGTCCAGTCCAGTTCCGGTTTGGAACGAATCCGTTCCAGACCCCTTGTTCCAGTGTGGACCTCCCGGTCCAGTTCCAGTCCAGTCCAGTTCCAGTCCAGTCCAGTTCCGGTTTGGAACAAATCCGTTCCAGACCCCAGTTCCAGTGTGGACCTCCCGGTCCAGTTCCAGTCCAGTCCAGTTCCGGTTTGGAACAAATCCGTTCCAGACCCGTGTTCCAGTGTGGACCTTCCGGTCCAGTTCCAGTCCAGTCCAGTTCCGGTTTGGAACAAAACTGTTCCAGACCCAGATTCCGGTGTGGACCTCCCGGTCCAGTTCCTGTCCAGTCCAGTTCCGGTTTGGGAACGAAACATTCCAGGCCTGCCAGTCCAGCTCCGGCTTGGAGCAGCCCGTCCCGGGCTACATACTGTTCCTGTGTGATATCGTGTTTTTTCCCCTCTTGTACAGTGTTGGGACTACCCCAACACTTAATTTATTAAACACCCTCTTTGTGAATCTGTCTCCTGGTCGTTGCACTTGGGTTCGTCCCGTTTCTGGTTCGTAACAGAACGAACTGGCCAAAAATCATGGACCCAGCCGACCTAGAGCAAATTCGCCACGCCTTCTCCTGCCAAACTGCGGTCAGCGACCAACAGGGCCGACGTTTGGATGACGTGCTGGAGGTGCTGAGGGTCATCACGGAGCAAGTAGCACAGCTAGCTCTTCACCAGCCGCTTCCGCGTATTCCTGTGGGCCCTACACCGCCCGCGCCGGACCCGCCGGTGGATCCTTCTGTGCCCACTTCTCTCCGTGAGCCCCGCGTTCAACACCCAGAATTATACCGCGGGGAATTGGGAAAGTGTCGCGAATTTTTGATGAAATGCGACATTGTATTCCGGATGCAGCCCTCCTCCTTCGCCTCCGACCCATGTAAGATCGCCTTCATTATGAGCAGTTTGGGAGGTGGTGCCCTGGAGTGGGCTACATCCATTTGGGACAGCCAAGCCGCGCTCTGCATCAACTTCGCCGCCTTCACTGCTGAGATGCGGCGAGTGTTCGATCACCCTACCTGTGGGCGGGACGCAACACAACGCCTACTTCGGGTCCGTCAAGGAAGCCGCAGTGTCGCGGAAATGGCAATACAATTCCGTACCCTCGCAGCGGAGTCCGGATGGAATGACACCGCCCTTCAGGGGGCTTTCCGCCAGGCGCTTAGCGAAGAATTAAAGGACCAACTTGCCACCCGTGAGGAATCAACGTCACTCAATTGCCTTATTAGCCTGGCCATCGCTATTGACAACCGACTCCGTATCCGGGCCCGTGAGCGAGGGGGGAACTCCGGTCATCAGCATCAACATCAACAACACACTCGCTCGCACCCTTCTGCCTCTGGATCCAGGGCGGCGTCTGGTGTCTCTGAGGAAGAGCCCATGCAACTGGGCAGAGTTGCGGTCAACGCCGAAGAGCGCCAACGTCGCCTGCGATCAAGATCTTGTTTTTACTGTGGCAAACCAGGCCACCAGATCGCCTCATGCCCCATTCGCCCAAAAGAATAGGCTCGCCAGTAAAACTGGGCGTACTGACGAGCCCAATCATACCTTGCCATGCAGCTCAGAATCGCCTGGTCTTCAAGGCCACTCTCCTTTGGGGGGACAAGTCCGAAGTTTCGTCGGCCCTTATCGACTCTGGGGCCGACGCCAACTTTATGGACATCACCTTCGCCAGGAGGGCCGGCATCCCCACGGATCTACTACCCTCTCCCATCACTGCCTTTGCGTTAGACGGTAGAAGTCTGGGGTTAGTCACCCACTCCACCGTTCCCGTACAGCTCGTGTTATCCGGCAATCATAGGGAGAGTATTCAACTTCTGCTCATTAATTCGCAACAATCCCCCATAGTTTTGGGTCAGACCTGGCTCCGCCTTCACAACCCTCATATCGACTGGCAAGCCGGTCGTATCCTGGCGTGGAGCAGCCACTGCCTGGCTAGCTGTCTCCGTTCCGCTCTCCCCCCTCCGGGGTCCAAGAATTCCAGCACCAACTTACCCGAACCCGATCTGTCCAACATCCCCAAGCAATATCACGACCTCTCCCTCACCTTCTCCAAATCACGCGCTCTGTCCCTACCTCCTCACCGACCCTACGATTGTTGTATCGACCTGCTGGCAGGAGCCAAGCTCCCGTCGGGTCGTCTCTACAGTCTGTCGGGCCCGGAGAAACTCTCCATGGAGGAGTATATTCATGAGTCCCTCGCCTCGGGCATCATCCGCCCCTCCTCTTCTCCTGTTGGTGCTGGGTTCTTTTTTGTGGGGAAAAAGGACGGCTCACTACGGCCCTGCATCGACTACCGAGGGCTAAACCAAATAACCATCCGCAACAAATATCCTCTTCCCCTTATTAATACTGCATTTGAACCCCTCTCGCAGGCCGTCATTTTTACAAAGCTCGACCTCCGTAATGCGTACCACTTGGTGCGTATACGGGAGGGGGATGAATGGAAGACTGCCTTCAATACCCCGTTGGGCCACTACGAGTACCTAGTGGTCCCCTTCGGCCTTACTAACGCCCCGGCAGTCTTTCAGGGCATGGTAAATGACGTCCTGCGAGACCTGTTGGGGAAAACTGTGTTTGTTTATATCGATGACATTTTGATTTTTTCTAAGTCCCCTCAGGAGCACATTCTCCATGTCCGGGAGGTTCTCCAGCGTCTGCTGGAAAACCAGCTCTTTGTCAAAGCAGAGAAGTGCTCCTTCCACGTCTCCTCAGTCCCGTTCCTCGGCTTCATCATCGAGGAGGGCAGCATCCGGGCGGATCCTGCCAAGATCAAGGCGGTGACAGAATGGCCCCAACCCACCTCTCGTAAGCACCTACAACAGTTCCTTGGTTTTGCCAATTTTTACCGTAGATTTATCCGTAATTACAGTGTCATTGCTGCTCCCCTAACCAAACTCACCTCCACTGCTTTTTCTTTTTGTTGGAACTCCGAGGCTCAGCTCGCGTTTGAACGCCTTAAGACTCGGTTTTCCTCAGCCCCTATTCTTTGTCACCCTGACCCTACCCGCCAATTTACGATTGAGGTGGATGCCTCCGACACCGGCGTGGGGGCCATTCTGTCCCAACGAGCCGCCTTGGACAACAAGCTCCATCCCTGTGCTTTCTTCTCCCGGAGGCTGTCCTCCGCCGAGCGGAACTATGATGTCGGGGATCGGGAGCTTCTGGCCATCAAGCTGGCTCTTGAGGAGTGGCGCCACTGGCTGGAGGGGGCAGGTAACCCCTTTATTGTTTTAACTGACCACCAAAACCTCATTTATTTAAAATCTGCTAAGAGGCTTAATGCCAGACAGGCGAGGTGGTCATTATTCTTTGCCCGATTCAATTTTTCTGTGTCCTACCGCCCCGGTTCCCGCAATATCAAGGCGGATGCCTTATCCCGTGTTTTTTCCCTTCCCTCCAGTCCTGCTGACCCCGAGTCCATTCTACCGGCTTCCTGTATGGTGGCTGCGGTCTCGTGGAGGATTGAGGAGATTGTGAGGTCCGCCCAGACTTCCCACCCTGACCCCCGTAGTAACCCTAACTCCTCCCTGTTTGTTCCCAACCCCGTCCGCTCCCAGGTCCTTGAGTGGGTTCACGCCTCCTGTCTGGCGTGCCACCCAGGTGTTGCCAGAACGACCACCCTCGTCAGGAGGAGTTTTTGGTGGCCCACGCTCAAGGAGGATACCCGTGCTTTTGTCCTGGCCTGCGCGGTGTGCGCCAGGAGCAAGGCTTCCCACCAGCCTCCCTCTGGTCTTCTCCTTCCCCTCCCTGTTCCGGGCCGTCCTTGGAGCCACATTGGCGTAGACTTCGTCACCGGTCTACCATTGTCAGAAGGCAACTCCGTCATTCTGACAATTGTGGACCGGTTCTCCAAGGCGGTTCACTTTGTTCCCCTCCCTAAGCTCCCGTCCGCCCTCGAAACTGCGGAGCTCCTGGTGTCTCATGTGGTCAGGCTGCACGGGATCCCATCCGACATTGTGTCGGACCGTGGGCCCCAATTCTCCTCCCAGGTGTGGAAGGCGTTCTGTGTAGCCCTGGGGGCCTCGGCCAGTCTGTCGTCTGGTTTTCATCCCCAGTCTAACGGCCAGGCAGAGAGGGCGAACCAGGACCTGGGGGCCGCCCTGCGGTGCGTCACTGCACGCAATCCCGCCTCCTGGAGCCGTTTTCTTCCCTGGGTAGAGTACGCCCATAACTCTCTTAAGAGTGCGTCTACAGGGTTGTCCCCGTTCGAGTGCTCATTAGGCTACCAACCTCCTCTCCTGTCGGCCCAGGAGGCTGAGGTAGCAGTCCCCTCCGTCAAATCCCACATCCTCAAGTGCAAACGCGTGTGGAGACTTGCACGCACCGCACTCCTGCGCTCGAATGCCCGTTCCCAACGTCTGGCGGACCTGCACAGGACCGCAGCCCCTAAGTACAGAGCCGGTCAGCAGGTCTGGCTTTCTACTTCCAACATTTCCCTTCCCTCCTCCTCTAAAAAACTTCGGCCCCGTTTTATTGGTCCCTTCCCTGTTGTTTGTCTCATTAACCCGGTTTCTGTTAAACTCTCCCTCCCCTCCTCCCTCAAGGTCTACCCCGTTTTTCATGTGTCACAGATCAAGCCTGTCGCCTCCAGCCCCCTCAGTGCCCCTACCCTCCCTCCTCCACCCGTCCGGGTCATCGACAACGCCCCGGCCTACACGGTGGACCACATCATCGACATCCGCCGTAAAGGTCGGGGCTTTCAATACCTCGTGGACTGGGAGGGGTATGGTCCTGAGGAGCGGTCGTGGCTCCACAGGAGCCTCATCCTGGATCAATCATTGATCCAGGATTTCCACAGTCGCTTCCCTCTTAAGACCAGGCCGCCAGGTACGCCAGGGGGCGTACGTTGAGGGGGGGGTACTGTAATGTTCCGCTCCCTTCCTGTTCGTTTTCTGTATTTTCCTGTTTTCCCTCCGTGTCATGTTGGATCCTTTTGTCCGTGTTTTCCCCGCTGCTGCGGTCTGGGCGTTTCCTTCCCTGTCTTGTTCGTTTGGTTGTCTCACTTCCGCCTTTTCACTCCGTCCCCCCTCGTTGCATGCATTCCCTCACCTGGTGTCTTGTAATCACTCCTGCTGATTTTCCACACCTGTCCCTTGTTTAGTTCTATTATTAACCTCACTATTTAGTCCTTCGGCTGGCTGCCAGTCGGGGCCAGTTCGTTAACGTTCGTCACCCGGTGTTCATGCTCGTTGTTTTCCTGGTCGTGTTAAAGAGAACTACTCGCTTGGTCGGGGAATATTATCCCCGTGCAGCTTGGGTTCGGCTCCTAACTACAGTCTGGTAGTTAACCACCCCGTCAATTCTTGTCGTGCATGCAGCTAACCTGTTTCCCTTCTCCTCCATCTAACCCAGCTCCCATTCACCCGTGGCAGTGTTCGTTTCCCCCCGTTATCGTTGTGTGTGTTGCGGTACCTCCACCTCCAGCTCGTGTAGGCTCCGGGAGAGCTTGCTACCTGGCTACCCTCCAGTTGTTCCTGTCCGACCGAAGAAGCCAACGAGTTCTTCGGCACCGGCTCCTGGAGCTCTGGAGACAGTCAGCTCCTTCCGGACCTACCGCAGCTACGCCACACAACCCATCTCTGTCGTGCTTCACCAACCACCTCCCTCTCAAACCCTGCACCTCCGTGAGAACCTCCCGGTCATTCCCGTGCCTTCCCTTGCACTAACCCTACCTTTTGTTTTTGTTCTGTACCGGTGCAGTCAATCCGGTCCAGTTCCTGTCCTGCCGTAGTGAGCCGCTCCCCAGCAATTCCAGTCCAGGTGTGAGTCTCGCACCTACCTGTCCAGTCCAGTTCCGGTTTGGAACAAATCCGTTCCAGACCATTGTTCCAGTGTGGACCTCCCGGTCCAGTTCCAGTCCAGTCCAGTTCCGGTTTGGAACGAATCCGTTCCAGACCCCTTGTTCCAGTGTGGACCTCCCGGTCCAGTTCCAGTCCAGTCCAGTTCCAGTCCAGTCCAGTTCCGGTTTGGAACAAATCCGTTCCAGACCCCAGTTCCAGTGTGGACCTCCCGGTCCAGTTCCAGTCCAGTCCAGTTCCGGTTTGGAACAAATCCGTTCCAGACCCGTGTTCCAGTGTGGACCTTCCGGTCCAGTTCCAGTCCAGTCCAGTTCCGGTTTGGAACAAAACTGTTCCAGACCCAGATTCCGGTGTGGACCTCCCGGTCCAGTTCCTGTCCAGTCCAGTTCCGGTTTGGGAACGAAACATTCCAGGCCTGCCAGTCCAGCTCCGGCTTGGAGCAGCCCGTCCCGGGCTACATACTGTTCCTGTGTGATATCGTGTTTTTTCCCCTCTTGTACAGTGTTGGGACTACCCCAACACTTAATTTATTAAACACCCTCTTTGTGAATCTGTCTCCTGGTCGTTGCACTTGGGTTCGTCCCGTTTCTGGTTCGTAACAGCTTCCTTCTCTATGGTGGAGTAGTTTAGCTGAGGCTTAGTGAACTTTTTCGAAAAGAAACAGTATAGGAATAAGAGCCTCAGGAGGTTAAACGGACCTTCACTATCCCCTTTAAAAAAACCCTGCAAAAAAGTATATATTTTTATTTTTTTACATTATACAGCAGCGGTAGCCGCTGTATATTTAAGCTTTGGTCAAACTTTTACATTGGATTTTCTTATGGCGATATCTCGGCCAAATCGACACCAATCTTAGCCAAAAATATTTTCACAGAAGTTTTCTGTTATTTCTGTTGAATGTAGTGTAGGTTTCAGCATAGTAGAATATGTGGTTCTTGAGATTAAGACCAGATACGTTTGTCCCCTACAGGGGACAATATGAATTGCTAGGTCTCAGGAACTTATGAGAGTTACATTACTTGGAATTTTGGTGAGGCATTCCATGGCAACGTAACTCCCAATGGAGTAGGAGGTACCTGCGACAACCTGGCACATGGAATTGCTTGTAGGATCGACAAACATTTTTAATTAATTTCATGTGCAAATACATGAACGATAGTAATTTTCTGCATTTATTTTAATTGTATTTTTATGATGTTCAGTGTCTAAAACTAGAAATACATACACAATTTAAAATCATTGCTGTTACTTGTAATGCATAGTGAAATTCAATTTTGCTGGCACTCTATGGATCCATGTAATGAACGCTCAGCATCATCATTTGTATTTTAAGAAAGTAAAGGTATTCACTCTCGGATATTAAAAAAAGCGAGTTGCTCTCCAAATGTAAAGGACTCCTTCAGCAATTACTGACACATCTGCAAATCTGCAGCTGAACATCTCCTCACACCTGGTGCACAACTGCTTGAAAAATGCTTTGTCTAATTATGTTATTTTGTGTATTAGTGGTAATAAGCAAGTATTGTTCTGAGTAATTAACTCAGATATCAAAGAGCCTTTTCATGAATACATTTCCCCCTCTTGTGAGAACAGAAAGTGGCCACACCTGCAGAAATGGGATATTTTATTTGTCTGCAAATTAGATATACAACATTTCATTGTTAAAACTCCCCTGGTATTATGAACTGTAAAAGCCCCCCACCCCCTGGGTGACAGTATTTATCCAGCAGCAGAATGACGGAAACTGTGTGCGTAAGGATGAACGTGCAATTGAGGGATTCCCACAAAAGTGACTAGACATTTTCTAAAAAAAAATTATAATCAAATTTGAAGCATAAAAACAAAGCCTGTCATTCTTGTTCTTATTAAGTAATTTGTTCAATGTAAAGTATGTTTTTTAATGCATTTTCCACAACAACTGATAAATGGTCAAATAAAGTTAACATAATAATAATAATAATAATCTCACTTATGCTTTGTAGAAAACAACATTAATTAGAGTGCTTGTTTGGACTTTTAGTCCAAGTAAATAAGATGTACAATTAAGAATTAATTGAAAAATGTTTGAGTGTTTTGGTGATGTAAACAAATTACAGAAATTACATTGAATATTTTAGTAACGAGCATTACTAATTTATAAATCAAAATGCAACATACTTAACTCTTCTATGTTGGAATCTTTGATCCTGCACAACTAAGGAATACCCTGGAGATGTTTTTTTTTTTTTTTTCTTCTGCTGGTGATCATGGAAAACAAAGGGAATCATAGCTCACACAGTCAGGAAAACTATATTTTTGGCCAGTTAGATAGCTAGTTTTGACAGACTTTACAATTGTTTATACCCTCCCTGGGTATGTACAACTGTATTTTTTCGTGTCTTTTCTGGCCCAAGCAAAAAATAATGCCCTTTTTTGGAATAATGGAAATTTTGAAAATGTAAATTAGGAGTGTGTAGAGGACGTGACTTAAACCGGAAGTTGTACAAACAAGAGAAAATGCTGTTTTAATAGTCTAATTAAAACAGAAGTCAGGCACATCTGGTGAATGCTTAATGCTCTGTACAGTTCTTGTTCAGTAGTCAGAAAGCAGGTACATTCTTGCACTCTATTAATGCACTATTTTATCATTACAGGAAAACTCCATAATAACCTCTTTATTATAAAAAAAAATGCATACGGCCCAAATTCAGAAAATAACACTTTCTTTAAAAAAGAATCAGGTGTCTCTTTCTGACCTTGGCGCCCATCAGCCTATCCTAGAGGGTGATTTTAATCTCTGTCTGCACCCTGCCCTTGATTGGTCCTCCACAAGACCTGCCACAATCTCAATATCTTCAGGGTCATTTTTGGGAATTTATTCACCAATATTCCATGTTTCTAACCCTACAGCCAGGGAACCCACATTTTATTCTCCTGTCCATCATGCGTACGTGCACATATATCATTTTCTCCTGGGTAGTAATATCCTTCCCTCAGTTAATTCCTGTGCATACGATCCAATTTCAAATTCATATCACAGACCTGTTACAATACGCCTTGATCTCCCATGAACGTCTGAATATTGTGCACCATGAATTTCATCAATAATTTAAATTCCCAGGACTCGATGGGTTTAATGTTGAATTTTCGATGTATTTTCAAGACAATCGCGGTTCAACGCAATAACTCCCCTATTAATTGATATATTTAATTATTTAGAAGAAATCTTCCTGGGCAGTTCTGCTGCTCGGAATGACCATTTTCCCCCATGGCACCTTTCAAAGTATCACACTATGGCTTTACTTACCATGTGTTGGACAAATATGGCCATCTATTCAAATTCAATTTCTCCCCTCTTCTCATTCACGCTAGGCAGGATTTTGTGATCGCTCCCCCTTTCACAGCATCTCATCTTAAACTGGAGAGCATGAGCCCAACTTTCATTTTCAACAAGAAGGTTACAAGGATATGACCATTTTGTAAGAAACACAAACATAGTTGGTGGCATGGTGTTGTCTATCTTTCAATTGAAGACCTTGGTGCTAAAAGTACTGAAGTCACAAAATATCTATTTTGGGAGAAAATCTAATCCGAAAATATCATTGATCCATAAAACCTCAGCCATTAAAGGTTTTGCTGTTTTTATGCATTGCTTAGGCACCCTTTCTGTTAACAATATTTATAGGGTGGACTTAGCTAAACAAATACAACATTTTTCTATGCTCAACTTGAATTGTCTAAAAATGTGACTTGAGTACTTTCAGCACCAGGGTCTTCAATTTCTTTACTGGGCTGTACACTTCTGAAAATATGGAATGAGTGTACATGTTACTTATGCTACTTTGACATTCAGTCAGCCCATTAAAGCCACTGTGTGCTAACCACCTATTCAACCCCTCCCTGCTGGACAGGATCTTCACAATCTGGCACTGTTGTCGCATGAACAAATGATCAATGACCTTTTCTTTATCAACGCCAACTTTGCTTCTTTTCCAGTTCTCAGAAATTGGCTCCAGAGCTAATCTTTAGTTACCTACAAACCTGTGACTTTATTCACAGTATAAGTTCCCCTTTTTTGCTGAATTCCCTTTAGTCTCACCCATATAATTACTTCCTTTATCACCGCCTACTCTTAAATGCATCATATGCCAACTCTACAATACAATTTTCACTCTGTCCGCCATCATTTTAATATATATATATATATATATATATATATATATATATGGGCCAAATAACTTGGAGATGAGCTAAGAGATATTACCTGGAAGACTATAACGAACTGTGTAGTCACCACGTTAGTGTGCCAGATATGGAGTGTTACAATGTCAATTTTCACTTAGGGTACACTGGATGAAGTGTAGGCTATCCTGGATCTATGTTAATATTGATCCATAATGTGATTGTTGCCACCAGGCTCCCGCTACATTAATGTACATGTTAAATTCCTATTGGCTGTCTAGTTCTGACAACTATATGCAGTGTTGACCTCTCCCACAAACCACTCTCCAATTATCTACCTCTTTGGTTTCCTCCTGCAGAAGGTCTCAAATATAAATGATTATTATGTTGCCTTGTGCCACTTGTGGCAAGAGGACTGGTCCTGCTAAAGTCGATAAACCTTCTCACACCCAGAGGATGAGGGATATATCATATATCCTGGAAATGAAAAAAAATAAATAAAGTGGCTCTTCCTTAAAATGCCATGTACAGCACCATGGCAAGCCCCTCCTGTCATGTTGATCGCCCCCAAATCCAGTCCTGTTTAACTTCCTTCCACACTTGACATCTCATACCTGAATATAAAACAAAATGTTGTTGGTCATCTGTATGGTTGTAATTACAACTTCCTTCCCTTTCTTTCTTTTATTTCCTTATTTTTACTTGCTTGATTTTAATGTATATATATATATATATATATATATATATATACAGTCATGGACGAAAGTGTTGGCACCCCCTGTAAAGATGAGCAAAAAGGGTTATAAAAAATTCACCGTTTGGTGAATTAGCTTAATCTCACACTGAAAAAACAAGAAGAATCCAACCTTTAATTGACGTTAATTTATTATGAGAAAAAAAAATCCCACATCAAGAAATAATGATTTTTAACAAAACCACGTTGGCCACAATTATTGGCACCCCTGCATTTATATATAGAATAAAGTAATAATTTTTAATATTTGGTCACATATCCTTTGCATGCCATGACTTCCTGATGTCTGTGACCCAACAACATCAAAAGACTCTTGATATCTTATTTTCTGGTACTCTTACAAGCAATACTATAACATCTCTGCATTTGAATGGATCTCTATGGGAATTGGGGGGTGGGTCTAGATTTAGCTGTAAATTACACTGGAACAGTATGGAACACATGGTTGGCTAAATGGCTGTAAGTCATCAAGGGTCTGACGTATCAAACAAGCTTTAATCCATCACTCTGTTGCCAGATATGCAGTAGATATGGATGAATAACTTGAAGGGTTTCTTCTCCTGACTTATTTTTCCATAGAGTTCAATAGGAAAATTTGTCAGGAGAAACAACCCTTAAAGTGATCCATCCATATCTACTGCATATCTGGCAGCAGAGTGATTGTTTAAGGCTTGTTTGATACCTCAGACCCTTGTTGACTTACAGCCATTTTACCAACCATGTATTCCATACTGTTCCAGCATAATTTACAGCTAAATCTAGTCCCACCCCCCAATTCCCATAGAGATCCATTCAAATGCAGAGATGTTATAGTATCGCTTGTAAGAGTACCAGAAAATAAGATATCAAGAGTCTTTTGATGTTGTTGGGTCACAGACATCAGGAAGTCATGGCATGCAAAGGATATGTGACCAAATATTAAAAATTATTACTTTATTCTATATATAAATGCAGGGGTGCCAATAATTGTGGCCAATGTGTTTTTGTTAAAAATAATTATTTCTTGATGTGGGATTTTTTTTTCTCATAATAAATTAACGTCAATTAAAGGTTGGATTCTTCTTGTTTTTTCAGTGTGAGATTAAGCTAATTCACCAAACGGTGAATTTTTTATAACCCTTTTTGCTCATCTTTACAGGGGGTGCCAACACTTTCGTCCATGACTGTATATACACACACACTATATGTGTGTGTGCGTGTGCGTGTGTGTGTGTTAATGCCCTTTTCATTAATCCTTCAGCCTATTACCTTATCAGGGAAAATCCGAAAATGTACATGTTGAAAGCATTCAGTGTTGTTGTTCAGCAATACTCTTTGCAATGCCAAATTCCTGTGCCTACTGCACGTGTGTGTGTGTGTGTGTGTGTGTGTGTGTGTGTGTGTGTGTGTGTGTGTGTGTGTGTGTGTGTGTGTGTGTGTGTGTGTGCGTGTGTGTGTATGTGTGCCTGTGTGCAAAATTCTATATTGCACTGTAATTTGATGCTGTACACTCTAATTTGATTCCTACTTGCATTCCAGCGAACATTTTTACACATACTACCAGAAGGAATGCAGGCTATGGCTGGCAAAAAATAATTTTAAACCTGCAATAATTATGTAGTTAGTTAGATGTATTTCAAATCATAAAATGCAATGTAGCATGTGCTAATGAAATAGTTAACATTTTTAAAAATCGCATTTTAATTAAATCTCTGAATTTGAATAGCAACCGTAACACAGTCTAATCATTTTCTGAATGCCTTCATAGTGCTTTTAATATATTTTAAATTGGGTGAATCTTTAAAATTTCAACTCAATGAATGTTTGTCTAATGAGTGGCAGCTTAGGCCAGCCAAACCTAGGGACAATCACTTTAATTGAGCAACAAACATACAAAAATGTTTGTTTTCAAACAAGTGCAGTATTTGTAGGGGCTTAAGTAAACCACCAGCACGGAAATGTGGCAAACGTTTACTGCAATTGGTCAACGAAAATGTGATGATCTCGTGGCTGCTGTGGTTTAACTAGACCCTTCTTGATCCCATACATATTCAGTTGTTTGCAACATGCTGAGCTACGTTGCCCCAAGCAATTAAGTGAAAATGGAAATATTTCTTATTATTTTCCCCTCTTTGCCAACACCATAATATTCTGAGAAATAAACTCATCTTTTAAAAAAAGATTTCTTTATTTTACAGTCAGGGCCATTGTTCCAAAATATAATCGGCTGTCTCGGTTTTTCATTCAAGTGTTACATTTCTTGCTGCCGCTGGCTTCTGTGGTTGAGCCTTCACCACAGCCATAGCAACAGTCTGCTGAGACTGCAGGGCAACGGAGTTATTTTTTTGTGCAGCCTGTCTGGTTAAAAAAAGGCTTCGCAATTAGACTTTAAAGTGCAGCTTCCAGACATCTTTAGCAATGCCTGCATTTTAATCTGATCTTTTCAACAAAGGTCAGTGCCTGTTGTCATTTCTGAAACTAACGATTCATGGGAACACATGTAGGATTAAAAATAAATAAATAGATTAAAAACTTTATGTTCAAATGTATATTAATCTGGCAGAAAGCATAAAGATTCCTCCAATGGAGTATGGAATGTGGGTGTGTGAATGTGATTTAACTTAACTGACAGATGTGGTGGCCAGTATAATTTAATTTACAGGCAGATCATCTATGAATACCAAAAACAGGTCGACCATACGTGCTTAAATATGTATATTTACCTAATTTGTATTTTTTTGGATCCAGCCTTTAAGTTAAATGTTTTCAAAATAATTTCTGAGATACCTGAAATTATTATCTCCGTTTTTACATGTATTGAGTCCAATAAGGACAGGAAGCATCGCATCACTGGGGAAGATTTAATAAATGGAGGCAGTAGTAGACAGATTTAAATGTACAATCAAGTGACGCGTGTTTTCCATCTTTCTTAGAAGGTCAGAAATAACCCCACAAGGAGCATCGAATAAAAATGTCAACAGAAAAACTAAAAACGTATATATAACCACCAGATGTAATACATGTCCCTATAATATGTACCAACCCACCACCCACCCCAACCCGTGAGTTCACTATTGGAAAAAGTCGACGGCTGCTTACAGTGTATGAACGTGCTATTAAGTTGTCACAATATGGGAGTCATAAAACATGATAACATTTTTTCAAAGACGTTATACATTTCGGAAAAGTACTGCACTTTTGGGTCATTTATTCAGAGATGAAATTTCCAGCTGGACCATCCGTCATTTTGAGCTGTAACGTGCGCGGCAATAATTCACCTAAAAGACTAAATGAAATGTCAACGGTGACATTTGCATTACCGAGTGTCTGCCACTGTGGGTCCCATACACATAGGGAGCGCTTTTATCCTGCCTGTAAGAACAACATTCATTTCAGCTCTGTTTTCTCCTCTTTTTCTATTCCGCTCTATTCTTCTTCTTTACTAAACGCAGCACTCTACCAGCAGCACACTGCCAGGGCATTGAGGTCAGACGATTTTTAAAAGCTCAAAGGTCGCAGTCCAAGGCCAGAATTCCATAAACAAGACATTTAACCTGAATTGGGCTCACTCCGCAGTGTGTCCAGCTGCAAAGAAGGATGGCACAAAAATAAGTAAATTGATCTGAAATGCTGTCTGCTAAGCAAAGCCAAAGATGCACTCGCACTTACGATCTCGTTCTCCTGCGACCATGACCATTTGTTCAGCTTACACAAGCCCAGTGCACCAGCGCCAAGCGCAGAGCTCCACAGGTTACACCCCTTGCGTTGCAGCCAACAAAGGTCCAGGCTCGATTGAAGTTGGCATTCAAGGGCTGGCTTGTTGAAATATGACGCATTTCAAAGGGTAAGTAGAGAGGGATTGGATTCAGTGCAGGGCGTTCAGCTCCTTCAATCTCAATCACCGACCTCATCCTGTCTGTACTCTACCCAGGGACATGGGGGAGGTGAATCGATAGTGCTTACATGTTATGGGCTTAAATGTTGCACAATACCTAATAATGCACAGAAATATCACGATCACACTCATTTTAAATGATGTGTACACTGTTGTTGCAAGCCTAGTGTCTCGGAAAAAGGTACTGTTTTTTTTTTGTTGTTTTTTTTTTACATGGCAGCAATTCCATGTAATCCCCACCTTGTTCAATCCAGCACAGTGTAGGGCAGTCACACAATAAGCATTGTGACGTTGCAGGTTATGAAAATATTAATAAAAATATAAAAAACAAAAAAAAATAAAAATACATGGCGCAACTTTGACGACTAGGCCATCCTACCAACCGCAATTGTCAGAGAAGTGACCAAGGCATCGGATACAACACTGACAGACTAGCAGAGCTCATTGGCTGAAATGGGAGAAACTGTCCAGAGACCAACAATCTGTACAGCACTTCACAGATTTGGCCTCTTTGGAGAGCGGCTCGATGGAAGCCATTTCTGAGGAAGGTCAACATTAGGTCACAGCTGGAGTTCACCAGAAGCCATGTGGCCTTCTGGAAGAATAGTGAGCTCTTTGGCTTGAAAGCAAAGCATTATGTTTGGCACAGACCGCAAACAGCCACCCACCCAGGTGACACCGTCACTACCATCGACATGACGGTGGCAGTATCATGCAATGGACTTGCTGTTCAGCAGCAGAGATTGTTGATATCAAGAGCAAAATGGATGGAACCAAATTTAAGAGAATCCTTTAAGAGAATCTGTTTCAGTCCACAAGAGATATGTGTTTGGGCAAATATCCTTTTCCCCACAAGACAATGACCCAAGGCACATAACAAAACTACAAAGAAATGGCTTTTAAACAGGTTTTCTGGAATGGCCCACTGAAAGCCAAAATCCTATTGGAAATCTATGGTATTACATGGAGATTGCTGTCCATGAGACTCTCCATAAAATGTGTCAGTTAGATGGAGATGGCAGAGAGATAGATGGATAAATTCTAAGGGCCGGATTCAGAGATGGCCAACTTGAGTCATGCGCTTAAGTGCCTCTCCTGCGCGGATTTAATGCGGGATGAGATACGACGTATTCTAACCTGAGCTACGCGGGTGCATTTCTCAAAATGTGGATGGCACAGGGCATGATATTCTGATGACCTGTTTCTTGTACCTGCCCACTGGGTTGCCAGCTTACTACAAACAAATGTCTGTGGGGGTGTGCATGTTCAACGTGTCAGTGACATTGCCTTTAATAACCACATTTGCCTTTGTAAAATCCTACGTTTGTGTATCGTAGTTGCTCTTGCGTGATGGGGAAGGCAGTGAACGTATTAATCCGTCGCATTGATAAAATGATCATAGCTCCTATTGACGACTTGGATATACCCATCACACAATCAAAATAAAATAATCGCTGGACAGTGGTTGCAAGCAATATTCTAAATATCCATTTATGCGAAAGATGCTGTATTTTTCATAATAATCTATTGGCGGCGCTAGACATAAACCAACTTTTTTGCTAAACAAAGTTGTGCGGAAAAAAAATTATTAAGTGTAAACTCTGAATACGCATATCTTGCACAACTTGCAGACACGCCTCATTTTCATAAAATCTCCACCCCCGCGTGCATAATGGCGTGTATCTACTGGAGATTTGCTTAAAACAGCAGTCAAAAAACAGAAGTCAAATGTCTGAATCACAAATAGCTACACGGAATTTTGGGAGTAAGTCCCATTTGCGCGTGCTTATCTCAACTCTGCATCTGGCCCTAAATGTCCAAAGTTCGTACATACATACGGAAAAGAGAGCTGTAATTGCTACCAAAAGCCTATCTAGAAAGTACTGGCTCTGGGGGGTGAATACATTTGTGAACCAGAAATGTTTTTCTTACAAAAATTATATGAATGTTTTTTATTTAACATTATAAATGGTGAAGGGTGGAAAATATTTTAATGTATTCAAATGTAAAGGCGTGATAGGTCAAAATGTGAAAAGATGTTTGTGGGGGGGGGGGGGGGGGGGGGGGGGTACTTTCTGAAGGCTGGCATATTAATCATTTTGGGAGTGCAGGAACAGATTGTATTCAAAAGAAGAGTTGAGTACAGTGAATTCAAGTCACATTGTGAATCACGAGGAGTGCAATGTATCTGTATAGATAATAATTCTACCATCACCAGGATGCCAATACAATATGAGTAAGAGAAAATAAAAATAAATCAATAAATAACTTCATGTCTTTCTCCTGTTAATGATAAACATTGCTAGGTTGCCAAATCATGGTTCAATGCAATAATCAAAAATATTTTTTCCAGTAATTGCCAAATCTTTGCCATTACTTTGAGGTAACTGACAGAGACCTTGCATATTGTTTTTACCATTCTAGTCATGCTAGTATTTTATTGGTAATTGCCTTCTGGAAATGTGCAGCAGTCCATGATTGCAGACACTGACTGTACACAAAGCTGCATACACTCCAGAAATAAAAAAAGAATGCAGCCATTGCCTTTATTGTAATTACATTGAAACGGCATTCTCAGAACTCATTTTCTGTTTACAAAAGGTAAGGTGTGCTGTATACCGATGTGCTGTCGGTATAAGGCATGGCTTGCTCTGTCCCATTATTACTGTACTAATGCATAGCTGAATCCTTGCTTCATGAGTGCTGACTGTAGCAGGGACAGAGTATTTTGCTTATTCAAGGAGAGGCTTCTTCTAGGATTCATCTGCCTGAGTTTCAGCCTTCAAACCGAAAGTCTGAGATGAACTCAGTGACCCCTCTGTCCCCCCCCCCCCACCTCCACTCTCCTGCCATCTCCCTCTTACCTCTCTGTGCTTTTCCATGTCGGACCAGGAGATAGAGAAAGCAACGTCTGCAAATGTGATTAGAGACCAGCCTTATCAGAGCCAGAGAAAGCTTCCTCTGTCTTTGCACTTCAGGGCAAGAATATTCAATTAAGCATGCTAGTAGAATACCTGAAAATAGCAAGAGAGAAAGCAACAAGATAGAGATAGAGAGAGAGAGAGAGAGAGAGAGAGAGAGAGAGAGAGAGAGAGAGAGAGCGAGAGAGAGAGAGAGAGAGAGAGGGAGAGGAGGGGGGGGGGGGGGGCCTTCAGTACCTTTCTTTGCCAGCTCATCCAGTTACTCCGTGACAGTGTTTCTTTTTTTTATGGTTCCATTGCACAAAGCAATTAAGGCAGAGAGAGCTAGCCTTCCCAAACCTTTCACTGAAAAGCTGTGGCTGTTTATCATAGTGCCAGACAGCTGGCAGAATAAAAAATAATCCAAGTTAAAAAGGTGACTGGACACATGTTCGCAGCCAACAGATTTTAAGTATTTGGAGGATTCCAGGCCAGAATCATCCACCCAGAACATTTCAACGTTTAGGGCGGGGCTTAACCATCATTCTTCTCCCAGAAAGCCCGCGCACCCAGTTGACACTTCCCGCCAAGCATCGTTATCCTCTTTAATTAAATTCAGAGACAGTCGGAGGGGGACTATAAGTGGCTTAAGATCTTAAGATGCTCAGCAACTCCACTGAAACAGCAATGCGAAGGTCACAATGGCCTAGGCAGCTCTACCTGGAGATCTGAGAATATGTGTGTGCTGTTGTGAGAGTGTGTCGGATTTCTAGTGAGAATGTGGGTGAGAATCATGTGTGGCTGCAGTGTTTTGGGCTATAGAAGAGCACTGTAGCATAGTTGAATTATGCCCAGTTCGGAACACTAGGAAGTCATCCTTATTTACAAATCCTCATTCTTTGATCTCGATTGTGTGATGTACCTCTACCAGGAAGTTTTGTGTGATGTACCTCTACAGGAAGTTGTGTGTGATGTACATCTACAGGAAGTTTTGTGTGATGTACCTCTACCAGGAAGTTTTGTGTGATGTACCTCTACCAGGAAGTTTTGTGTGATGTACCTCTACAGGACGTTGTGTGTGATGTACATCTACCAGGACGTTTTGTGTGTTGTACCTCTACAGGAAGTTGTGTGTGATATACCTCTACAGGAAGTTGTGTGTGATTACCTCTACCAGGAAGTTGTGTGTGATGTACCTCTACAGGAAGTTGTGTGTGATGTACCTCTAGAGTTAGTTGGGTAGAGTTAGTTTACTCTGTATCAGAGCTTAAGGGTAACTTCTGCTTCAAGCATATCATATAAATCTGTCTTGTGATATTCCTGGTAAATATATTTGAACTTGAAGAACTTAGTTTTCCCAGGAGGTCACCCATCCAAGTACTAACCAAGCCCACGCCTGGTATGGTGGTACCTAACGGTATTCTTTACGTGAATGTCTAAGGTTTTTATGAGCTAGTCATGCATCAGGCTTTCTGCCTTTGAAGACATCATTCACTGTTCTTAAAAGCTAATTTAATCTGAAGTATGGGCAAACTCTCTAGAAACTGCTATTGTTTAAAATAATCATTAAAATAAAAAGATAGAATCTGGTCTTATAATAATACCTTATGCACACAGCATATAACTGTTCTTGCACTCCAAACATAAATATCTAATAAGAAATATAACAATGTGCTTTGTACAACATTTATAGGTCAGTATTATTATTATTATTATTATTATTATTATTATTATTATTATTGAGTTTGCGAGACGACAATGAACAGAGCCTCTGATTAATACTAACCACTTTTAGCACCTACCATCTCAACCCCGCATCTGATTTCACACATCCAATTTGTATGTCTTCCACACATGTTGTGAATGCACAAGGACATAGAGGTTCTCCTGCTAGATTCAACCTAACAATCATTTCATCAATCACTGGTAAGTGGTAAAACTGCAATTCTTTCACACTAATGGATATGAAATTTATGTGTGTATTTGCAGATTCATTTAAATGTGTTTCACATGGTTTCAGTCCGAAGGCCGTACATCAATTCAGGTTATTTTCAATAAGAAAATAGTTTCCTCACGTGAATGCATTCATGAATTCCTATCAAACTGTCTGTCCGTTTGCCTTTGGAGGGGAGGGTGAATCACGTGACTACCATCAGCCAATAAGCTCTTGATCTGTGATCTGCAGAACTGTGCCTCTCCAGAACACTCATTCCTACTCACCAGTCACCTCCAAAAGTATCGCCACCCTTGATAAAGATAAGTGCAAAAAAGGCTGTATAAAATAAAACAACATAGGCAATGAGCTATATTGTATGGTCAAAAATATGGGAAAACATATTCTTTCATCCTAATAAAATTGCTCAGATAAACACTTTGGACACTTTAAAATGTATTGGCATCCCTAAAGATTCTTATATAAACACACTGAATGAGCATCTACTTGTTTAAGCTCACCTCAGTCCCAGATTCCCAGGGGAGTGGTCTTCCATGGGCTCCTCATTCAGTGGTGGATAAAAATGTGGAAACTTGAATGCAAAATTAATTTGCCGTCCCTTACTGGGGGGGAAAGACAAATAATTCACAAATAAAGAGACAAATGGTTGTTCACCAACATAAAGCAGGCAATGGGTACAACATAAATATACCACATACTCATATTTGGCAAACAAAAACTTTAAAGAGTTTAAAAGCACTGGAACAGTGGTAAACTTGGGGTGACAATGATTGTCACGATCATTGGAAACAAATGTATACTTTTTGAGAAATGTGCAATTCATTCCAATGAATCATTAATAAAGTAAAATATATACGCACTCTGTTTGAGGGTAAAAATGCAGTATCACCTCAAATATGGACCCATGCTGAAAATTCGACACCCTAACTAACCATCATGCCGCTGTGTCACCCAGACACCGAAAAAAAATAACTTCCTATACAAAGTGGGAAGGGGCTTTATAAATCAGATCTGCAAAGATCTTGGTCTGATCATTCCCCTTCTGCGCAAGATGAAGAACTGCAAAAAAGGACTGAAAAATTGAGAATTGCAAGAGTTTAGATTCTAAGATTGTTATTTAGAGATCTCATAACTTGGTACCGCACAATAGTAAAAGGGCCAAGGTGTTGGCAGGGTGTTTTTCAGCCTCTGATATTTTTTTTTTTCTGTGTTGGAAAATGGATACGTGAGCTACAGCATCTTTGGTACAATCCTCAAGGTGCATATTATTTTTCTCTCACCAAGTGGAGTATATGATTAGATGGAAATATACTGTAAATGTTTCTCTCTTTTTCTGAACCCTTCTAACTTTCTTTTTATCCCTTACTGCCCTCTCTCTCACTACATAAGTGGTAGAGGTGAATAATGGTGATGGTAAATTGGGTTTTAATGAGGTTAGAGCTTAACTATGTCCTAGCATTGACTGTTTCATTGTGTTTTTCTGTGAAATGACACAAATGTGGTCAATGCAGTGGCATACTGGAAACTGTGAAGCTGACATGTTCACATATTTTTGAAATTCAAGGATGTTCTATAACTGAGCTCCGGTTTGGTTTCACCTGTTTTTCATGTTGGTGGTTAGACTGCATGTGGACATTGCTCTGGATGGATCATGGTTCATGTGCAGCTACTGCAGGTAGACCGTGGCGGCCGTCGATACGTGATAAGACACGGTCAAAGGGAACATCCACTGCTCCACATCGGAACGGTCTTTTTTTAAGTCTTTTTTTTTAAAGAGTCTGCCCTCCTTACATACAAATATACATACACACACGCATGCACGCACGCACGCACGCACGCACGCACGCACGCACGCACGCACGCACGCACGCACGCACGCACGCACACACACACACACACACACACACACACACACACACACACACACACACACTATTCAGGCAGAAGGCAGAAAAGGGCTACAGACAGAGTATGGGATCATAGTACAGATAGTGCCATGGCCAGAAATTGAAGCCCCAGCCGTAAGGGGGTGTTGGCATATGAGATGAGAGCCGGGCTCACCCTACGTACCGCACCACACATTCGCATCCCGAAGCAGTGAATGACCCAGCAGCCCATAATGCCATGCTCTTGAAGATGTCATGTATGCTTTATGAAGGTTTTATACAGTTATACTTATAAAGTGTAACAGCTGCGCCATAATTCGGAATGGTTTACTGACCGCTATAAACTGGAGTGGCCAATAAAGTCCCTTAGCACTATTCAAAGTGCCAAGGGAATTACAAAGAGTAGATGCATCCTTTGTGTCCTGCCAAAACTCCCAATCTGCCCTTCTAATCATCATCCAGTTTAACTGCCAAAATAAATCCCTTCCTCTCCACTGAAGTGGCATTTGGGTACAAAATATGTTGTCAAATATCACACAGGATTATTATTATTAATAATAATAATAATAATATTAGTAAATTCTAAATCAATATGCAATTAAAATGAAAATGTTCCTTGTAATTGCGTTTGCACTTTTGTACCCTTTGGGAAGTTTTGTGAAATAAAGGCATTGCCAATGCCACCACACTTAATGATGTGAAAACCTGATTTCTTGAGGCACATTATGAAGACAAATACCTTCCTATTGTTCAAAGCCATAAGGCTGGCTCCAGCCTTTTGCGATGTGGTTTACAAATGATTCAACGCTTAACAAATTATCTTTTGACCTCCCCCCATGAACAATAAATGCTAGGCTAATCATTTTAGATTTATGTGTTGCTATAAGCACAGCCCAGTTTGCTTCTACTTTAATGAGACTGTCCACATCTTTAAACCAAACCCACTTGACAAGCATGAAGCAATCCAAGCCTGTGCCTAGAGAACATGTATAATGTAATTGCTTTATATTTCAGAGCAAAACAGTAATCCAGAATATTCTGGTGTGGGGAGGCAATTTATTTGGGACCTTCAGGCATGCCCCTGCATGCACACAGGCATGTCTCAATGCATTTTTGAGCATCCCAGCCATTATTATTTTAATCCGAGCATTCAGCTTTAATGCATTTTCTTTGCTGCACAGAAGAGGAATACTAACCCTCAGGAGGGTGTATATTGTGTGATGGAGGGGTCACCTGATCATCAAGCGTCGTGATGGAAAATATTATATTAGAATACATTCTCTCTATCTCTCTCATGCAGTCCCTTCAGATAGTCTATCACTGAATACTGAGAGGCTCTCTAGACATTCCCCGTGACATCTGGACATGTTAAAAAACTCTCTTCTATTGCAAATTCAGTTCTCCTGGAAAGAGGCCAGAAACAGTGGACACTTGTGGTGTGTGTCTGTTATGGCTGCTGTATTTGCATTTTCCAATGCATTTATTGAGTATTGTGTTCACATGCAGGTGTGTGAGTGTGTGTGTGTGTGTGTGTGTGCGTGTGTGTGTGTGTGTGTGTGTGTGTGTGTGTGTGTGTGTGTGTGTGTGTGTGTGTGTGTCGCGAGCTGGTCTCAGGCGAATATGTGATAGCTCAGTGGAAATGGAATTTGTTCCCTCTCTCTTATGGCAGACTGACTGTGGCCCGATGAACAAACCCTCCTTCACTTAGAGGAGACACTTTCATTATTCACCACAATTATGGGTCCACTAAGGAAGCCCTGCTCTCAAATGGGGGGCGATTTGTTCCCTGTCCTGGACAGTGAGAGCCCATTCAACCCAAATCCATCTTCATTTTGACCTTGGCGATAGCAAATTCAGCACATAGGTCTCATCCCCCGGCTTCAAAATGACTCGCAAACTGCTGGTGATCAGTGTGACCGTGCTGACCACGGCGAGGGCAGAATTGGGCATTTTCTGGTCCGCTGTCCTCACACAGTGGTCTCTGGATAGACATACAGGTTCTGTTAATTTACAAAACAGACAAAACGGGAGGAAACTCTGAAGCCTGAGGCATATTAAGCTCTGTTGAGTCCAGCCATTTAAATACTGTAGTGTGCCCCACAATAACAGAGATGCTTTTATCAGTGTTGTGAGCTGATGCTTTTATCAAGTGTTGTGAGCTGTGCCTCTGTCCTCTGAGAATGATGTCATTCAAATAAAAACATTGGCTGTACCTGTCTTAAGTACTAACATCGCCAATGCTCTAGATTGAACCTTTTTATTTTGGAGTGCTCTTGTTTGCTTGTACTTGACTACTCCTGCAGGGAAGCCTAAACAACAAAAAACAAAAAAAACATGTACACGACAGGTCCGCAATAAGAGCGCTGGGCTGTTTTTGAAGTACTTGAGTGACAGATAAGATCAGGAGCCAGTGTTCACCCTGTGCAAAGATAACGCATGCTTCATAGCGCTTTGGCCCACTGCTGGGATCAATGGGGAAAAACAGTCCCGCAGCTTTCTGGTCCTGCAGTAATCTGATTGAAGAGGGAGAGAGAGTGAGAGAGAGAGAGCGTGTGAGAGAGAGAGCGTGTGAGAGAGAGAGAGAGAGAGAGAGAGAGAGAGAGAGAGAGAGAGCGTGTGTGAGAGAGAGCATTCATGTATGACAATGAAAGATTAAGAGAAAGGTAGAGTGTTTCTGAAATGTTCAGCAGGGTGTGATCCCAAGACCTCAGACAACAAAAGAGGGTGCTATTGTACTACCTACACCCATCATGCTCTTTTCATATGCGTTTCAGGCAACACTGCACTGGAGGAAGGACCTCTCGTGCCCCTTCAGGGTTCACATGCCAATCCACGAATGCCGCCTTAATTTAAGTAGCTGGGTGGTAGAGCATCAGCGCGCTCAATGTCCAATCAAATACTGCCACTATTCTTTCCCTTCATCACAGGTACTTAACATGGACAGGACAGGATAGCCGGTGAACTGTGCATCACCTGCGCAAAATCTGCCTGGGAAACAAACACGTGAAAAGCACAGAAATGAGATCAAGCCGCTTTTATAAGCAGATAGTGTTTTAAATGCGCTACGATTGTTCATTAGGAGAGTCGGTGTGTGTTAATGCTAAAATATTTCAGCGCTACAAGGAAAGTGATGATGCCACTATACTAACGCTCTTGTGCATCACATTTGCCTGATTCAATCTGTCACACTGGCTGATGGACACTGTTTGTTTACAGGATTTTGCTGGGATGACTTTAATTATTCAAATGGTCTCGGCGTCGCCATGGTTTATGAGAAAAAAGTATTTGTGCCCTTAAACTAGGACTGTAATAAAGATGACAGTCATTTCAATAAAAGCACTATGTGTATCTGGGGAGGGGAACAAAATAGGACGTTGCAACCATAGCATGCAATTTCGTATTTACAATGAAATTAACCTTGGGGTAGACCTACGTGCAGGTAGGGTTATGTAAAGCAGTTACATTTTGATGAGTTTGACATCAACTGTCTAGGCGTGGATTATCGGAACTTTACACTAAGGATATTTTTGCTATCCATGCAGTGTTACAGAACTGGAGCAGGGAATTTCCAACTATGGATCACACAACTTCTGAGAGCTTCCATTTTAAATGGATTTACATTTGGGATTTCAATATTCATTACTATTTTATTCACCCATGTCTGATTTTTTTTTTTCTTAACGCTGAATTATTAAAGATGAATAGAGTGACAGATGTGAAGGCGTAAGCCAGTTCCCTTGGTGAGCAGTCGGGGTTTTGATAAGGAGCCATGATCTTCTCTGGCCCACCTTATCTGTTAAAACAACAAAAATAACTGTCACTCCAGCTGACGGCCTTCATTTCATGCTGAACTTACTTTGTTTTTAAAGTCAAATCCACTGCCTCTTATGGGAGGCATTAAAGAGCAAGAGGAAAAAAAATGTTGGGAATCTAAGTTTTGCACACTGTAAAGATCCCACTATTGTGCACCCCAAGCCATTTTAATGTTCGAGATAGCAAAAAGGTTAGGCAATGGCATTTTACTTTATTTAACTCACGTAGACCATTCAGACAATTCCTACACAAAAAATTGCACCGTTTAAATTAACTTACAGTCTACATGCGGTACCCATTGGACTCATATAAACTTTTTTGAGTTGAATTAACGCTGGACATTTTACTGTGCACCGAACGTCGTTGACAGCGTGACCGAAATAGGCCGTATGTGAATGCAACTGTCACAGCAGTATCTTCCTGGTTTTGTAAATACATCGCAATATCTGTGTAACATCCCGCCGTTTCCTCCAGTCCACCTTCCTTACGTTTCTTTTGTGGTCCCGTTCCTTGCGTTTCTTGTCATGTTTTTATGTTTACCCTGTGCGTCTTTACTTTCAGTTGCTTACGTTACGCAGGCTGGGCGTGGCTTCCCCGGTAGTTCCCGGTTCCTCCCCCTGATCAGCCCCAGTCACTCCCCTCTTGTCACCAGCCGACCACCACACCAGCTCACCTACACTCCTCAAGACCTGTAGTAATCACGAAAGTTCCCGCACCTGGTTTTTGCACTATTTTAGTTTCTGCCCACGCATTAGTCAGCGCCAGATCAACACCATAGAGTTGAAATGTGACCGCCACATATAGTTCGGTGGTGACCGCCCACTTTTTCCATGTGGAGCATTGCATTGTGGGATTCCCTTCTTCCTAGATTTTATACCCTTGGTGGAAGGGAGGATAAATGAGGGAGCGAGGGAATATAATTACTCCCTCCCCTTTCTTAAATTGGATCCGAATCACACTTGGTGTGGCTGCCATATTTCATCCTGGCATTTTAGGGATTCCCCCCTTGAAGCAAGGGAAGGAAATGACAAGAAGAAAGGATACATTTTGGATTCATCTCCTGCCCACTGCCCTGTGTGGGCATTTATTTAATAAACGTCTCCTGTCCTGTGTGGAGTACTACCAGTTTACTGTCTCTGAGTCCTGTGTTTGGGTTCTATCCTGAGCGTATCGTTGTGACAATCTGAAGTTGGCATTCTTTTTTATTTTATTTATCTTTTATTTTCCCAAGAGTGTTACATTGAGATTAATATCTCTTATACAAGGGCGTCCTGGCCAAGTGGCAGTGAGCAATACAATACAAAAACTGGGAAGACATTACTTTTAGATAATGGCACTTAGAATCAGAAACATGCACACTCCTCAGTTACAGTGTGTTGAATCAAGTCTTTGAATTCAGCCAAAGTAACAGCGCTATCCATCTTTAGCTATTTTTGTAGCATGTTCCATGACTAAGGTGCATTATAAGTAATATACAATTTTCCAAATTCAGTGAAAGGGCGAGGTACTTTTAAAAAGCATAATAGAATTGGTCCACCGATTGCAACTATCAATCCTTATCAAGCGAGAGTAAAGATAAGAAGGTTTACCTAGAACAGCTTTGTAAATGAACACACACACACACACACACACACACACACACACATACTGCAGAAGGTGATTGCTTTGTCATTTCACCATAATTTTACTACATGCACGTTTAGCAGGAAAGTGCAATAAAAAATAACAGCAGAGCTGAAGAAAAAAAGAGAAAGCAGACCTCCACAAGGTCAAAGGTCAAAGGCCACTAATGGTGTTTATTGTTGTAGAACCTTTGTAGAACACCTTCATAATCTGCTGGGCAGATGGCACATTTGTCCTAGTTTTCACAACAATGTCTATACTTTACAGTATTTCAACATTGATTCGGCACCTTACAGGTAGAGGGAGAAGGATAATTAATTGTGTTATGGTGTGAGGATGCAGGCACTGAACTGATATTGTTTGGCCAGTGCACATCTGGCTCTTACACACCTTTTCTCAGTAGTTATTTCATCACAGTAAGGCTATTCCACAACCCAG
>CM056376.1:12169207-12459207 GCA_029718625.1 Synaphobranchus kaupii
ACAATTTTCCAAATTCAGTGAAAGAGCGAGGTACTTTAAAAAAGCATAATAGAATTGGTCCACCGATTGCAACTATCAATCCTTATCAAGCGAGAGTAAAGATAAGAAGGTTTACGTAGAACAGCTTTGTAAATTAACACACACACACACACACACACACACACACACACACATACTGCAGAAGGTGATTGCATTGTCATTTCACCATAATTTTACTACATGCACGTTTAGCAGGAAAGTGCAATAAAAAATAACAGCAGAGCTGAAGAAAAAAAGAGAAAGCAGACCTCCACAAGGTCAAAGGTCAAAGGCCACTAATGGTGTTTATTGTTGTAGAACCTTTGTAGAACACCTTCATAATCTGCTGGGCAGATGGCACATTTGTTCTAGTTTTCACAACAATGTCTATACTTTACAGTATTTCAACATTGATTCGGCACCTTACAGGTAGAGGGAGAAGGATAATTAATTGTGTTATGGTGTGAGGACGCAGGCACTGAACTGATATTGTTTGGCCAGTGCACATCTGGCTCTTACACACCTTTTCTCAGTAGTTATTTCATCACAGAGCCATTGTGTTGTTGAGGGTCTACAACACAAAATGCCGCCAAAAAATGAGAAAAATGAGCCGAAATCAGAAGAGGACTCTGTCTCACTCGCACAAGTTAACGAATTACTACAACAGCAGAAAGAGATGTTCACTGCTCTCTTACAAACACAACAGGACAATTTCAAAAGCTTTGTAAAAATCATCATGGACTCAACAACCTCAAGACTGGATGCAATTTCACGGGAGGTCCAGGAAATTAAAACAAGCATACAATACACGCAGAAGGAGGTTGACGACATCAAAGCCCACAACGTAATACAGTCAGATAACTGCAAATCCATGCAATCTGACATCTGGAAAACCTGCGAAAGCCTGCTAACTGTCACAGACAAAATGGAATACTTAGAAGGACAATCACGAAGAAACAACCTGGTCATTGACGGAATTGCGGAGTCGTCTGGAGAAACCTGGGCAGACACGGAAGAGAAGGTGAGGAGCGTCATGGTGGAAAAACTTCAGCTACAGCGGGACATAGAAATAGAACGAGCGCATCGCACAGGGAAACCTGCGGATGCAGGCGGGAAACCAAGACACATTGTGGTGAAATTCTCTAAGCACAAGGACAGATCAGCAGTTCTCCAGAGAGCCAAAAAACTAAAAGGAACTAACATTTACATAAACGAAGACTACACGGACGCTGTCCGTCTGAAAAGAAAAGAACTGATGCCAAGGATGAGAGCGGCTCGGGAGAGAGGAGAAATCGCCTTTTTAAGATACGATAAACTGATAATCCACCCCCGAAGTAGCACCCCAAAGCAACAGATGGGCCGTTAATTAGTTGGACTGACAGGTATGCTAGCCAGCATGCTTGCCATTTGCCACACATACCTACATATATGTATATAGTATAGCCTAGTACACAATGCTAATCAATACTTACCTACCCAAAAAGGGTTTAAAAATGGCACATATAAATATCTGTAGCATAAGAAACAAGCTAGCTGAGATATCAGAGATTTTATTATCAGACAATTTTCACATCTTAGCCATATCAGAAACACACCTTGATTCTACATTTGAGGATATGGCATTACAAATTGATGGATATAACATTTTTAGGAAGGACAGGAATGCATTTGGGGGAGGGGTTGCTTTTTATATTCAGAATCTTATTCCTGTGAAGATTAGGGAAGATTTAATGAGTAAGGAAATTGAATCATTATGGCTGCAAGTACACTTGCCTCATTTGAAACCTATGTTGATCGGTTGCTGTTATAGACCACCTAGTGCAAACAATGTGTATCTGGAACAAATATGTGATATGTTAGACCATGTGTGTGATTTGAGTAATGAGATTTATTTTATGGGTGACCTTAACATCGATTGGTTTTCATTGAAGTGCCCATTGAAAAAACGACTGTTAACAGTCACAAATGCATGTGGTCTATCACAGGTAATTAACAAACCAACTAGAATTTGTTTGAAAAATGATGGAACACAGGTTTCTACCTGCATTGATCACATTTTTACCAACAATGTGGAGCTATGTTCTAAGGCAATATCTGTAACTGTTGGTGGCAGCGACCACAATTTAATTGCTATTGTAAGGAAGACTAAAATGCCAAAGCTGGGACCTAAAATAATTTACAAAAGATCGTATAGAATGTTTAATCAAGACAGCTTTGTGAATGATGTTAAAAATCTATGTTGGTCAAAGGTTTTGAGGGAAAAAGATCCTGAAAAAGCTCTGGTGGAATTTGATAGCATTTTTATGCCACTTGTTGAAAAACATGCACCATTGAGGAAGTTTACCGTCAGAAGCGTCAGAACACCATGGTTGGATAAAGAACTAAAAACGTATATGAAGGAACGTAATCAAGCAAAATTAATAGCAAATACATCGGGTCATAAATCAGACTGGGAGGTATATTGTAAATTAAGAAATTTTGCTACAAAATTAAATAAAAAGAAGAAGAAATTGTATTATGAAAATAGGTTTAATTGTATTAAAAATGATAGTAAATTATTATGGAATACTTTAAATGAAATAATGGGCAGGAATAAGAAACCTACCCCATCTTTTCTAGAAACAGAAGGGAAATTCCTCACCAAACCAGTTGAGATTGCTAATCATATTAACAACTATTTTATTGGAAAAATTGACAATTTAAGGAATAATATGCAAACAATAGATAATGAAAAATCTTATTTATTAATAAAAAATAAAATAATGAAAGATAAAAATTGTAAATTCAATTTTGATAGTGTGACTATAAGTAATGTAGAACATCTGCTAAGTACCACTAACAACAAACCACCAGGTGTTGACGGTCTTGACGGGAAACTTCTGAAATTGGTCCCTGATTTAATTGCCCCTGCTATCTGTCATATTATAAATCAATCCTTCACTGAATGTCTGTATCCGCAACAATGGAAAACTGCCAAAGTTATACCACTGCCAAAAAAATGCAAAATTGCCATTCTCAGGATCAAATAGTCGTCCCATAAGTTTACTGCCAGTCTTAAGTAAGCTGATGGAAAGAATAGTAAGTGAACAGATTAAATGCTATTTTTCCTTGAACATATTAACCACTGATTTTCAACATGCATATCGTGAAGGACATTCAACAGCGACTGCTTTAACCCAAATTACGGATGATTGGCTGAGAGAGATAGATAAAAAGAAGATGGTTGGTGCTGTCTTGCTTGATTTTACGGCAGCATTTGATATTATCGATCACAAATTCTTACTTAAAAAACTTGAATGCTACGGTTTCTCCCGATCTGCATTATCTTGGATTCAAACTTATTTAGCAAACCGGAAACAAATAGTTTTTTTTAACGGCAGTTACTCAGAAGTGAAAACGGAGTGCGGAGTGCGGAGTGCCCCAAGGAAGTTGTCTTGGACCTTTGCTCTATACTATTTTTACAAATGACATGCCTCTCGTCCTAAATAAGTCCTATATTTCAATGTATGCGGATGATTCAACGATATACACGTCAGCCTCTACAGCCGATGAATTAAATGCTGTCCTAAATTCAGAGTTGCAATCAGTAGTCGATTGGATAAAAAATAATAAATTGGTTTTAAACATAAATAGCATCAAATAGCATCATTTTCGGTTCAAACTATGCTCTCAGTACGAACCCAGTCTTGAAACTTTTAATAAGTGATGCGGCAATTGATCAAGTCCAGGAGACTAAACTCCTAGGAGTAACATTAGACAGTAAATTGTCATGGTCACAACACATAAATAATCTAGTGGTGAAAATGGGAAGAGGTATTTCTGTTGTTAAAAGATGTGCTCATTTGTTACCACTAAATACTATCAAACAGGTGATTCAAGCGTTAATCTTATCGAAGCTTGACTATTGTCCTGTAGTATGGTCTAATGTAACGACGAATAAACTGAAAAAATTACAAATGGTACAAAACAAAGCAGCACGTATAGCGCTGCGTTGTGAGTACAGAACTAATGTCGCAACGATGCACAACTGTTTAACTTGGTTACTTGTCAAAAATAGGTTACTCTATTCACTCCTTGTATTTACTAGGAAAGTTCTTGTTACAAAAACCCCCACAATTCTGTATAATAAATTATCTCTAAGTCTTGACAGACATGACTATTCCACCAGACATGCTTCTGCACGAGGTTTTACACTTCCAAAAGTAAGGTCTAACGCAGTAAAGCGAACTATCATGTTCCGAGGTATGCAGGAATGGAACTCTCTTCCCAGACATGTTACACAGGAGAATAGTAAAGGTCGTTTCAAAATCTTGGTAAAAAAATATTTTTTTTCCAACTAGAGAAATTAACATTCCCAATGCATATTAAAGGTGTGAATATAAATAAAAATGCATGTCTAATCAAGAGATAAGGATATATGTAATAAAAATGTGTGTGTCTGATGTGGATATTAGAAGATTGAGAATTGGTTGAGATAAACATAGATAATGTATGAAAAAGCTAAATTGTATATTATACTGTATATGAATTGACTACGATCATGTCTTGTTGTTTTTAATTTGCCTGTATGTCATGTGAATGTCTAAGTGTATAATGTAAGTCTGTAACTGTATTTTATGTGTATGGACCCCAGGAAGAATAGCCACAGCACTGCTGTGGCTAATGGGGATCCAAATAAACTTAAACTTAAACAGTAAAGCTATTCCACAACCCAGTACAACTACACCAAACTCCCTGTGCACAAACAAATAAAATTACACAATCAATACAACAATCAACGTATATCTAAGGCGTGGTTTGTTTGTTTGTTTGTGACTCCTGAGAGATGCTGTGTAGGAGAGCTTTCTTGTGTGTGTGTGTGTGTGTGTGTGTGTGCGCATGTGCGTGCATGCGTGCGTGTGTGCGTGCGTGCGTGCGTGTGTGCGCGTGCGTGTGAGCGTTTTGTGAGCGTTTAAGAGACAATGTTCCCATTGCCTTCATTAATCACCATGGGGATGGTTTTATATAATTTATTTTTCTTTTTTTTTAACTCCGCGGGCTGTTTGCCCTTACGTGTCACGTCCTGCAAACACACTTCAAACAAAGTTCAGCTTTAGGTGCCCTGCTGTTTGGCCTATTTCATTATTCTGGATTTTATATCTTTTTTGCCTTGCATTATCTTTTCCTCACTGTCTAAGCAATGTAGTGGTTTCAGTTTCTTCGCAGAAAAGAAAAGGTAAAACAGGCAAAGAGCACAAACCCGCAGAGAAACGCCCCCCTCATACGCCAGGTATTTGCGTCAATGTAGTTTTCCAAAATAATTCTAATAGAGATGACAAACACAAGCACGCCTATATAGACCAGCTGCAACCATTTCACACATTGCTGCCTAATTATATAAGGACTGTTTTCAGTTCATTCCTCGAAACAGTGTGCATCAGCTATTTTTGTGACTCTCTAATTTGGTAAAGTTTTAAGTGTTGACCGCTCAGAAGAATCCACCGGCTCAGCGGTGATGTTAAAAAGCAGTGCAAGATTTTGCATCATATGAACATGAAAATGATCCCACTGTAAGCCAAATGATGACCCAATCTCTGCCCGCCTCCACGCCTGATCCGCTGAAAGCCAGGCGGATAATGGCCGGCCTGCACCTCCGGATCGGAGCTGGGACATGTCCGCAATACGGATCTGGAGTGCATCTGGGCCCGATTTGAGCTAGATGTTAAAATGAACTACGGATCCGGGCCAATTATGACCATTTTTCTAACCCAAATGTTTGGCCAGCTGGATCTATATATGCTAGAGGCTTTGGCAAAGGTGTATTTGACAAAAAAAAAAAAATGTAATTATACTCCTCATACATTTCTTATAACTGGTTCTTATAACATTTTCAGCCTTTTCGGTCCATATGGTGAAGATTTGTTTTTTGTCCTTGTTGTTGTTAGGCGATTTGTGAAAGCCGCAGTAACTGTTGAAGGTAATATCTCTGAGACGCCGCCATGATTGATGGCGCTGAGGTGGACTCACTTCATCACCTGGTATTTTTCCCCCTTAACTCCAGACACAAACAGCGGAAGGGGATTTGTGCCGTTGTAGTCAGCCGCGCTATCAAAGAAGTGTAAATGATGGCTCTGCGTCACTCGGAAATTGCTGGCGACGCCACGCTCTGTGCTCCACGTCCTGCCAGCTCTACGGGATGAGGCAGAGCTTTGAAGCAGATGTCAGCGTCTGTGCTTAACGCCCAGGTAGCTGCGGCGGTGGAGGGACGGAGAGGGAGCCGTTAATCTCGCCTGCTCCGACGTCTTATCTCTAGGACATTTCCTCTGGAATTATGACACGTGGGCTGTCTTTCCATTGAACTCTTGGACAAAAAAAGTAAATGCCTTATTGATCAGGAGCAGGTGAATTCAGTTCCAGACTGGTGTTTTACTTGCACTGATGCCAGACGTACATGGTGTGTTTTGAGCATTAAAACACTAAGACAGAGACAAAGGAAATATATAACACATGTACTGCATGTGGGCCTCCCATCAGCCAGGGGGCAGAGTCTTTTTAATTGTGCGTAAAATTAAATTAGGAGATTATATTTTGTTTATTTTGGACACACCCATTTTTTATTTTTTTTACATTACATCACATTACAATTATTCGGCAGACGCTTTTATCCAAAGTGACGTACAATAAGTGCATACTGAAGGTCATTGACGTGACTACAAAGCAGATCCGACAAAGAAGCACAACTTTCTCACAACGTCGGAGCCATCCCTAGCAATGAACATAGAATGCGGGCAGCTGTACATTCTTAACTATAAGATAACAAAAAACACAAGTTGAATAGAAAACAAGCAAAAAACAGGAAGCAAGTACTATAGAATTGGCCCTATATACGTAGGTAGTTTTTTTCACCGTATTATCGTTTGCCTTTGTTTTTTTTTATCATGCCATAAACCATGGGATAATTCACTTTAAAAATACCTCACTGTAACAGCATTAGCCCTGAAGAAACTTTAGTAATTAATTTGTAGGAATAACAAGGTGAAAACAAGCTCATAACTTGCTACATTTAATCCATGACCAAAACTTATCAAGAACATTTCAGTTCAGCTGGAGGCATTTAGCAACACTATATATTTGCTTGGTCATTCTGAGTTATTAAAGTTTGCTGTCAGAAACATACATTTCAGACATTTGACTTCATTGTGACTTAAGTTTCTCTGAAGTCAGTTTTGAAGTCAGCCGGTTATCGTAGAACTTTCTTATGCTAATAGTTTTTGGAAGTTTACCAAAATAACCTTTACCATTTGAAGCATGACGAAACAATAATTATTTTGTTTACAAGCCTTGAAAATCCATTATCACAAAGCACTCAAAGTTAAATGTAACTTAAATGCAAGGTAATTTGTCATCAATCCACATTCTGCTTGTTGGTTTCACTGCACCAGAGCCGGATATAGGTGTCGGTGACAAGGGCGGTCGCCTAGGGCACAATCTCGCCTAGGGCACAATCTCGCCTAGGGCACAATCTCGCCTAGGGCACAATCTCGCCTAGGGCACAATCTCGCCTAGGGCACAATCTCGCCTAGGGCAGCAGAAAGGCTAGAACCACGCATGCACTGCATCACTAAAGCTGTAAAGGACCAGGAGAAATCAGGCAAGGTTCAGTCCAGACTGGGCTTAATGGGTACCAAGGGGGTGTAACGGTACACAAACCTTTTGGTTTGTTACGATCATTTTGACGTCACGGTTGGGACTGCAGGAAAAAAAAAATTGCTAAATATAAAACTACTGTTTATTTATTATAAAAATGTAAACAGTGGCTAACTGACCATCATTTATTTCTGATCAAAATAAGGCACATTAACGTCAAGTCATCAGGGAGATGAGTTTTGGAGTTTTGAAGTTTCGCACAGAAGAAAGTTCTGCACCTGCATTAAAGCAAGACAGTAATTGTTTGGTTCCAAACCGAAAGTCCCGTACCAAAGGAAAGAGGAGATGTTGTCCAGCGTTGACAAAGTACGCGTGATAATTGTCTGGTTAGCCCATAGAGATACAGTTGAAGTGGGAAGTTTACATACACTTAGGTTGAAGTCATTAAAACTAATTTTTAACCACTCCACAGATTTCATGTTAGCAAACTATAGTGTTATAATCTACTTTGTGCATGGCACAAGTATTTTTTCCAACAATTGTTTACAGACAGATTATTTAACTTTTAATTCACTATATCACAATTCCAGTGGGTCAGAAGTTTACATACACTAAGTTGACTGTGCCTTTAAATTTTTAATATTTGGTCGCATATCCTTTGGCTTTGCATGCCATGACTTCCTGATGTCTGTGACCCAACAACATCAAAAGACTCTTGATATCTTATTTGCTGGTACTCTTACAAGCGATACTATAGCGTCTCTGCATTTGAATGGATCTTTATGGGAATTGGGGGGTGGGACTAGATTTAGCTGTAAATTAAACTGGAACAGTATGGAAACACATGGTTGGTTAAATGGCTCTAAGTCATCAAGGGTCTGACATATCAAACAAGCCTTCAATCATCACTCTGCTGCCATAAATACAGTAGATATGGAAGGATAACTTGAAGGGTTTCTTCTCCTAACTTATCTTTGCCCAGTTCACTTGCTATGGGCGCAAATTAATTGCTAGCTAAAGAACGTGAGCACTGGATTACCACTGCATCACATTAAAATTACCACTGCGCCGGTCTGAAACAAGCAAAGACACTTGCGTTTGGGTTACTGCCGGTTAGCACTGAGTGTAAGATAGAGCCCCTATTTACCTAACGTAGCTTGCTGCAAAGCTAGAGGTAACGTAGCCTAAGTTACTTACACGTCCAAGAGAAAACACTAACTCTGTGTCACTTTTCATTCCCTTGCTAAACTTCAGCTGTCACTTTGAGGAAAAGAATATTCCAGGTTTACTCCGCTTCTTGCAGGCTTGTTGCTTCGTCTACCTCCTCTTCTTCACCTCCGCCATTGCCGTAGCTACCTGCAAATGGCAACAAAGGCCTGATCCCACAACACAGGCTCTGTAGCCACACCCACCCCTCCCCATACAGAAAAGAGCGCCAGGCCCAGAAACATCCCGAACACATCTTAGAATAATAAAAGCAGGCAGAGGAGAAAGGTTTCAGCAATTGTTTTTTTCAACAGAGATTGCTAGTGCATCATAGATGTGACTGAGCATGGGCATTATATAATATTTTAAAGTCAGAAATCCTGCATAGTGCACCTTTAACCCTTGTGTGGTGATCGGGTCTGTGGGACCCGTATTCAATGTTTACTAAAAGAAAAATGATACAATTCATAATTTTTTCAACCTGAGACTCATTTGCCTTGGCTCATTTTCTGTGATAAACATGTAAAAGAACACAAAAATCACATTTTATCACAAAAAACAAATATCACTTTTATTGATAAATGTGATCTAGCAGGGGTAAATGGTCAATATTAACCATATATGCTGTCTATATTGCTTGTAACTGAGATAAAGTCAATATCTGTGAAGTATTTTTACCTAAATTGTTATGGCTTTATTGTTTTAAAAACCAAATAATGTTGTGGGTCCACCAGACCCGCGAACACTGGGTGAGTAACAAAAACACGAACACCACACAAGGGTTAAGATTTGCCTTTGCTAAAATGAAGGGGCCTAGCCCGAACCATGAGAAACAGCCCCAGAACAAGGGGTGTCCCACTTATTTATTTCTTTCTCCTGTCTGTCTGTCTGTCTATATATCTATCTTTAAGATAAACTGATTTCAGTAAAAACGAGAGAAAAGCCATCCAATGTAGACTGGGTGCAATTTCTAGGCTGCAGAATAGTGAATTGAGTGCAATTACTGAGCGAAGCCTCCAGTGTTCTTCAACACCTCAGCGTCTTCTTTGTGTCTCGGTAAGATATTCCATGCATTAACAACTAGTGATTTTGAAAAAAACCTTGTTTCAGTGAAAAATGTAATCATGTCTGCCTATGCCCTCTGCTTCTGCTGACATTAAGTGGAGCTGACTGTGTTAATATTAAGGATGAACAGGGTGGTGAATGATTGCCAGTATTGTCACTCAGATTGGGGGGGGTTCTGTTTATGTGTCTCACTGCAAACTAGATATCCCCTCTGGTCAGTCAGGCAAGCTTAAAGTAATACTAATACTGCAGTCAAAAACCGACTTTTTGCATTGAAAACCAATGTTTTGGGTTAGACTATGATCATACACAACAGTTTTTATCCGAAAATCTCATATTGCGTGGAAGTGGGTGTCGTCTGAGTTTCTGTGTCGGCTTACCATGCGCTGCATTTCCAGGGTTTTGTGACGTCCCGAAATCCTTTGCATAAAAATAGGCAATATGACCATAATATTATGATAATATGACCTTGTGGCATCATCGTCATATAACCACACCTACCCCCGGCTCCAAGTTCAAATTGAAGCTGTAAAAAAAGGGCTTAGAAAAGCGATTGCAGTATCACTTTAAATGGTGGACTGCAATGGGCAAAGCGCTCCTGACTTAAAAGAGGAGACTACAGCTATGGGCTAAACACAGATTAATTTAACGTTCAGATTGGGTGAAATAGGAAAAAAAACGTTAAGTGTGTAATTGGATACGGGAGTAAATTCAGATTTTGTCCTGGGGTGTGATATTTTTATTGTGGCTTCTATTGTTTTTTGTTGAAACCGATTCCCCAGTGAGTTTGAGAAAGTGAGGTACAGAAGACGTGGTGACGCTTGAGTTTGAGAAAGTGAGGTACAGAAGACGTGGTGACGCTTGAGTTTGAGAAAGTGAGATACAGAAGACGTGGTGACGCTTGAGTTTGAGAAAGTGAGGTACAGAAGACGTGGTGACGCTTGAGTTTGAGAAAGTGAGGTACAGAAGACGTGGTGACGCTTGAGTTTGAGAAAGTGAGGTACAGAAGACGTGGTGACGCTTGGAAGGTCACACTTACACATGTATCAAACACCGCAATACCAATGGCACACTGGAACGACGAGGTCTGTGGCAATTATCTCTGTGACTTGTGATCATTTCGGTTCAGTCTCCTTCCTGTCAGTTGATTTATTTTGCGAATCAGACCTGCCGACTGTAGAGCGCATCATATTAGGGAGTCTGATGTAAACTCATCACTGTGCATTAGGAAAGGGTTTTAACTCTCTTTACAGCATCCTCCCACATCTTATCTGCCTGGGGGGAAAAATATATATTTTTCCTTGTCGGCTCATCTCTGGCTTTCTTTTTTTAATGGAAAAAAATTGTTTTTGTTATTGTTCTTTCCTTATTATTCTGTTGCCCTTCGGTCTGTACGACCAAAAGGTTTACATTCTGTTCACAAAAACCTGAGTACATAGGCAGAGGGTGAACCAACTTCAGGGTAAGGCTATAGGGGGAAGGGGAGTTGTCCAGCAACATTTTTTTGCATAAATTTCACCATAAATACAGTTTTTTTTTAGTACAACAGCCCATGTAGGCTTTAGTTGTAAAGTACCAGTAGGGTTGTGTTTAGGAGTTAGGGTTTATAAATCAAAGGTCCTTGAAGCTTTTGGAACATTTGAATATTACACCATTTATTTTAATAGCACACAAATAGAAAAAAACACTCTAAAACAGAAATAAAAAATAAGTGTGCAAGATAAGTGTTCCAAATAATGAGGTAAGTGTTACAAAATGTCACTGAGATAAACTGTTGAATGTCACAGAGGTAAAATACTGTTAGATAGTAGCCGTGTTGCTGAGGTAAAATACTGTTAGTATTTATAGTACGTAGACAGTTTATCCCTTCTTAAAAGGTGAAACAACAATCTACTATCAATACTACCTTCTGTTAAAACATTGCATGAACTTGTTAAAGCTTTTACCTTTTCAGAATGTAGGGCTTCAAAAAATTTGGATGTGATTTTATTTGCCGTTTTCGCAATTATTCTCATTTTGGCGGTCCGTGAACACATTTTGGCGGCCGTCAAAGAATTTACAATGTAGGAAAAACCCTGACACCCCATACAAAATAACATGTGAGTTAAATGTGAGTTATTTACTATAGATACGATCACATTTTCACATCATATTGATAGGCTAATTATTTAAGATTATTTAAAAACTCCACAACAAGAAGATGCGTGATTTGTTTTTTTTCTATCAGCATGGCAGCCAACACGCACACAATTTATCACATTTTTAATTGACATTAGCAGAGAGTGTGACAGTGTGTCCAGAAATGCTCTGTGAGTCTTTGATGATCTTTCAGCTTGACTGCCGCTTCACTGACAGGACAACGTGTTGATGGATGAGGCTTGCTAGCTAGCCAACTAACCAACTAACGTTAGTACAGATAGTCTAGCCATGCAGCAATCCGCTACACGCAGACGGACAGCTTAGTTACCGCCTCTGCAGTTGGCAGTAGCCTAGTGGATTGAGTACATAACTGGACATCGAATCCTCTATCGCTAGCATTTCTATTTGTATTTAATAGCCTACATTATTTTAATCGCCATGTCCGGCCGTGCCTTACACACCCTTCGCCTATGCCTGAGTGAGAGTTAGTGGTAGGTGATCACTCCCAAAATCCATGCCAGATCCACAATTTGTTGTCTTATTTAGATATGTTTTAGACAATGAATGTTATGTCTACAATTATGTATTAATGATACAAAAAATACATGTACGTTCAGCACCCCAGGTGTTCCAGCCAGATGGCAGCCAACTGCAGCACCAAGGACAACATAAGGCCTACCCGCAGGCAAGGCAGCAGCTGTGGCCCACTGCAATCACCACAGCTGCTGCCCATTGTCTAATTGTTGGACATTACGAAAGGGCCTTGTTCCGAGGCCTAGAAGAGTCTTTTTTTTTTTGATATTTGAATGGCTGCTGTTGTGTTTGCGGTTGTTGTGAAATTGTTTTTCTGAATTGACCCGTGGAGTATTCTTTATTTCCAGTTTCCTCTCTCATTGAAAGAGTTCCAGGTAAGTAAGCCAAATATTTTGTGAAATATTCCTGTCAGTTCACAGTGTGAAGCAGTGGCCACCCCCCAGCACTGCATCACAATACAGTAATTCCCTTAGATTTTTTTTTTTCAGGCCTGGTGGCTATGCAACGAAAAACCTCTAAACGGATGCGGTACACGGCATGGCATATTGGTGTGGTTGTCTTCGGTCGGAACCCACACTCGCACTGCTGGACTGGTTCCGGTGCTGAGAGGTGGCAATGGGCCTGCTGAGGCTTAGGTGGTGCCTAAATGCAGCCAGCGTAGCTTAGTCATCGCGGCTATCTTAACACCTACAGCCCTTCTATTACAATTTAATGCTCTAATAGACATCAGTTTTTGGCATAGATTCATATAACACTGTCCTAGTTTATGCATTCTTTAGATTTTTCAACTTTATTAATTTTTCCATGACTAAGAGGACCAGAGCAGGTACATGGAGTTGTCAGTACAGTGTTTCCCCTGGAATGGTGGCTCATAAGGTGGGGTTGGGGGTGGCACTGGGTGGTGGGTCTGGGGGTTCTCCCTCAGAAAATTTTGAAGAGCTCATTTCATGCATTTCTGTGAATTTTGAGAGGTAACATAACAGTGTCTCCCATACCATTAAATAATAGGAGCACACCACCACACCAAGAAGCTGGCCATCTGTTACGGTATTATGTACCAGACTATAAACTGCAGTATACCTATGTGTATACGTAGTGTAGTATACACGCTACACGTATGTGCATACATAGTGTAGTATGATGCTTAAGAAACTGGCCTTGTAACCTAAGGGTTGCAGGTTCAATTCCCAGGTAGGACACTGCCGCTGTACCCTTGAGCAAGGTACATAACCTGAATCGCTTCAGTATACTGTATATCCAGCTGTATAAATGGATAATATGTAAAAAAAAATAAGAAAAGTTGTGTATATCGCTCTGGATAAGAGCGTCTGCTAAATGGATGTAATGTAATGTAGTGTAATGTAATGTAATGTAATGTAATGTAGTGTAATGTAATGTACTGTAATGTAATGTATTGTAGTGTAATGCAATGCAATGTAATGTAATGTAGTGTAATGTAATGTAATGTATTGTAATGTAATGTAATGTAGTGTAGTGTAATGCAATGTAGTGTAATGTACTGTAATGTAATGTATTGTAGTGTAATGCAATGCAATGCAATGTACTGTAATGTAATGTAATGTAGTGTAATGTAATGTAGTGTAATGTAATGTAATGTAATGTAGTGTAGTGTAATGTAATGTAGTGTAATGTAATGTAATGTAGTGTAATGTAATGTAATGTAATGTAATGTATGCTCTCATTTGATACCAATGACCATGAAAGCCTGCAGCTCATTCTCCAAATACTGAATTTATTTTTATACTGAAAAAGGATCAGCAAAAACATTTTTATTCTGGGGCTAGGGGTAGACCACTGGCCTCTCAAATGGTCTTTTTGTTGCATATTCTACATGTTATATCACTGCATTCTTTTGTAAAGAAAATCGTCATGATTCTCTGATTATGCACAGCAAAAATGGTGGTGTACATTTAACATTCTAGGGGTGTTTATATGAGACCGGGGTTGTCTCATATAAGCACCATAGTGTGTTAAATGTACACCAGCAGTGTTAGATTTTCACCAGCATGTTTGCTGTATGAACATCTCTAGGCTTAACTATAATTATATCAAATATAATAGCCTACACCTACTTACCCATGCCTGTGTGTAAAATAATGACTGCTTTCTCCAGACTCTTTTTGTAGGCTATATGGCTTGTTGCAGTTTTCAGTTGTAGATGCATAAATGTGCACAAGCCTCCTACCCCGATGTAGTTATCTTCACACTGTCTATACAGGTATTTTGTAATTACAACTTTTAATAAAACAAAAGCAAAATGAATAAGCGTACATTTACAGAGCTTCAACGTTGACATTATTAAACACAAGCACGTTATATAGCCTATGTGTCCTTATCACCGATCAGTGACCTGTGGTGAACGTTGCGGGTCTTCACTTTAGGTCATGCTAGCAGATGTGTGAGTCTGATACATCGGAGAATTTGATTAAAAGCGCTATTTGTTGAGGTAGGCTACGCTACATACGAGCTACTGGCTCTCTACAGATGGACAAGTTTGTGATAAAAATGAAACGCAAAACTCACACAGAATTAAACATCACGCCTGTCTCAAACGACTCTGAGGGAAGTAACGTTCACAGCACAGCTTCAACATCCTTTCAGTGAACATTCTAGGGTTCATTTCCATTGCTACTTTGACTCCTTGCATCATTTCTTCCTCCCTTCTTAGCTCCATCCAACTGAGGACGGGAGGCCAGAAATTAAGAATATGTACAGTAAATGATGCAAAATAGTAATAGCCTAAACTTATGAATGGCTTCGGTAAAAGACGGCAAATGCACAAAAATAGATTGAAATTACATTATTATTTCTCAGTCATTCTAGTTATGTGTCGGATGCATTTAAATGTATGAACATAGGATAAAACGTGACATTGCATAGGCAACATACAGCGAAGTGAAATATTGTTTTGAAAGGACCGGGGTTAACGTTAAGCATTGAAGGTTGTGTTCTATTTCATATCGTTCGACACGCCACGGTATGGGCCATCCTCGCCGAAAGGTTGAGCTAGCCTACTATTCATAGAACCGAGGTTACCTAAGTAACCATTTAGTTTCCTGTGCAATACCAAACAAATTGAATGATATGGGAAACAAAAACGTCATTAATTCTATGCTTTCGCAATTTTTTAATATATATATTTTTTTAATGTTTTTTGCCTGTGGCTGAATTTTTTTATTAAAAATAAACGCGGCGCCTATGGACAGTGGCAGCATACATTTCAGTCACGCCCTCAATAAATGGCAAATGTCTCAGTAGAAGATGGAAGTAAATATTTTTAAATGATATATTATTATCTTAATGTGATTTTTCTTTTGTGAAGCACTTTCTTTTGTAACCTAGGTTTTCTTTTTTGGCGCAAAACTCTGTTGTCCTTCATATGACTTTGAATGTATGAAAAGCAAAGATTGCAGTGAACAAGGTTGGAAAACAAAGTTGTGCTGCATTTGGATACAGTAACCGACAATCAGCAAACCTTTCTGTGTTTGCGTTTCCAATTAACAATGCACAGTATGTATGAAATAGCCTATTGCATAGTAATCACACTTTCAATTGCTAGTCACTAAACTAGCTTTCTAGCTTGTCAGTGTTCTAGGGGACAGCCATGAAGACTAAAACGCTAGCAAGGAACTGTAAGTGGGGTGGCTACTGGCTAGTGGCTACCAGCTAGCTAGGTAGCAAGGTTCTTCAGGCGTTCATAACTAGCAAACTTTAGCTAGCATGCTAAATGGCTAATGTAGCCAACGCCAGCTGAATATCGAACTAAACAGTTTAGCAAACATTTGTGTGCTGGATCAAAATAACGACACTTTCATTTACTGGTCTACGCTTCTCTGAAGTGCCGGTGGCATTAGAACCAGAGATCGTGATCCTCTTTGATATTTTTCGTTTTTCAACGATGTCATAACAGAGCGTTTCTGATGACATCGCCTCCCATTCACTTTTGCTGAAGCTTGCCCTCTTCTTTCCTTTACACTCTTGGGTAATACTATCATCATGTCCCAGACAATAACACAGACGTTGACTCACGTTTAGGAACAGCACCACGCAGAGGCTCCCAAGTGCCAAAGATTGTTTATTTCCAAATTAATTTTTTTGTTATTTTTGGCATTATTTTTGATTGAATAAATTGATTAGGTAAATGGTGAGAGACTCGATGAGAAAGGCTGCTGACTTTGACTCAACTGCTAAGAAAATGATGTCCAATTAAATGAAAAGGAATATTCATACTGATTCTGCATTTATCTTATAAGTGGCTCAAAGTAGAAATATGATTCCAAGTCCTTGGAAATTCTGTGAGTGACGCAACATCTGCCCACCTTTTAACTAAAAAGAAAAGTTGATAACACTTTATTTTAAGGTTCCGTTGTAAATAATTTGTATACCAAACTAATGCTTTACCAATATGAGTTATTATGCCTTACTAACTTATCTGTACTTAATTAATATGAATACATAATAAACTGCGTCCACTTTAGTTTAGGTGGTGCAGTTGAGTTTATGAATGAGTTATATACATGATTTCACACATATGAACTATTAATTAACGCTTAACAGATATGAGTTCAGTCAGGCCACTGTTGTTCAAATAACTTTATTGACATTATGAAACAATACATTTTAGGTTTGGCGGTATGGTTCTGTTCACCAAGTCCTCCCGCCCATCCACGCGAGCAAGCATGGGTATGGCGGCGAGGGCAGCTGCACAACCCCCATTAGGGTTACGCTAGAACAGAACCGCAGCACTGAGAATGGTTTTGACAGAATCCATTCAGTCAGTTATATATATATATATATATATAAATGGCACTTTTAAGTGTCATTATCACAACAATTTACAAGGAACCGGGCCTGAAACCCCGTAGAGCATGCCTAAGGCGACGGTGGCAAGGAAAAACTCCCTGCTGTTAGCAGGAAGAAACCTTGGGCAGAACCTGACTCTGAGGGGGAAGTCCATCCGCCGCTGACTGGCACCGGTTACTAAATGCTGATTACAGAATAGAAATTTGTAGACCGAACATATGAAAATGTCAATGTATAAGGAGCCGGTGAGGAAGACTGATTGAAGCCCGGCAGGTGCATCATAGCTGGGTACATGCATGGAGCTGTAGCCGACCGTCTGCTTCTGGAGAACGATGTTTGTTGATCTATAGCTATCGCTCCGGCGGATACCGAAGCGGGAAGGAAAGAGGAAAAGAAATCAGTAGGCACTCGAAAATGTTAGTGATTCATGCAGGAGCGATATAGGCTAGGTGTATGTGCCCAATGGGAAACTGAAGAGGATGGAGCTGGGGTGGAGGGGGGGGGGGGGGTTTTGTGTGCAGCGGGTGTGCTGGCAGGGGATCCACCATGGTAGGGCGAGGCGGTTAAATAGACCGCCTTGTTATGTGAATGGACTGATGGGTGAATCGTCACTACTCAGCTGAGCTGTCAGCTGATTAACTATGGCCGGGTTTCACTCTCGTGACCTGCCTGAACTGACGCTATGCTCGATTTCTTATAATAAATAATTATTAGAAAGCACTTTATAAATGGTTAATAGGTCATTTACTAATGGTTTACAAATTCTTTATAACGGAACCTTAAAATAAAGTGTTACCTAAAAGTACTCCCATCTCAACATTTAAAGTCCTTACAAACTTTCCGCAATGGTCAGAGGTTACTGAAAGATACCGTACAGGATTACAGATATAAACCTGACATGGCCTACTGACAAGTGTGGCTTTAGATAAACAAATGTATGTTAGGACCCAGCTTCTTTCTGTGGATTCAACATCAGGACAATGCCAGAACTCACCAAGACAACAAACACTTTACAAATGGGCTAAAATAAACTTATGAATGCAAACATAAGTCAGTTTTACCAGTCTAAACCAGCATCTCGGCACAAAGAGGCCAGGTCAATCTAAGACGGGTTTCTCTGGTTTCCCCGATGGTGACGAGGATGGCTACACCTGCGCTTCTGCACAGGAGGCATAGCACCTGCAAACCTGACTCTCCAGCTGCAGCCAGGTAACCCCCCCCCCCCCTCCCAAGAATTTCAGACTGAGAAGACTGGAGCTGTTCCTCTTTCCTTAATCTGCATTTGGTTCCGTGGAAGAGGAAACGCATCCAGTCGTGTGTGTAGCCAGACTGACATTGCGCATACCGGAGCCAGCCGTGTCTCTGTATGAGCACAGGACATGCCAAAATCAAGGGGCTGTCTGGGGATGAACCAGACAAATCCATATGTTTGACAGTTGTCTCTTGCTGTGATGAGGATGCCTTTTGCTTATAATCGTATGTGCTTATTTGGCAGAGGTGTATGCTGGGTAATGAGCTCATTTCAAAGCATCAGATCATTGATTTTGATGGATGACTATTCATTGATTTTGTATATGTAGGTCACACAAAACAAGTTTAGTTTATTTCGCATTACGTGAGGTTTCATCTCTGCTTCAAAAGAGTTTTAGAGCTTACCTAGAGGAACTGAATCACAGATATCTTGCAATTTCAAATCAAACCTCTTCCTAACGTACTCTCTTTGTGCTGGGTGCTGAGTTTAATGAACCTTCCCTGGCTTCGATTAATCTGCCCACTCTTTTTGGGGCAACGAGTTTAGATGAACTTCCTCCGCTGGCTTTGATTAACCTGCCCTCCTTGTACTGGCTCCAGTGCTGCCCCTGTGCTTGAACTCCCTCTCCACTGCACGCGCTCCGCTTTGATTTTTGTCGTCGATGGATCTCCCATTTCATTAACGCCCCACATCTGCTCGCCCGCCCCCTCCTGCCAGAAGTGAGAGGTCCTCAGCCAAACAGCCCTCGACTGCATCGCAAAAAAACAACAGCATTAATCAGAAGAAAGGTTGGGGCTGTCACATGGTCACGTTGATTGGATCCTCTAATCCATCTGGCCATGCTCCCATAGCCTGCAAGCAGGGGGAGGAGCTCACTGATTGGATGGAGGACTTAATGCGCAGTGAAGACTAATTAAGGTGAGTGAGGGCACATGGAGAGCCCTCGAAAAGGGTCTGGCCTGCAGTTTCTTTCTGGGAAATGGCTCCTGAATCCGCTAATCAGTTTGCGGAGTGTGTGGCAATCAGGAGACTTTATTCAGTGACTCCTTGCCTCAATCTAATTTGTGTACGCAGCAATCAAAGATGGCCCTCTATAACTCCCGTATTTAAAACAGAACAGCACTAACAGGACTGTAAAAAATATTAACACTTGGAAAAAACTATTGTAGCATGGAAAATTGCATTTCAGGACACTAAACAAGAACAAGTTTTACTGCATTTAAATTTATATATATATATATATATATATATATATATATATATATATATATATACATACATACAGAGTCCTCCACTATTATTGGCACCCCTGGTAAAGATGTGTAAAAAGGATTTTAAAAAATTCACTGTTTGGTGAATTAGCTTAATGTTACACTGAAAAAATGAGAAAAATCTAACTTTTAATTGAAGTAAATTTATTATGAGAAAAAAAATCCCTCATCAAGAAATAATTTGTTTTAACAAAACCATGTGTGTCACAATTATTGGCACCCCTGCATTTATATATAGAATAAAGTAATAATTTTTAATATTTGGTCACATATCCTTTGCATGCCATGACTTCCTGATATCTGTGACACAACAACATCAAAAGACTCTTGTCATCAAGGGTCTGAGGTATCAAACGAGTCACAAACCATCACTCTGCTGCCAGATATGCAGTAGATATGGATGGATCACTTTAAAGGTTGTATCAGCGATTTTGGGTGACGTCACTTCTGAAGCGAAATCCCAAACAAACAGAGCCAGCTCCAGCTCAGAGCCAATTATGTTATGTTTTAAAAAATAGTGTTCAAGCATCCAGAATTATAACCACGTTAATAACGTTTGTAAGAAACCAAACCGTTTGTAAATCCGTCAAGATTTCAGCGAGATAAGATTATTAGCGTATTAGTATCACCCACCCCTTGTCGGTGATTGGTTGGAATACTGTTTATTTTGGTTTTGAGTGGTTGGTAGTACCATTTGTTTTTGTGTACGATCTCGGAGCATAGGCTGCCTACAGAGACGCGGTTTTTTGACGGCCTGCTTATGGGGCGGGCAGCTAGCGGATCGTGAGGAAAAATCAGATGAATGTGATCATTTATGTTTCGACCCAAAATCGCTGATACAACCTTTAAGGGTTGTTTTTCCTGACAAATTTTCCTGTTGAACTCTATGGAAAAATAAGTCAGGAGAAGAAACCCTTCAAGTTATCCATCCATATCTACTGTATTTCTGGCAGCAGAGTGATGGTTTAAGGCTTGTTTGATACGTCAAACCCATTTAGCCAACCATGTGTTCCATAATGTTCCAGTGTACTTTACAGCTAAATTTACTCCCACCCCTCACTTCCCATAGAGATCCATTCCAGAAGTGTGAATTTCTCCACACTCTGCCTTGGCCATCATGCATACAGAATTGTGGGCGCTTTGACATAAGCAGTGCAAAAATATGCATATATTAATATTAATCATTGCCTATTTAGACTTTTCTGAGCTTGTGACAACTAGGTGCTATAGGCATGTGACAAAGGTATTAAACAACGTGTTAGACCTGGTGCTAAATTTGAATCAAACAAAAGAGAAGTTGCTGTAGTGCTTATAGCCAGGGAGAACATCACAGGCAACAAGATAATGATATTTTGTACCAGAAACCTCAATTTAATATATATCACTATATACAATCCTTGTAATAGCTGCCTAAATCAGAAAAAAAAACTTGTCAGCTATAACGTCATGAGCTATACGTTTTGCTCTTTTTTGTATCACTCATTAGTATTGCTGTATTTAGCTTTAAGTTTCCATTTACTAAATACCAGAATTAACAACTGACACAGCTGGAACTGGAATACTACAAGTACTCAGTCGACATAAGGAGTTACAATTTTATTTTATTTTATTTGCTTCTGTGTCTATGGAGCAATTTCCATTAACCCTTCACCACTTGTGTTCTGTGGTTTAGCATTACATATTTTGCTGATTTTGCTGAAATCCTTCTGCACGTAGGAACATGGAATCTGTCAAAGAGTTTCAATCTCTGTTCAATTAACTACTCAATCAGACCTTATTAATTACAAGCCCTGAGTAACCTAAACCTCTTCCCTAAGTGGGATCACAGGACCTATGCAAAGCCATATACTGACAAATGCTCCAGGCACAAGAAGCCTCAGCTCTGCTGAAACCAGGTCTTCAAAACACTATAATGAGACTACGCGTTACCTGCTGTTGCCATGGCTACAAATATCTACCTGCATGTAATAGGCACATACTTCATCTGTACTGCATGCAAAGACAATTCCATTTGTTAACATACACTTACACGAGCTGTGCTGAAGGAAGGCTCTTAGATACATGAATGACGGTGTATTGAAAACTATCAAGGATAATACATACGTATGTTGTGGCAGAACAGACAATAGGCGTGGCCTGAAAGGAGATGCCAGATGCCCAGGTGCAGCAGAAGGGTGGGAGCTGGTAGGTATGTTGGGTCTAGGGATGCCCTGTTGTATTTGCAGCCCAATAAGGTAACTCATAAAACAAGATCATTGAAGTAAAGATATTGCATTACATTACAGGCATTTAGCAGACGCTCTTATCCAGAGTGACTTACACAACTTCTTATTACATTTATCCATTCATACAGCTGGATATATACTGAAGCGATTCAGGTGAAGTACCTTGCTCAAGGGTACAACGGCAGTGTCCTACCTGGGAGTCGAACCTACAACCTTTCGGTTACAAGTCCAGATCCTTAACCATTATACTACACTGCCGCTATTGCCTTATGGGCAGTGGTTTTATACTGGTGGATATATTACATCTTAAATCACTGCAATGTGTTATATTTTGGAGCTGATAGGAAACATGGGAACAAAGAAGAGCATTGTTTCTACTTTATAACTGCTCGAAGATGTAGATGATATTTTGCCTGAATTGTTATTCATTGCCTAGTTATTAGGTAGGTATAGTGCAATCTTTTTTCTTGATATCTCCCTTTTTCATCTTGCTGTCACTTTTCGCTATCGATAACAGCACATTTTACTGTTAACACTGTTTAAGCAGTTTTTTTCCTGCACTTTACTAATTATGAATTCTTTTGGATTATTATTTGGGTTATTTCCTTCGGGAGATCAAAATACACTTGCCTGTAGTAAAAAAATGAAATCAATGAGACTAATAAACAAATATTGTGATGGATGCACTTTTGTGTCTGCCAAACGACTAAATTATAAATTGTGATGGTCAACATTTATGACACCACCAAGAAAAAATATCAATAAGTCAATATTTAAGTATTTTTTTTAACAGTCTTGCTAAAATATGAAATGCAGACTCTCTATAATCTGCAACTCTGAAAATAAACAGCCTTCATAATTTTTTTATTTTTTTGCCAATGATGTAGCTAGCTAACAATGACTAAGTAGGAAGTGATTACTATTTTAATTGTAATAAAAAAGTAATATTAGGCTGTTTTTCCACATATGAAGAAAAATAATGGTAACTACAAAATTCACAGAAGCAGGGACATTTGCATTTGAAAAGTGTGCCTCAACTTGAGCTTTAACTGTTAATGTGGGACGCTGTGGACAATGGGCAATGGGAAGCCAACAGGAAAGGCAAGTTTTTGTAGAGGGCATGTCTGCCATTCAGTCAGTATGGATCCTGAGTTAATCTTCTGGGGATCATTTTACAAAAGCAATATAATGAGACCCTGATTTATAAAACTCGGCAGATAAAAAGACCCGAAGTATTGTGGTGTCAGGTTCTTTGTGTCTGTCAAACACAGTCTGTGTCAAACACAGTCTGTGACTCTGAATTAATATTTCAAATGCCATTGCATTTAATAAAAACTTTGGTGTATTTTACGTACGTTTTTGTGAAATATAATTATTGAAAGCTAACAAATAAGTTGAAATATCCTTTGTAATACACAATAATTATGGCAGTTTTGACTTTTTCTCACAGGAAAATAAAATAATATAGAAAAGGCAGGTATTTCAAACAACAAACCGAAGTAAAAACTTTATTCAATTTCCAAGTGAATTATTGCTCAAATTTTAAAGAAGAGAGGATTTCATTCTTACTTCAGAGGAAGAGCTACAGCTTTCTTTCTGAATTCAAAGAAAACAGACAGATTATTTAATATGAACAAATTGAGTTGCTGTGGAGTGCATTGGTTCAATTTACATATCTGAAAGGTCTTTGATGTTGGATTTAGGAATGCACATATTATAACTATAGGGGAATAGAATGCACAGAAAAGAAAACACTAGAAGCCCCTTCATCCTGAGAAATTGAATTTTCTCTGGATAATCTCGTGGCAAACTGACACATATTGGCTCTTTTTTGACATTATTTTTGACATAGTGATGGAACAAACTAAAAAGGCAGAAGCTATATCAGTAATTAGTGGAAAAAAGTGGTGAATTCAGTGTGCATGGGTATTTGGCACGTGCTTTTCAAACAGAACCAGAGAAAGACAGTGAACGTATTCTCTCAGCAGTGTCCATGTGAGTGAATTTGTGATGTGCCATTCACCGGGGGATGAAAGGTCAGAATCACAGTATTGACAGGTAGGTACCCCAGTCTACATGTTCTAATCTATTCCGACCTTTTATGCCTGTTCATTTTGATGCATCACTCAAACAAATATATAAACTTTCCTGAAAATATAAAAACTATATTGTATCAACTATTTCAATTATTTGGCTTCCTTTCTGCCATTCCAGTTTCCCTGTCTGAAAGTAATCTGCTTCTGCAGGGAAACAAACATTTGAGGGAAACCTATCAACGTAGCTTTTTCATGAGAACCGTCCTAATGCTTTATACCCTTTCAAAGCGTTTATTTTCTGGTCCTGTGTTTCAACACATATACATGCATGTTCTCTAAATCAGCTTTAATAACACGGAAGCTGGGTCCATGTTATTTCAAGCAAATTTTGATTTTGAGCTATTTGTGTATTGTTTCAGCTTACAAAACATGCAAAACTTCTGCAGATAAACTGCAGTGTAAATCCAACATGCGAAGTGGTATTTTTCATCATGAAAAATAAACCTGATACGTGTTGGTTTTCAGGCCTGTAAATTGATAGTGAGCTGTCAAAATAAGTTCATGAAGAAGTAGTGAATTATCACATCGGTGCCATTAATACCCTGGTACAGCTGGTAGTGGAGGAGAGTCAGTCAGTCTCCTGGCAGGTTGAGAAGGGAGAAGGATGCTGGCGACAGAGTTATTATCTTTTGTGATGTAGGAGAGAGATTATAACACTGGGATGGGGATATTAATGTGTCCTCAACAACCTTTGGGTATGTCATTAATAAATCATTCAAATGCTTATCAAGCCAAATCTCCATCAGCCTTGTTTAGAGAGAGAAAGCAATTAAGATTGAAGAATCGGTCAATACAAAAGGTCACTTTGTGCCAGTTTTTTTTTTTTTTAACCCGTACCAAAATGATTCCCAGAGTCAGCAGCCACGTCTGACTATTTTCGTAGTTTTTTTATTTTTTTTGCTTTTTTTTCTCTTCAGTTTCAGCCAAGTAGTAGATAACCTTGCAACCTTAAAGAGAAGATAAACTCTTTTAAACTCTGCTGCCATGAGTCGTATACAAAGCACCTTGGTGGTTTGTGTTAGTGCACTTAACTTCTCAGGACAGCAGGTAATACTAAAGAAATTAACAAATCCATAAAATTATTATTCATTAATACTGTACGACTTATTACTTCCCTGAACCCTCCACCATCTCTGTACATCCTCCAGTTTCACTAATTGAAGTGAGATTATGTATCTTTTGATTATCGTGTGTGTGTGTGTGTGTGTGTATTGAATTTCTTACTATCATCATTAATAAAGTCTGTAAAACATAATGACACACAAAGCAGCTGTACCATTTTATTGCATGCAGGTTTCAGCCCAAAAATATGTTTAAAAAAAACGTTAACTAAACAATATGCGCACAAATTACTCATATGAGTTTATCATTTTTCTTCACCTGTTTTTTTAAATTTGTATTCCTTGGGATGGATCAGACTAGCATTGAGACCAAATTCAGTCCCATTCATGTGTGGTAGACTTTTACTGACATGAACACCATTTGAAGAACCTGGTGCTAAAAGTACTGAAGTCACAAAATGTCTATTTTGAGAAAATCAAATCCGAAAATATCATTGATCCATAAAATCAGCCATTAAAAGTTTTGCTGTTTTTATGCATTGCTTGGGCACCTTTTCTGTTAACAATATTTATAGGGGGGACTTAGCTAAACAAATACAACATGTTTCTATGCTCAACTTGAATTGTCTAAAAATGTGACTTCAGTACTTTTAGCACCAGGGTCTTCATTTGTTCTTGAAATCAAGTGGCATTCAAATCTCTGAAGATAACTGCTCTGTAGGCCCTCGAGAGGTTTCCTGCTGGCTCCCTGACTGTATACATCAAATCCGCCTGTTTTAATATTGCTGCAAATCTAAATTAGAATATGTGTAGAGTAAATAGCAAAAAACACTTTGGGAGTCTATTTCATATTCCTTTTCAAAGGAATGTGCACCAGAGTCAATTTGTGGTTTTATTCCCCACAAAAACAAAGTAGCCAATTCAATTCAAATTACCAGAAGTGTAGAGAGACCAGATATAATTAGCATAGAGATGAGTTAACTTAGATATATAATAGGAGATTAAGATAATAGTATTATCATCATCATTATAATCATCATCAGCAATTATTTTCATGATTTTTATAATTATGTATTAGCTTTGCGGAATCATTTGGAATGTTCAGAAACATGCAGAAATGTACTCTTTTTTTGCAGCTGAGCAGCCAGAATGGAGGCACCTGACTGACAAGAGGGACCGCGATTGCGAAATAAGGAGGGTGTTACCATGCCAACTGACTCCCTCCCTCTCCGGGCAACTGCCCAAACAGGACAGCCGGTGATAATTGGCATCGGCAAGGTGAGGGTTTGATTCCAGACTACAGGTCGCATTACAGCCGAATGGACCAGTAGTGTAAAAAAGCTCCCAATATAAAATTAAGAAATGTTTTCATTTAATATGGAACCAGGTTTGTGCTAATATTGGCTCGGATCTGAGACCCATTTAGAAATATTAATATTCTGATAGACCTTGTGTTAATTAGTAGGTCATAATTGGGGGGGGGGGGGTTTGGTTATAAACAGGGCTGTGAGGCAGGCTTACAGTTTAAAACCAAGGACACTCAAAGGGGAAAAGTCTGCTTGGTTTGATTAACTTTAATCTCTTCTTCATGCAAAATGTTTGATATGAGTAACACCAGGCCTTGTTGTCTGGGCTCAGTGTTTGATATGAGTAACAGCAGGCCTTGTTGTCTGGGCTCAGTGTTTGATATGAGTAACAGCAGGCCTTGTTGTCTGGGCTCAGTGTTTGATATGAGTAACAGCAGGCCTTGTTGTCTGGGCTCAGTGTTTGATATGAGTAACAGCAGGCCTTGTTGTCTGGGCTCAGTGTTTGATATGAGTAACAGCAGGCCTTGTTGTCTGGGCTCAGTGTTTGATATGAGTAACAGCAGGCCTTGTTGTCTGGGCTCAGTGTTTGATATGAGTAACAGCAGGCCTTGTTGTCTGGGCTCAGTGTTTGATATGAGTAACAGCAGGCCTTGTTGTCTGGGCTCAGTGTTTGATATGAGTAACACCAGGCCTTGTTGTCTGGGCTCAGTGTTTGATATGAGTAACAGCAGGCCTTGTTGTCTGGGCTCAGTGTTTGATAGGAGTAACAGCAGGCCTTGTTGTCTGGGCTCAGTGTTTGATATGAGTAACAGCAGGCCTTGTTGTCTGGGCTCAGTGTTTGATATGAGTAACAGCAGGCCTTGTTGTCTGGGCTCAGTGTTTGATATGAGTAACAGCAGGCCTTGTTGTCTGGGCTCAGTGTTTGATATGAGTAACAGCAGGCCTTGTTGTCTGGGCTCAGTGTTTGATATGAGTAACACCAGGCCTTGTTGTCTGGGCTCAGTGTTTGATATGAGTAACACCAGGCCTTGTTGTCTGGGCTCAGTGTTTGATATGAGTAACACCAGGCCTTGTTGTCTGGGCTCAGTGTTTGATATGAGTAACACCAGGCCTTGTTGTCTGGGCTCAGTGTTTGATATGAGTAACACCAGGCCTTGTTGTCTGGGCTCAGTGTTTGATATGAGTAACACCAGGCCTTGTTGTCTGGGCTCAGTGTTTGATATGAGTAACACCAGGCCTTGTTGTCTGGGCTCAGTGTTTGATATGAGTAACACCAGGCCTTGTTGTCTGGGCTCAGTGTTTGATATGAGTAACACCAGGCCTTGTTGTCTGGGCTCAGTGTTTGATATGAGTAACACCAGGCCTTGTTGTCTGGGCTCAGTGTTTGATATGAGTAACACCAGGCCTTGTTGTCTGGGCTCAGTGTTTGATATGAGTAACACCAGGCCTTGTTGTCTGGGCTCAGTGTTTGATATGAGTAACACCAGGCCTTGTTGTCTGGGCTCAGTGTTTGATATGAGTAACACCAGGCCTTGTTGTCTGGGCTCAGTGTTTGATATGAGTAACACCAGGCCTTGTTGTCTGGGCTCAGTGTTTGATATGAGTAACACCAGGCCTTGTTGTCTGGGCTCAGTGTTTGATATGAGTAACACCAGGCCTTGTTGTCTGGGCTCAGTGTTTGATATGAGTAACACCAGGCCTTGTTGTCTGGGCTCAGTGTTTGATATGAGTAACAGCAGGCCTTGTTGTCTGGGCTCAGTGGTGACAGAGGCAGCAGAAAGTGGGGGCACACCAAGGCTATGGATCATAAATGTGCATCGGAGCATAACCACCATTTTCTTTCAGATCTGTGCAATGCACTGCCTGACCGGCTAAAATCTGAATTCAGGGACGGTTTCAATCAAGGACACTGAAATCTGGCCCTCAAGGCGAGTTTGGCTGCGGGTTTTTAATATTCCCCTCAAATCAGGGACCGATTTGGATCAGCATTTCCAACACAATTTAGCCGTCCATGGACGACTGGTGGATATATGGCCAATCAATGACTTTAGGCAATGCATTATGTAGAAATGAAAAACTACAGTATCACTGGTCTTCTCGGCCACATTTGAGTATCTGGGCTTTAAAGGCTGTTCATATCTGTCACTCCTGGGTCTCCATAGAGTTCCTCCATACACATAATAAACCAGCTTCAATGATCAGCAGTGGTCCTTTGAGCTGGTTAAAGAAAACCTCCCAGGAATTTGACAAGTTCTTTTTGCTTTGCTGTACTCCTTTGAAGTTTACTTGATGTGAACAAATAAAGATATGCTTTTGAAGCCCCTTGTCAGGGTATCGACGATGACGTTTTAATTCCTTAAATGTGGAAGGATAGCAACCCCCCAGTATCAAACAGTGCAGTGTCAACCATGTTACTGATCAAAATACATGAAAACCAAACTTGAACTGTGCAAAAAACCCTGCCGTGATGCAGGACCAAGCACTCGCGCTGAACCCTTTTTCAAACCTTAACAGTCATGACATAATCGGAACATGTACATTTACATAGCTGACCTCACTAACTCGCGCTTGCATATTTTTTCACGCTGGATTTGAAGTGAACAGCAGTTCTGCAAAGCTGTCGCCCCCTGGTTAAGATTCTGAGCCATAAATATCCTTGTCCTCTCATTGCTCGGAGTGTGTGTGTGCACGGGGGAGACAAGATTCAACATTTTGTGTGCTTAGACTGGTCGTGTCTAAAAATGAGATTCAAGTAGTTTTCCGTCAGTGTAGGACGTGATTAAGTTGTATTGTTTACGAGAATGAAAGATGTCCCTATCATCAGCTCATTTTCCACTAGGCTATAATGACTATCATTTTCTTGCCTTTCTCCCCAGACTTTTTGCAAAGTTGATTTTCTGACTTTGCGCATATTTGGCAAATCCATTGCTTGGAAACAATATGATTTTCTGGTTACATATGATGGCAGAATCCCCTGCAGTTACGCATATGGTAAAATTGGTGTACTGCAATTAAAAAAAAAGTATTTAACTCTAATCATTTTTTTTTTTTTTTTTAAGTGTGGCATTAAAAAACCAAGTAAGACTGTGAATATCTGGAAGACAGCACTCCTCTCAAACATGCTCAGTTCTGCCGATTTTTCCCCAGTGCTCTGTAAGGGAGAGAAAATAGATAAAACAAAATCCTTTTCTTCCTCCCTGTTTCTGTCTCCTCTGTGTTCTGCCTATCGACAATAAATCAGACCACTCTCTGCCCTGTGACTGCAATATTTCCGTTTTCATAACTCTAGCCCCTCCCCCAGGTGGACGAAGATAGACGCTCCGGCCCGCTCCTCTGAGTTGTGACATTTGAGTAACACCTTCATTTGTGCCGTTTGCCTGAACATTGACTGTTCCCTTGGCAACAGTAGACACTATCAACAGTAATAAAAAGTGATTGTGAGTAGTTGTTTTATTTATTTATCTCTCTCTCACTCTCTCTCGCTCTCGCTCTCTCTTTCGGTTACTTGCCGAATGATTAATTCTGTTTTACCTTTTCCCAGCAGATTTCTCATTACTTTTTTTTTGGTATTAAATAAGGTCATTAAGGCACTTTTCATTTTCCCAGATAGGGAAAAACACAACCCACCCTGCACTGGTCTGACCGCATAATAAAACACTCAGCTGGCAAATCCCTGCCCCACTCCATCAAATGGAAAACGTGCAGCGACAGATGGACACGTGAGGCTGCTGCAGGCCACTGAATAAGAGGACTGAACAGCAGCAGGGAACTGGAAGCATTGGAGCATCTTTGAGTGTGCGCGTGTGTGTGTGTGTGTGTGTGTTTGTGTGTGTGTGAGAGAGAGAGAGAGAGTTGAAATTGATTACTGATTAAAATAAAGCCTCTCTCGTGTGAAATACGAGCGATGCAATGTGTTGTGCCACACAGTCCTTGTTGTCAGTTTGTTCAATGCATCACATAATATATCAAAAGATGTTCTCTCTTTTTTCTTTAGCTGTCCATAAAGGAGAAGCCTTCACTGTTTGCTGAAATGTGACAGTTTATTAGTAAACTGCCACATATGCTACACTGTAGTCTTTGGATTAATACACAGCGACTAAGAGTGAAGTTCACAGAGTAGTGTACTGAATACCTAGAAATGCTATGGTTAATGTTATTTTCCTGTAAAATTGTTTGTTTCAAAATTTGTCTTTAAACTTGAAGGGTGCGGGTTTGAATAGCCAGTGGGGCACTATAATATATAAATGCAACCTGCATTTCAGCAAGTAAATAGTTGAGTACTATTGAAACTTTTACCTAGTATACATTAAAAATATTTTCATTTAATTGTCTCAACATATACTTATGACAAATTAAATTTAGTCTTATGATGCTTAGTTCTACTCATCAGTCCCTTATGATTAGACAGTCAACAAGCTGCATTGCCAATGAAAATTGTCGAATTTGAGAGTTCATGAACAGAAAAGCTGATGCATCCTCTGTGTTTTTTCAAAGCTGACATTTTTTTGGTCACATATTGATTTCCAGCCTGGTCTCATGCCCTTGGTGTCTCAACCTTTTCATGGGAAGGGCAAGAGACCAGGTTACATTCTCCAGTTTCATATATTTTCTAATGACAATGCGTCCACGCTTGGGGGTATACAAGAATATATAAAACTGCACTCCAGTTAGAACATTTATGCTGTAAATGCCAGCTGTGGCAAAAAGCTCTTGCCTCTGAAGTTATCATCAGCTGCCTTATGCAGCTGGGGGTTATTACGACAGTGACATGTGACCACTTTCTCTCTCAGATCACTATCTACTTTGAAAAGACTATGTTGTTTCTCCTGACAAATTTTCCTATTGAACTCAATGGAAAACTAAGTCAGGAGAAGAAACCCTTCAAGTTATCCATCCATATCTACTGCATATATGGCAGCTTTAAGGCTTGTTTGATACGTCTGACCCTTGATGACTTAGGGCCATTTAGCCAACCATGTGTTCCATACTGTTCCAGTGTAATTTACAGCTAAATCTAGTCCCACCCCCCAATTCCCACCATGCTAGAGTACAGAACCAAAATAACAAAAAAATTGTTACTGTCCAATGAATTATGGTGCTCATTGTATTATGTGAACAATTGTATTACTATTTTTTCATTTATTTATGCTTTTTTTGTAAAACTAACTTGGAGTAGTGCTGCAGAGAATTAATTGATGCATGAGGATCCAGCTATGGTCACAGCCAGCCCGCATATACTGTACATAGCTTCATTGCCGACAAAGCCCATTTGACAAAGTTAGCATTCCTTCTTTATAATTTTGTCCGTGGCTGACTTTGTGTGCCGTTGGCTAAAACCAAATGAATGGGTAATGTATTATGTTGGCTCCCAAATTAACTTTTATTATATGCTTTGAACAGGTTACTAAATCACTGCTCTTTGTCCGAAGGCGAACACCCAGGTTTATCATTCATCATTGAAAGAAAAGGCAATTCCTGTTTCACACCCCACTTCTGGTTCTCCCGTAGCCCAGCTTTTGTTTAGAGAAAGATGGAGTTCACCGGAGAACTTTTAACAAAACAGACATCATCTGTTAGGATGCCATTGTGTCCTCTCAGAATCATTGTGAAGCACAAAGCCAATACAACGTTACCTAACACATTAGCATTGCCTAGCAACCAGTGCTTCCAACAGAACAGGATGGGGTTGCTGTGATTCCAGGGCCTTGAGAAGACGTTCACAGACATGTTCACAGACATGACAGATTGTCTAGACCAGATGGTCAGCTCTGTACTATTAAAATTGAAAGCTGTCTTTATTATTGAAGCTGAAATAGTCAAATCTGATACATTATCTCTATTAAGGGGCTTGACCAAAATCAATAGCATAACAACTGCCGTTTTAACGTCGGGCTCACATGTTCCTGAATATTAAAAAAAAATGTAATGTGGCCCAAGAAACAGTAACCTGTAACCAAATCTACGGTACACTACATGGCCAAAAGTATGCGGACACCCCTTAGTCTGGGGCTGTTTTTCATGGTTCAGGCTAGGCCTCTTAGTTCCAGTGAAGGCAAATCTTAACGCTACAGCATACAATGACATTCTAGACATTTCTGGGCTTCCAACTTGGTGGCAACAGTTTGGGGAAGGCCCTTTCCTGTTTCAGCATAACAATGTCCCCGTGCACAAATCAAGGTCCATACAGAAATGGTTTGTTGAGATTGGCATGGAAGAACTTCACTGGCTTCCACAGAGCCCTGACTTCAACCCCATCAAACACCTTTGGGATCAATTAGAAAGCCAACATCAGTCGCCCAACATCAGTGCCCGACCTCACTAAAGCTCTTGTGGCTGAATGGAAGCAAATCCCCGCAGCAATGACCAAACATCTAGTGGAAAGCCTTCCCAGAACAGTGGAGGTTGTTATAGCAGCAAAGGGTGGACCAACTCCGTATTAATGCCCATGATTTTTGAATGAGCTGTTGAAGAGCAGGTATATACTTTTGGCTATGTAGTGTACTTAAGATAGTAGTAAGTAGCAAGGAAGTAAAGTGGATGTCTGTTTACAATAGATAATCTTTGCGACCTTAACGTGACAGCTTTCAGAGGAATGCAATCCTGTGAAATCTTTTCACCCACACATACACACACAAAAGCAGGCGCGGCGCCAGGATTTCAATTATGGGTGGGCCAACGTAATTTTGGATGGGCCTTTAATTACAGAAGTTAATACTAACAGTAATAGAGCTGAAAATTATTCCTGCCCAACCTGATTGTCTATGTACTGTAGTGCCTGAAAGCATACACCGTTAATGTTGAGACACGAGCAGTTGCGAAGAGCTTTGACAGCGCAGTGTGCAGCTCTCTCTCCTGTTAAAAGTTAATGTAGCTCACCCAGTATGCGCCAAATGCGCTCTCTCTCTCTCTCTCCCTCTCTCTCTTCCCCGCTACAATCAAATAATAATCCAGCCAGATCATTCAAAAAAATGGTATTCACTAAATAGACTTAAAATCTCAGTGAAACGAATGAATGAGGTAGTCACATAATTTACAGAAAAAAATGATTATTTTTGCGTGTGTGTGTGTTAGTTATTCACTGGTCTGACGGACCCGAGGGTCCGGTCGTGAATAAAAATGCATGAAAAGCCAAATCCTTTAATTACAGATGTCGTATTTATTTTCAACTAATTGACAGTGACACATTTCGTTCACGTTTGGCATTCTTAATAAAATATCTCATAACATAAACACAAGAAAACCAGTAGCCTCAGTAGTATAAGGTAACAAATGGTTAGACAATGTTATTTAGGTTTTGTTAAACCATTGCTGCCGACATTTTGCCATCGCTTAGATAAACCATAATAACAGTGTTATTATAACACTCCAGAACAGAAAAACAGAAAAAATGCTGCGAGGAATGAAAGAAAAAAAGAAATCCTTATTGCTGTTGTCAACAAGTCTCATCTGTGTTTCTAATCTCACATCTGTCTGTGTTACTCCCTATAGAAGTAGTCGGCGGGGTTTGCTTTTGAATATGTCAATGATTTCATCATAGTCCAGATTTACAGTAAGATCCTTTTCAAACGTTAACAGACAGAGAGAGTTCAGGCGTGTGGTGAGCATAGAGCTCCTAGTGGCAGTTTTTATTCTCTTAACGCTGGAGAACACACGCTCAACTGTACATGAAGTCATGGGTAGTGTGATCAGTGCTTTTAAGAAGCGATTAACATGAGGGAAGACTTCCTCACTGCATATGTCCATCACATCAAAAAGAGTTTTAAAAGTCTTTTAACGTACTTGAAAAGCGACGTCTGTTGTGCCATGTTTATCTGTAGCTATAGCATCAGTTTTAACTCCACTGAACCATCTGCCCGCCATCCGCCTGGCGCCTGCCCGATAACATTACGTGCTGACGTACGGAGAGAAGGTAAAATCGCCTGTTGTGACTCGTGATTGGTCCAGACTTCATACATGATACTAACCTATTAAATTTTTATATAGGAAAACGTTTTTAATCTTTATTGTGGATTCAAATGTTAATTTTAATAATTAGAATTATTTTAAATTAGAAATTCAGAAAAAAAAAAGATTCTGTCTGTCATTTAGGGTGGGCCAATAGTAAAAGTGGGTGGGCCCAGGCCCGTCAGGCCCACTCCTGACGCCGCGCCTGCACAAAAGTACTCTTTTCATTTATTTATTTATTTTTGTTGCTTTATTCAGACGGAAGGAGAAAGCAGAAATGGTAACAAATCGAGAAGGGATCACATCGCAGAGCTTAGAGGGTGCCACGGCGGGGAATCGAACCCCCGTCCGCGCAGGATATCTCGTCCAGATGTATCCTCTAAAAAAATTATGTTGTCACTCATTTATGGGGGTATTATTGTTTCAAAAATAAATAAATAAATGTAACTGATCCACAAATAAATGCACCTGACCCACAAATTAATTCAACTGATTCACAAATAAACGCAACTGATTCACAAATAAATGCAGCAGATCCACAAATTAATGCAACTGATTCACAAATAAATTATGCTGATCCACAAATAAATGAAATGGATTCATAAATAAACGTGACTCAGTCACTCAGACATTTATTTATTTATTTTTGAAACAATAATACCCCCATACTCATTCCAGCTTTACTTGCTTTTCTGAAGGCAAACTAATTCATTTGTCATTCAATAATTTTTTTTTTAATTGCACTATGCAGGATTTTCACTGAGAAAATATAATAAAATAACCATGCTCAGTCATATCTATGATGCACTGGCAATCAATGTTGAAAAGCAATAAATTGCTGAAACCTTGCTCCTCTTGCTGTATTTATTATTCTAAGATTTGCAAGGGGTTTCCATGTTTTCTGTTGAACCTGTCAGTAATGTTACCTCTAGCTTTGAAGCTCGATGGGCAATGTTGGGTAGGCTACCTTTTGTATCGAAATAATAATGATGTAATATTACATTGTATTTGAGGAAGTAAATAATATTTGTATAACCTACAAATGTCTTCATGAAAAAGTAATTTATTTTCCAAGGGTATTAGCTAGCTTAGCTATGGCAGACATGGTCTGCTAATGTTATTCATTTCTCATATGATTCCCTCTTTACATCCCAGTTCTAAATTAATGTTCAGAATAATGTTAGCTAAATACCAAACAAGCGCACCCTTTTTTTAAGCCAGACATTCAGGGCAGTGAGTTGGCTGAATTTCTCTCTGCCACGGTTTAAAACAGGATGTGGGCCTGAGATCACAAGCCTGCAATTGGCTCTGATACAATAATATCATGTAATAAAATTGTCCTTTAAAACTTCCAATTTTCTCAACCTGGCATCATGTGTGTCCGCCTGAATGATTGCAGCTTTAGCGGAGTGTTTTTAAATGATCACCAGAGCTTGTTGTTCCATGTCATCCACGGTAGGCCTACATGTTAAAGTCCTTAAAACCACGGCAACAGCTGAGCACTTCAAAACAATTTGAAAGTTTTATTTCATCATTATAACACTGCCCCCCGTGACCCTGACCAGGAATAAGCGGGTTAATGGATAATGGATGGATGGATATAACACTGCCTAATGTTACCATCCATAGAGAACAAAACATCTTATTTTCATTTTATCCTTAACTCGCTTAACATTTTGTTCAAAAGTGTCCCCCCCCCCCCCACAACGTTGCTGAGCGGGACGGGTATATGACAGAGAAGGAGACTTATTTGATTGTAAACACAGGACCACTACAAGGCTGAAAATGGCCACTGCATAGGGCACCTTTAAACTCCAAACTGTATTGTTCCATTGTGGAGTCAGGAGTCCCAGGGTTGATGCCCATAGCATCGCCAGAGGAGGTACGGTTTCCGTTGGCAGGGTCTCCAATTGGCATAAAAAGACAAGAGCGACTGAGCGAGTACTGGATTTTGCTTGATCAGGCGCTTGCGGCCTCCTCTCGCTTTTGGCGACTGGTCCTCAGGCGCTGTGACTGTGTAGCTCAGCTCGAAGAAGAAATGGCAGTGCTAGCGTGCTCCACTAAAGGAAAGGTCACACATGCTAATCTAATCTCTCAAACTGACAAGAGGAATTTGTGCCCAAAGAGTGGGCCTAGCAACATGACCTGGGATTTCAAACTGCCGCAAATATGAAATGTAAAAAAAAGCAACAAAAAAAAATAAATTGAAAAAGAAAATAATTCCGAAAATAAACAACAAAAATACCACAGCATGTAACCACGTCAAGGCCTTAAAGGTCTCAGGATCTCAACACTCACTCTATACTCAAACACAAAGAAACGAAGCAAGACAAAAATACATATGAACACCAGCTGATGCTTGCTGCACTGGAACATTTTTTTCTTTCTTTCTTTCTTCCCGTGTTTCTGTTCCAGTCTTCTGCCGCGTGTTCCTCGTCCATGTAATCTCCCCTTTCTTCGCTTGGCAGAGATTTAGACGAAGGTCAGATTCAATTTGCAGAGCGGGGGGATGTGCGATGCGTCCGGCCTTGTGCAGACTACTTATCGACTGGGTGAAGATTGAATACAGCAATCTGTCCTGCTTCCCAGCCATCTCCACTGCATTCCCATTACTGAGCATGAGCTGGTGCTGGCTTCTGCAATCACTTACATGTCTGTCTATCTATAGATGGTCACTCAGCAAATAAGGTGCTACCACATCCTTACTATATATATATATATATATATATAATATGAGCTACCCACTACACCATGTAGCTCAAAGCCCAAGTAACCAGTAAAATCAGAAAGGGAACAATTCCTTGGCCAGGAAGGATCTGAGTCAAAGTATAAATAAACTAATTTTGAGGCATCTTCATTGAAGCTTCATATAATAATGTTGGTATGTAACGTTGGTATGTATTAACACCTGCAAGCTTTATGTACGCAGGACTTATTGGTATGGCTGGGCACTGGAACAGTTGAAAAGCTCTGTTAACCAAGCCATGCATAAGACTCATCTCTCCTTAAAATAAATGAACAAATACATAAATAAGTAAGTAAATAAATAACATGAGCTGGGATGACACATCTGACTGTGTGTGCTGTAACCTGCACTGTACTGAACTCCCCTTGTTCTGGATTAGAGGGATTTCAGGGTATGCAAATGCATCCTCCCATCATCACAGAACGGTCTTTTAGCAGTACTTCAATTTGCCCTGGTGGGATGCGTCAAGGGCGGGATGTGGACAACCAGGGGACTGAAGCAGAATGGATGGTAGACAGAAAGAGAGACAATTACAAACGCTTATCGGGTTTGGAGAATTAATAATATATATATATTTGTATTACCAAATATGCTTCACCGCTGAGCATGTGATAACTGTAAGTGAATAGCACTTTCCTCTACATCCAGAAAGTGTACATGGTTGTCAATCCTTGGGAGTTCCTACACATGCTTGAGAATTACTGAACTGTAGCTGTGTTTCAAACGCAAAAGAGCAATAATCCTTCCCTCCTGCTCACTTGCCAGATGTTGAATTAAGAAACTCAGAAGGCCAGCTACATTTAGACATAACTGCAACTCTTCTCCCAACCAGGTATCATGCCGTATGGTACCTCTGTTCATCGCTACCTGGTATTATGCATTGGTGTAGTCATGGAACTCCTTGTACCCTAGGTTGTGCATCTATTGTAGGAAACATGAATGTTTCTCCTCATAGCATTACTCATCATGCATACTGTGACTCAAAGTAGAGTTTGGGTTGCCAGTATTTAACAACTGGGGGTTGTACTTGACACACCAGGTATTATAGTTTATTCTGATATTCGGTTGTTAGGCACCCTCAATATTTTTCTCTAGGGTTATTTTCTCGACTTTATTATGCAAAACGTATCCCTCTTTTTCAGCACAAACTAGCCTGAAAAGCCACAATGAATATGCATCAGAAAAATCAAGATTTCCATCTGGCGCCAATCATATGAATCGGCACGTGCATAACGGCTCTCTTTCCGCCCAATCGCTCTGACATCTGCAGGCTCCTGCGCGGACACTGTGATTTCAGTAAAAGGAGAGAGAGAGAGAGAGAGAGAGAGAGAGAGAGAGAGAGAGAGAGAGAGAGAGAGAGAGAAAGAGACTGTGTCTCAGACAAAAAAAAACAGGGAGAACAGAACAAATAAATCATTCATCACCGTTATGCAGGTTTCCTGTCCCCGGTTTTTGAGGTGGGTTCTTATTTCCGGAGGGACAACACACTTGCAGAAATGGCCGTGGCTGCAGTAGCAGACCAGGGGGGGACCTTGATAAATATGCTTATCGTCCCATTTGCAAATTAAATGATGCCTGACTGCCAGCTAATTCCATTACCTCACTGTTGTGACCAGAATAAATCCTAACTAGTCTGTGCGTCCACCCAGAAACATGGCTCCTGCAGGAGGATCCATTCAATATATCACACCCATAACAACAATCATGTGGTTTGTTGCTTTGTATTATTAATGAATTAATAAGTTAATTTAATTCTCTAGTTCTCCATGCCTAATTATCCATCTTAATAGCAGCATCATCTTAGTGCAAGACTTGACAAAAGGAAACTAAAACTTTTTGGGCCATTGGGTGTCCAGTTGAAGTATTTATTCTCCACGCAGTGTTGAACTCAAGGTCTATAATTGAATCCTGACCTTAGCGGTGGCAACTGTGAATGCTTGACTGCTGTGCTTCCTTGCGGTTTCACAGGTGCCGGCATTCGGCCCGAGCCACCCGCGTAATTAGACTGGCGCTCCAGCACGGTGGAGCAGTTCGGACTGCAGTTTGGCGGCTAGCTAAACGCACTCTGAGGACTTACGTGCTCTTCCAGAAGTGATGGAGGATATCACAGTGACTACAGGCATCCAAGTACAAATGTGCTTTCCAGAACTGAGAAAAAAAAACAAAATGGAAAAAAAATTAATAATCTATTCAAATAATAAGCAACCAAACAAATAATGAATGTATAACGTGCAGTAGCACGCAGTTCATCAACACAGATGCTTAAAAGGACAAGACATACACACAAGTGCCTAATTTGTCGCTCTCCCTCAAACACTGCACTTCTGATCATTTGCCATAACAAGACCATTGCCCATTTGATCCAATTATAATTGATAAAGTTTGGTTTTGGTTGCTACTTACATGTTAAACTCCAAATTTCGCCCGTCAAATATCTCAGCTGTTTTAGCACCAATTTCCAAGCCACTTGATATCTCGACATAAAACAAATATGGGAAACGGTTTGTTAAGCTGTTTTCATACAATTAAGTACATAAAAAAATTTGCATTTAGAGTTTTTTTTCCAACGACCTAGCTCAAATTCTATGTCTAAAGTAGACATAGCGATATGTCGGGCGTGACATGGACTAATACTTGGGATGGGATTCTTCATCACCTAGCCAGGTCTGCACAATGCACACTATGGGAGTAAAGTTAACACGCAGAACAGTTGTAATGTAATAATAGTATTATGTGGGTTAACGTTAGCTGAGCAAGCACGATATGTTTCTAAATGCAAAATGTTTCAAACAAATCCTTCATTATCCCTATCCACGGTGGCCCCCTAGTGGTTGTCGTCAACGTCTCAATTATGCTTATTATGTAGGCTATATAGGCTACTTTATGTGACTATTCTGACAAATATTTATTCTGTTGCAAATTTCTGAATGGTACAGCCTCTTCTTCAATTTGAGCTTTAAACCATGGATGTGCAGTGAACAGTTTTTGAGGTACTGACACTGCAACGAGACGAGGAGAAACTGTATGAAAATTGCCTCTAATGGGCCAAAGCTAATAGGGTTAAAGCTAAGTAGAATTTTTGACAGATTAGTTATCAAATTTGAAAAGAGCACAAAATAGCATTTTTATTTAATTACAATATATCTTTTATTGTTTGTCATGATTCAATCTGTTTTATTTCCAATGTGTTATGGAATTTGTAATGTTATGTTATTATGTTATAGGCTATGTTATATTTGTAATGTTATGCTATTATTATGTTATAGGCTATGTTATATTTGTAATGTTATTTGGTATTATTCTGGTCTATTAGGGTGCTCTCGAGGCACATTGATTGAACTTTCTAGCAGTTTCTCATGATTGTGTAATGTTTATTCATGATAATTACTGTTTATTATGATGATTACATTATTTTATGTAATGGACACCTTCCGGAGAAAAAAACCCTGGGAATTAATAACAAAAAACTACATTTTAAGTGTGAAGTTTGGCTTGGTCAAAAGCCACAAAAGACAGGAAATTCAAATGAGCACCACCGAGCCAAACAGCTCTCTACACTATCAGGGATTTCCAGTACTCTGTTTTTTTTTTTTTCTGTTTCTGACTGCTATACAGTTCTGTAGCTACAGTATGTTGGTCTACTGTATTTCAAACAACATGTACTCATCACTGGTTCAAACCTTCTCTCAAATTCATACTCTTCATAAGTGGCCTACGACTGCAGCATTAGGCTATAGAGGTCCCACTAGAGTATACTATAGATCTATAATTCACATTTGTACATTAACGGCAGCACAATAGTGTATATTTCTGTTTGTGATGCTGCTTGTTTTACAGAAGAAGACTGTGTACACACTTGAAATGTAAACAGACTGAAAGATTTAGATCCACCATTCAAAAGCTACCTCCCAATATTATCACAGCTATCAATATTGGTATGAGGCATAAGAGGAATAGAGAAATAGCTTACAGAAAACTGCAGTAGGGAAATACAGGTCACTATCATGGGTGGCAGCACATACTCTTAGAGTATGAATTAGGCTCTTTGAGAGAAGGTTTGAACCAATCTGCCCAGTGATGAGTACATGTTGTTTGAAATACAGTAGACCAACATAGCTACAGAACTGTATAGCAGTCAGATATTTAAAAAAAGAGTACTGGAAATCCCTGATAGTTTAGAGAGCTGAAGTTTGGCCTGGTGGTGCTCATTTAAATTTTCTGTTTTTTTGCGGCTTTTGACCAAGCCAAACTTCACATTTAAAATGTAGTTTTTTTGTTTTTAATATGTACTTACAATGTTTCAATTCACCAGCCTGTATGATTTACCTTACACTGGGGGTCAGTCCGTGTTTATCAATGGAAATAAATGCAGAGAGAGGCAGGCAGGCAGTCACTTATGGATATTTAACAGGGGGTGGTTGTGGGGGGGGGGGTGTTATGTATGACCTCCGTGACAGAACGATAACACAGACCATGCTTCGGCAGTCATGATACATATTAATTGCCAGTCAAGGGCAGGTAAATGTCTAGGATTTTGCTAACACTCTCTTCCTTAAAGGCGCAGCCAGTCACTGATGTTTAAGTACAATTTATGAGGCCGTACACCCAATGCTGTGTACTCTTCCTAGAGTTCTCAGTTTCAGCCCGAGCGCAACGGGGCCCGTTCTAACGAAAAAACACTACTAAATTATATTACAGCATGGCAAACATTAAAACTTAAAACATTACTACAAATATAATTGCTTACTTTCGGCAAAATTGGTTTACTCTGCTGCTCTCAATTACTAAATCTGTTAAAAACTCAAAAACAGTAGGCTAAAAACACAGCTAGTTTGTGCTTTCGTTCCTGCTTGCTCGCTCCTTCTCTCTCTCTCTCTCTCTCTCTCTTGCTCTCTCTCACCCCGTTGTGCTGTGATTTGAGCTGCCGCCTACATAAATTGTGCAGTCTTTTCTGGCAATAACCGATTCTTGTTTTTTTTGTTTTTTTCGGGTTTGGTCGGTCTCAGGCTCAGTATTGTATGTGATGATCTCGGGCGAGCCGGGCTCGGGCTTCAACTCACTCTGGTCGGTTCGGTTCGGGTTTGAATTTTCAGGCCCGGTGAGAACTCTACCTCTTCCTAAACGCGACCTTTTCTCTTGGACACACGCGCCAAGGGAGAGGCGTAGCTGGCGTGGCAGAGAAACACCGCCGATGCACGTGGCGGTGGATGGCACTCTGTCCCTCTCACACTCCCAGTACATTAGCCGTCATGCCCTTCAGGTTCACAGAGAGCACCAGGAGTTGACCAGATATTTTAAAGTACCCTACGCGTGACAGAGCAGTCATTCATCCATTTTACCTGGTTTGACACACACGGGGAGAGAAAATAGATTAGACTGACACCCTTCTAAAAATACCTCACCTCCTCCGCTAAATACTCAAGAACACGATTCAGCGGAGATAAGTTCATTGGTCTTTTGACAGATTTAAAGTTGCTTTCTTATTGGTTACAGCAGCATGAAAGAGCATTGCAGCTGGACACCCACATATAACACGACTCGAAAAGGACACGGTGAAAATAAATGATCAAACAAACAAAATATCATATCAAACAGGAGTCTGGCAATAAATAGCATGCTATTAACTCGGTTTATTTATGAAAAAGAGTATAATAAAAGCACAATAGCACACCATTGAACTCAAGACCCCCATAGCCCCCAACATTAATCTCAAATGTATAAATATGGTCACCATGGACTTATCCACTTTTGACACTGCAAAGTTGAATTTACTCTAATCCATTTTAGCTTCCGCTTATATTACAACACCTAAGCTGATTGTATTAAACCTTACACACTTATGAATGCACTTGTTTTTCAACGTGGCTTAAAAAGAGATGCAAAATGGCAGTCGATACTGGCTCTCCACGGTTTCTGAGAAGTCCTTTCTGTGGATCTTTGAATACTTTCACATCACATAGTGGCAAGTGCATAATGCCCGTTTAACCTGAATGGCTGTTTACATCAAACAGCAGTACAAAAGATTCCCATTTTGCCCTGAGCCATTTCATCCCTTTGCATGGCAGAAGTTTTAGTCGTTCACCGCTACGTGACCTTCTTTTTTTTTTCTTCTTTTCTTTTTTGCAGCGGCAGCAGCAGCACAATTTCAAAAAGCTCTGTTAGGAAAAAAGCTAATTAAGCACACCAAAATGGATTAGGATTTTAAAAATTGTGTAGTTCCTGTGTCACAGAAAGAGGTTTTTGACATTTGTTTGGAAAAAGTACGACTATTGCCATCTGTATTCTATTTAATTTGAAGAAAAACTTTTTGTTTGTTTGTGATTTGTTTCCCAGTGGGGCATATTAAGGGGCATACAAGTAGCTTTGGAAGACTGAATTTTGCAATTGAATCCAATCTGAATCATTTTAGGATTCAATCAAATAAATCAATTAGAATATGGTACTCAGCAGAGCGCTACCCACACTATGTAATTGTCAAGATATTCCAGTTCTACATGTCAGATATTCAGCAATAGATAATCATTTATTCCATGCCCTGCATGTCAGGAGATGCATTCTCATGACTGTATCTGAAATTGGACAGGAGATATGCCTTTTTAAATTCTAGCCACTGTTCAGCATTTTAGGTAGTTATAGCGGCATCATGTGGCTAATTAGCTCTATATTTGTCTAGCGGCCATTAACTGAACCCCCGTTCAACTCCATTGGCGTAGGTAATAAATAGGTATTTAATATACAAAGGGACCAATGAAAGTAATAGAATAATCATGGATTCCTATGATTCTGCTGTTCACTAACATAGTAATTCATGGCCAAAAACTGGCATCGTCTCCCTAATACTTATCAGTTATAGAACAAGAATGTATGCCAGATCCATATTTCGGATCTTCACCAAAAGTTAATAATTTCTTCCATGCCCCAATACTGACTTGTTTCACATGAGGAGATGCACACATTTCATGACTGGAAATTGGATATGCCTGTTCAAATTCAAGCCACTATTAAGCATTTTAGCTGGTTGTCACACCACCACAAGGCCAATGAGCGCTCTTTTAGTTCAGTGGCCGGAAATGAGCCCTCCAGCAGCCCCATTTTGTTTGATTGAACCAATAATGCCACATAGCCAATCAGCACTGAGCTCTACAGCACCCCCATGTGTTTGACTGGGCCAATAATGTAGGGAGGCGTGTCAAACTCCAGTCCTGTGTAAAAAGTTAATCAGTTCTTCTTTGCCCCTTGACCAACCTTTCCATAAAGTTTTGTGGAGTTACGTGAATCCTTTCGGAAGTTTTTTTTTTTTTTTTTACTTTCAAGATTTTTATTGTCTTTTCGTCTGACCATACCAATCCAACCTTACTTTGGCATCCACAACAATTTCACACAAACAAATATCAAAACACAAACGACTTGTAATATCCACATCATATTTGAGGGGCGAAACAAAAAAATAAGTAAAATAAGGGAATGAAGGCAGTTGTTACACAGTACAGTTCAGTACTGGACTGGACCCAAACGCAAGACTCTGAGACAGACTGGAAGAAAACTCCACCAAGGAGTGTATGTATGTAGCAAGACTACCCACACAGGGCAGCAGACAGGCTAAAGCGAAGTCCAGGGACAGGCAGGGGTCAGAACCGGGGAATCTGTCAGAGCAGGGGATCAGGAGGGCAAAGGGCAGGAGCAGGGCTAGAATGAGGAAGGCAAGGCAGGCAGGAAAACAGGAGCTGGGCTGGACGGGAATGGGCAAGGCAGGCAGGAGAACAGGAGCTGGGATGGACGGGAATGGGCTGGACAGGAGCAGGCTGGACAGGCAGGAGAAGACGAACTGGACGGGTACACAGGACTGAACACAGGGTCGAGGAGCAGGTCGGGAACAGGCAGGAAACAACAAAAACGTTGGAAGGTAATATGACAAGCACAAGGCAGGGCACAATATGATCAGGCACAGAACAAAGAAACTGGGGAGATTACATGCCAGATTACTGACGAGACAACGAGGAACAGGTGAGATGAGAACACATGAGGAAACACAATTCAGGTGCAGGGAAGTGGAGACATAAAATGGAGGGAGAGAGGGAAAACACGGTACGGAATGCACATAGAAACGAAAAACCAGGAAATCGGGACAGAGGCACGGGACATGACAAGTTACTACTTAGCTGTTTTATGTGCAGTAGGCAGGGCCATTGCTGTGTACATAGCTTGTCATTTCCTTGATATCAGAACTAGGAAAGTCAACTCGGTTTCATGTTTGCACAAACAGGTGTGTGCGTGTGTGTGTGTGTGTGTGTGTGTGTGTACTGTAAACCCATGAGAGTAACGATAGCTTCCTAAAACAAGCAAGCCAGCTAATATGATGTATTTTCTACCCTCATATCTGTCTTCAGTCGCCACACCAATAGCTGTCTCTCACAGAAACACAATCACTGTCGTGTCCAAAGTGTGACTGGCCTAACTAAAATGTTTCAGTTTATCCATTCAGCAGTCCATACATCTTGTGTGGCAAACGCTAGCTACACTAATCACAGATCTGTTGAAATAATAGGTTGCCGGCAGTTAACTTCCTTGGAAATAGGATCTATTAAACAGGGCTGTGCTGAGACCTTTAAAGGGGCAGGTGCTCAAAATGAGAAAAGGGCACACAAACACTAAGTTATTGTACAGACTATATTTTATCAAAATTAACAAATGAAAATTCATTATAGCAACAACAATAATACAAATATATATTTTTTTTTTATCAATGCTATTGCATTCCTGGATTGACCTAGTCATTCTAATTTTCACGTGAACCTTGCGATTTGAAGCCAGGCCGCACTGTGGCCGTATGAAATACCATCAGAAGCGAGCCATTAGTGTCAACTTGCCATAAGGATTTGATTACCATTACAATGCTTAGCCATTATAAATGGTTTGCCTTAAGAACAGAGAAATAAGCCCAACATTCCACCAGATATACATAGCCTATAAAGCAGAATAAGCTTTGCCATAAGAAATTAACCCAGCAATCCAGCGATATGCAATATCCAGCAACCCATCAGATATGCAATATGAAGCGGCAAGGTGAAACTTAATAGCAGCAGCTTTACGATGCATGAGAGCTCCTGAGCCTTTGGGCACGATAAAGGTTTGTTTTGTTAAAGCTATGAGACGTAAGCAGATATCCAATGCCCAGAGTCTTCCCAAGATTTTCAGAAATCCCAAGCACATTTCGATTTGTTCCCCTCATCAAGTATTGTCTTATGTTTTGTGGACTGTCTTATGACAGTTAGGTTTTGCTCCTGAGAGGGCGAAAAACCAAATAAAAAACCTCCCGTCAGCAAGAAGGTGGCCAAATTAGCTAACCGGCTGCTAGCCGGAAATGCGCGCCTACGGCAGGTACGTGCGGAGCAGCAGTTGAAGTAGCACCTGTGCAGAGGGAGTGATTTGCGGAAAACCAGACCCATGGTAGAATTGACTTCCGTTGAAATAGCCTGAAAGACTTATACAGGAGCAAACGGTGCTGGCAGCAGGCAGGAAGTGAGCGTCAAAATGAAGTCCGGTTTTTGCCCCTTGCTTTTAGAGTGTAAGCTATGCACCAACAGTGCCCCACCAGCACCAGTTGCAGAGACCGCATACACCAATGCAGCCTCCAAATGCATATAAAATGCACACAAATGCCGCTTTATAGCTTCAGAGCAGATAGCGCACACACTAGCATTTATTTTAGTTAGCTGCAGAGAGCACATAAGCTAAAGGTCTTACGCATTGCCATACTCATTTACAAAAATAAATCGCATGTTGAAAACAAAATGCAAGCTCCTTTATTGTTCATAAATCTTGCACATCAAATTCTAAATTAATTTTGCAAAAAGGCAGCATTTTTCAGCATTTTTTTGGAACGTGTTGCAGGCATCAAATTTGTAATTAGCGTATATTTACAAAAATCAATAAAGTTGATAAGGTAAAACATTCAATATCTTTTCTTCATACTGTTTTCAATTAAATATATGTAAAATAGAATTTACAAATCACGGCTTTCATCATCATACTATCCCAACTTTTTTGGAATTGGGGTTTGTACAATAAACATAATTCTTCAAAAGTCCTGTACCAAATTTGAATATAAAGGTGTTGTGTGGGGTCATTTGTGGGGTAGCTGTATAAAATGTAAGAAAATATATACTGTAACCTTTTTTATTGTTTATCTCAGAATTTTTCAAGCTCTAAAATGTGATGTTTCATCGCAGATTTTTAATATTTATGAATAAAAGGCTAGTCAATTGGGAGACACACTAAAGGCGAAACAGAAAGTGTCAACATTTTTTTCTATTACATCAGTTTTGTGTCAGTTTAAACTTCTGGGGTCAATTTGACCGCAAACTTAAAAGGCATCATAAAATGTCAAGATAATATAAGGGTTAATAAATGACAAAGTGCTGTCTTTAGATCATGAAGAAAACATAAATTATTGTAAAAAAATAAATAAAAATACATTTTAAAAAAAGGTTCCCATAATTAATCCTACACATTTCCATTAAAGATTAACATGGCAAATGGTGAGGGCTGTAGCGACTGTCGTGCATGACCTCATCATCACGCCTTTAACACTGGACAAAGAGGAGCTTAATGAGATGCAAAATGAGAAGGAACCGACCATGCTCGGCTAGCAATCAAGCATCCCATACTCAACCAATCATGTGCACACACCTCTAATGGAGCGCCCTTTTTAAGCCAAGAATCCGTTCCCTCTGTACTGCTTGAATGCTGATGCGTTGCTCTTTGTTGCTTACGGCTTGTGTTAAAATATATTTACTGTCACCCTCCACCACCCCAGCTTCCACCTGTTGTTTGGATCTGCTTTAGTATGGGGGGTTTCTGGGGAGATGCCCGTGCTCCGGAGCAGTACTAAAGCAGATCCATTCACCGCCAAACTAAAATCATTATGCAGCACATTCATTCATTAAACATGTCATTTAATACGTGGGTTGTCCTGACTGAACTGTAATTACCCCATTGACATTTCAACATGCAAGGCATTTGCCTTTTCCAAATTTAGTGGCAGTTTGACCTGGTGCTTTTGTGATTTTATAATGTTTATTTGTGTGTGGTACACCGTCACTGTGTACATAACAGCATGACAGTTGTGATGGCCTAAGCTCACAACAGCAGTTTATAATAATAACAGCAATGAACAACCTCTGAGAGCTCTGAGATAGACCAATATTTGAATAGCAGCAAAGTTGGAAGTGTTTTAACAAAATTGTTTTCTTAACGGCTGATTTTGAGCACAGCCAAAGCCTTAAAATCCGCATCACCACGCCTGGGTTATTGTGAGAAAGTCAGGGGACTGTTAAGACTGCAGGGTGTTCCTACATAGCAGGGCCAGGGAGATCCTGCAGTCATGCAGCAGCATATTGTGGAAAGTCAGCAGAGGTAAACTATGGTGTCCAATCACAAATTAATTTGTTGGATAATGGGCATTAAAAACATGCTACCTGTGATGTCAACATGCTACAAGCCACATTATGTTGAACCAGTGAACAACCATGTTTTGGTATAGAAATGTTCAGATTGGTCACTTGTTGTTGAAATGTATTTTAACCTTATGAACTTTGGCCCATCAGAGACAATTTCCACCTAGTTTCTCCTAGTCTTATTTAAGTGTCGATGTGTTAGGATCCTGTAATTCTGTCTGTTTATTTCTTCATTTGTTATTATTTTCCTGATTTCTTTTCCCTCGCGATTGTCAGTCCGCGTTCCATGTTTTCTGAGATTCCACTCCCTGTCTTTGTCATTGCACTATTCGGGTGATTTTGGGAACATTCGGGTTTCCTCTGTATTTCGTATCTCGTTTTCTTCCTTCTGGCTTTATTTATATTTGTATATAATACTAATGTACTAATCATACTAACTGTTAGATTAGATTTAATACTAACCTGCTAACAAACTAACATGTATATAATACTAACCAGCTAACCTACTAACATTAGGGTTCTAGACTTCACTACTAACATTACTAATTACTAATTCATCTTGAGTTTCTATCTGCAGCTGTCATTTCCCTCCTCGTTATCCTATCCCTGTATCGATCTGTGATTTCGCATTCTCTGCATATGTGTCCACTTTCGTGTGCCTCCCCTCTGAGCTGTGCACTTGTTTACCTGCTAACTCCAGGCCGTTTGTTATCATTGTGTCTGTGTATTCCAGTCCGTGTCTTACGTTTCCCCTGTCATTGTTTTATTGGTCCCTGTTAACCCTCACTGTTCTCACCTGTGAGCAATCTCCCCTCCCTGCTTCTACACACCTGATTCCCATTATGTCTGTCTCCCTCCGTGTATATATACCTTGTCATTTCAGTGTTCTTTGCGAGTTCCGTACTAAATATTTTGCTTCTGTGTTGCCTGTTTTTTCCTGAGATTCTGCCCGAGTTGTTCTGTTTATTCCTAGTATCTATTTTCTAGTTTTTTTTCTTTCCCCCTGTCCGTTACCTGTTGTTGTTTTATTTCTGTTTTGTTTTCTTTTTGTTCCTCCTCTGCCTTACCGGTTTTGACCGCTGCCTGTGTTCTCGCGACCCTGGTTTTGGATCCTGCTTTTGTACCTTTGCTGTGCCTTCCCGGTTGACCCCTGCCTGTTCCTTGACCACTCTTTGGACTGTGCTTTGTACCGTTGCCCTGTCTCCCCGGTTTTCGACCCAGCCTGTTTACCTCGGATTGCTGCCTTGCCCTTTATTAAACTTCGTTTTTTTTATACTCCTGCCTGCGTTTGGGTCCTTCCCCCACCGACACCCAACACAATGTCTCAAAAAATATCCACTGCACATCCGTGGTTTAAAGTTCAAATTGAAGAAGAGGCTGTATCATTCAGAAATTTGCAGCAGAATACATTGAATTCACAATTGTCATATACAGTATATACTGTGCATAGTATGCATAAAATACGTCGAAGCGCCAGGCTTTTTCCAAGGTCTAGAGCCTCCAGAGCCAATGCCAAAAGACGTCTGCATCCTTTTGTTCTCACTGTTGGGCCATCCCTATAGTGCACGAAGCAATAATGGCCGAAGCCTAGTGCCTAACAAACCTTAGGTAACCAAAAATGCTATAGATCAACAATAAGCAAGACAGACAGCTTCTTTAAATCTTACGGGTAGCCTATTTACACTTTTAGAAGTTTGCATATATACTTTTTTCACAAGCTTTCTATTTTTTGGGAAAAAGTCTTTCCAAAGTCGCGCTGCAACAGTCCAAACACAATGAGGTTGGCCTACCTTATCGGAATTAAACTTAGATGAGTGGCTCTTTTGATAAATTACCCGATGCTATCAGGAGTTGTAAACAGCATATAGGCTGAAACCATACAATTGCCGCTAATGCCTTTATTTCCCTCTCCTCTCTCTGCAGAGCCTATTTGAGTCATCTATCCTCTCTCCTCACAGGTCCTGTTTGAGTCCTCTCTCCTCTCTCCTCTCTCCCCACAGGGCCTGTTTGAGTCCTCTATCCTCTCTCCTCACAGGGCCTGTTTGAGTCCTCTCTCCTCTCTCCTCTCTCTGCAGAGCCTGTTTGAGTCCTCTCTCCTCTCTCCCCACAGGGCCTATTTGAGTCCTCTCTCCTCTCTCCTCACAGGGCCTGTTTGAGTCCTCTCTCCTCTCTCCCCACAGAGCCTGTTTGAGTCCTCTCTCCTCTCTCCCCACAGAGCCTGTTTGAGTCCTCTCTCCTCTCTCCCCACAGAGCCTGTTTGAGTCCTCTCTCCTCTCTCCCCACAGAGCCTGTTTGAGTCCTCTCTCCTCTCCCCACAGAGCCTGTTTGAGTCCTCTCTCCTCTCTCCCCACAGAGCCTGTTTGTGTCCTCTCTCCTCTCCCCACAGAGCCTGTTTGAGTCCTCTCTCCTCTCCCCACAGAGCCTGTTTGAGTCCTCTCTCCTCTCCCCACAGAGCCTGTTTGAGTCCTCTCTCCTCTCCCCACAGAGCCTGTTTGAGTCCTCTCTCCTCTCCCCACAGAGCCTGTTTGAGTCCTCTCTCCTTTCCCCACAGGGCCTGTTTGAGTCCTCTCTCCTCTCTCCCCACAGAGCCTGTTTGAGTCCTCTCTCCTCTCCCCACAGAGCCTGTTTGTGTCCTCTCTCCTCTCCCCACAGAGCCTGTTTGAGTCCTCTCTCCTCTCACCCCACAGAGCCTGTTTTTGTCCTCTCTCCTCTCCCCACAGAGCCTGTTTGAGTCCTCTCTCCTCTCCCCACAGAGCCTGTTTGAGTCCTCTCTCCTCTCCCCACAGAGCCTGTTTGTGTCCTCTCTCCTCTGCCCACAGAGCCTGTTTGAGTCCTCTCTCCTCTCCCCACAGGGCACCTGCTCTACACAGCTTTTAGCCCAGGCCCCGGTACTCTCACGCCCAGACTATTGCAATGCTCTTCTCACAGGCCTCCCCGCCTGTGCCACTAAGCCCATGCAGCGAAGGCAGAATGCAGCTACACAATGTGTATACAATCTTCCCAGTTATGCTCGTGTTATACCCTTCTTCATATCACTTCACTGGCTGTCTCATACTCATACTCATACTCATGCTCATACTCATACTCATACTCATGCTCATGCTCATGCTCATGCTCATGCTCATGCTCATGCTCATACTCATGCTCATGCTCATGCTCATACTCATGCTCATGCTCATGCTCATGCTCATGCTCATGCTCATGCTCATGCTCATGCTCATACTCATACTCATACTCATGCTCATGCTCATGCTCATGCTCATACTCATACTCATACTCATGCTCATGCTCATGCTCATGCTCATGCTCATGCTCATACTCATACTCATACTCATACTCATACTCATACTCATACTCATGCTCATGCTCATACTCATACTCATACTCATACTCATACTCATACTCATGCTCATGCTCATGCTCATACTCATACTCATACTCATACTCATACTCATGCTCATGCTCATGCTCATACTCATACTCATACTCATACTCATGCTCATGCTCATGCTCATGCTCATGCTCATGCTCATGCTCATACTCATACTCATGCTCATGCTCATACTCATACTCATACTCATGCTCATGCTCATGCTCATACTCATGCTCATGCTCATGCTCATGCTCATACTCATGCTCATGCTCATGCTCATACTCATACTCATACTCATACTCATACTCATACTCATACTCATGCTCATGCTCATACTCATACTCATACTCATGCTCATACTCATGCTCATGCTCATGCTCATACTCATACTCATACTCATGCTCATGCTCATACTCATACTCATACTCATACTCATACTCATACTCATGCTCATGCTCATGCTCGCATCAGGTTTGAAACCTTGGTGAAAGCCTACAGGGCAGGTATTGGAACAGCTTTACCGTACGTCCCAACAAAGCCCCCGCCAGATCTCTCTGATCCACAACCTTGGGGTTACTGACTAACCCTGGCCTCCATAGTCGCTCCTCCCAGGCATGAGGCCTGCCTGTACTGGTCTGCACTGGATCGTGGAACAATCTTTCCTCAGGGGTCAGAACAGCAGAATTCTCCCCGTTTGAGTCCTCTCCACTTTCACTGTAGGGTGTGTTTGAGTCCTCTCCACTTTCACTGTAGGGTGTGTTTGAGTCCTCTCCACTTTCACTGTAGGGTGTGTTTGAGTCCTCTCTCCTTTCACTGTAGGGTGTGTTTGAGTCCTCTCCACTTTCACTGTAGGGTGTGTTTGAGTCCTCTCCACTTTCACTGTAGGGTGTGTTTGAGTCCTCTCCACTTTCACTGTAGGGTGTGTTTGAGTCCTCTCTCCTTTCACTGTAGGGTGTGTTTGAGTCCTCTCTCCTTTCACTGTAGGGTGTGTTTGAGTCCTCTCTCTTTTTACTGTAAGGTGTGTTTGAGTCCTCTCCACTTTCACTGTAGGGTGTGTTTGAGTCCTCTCTCCTTTCACTGTAGGGTGTGTTTGAGTCCTCTCCACTTTCACTGTAGGGTGTGTTTGAGTCCTCTCCACTTTCACTGTAGGGTGTGTTTGAGTCCTCTCTCCTTTCACTGTAGGGTGTGTTTGAGTCCTCTCTCCTTTCACTGTAGGGTGTGTTTGAGTCCTCTCCACTTTCACTGTAGGGTGTGTTTGAGTCCTCTCCACTTTCACTGTAGGGTGTGTTTGAGTCCTCTCCACTTTCACTGTAGGGTGTGTTTGAGTCCTCTCTCCTTTCACTGTAGGGTGTGTTTGAGTCCTCTCTCCTTTCACTGTAGGGTGTGTTTGAGTCCTCTCTCCTTTCACTGTAGGGTGTGTTTGAGTCCTCTCTCTTTTTACTGTAGGGTGTGTTTGAGTCCTCTCCACTTTCACTGTAGGGTGTGTTTGAGTCCTCTCCACTTTCACTGTAGGGTGTGTTTGAGTCCTCTCCACTTTCACTGTAGGGTGTGTTTGAGTCCTCTCTCTTTTTACTGTAGGGTGTGTTTGAGTCCTCTCTCTTTTTACTGTAGGGTGTGTTTGAGTCCTCTCCACTTTCACTGTAGGGTGTGTTTGAGTCCTCTCTCCTTTCACTGTAGGGTGTGTTTGAGTCCTCTCTCCTTTCACTGTAGGGTGTGTTTGAGTCCTCTCTCCTTTCACTGTAAGGTGTGTTTGAGTCCTCTCCACTTTCACTGTAGGGTGTGTTTGAGTCCTCTCTCCTCTCTCTGTAGCCTCCAGTCTAATGTCCTTTCATATGAACAAAAAAAGTGTTCTCTGAAGAAATTTTGAAAAGGGTGGGACCACACTGTTCCTGGAGTCTTCCTTTATCAAACATTCTTCAGCACGTAAAGAAAAATACAAAAATGTTACAAAAAGCAAAAAAAAAAAAAATTTTATATTATATTATGGCTTAAATAAATGTAATAAAAATCCCAACACAAGATAGACAAGTATATGAGGGCTAAATGTCTAGACACTAAATGCAATAATACTCAGCCAGGTCAAAGTAAATGTTGGTGTGCAAATGATAACGTTTCCTACATCCTGTGATTCATTTTGAACTCATGGACAAAGAGCACCTTTACAGAGTCTGCTTTGACAGGTGCCCCCCCCCCCCCTATACATGTAAACGTATGTATGTACACACCCTTCAGGAGTGAGGCAATTCTGAAAATGCCTCACTATTACTGACCCAAGTATACTGGAGATAAGTTACCAACATGACCTCTAAAGCTATTATATCCATGCTATATGCTAATAGAAATCGGCAATTTACCAACAGCTTTATAAGACGCAATGACTGTCAACAGACACGAGCAGTAAGCCCTGCTTATCTGTTCCCTTGGCCTAAATCACAATCCATCCGCAAAGCATTACTTCCTTTAAATAGACTGTAAATGGAGCCGTACAGTATTGCAGACCTACAGCACCTTATATCTTATATCTCCGTCTAATTTGCCAATGAGCTGTGCATTAGACACTGCAGAGTAGGTAATAACGGTCCCATCTGTTTATGTCCTCAAATGACACATTTTTTAAACCGAACAGAAACAGAAATGTTCTCTTTGGGTAAATTGGCAATTATCAGGGAGGCCGTAATTGTGTCTCAAATGTGTAAGCGGCACTTCTTTGTTAATTAGCAGTTACCTCTCCACAGGACATAGCTCCGGATGTTATGTCAGGTTGGATCTTGTTTTGCACTTACTGAAATGTCACTGCATCACCAGGAGGAACCATAGCAAACTGAAGAAAGTTCTTTGTTAAAGAATATTCGAGTAGAATTTTCTGTGCTATTGGAGAGAAGAAGAAGAATGCCGTGTTTTAAATGTCCATATTAGGGATTGCCCATCACTTGAATAATTTCTGTCGATTTTTTCACAAACATTTTAACAGGGATACATTTTAGAGAGATACTGCAGAGCCTTTTCTAAGGCCTTTTTTACCGCTTCAATTTGAACTGGAACTCGTGAGTGGGTGTGGTCATATGACGATGATGCCACGTAGTCATATTATGAATATTCATAGGGTCAAGGAGTGAAAGGGTGTGTTGATATAAGTCGTAATATTAAGCAGTAATACAAAGCAATTTACATTTGAACTTGAACTAGCTAGTTAGCAGTACAAGGGTCTCAGTCTCAAAGAGGGAAAAAAAAAACGTTGGTCTCTGCTTTAATACCACATGCCCAGCCGAGACCACCCTAGGATCACCTCAACTCCACCCATTTTTATGTTAAGGATCTCGTGACGTCACAAACCCCCGGAAACCAGCGTATTGGTAAGCCTACACAGAAACTGAGAAAACACCCATTTTGATTAAACATGCGATTTTCAGACAAAAACAGTTGCGTATGATCATAATCTAACCTAAAACATCGGTTTTCAGCGGGAAAGGTTGGTTTTTGACTGCAGTATCATTAAATATTTGGCCCAATACAGCTTTTTAGAATTTTTTCTGGCTGATCTCAGACCAGTGGTGGTAAGTCAGAGAAACTCCATTGCACACACAAGAGTGTGTGCAACTTTGCCATCTACAAAGTTTTTAATCTTTCATGTAACATCACAACTCAACTGTCGTGTTAGGAGCGTGGGGGTTCATGCCCTCAGAAATGGATGGAGCTACCATGTACTGTCAATCATTACCATTTTTAAAGAAAGCTTTGCTGTCCTTAAACAGTTTGTTTGATTCAAACCATTGAGCCACTGATAAAAAAAATATAGCTCTAGCTATTTTTGATATTTCTCTACCCAAGACTATTTTTCCCCAAAACCTTATGTTTAGCAGTTACACAGTACAGTTGTATATAATATCACTGGATATAAATTATGCTTATGATTTTCACTTTTTTTCAAAGTTAGTGATCAAACTTAGGTTCTTCCTTGAAGACTTGTCAAACATTTGACTGACACATGAACACAAAGAAGAACAATGATGACTTCCAAAACAGAGATAATAACCTGCAATAACACACAAATAAATAAATAAAAGTGAAAACGTAAAACAAATGATGTCTATAGCAACATGATGACGTTTTAAATTCTATTTAAATATAGGCTTTGATTGGATTGCGCCAGAAGTGAAAGAAAACGCTATGTTAGAGAGCGATGAGTCACAGCACCAATGAGAGAAAAGATATTATATTTCTATAAATACTTTATCTTTATTGTTGCCTGGGAACAGATGGGCTTGCCCTGATATTCTGAGTCCCCCTGTAGTTCTGTAGATCAGTCTTCTGAAAATCCAGCCACATTCCAGCTACAAATATGCAGCAAGAGATAAAGTGGTACTACAGACCCAAAGAAGAGCAGAATCGGCTGATAAAACTCGCAGAGAAGGTTGGACTGAGGACATCCCATCAGACTTTGCAATGAGAGCTGGACGGGTAGAGAGAGGGGTAGAGAGAGGGGAAGAGAGAGGGGTGGGAGCAAGTCCCATGACTGCTCCTTGGCAGGGCCTGCCGATCTTTATAAAAATAATAATTACAATAACTGATCACAAGGAGGTCCCACCGGCTAGTCCTTGGCCAGCCCAGTGCATGTGTTAACACTGCAGATAGCCGGGCAAACCCCTGTGGAACTACTGGCATTATAAAAAACCAACAAGCAGACTATTCAGAATATTTCAATTCAGTGTTTCACACGAGCCAGCCTCTATATGCGATGCAAATGTATGCAAGTACCTCCCTTTTTCAAGAGCACATTTTAGTGGCAAGTTGTTTTTGAGATTACTGTGATAATACATTCACCTAGCAGCCCTGCACACACACGCACACACACACACACACACACACACACACACACAGACACACACACACACACACACACACACACACACGCACACGCACACGCACGCACACACACAAATTATCCTAAATAAACTGTAGCATTAGTGTAATGGGGAAGCTGATCTGATTTAATCTGAGGGGGAGAGGAAGGGAGGTGTATGTGACTGAGCCTCTGACGGGCGTGTCAGATTTATGACATCAGAATGCCAGGTTATGCAGAGAGGCAGGTACCATGACCAACTCCCTCTCTGACCCCTGTTCCCCTGCCTAATTATACTCTGACAGCTCCAACAACTTTGCCGTCTTAATGACATTTTGCGAAGACGAAACAGGTCTCTGCATAATTTCTGCGAGACGCTAATGTTTATAACAACTCACTGGACCTAGGTGGTTCATTTTCAATATGCTAAAAGTTTTATAACAAAATATGAGAGAGGGAAAAAAAAAAAAGTAAATTATTGCTCTGATCCATAAACCACTGGCGTAATTTCATCTCGCGTCCGCTCATCCATCCCAGCATTTTTCATCCGGCGAATGGATATGCTAATTTAATTAAATTAATTTTTATCAACAGTAATTTGCAACTTGGGATGCGAAGATAAGCGCTGTGTTTGTCATCTGATACGCCTCTGTGCTGCTGTCTTCATCTTCTTATTTCCTTCACTTTCATTATTTATATATATATATATATTCGTCCCTCCAAAGCTCGGGCCTGAAAAGCATGAACCCGCGGCAAACGGCGACACCCTCTGGAGCTTAGCGTGCGGTCGCGGGTCGGCGAAGGAAGCCCTTCGTGCGCTGGTTAAGCCTCCGGGAAGCGGGCCTGATCAGAGTGATGTAAACCTGCTGTTAGCGAGACAGAAATACACTTTGACAAGCACTAATGACGCCCGACCAAATTAAATCTGCTGCTTCTGCAGACAGGGCTCTGGCGGGACAGCCGGGATGTAAGATTATCTGTGAATCTGGTCCGTGTGTAGTGCCACGTAGCTGGATCACTACAGAGGCCCCCCCTTCCCATTATTGATTTTGCCATGGCAGTTGATTAAGGTGGAGTGTGTGTTAATGGGCGCAGTGGTCCCCCGGTTGTAGGATGCTATTGGTGAGGCCCTCTATCTTTGCATGCAGGTACAGGTGTTGTTCAATGCTGACAGGGGAAGGGGGGGGGGGGGGTGATTGCTCATTGGCAACGTTTATCTAAAACTGCAATTTATTGAGTAGTGACTTCTAAATCCCGGCAGAATCTTTGAGAAAGCTCAAAGTGAAAGCGGAACACGGCGGCGTACGCAATCGACCAGTTCCTAATGTGCTGCTGTGTGACGCTTCACCTGAAGAAACGGCCGTAACGACAGTCAATAGCGCTCAACGGGATGGGGGGGGTTATCCTAAATGCACACCGCAAAGCCTGTTATTGTGTGGCGTGCATTTAGGCGTATTTGTCATATTTACTGCGACGTCAGCAAGTCTGAGCCACTGACTGAATTTAATAACCTTCAAATGAAATTTGAAGTGAGTACACAAATGGCACTTGCTCTTACAAGTAAGTTAAGGATCCAAGCCAAAGTTAAGGACTCATTTTGGCTGAGTCTTGGCCAGAGTAGAAGAATATTTTTTATCGAATCAAATGATTTTCTTTCTGGTAAACCTTCCTATGCACCAAAGCTGTCCTCAGTGTATTAGCAAACAGAAACAGAGCCATAATTTCCTCAGCAAAGTCCCTGCTGTGGCTCGAATGTTAAAGCACGCTTTTTCCACTTACTATATGTGTCTTATTTGTGTAAGATCATACACAAAAAATCCTCAAAAATAATGGATCTCTTTTTTTCCTGATGAATTCCAGCATGTTTTTATTTATTTAATTTTGTTTGTGTTCTGTGGTAAAGTGCACCAGTTGTACACCTGAAAGCATTTATATAGCTTTATTCAAATAGCTTTATCATAGCATGGTGCCTGAGATGCATTTGAGGAGCTTCTGTGTTCGGAGCGTGTGTAGAATCTGATGTGCTGCATGTACCACAATAAAAAAATCACAAATGGTTCAGTCACCATTATAGAGGGCTACGACTGAGACTGTCAATGCGACGCGCCACTCTAACGATGCTCAGAAGCACTGCTTTGCGTAATTCTACATCAGAGAGGCGCCCGGTTCAGATGCTTATCAAAACCCGCTTATTGATATGCAGGTAAAACTGCAGTGTCAATGGAAAGCGATCTGCCACTTCCCTTATCTCCGGCTCCGGTAATCGTAATATGCACGAACCGCGGGAACGCGGCGTCGCGGGCGGTTCAAAAGATCGCGGCGCTCAGCGAGACTTTCCGGTTACTGTCCAAGAGAATAAGCAGCGTGACCATCCATTATGCATGAGGCGGACCGATCCTACGCACTGTGCTGCATAACAAATAGAAACATTGGCTTGCATCTCTACTCATTTATACTACTCCTGCTCTCAGCCACATCTAGTCCGGTCTTCAGTCAGGAAATTAATCCTTTCCTTTCGTTCATTCACCATTCATTTCTTTATTTCTCATTCTCTCTGACAGAAGACAAATGTATATTTAAATGAGAAAATTGTAAAAGGAGGAAGACACGCTGGACTAGGGGATCTGTGTGAGACCCATTGTTGCTTTCTGTCTAATGATCAGCAGGCGTTTCCTGTTTGATGCCAGGGATAACAAAATAGGGAGAGGATATTAGTCTGGTCACCATAGAACATTCGGTGGTTGCAGCCTTTCAAACAGAAATCAGAGAGAAGCTTGACCGTGCAATCATGAGGTAAATTGGTAACAAGAAATAGAACAATACCAGCTGTGATTGGTGGATACTTACTTCTGGGGAGTCTGCAGGGTAAGGTAGCGTCTGTCTTATCCTGTCTTTTAATATCCCTGTTTGATAAACAATATTTATGACATCATTAAGCAAAACAAGTGTGACATCATGCAGTGGCAGGCTTCATCACACAGACTGCATTTCTCGGAATTCACATCAAAAAAATGAAAGTTTAGAAAAGATGCTGGTCAGAAAAGTATCTTAAACTCCTGCATGATTAATGTATCGTGGTTAAGCACAAATACTAAATTGATTTTCTTTTTTCCAAGTTAGGAACAAAATTTGAAAAAAAAATCCGAAGTCCAAAATGCAAAAAAAAATTTTTTCTCACATTTGCATATAAGTTGAAAAAACACAGGGCGTGACGCGTGCTGGTAAAACGGTCCGCAATTCTGCAATTTACAGTAGAGTATGGAACACCGAGAGTGCCACAATGATAAATAAATTAATAAAAGAATAAATGAATGTAGAAATGTAAATGTATGTACAATTAATTTAAGTTATTTAAAATATTTTTTCTAATATATTCATTTATTTATTTTCTAATATTTTTTCTATTATATTAATTTATGTATTTCCATATATATTTCCCAATTTATTTGAAACATGCAAACATTCAGACAGTTATACCGAGGGATAAACTAGTTAAGTCAGCCAATATTCAGCCAATATTGGCTATAAAAGTGGTTGCTAGCCTATATCATAGCTGACAAATGTCTGGCTAAATCATAAAACAGGACTTTATCCAAATCCAAATATCACACACAGCCGGTCTGACATTGTGTTTCCCATTGATGTAGAAAACAAAGCCATTTTAAAATATTTTTGTCGGCATTAAATATGTTGAATCAAAACAGAAACGCATGGATGTTTTGATATAAACAAAATATAAGCTGGAATGAAAATGTACTTATTTTAAAACGAATGGAGCACCTTCCTCATATACTTCACGGGATGTAACGGGAAGCAAGCAGCTGACCAGCTAATAATATTTTTTTTTTTCCTATGGCTAATGCACATAACTCATTTCAACGATTAACTATCAACGGTGCCCCCGTAGTAATTACATTACATTACAATCATTTGGCAGACGCTTTTATCCAAAGCGATGTACAATAAGTGCATATTGATGGTCATTGACGCGACTACAAAGCAAATCCGACAAAGCATAGCTTTCTCACAGCGTAGGAGCTATCGCTCGTAATAAACATGAGAAGTACACAGTCAGCTATACATTCTGAACTATAGAATAACCAAAAAACACAAATTAAATAGAAAACAGGAAGCAAATACTATAGAATTATACCTATATAGGGCCATTTAGTCGAGGTGGAGTCTGAAAAAGTGCGTTTTCAGACCACGCCGAAAAACAGACATGTATCAGCAGAGCGCAGCAGAGTGGGGAGTTCATTCCACCACTGGGGAGCTAGGGTGGAAAAGCTCCGCAGTCGGGACGAGCGGGAGCCTTTAACACGGAGGGAGGGAAGTGCAAGTCGCCCTGCAGCAGCAGAGAGAAGTGGTCGAGCAGGAGCGTAGTGCTGGATTAAGTCCTGTAGGTAGGAGGGGCCTGACCTTTTGGCTGCAGTGTAGGCCAGGGTCAGAACTTTGAACCTGATCCTGGCCACGACCGGCAGCCAGTGGAGTGACCTCAGCAGGGGGGTGACGTGCGAAAACTTCGGGAGGTTGAACACAAGCCGAGCAGCCGCATTCTGGACCAGTTGTAGGGGCAGAATGGCGCAGGCCGGTAGGCTTGCGAGCAGGGAGGTGCAGTAGTCCAGACGTGAGGTGACCATGGTCTGGACAAGAAGCTGGGCGGAGTAAGTGGTCAGGTACGGCCAAATTCTCCTGATGTTGTACAGGAGGAACCTGCAGGACCGAGCCGTCGCCCTGATGTGCTCTTTGAAGTCCAGCCGGTCGTCCAGGACCACCCCCAGGTTCCTTGCAGAGTGGGAGGCAGCCACCACGGTCCCGTCAACGGTGATGGAGAGGTCGTGTAGTGGGGAGGTCGTGTACGGCATGAAGAGGAGCTCTGTCTTGTCAAGGATGATCTTCAGGTGATGGGTAGCCATCCACTCAGAGATGTCAGTCAGACAAGCAGATATCCTCTCCTTAACCTGTGGGGTAGAGGGAGGGAAAGAGAGGAAGAGTTGAGTATCATCAGTATAGCTATGGTATGAGAAGCCATGTGAATGAATTACTGAGCCAAGAGACTTAGTATACATAGAGAACAGCAGAGGATCCAGTACAGATCCCTGCGGGATCACTGCAAGGGTTATTTCTCCTGACTCATTTTCCTATAAAACTCTTTGGGGAAAAAGGTCAGGAGAAGAAACCCTTAAAGTGATCCATCCACATCTACTCCATATGTGGCCGCAGAGTGATGGTTTGGGGCTCGTTTGATACCTTAGACCCTTGATGACTTACTGCCATTTAGCCAGTCATGTGTTCCATACTGTACCAGCGTAATTTACATCTGAATCTAGTCTCACCCCCCAATTCCCATAGAGATCCATTCAAATGCAGAGAGGTTATAGTATCGCTTGTAACAGTACCTGAAAATAAGATATCGAGAGTCTTTTGATGTTGATGGGTCACAGACTTCAGGAAGTAACAGCATGCAAAGGATATGCGACCAAATATTAAATATGATACTTTAAAAATACATTAAAGCAAAAGGGGTGAATACATATGCACGTACCACTTTTCAGTTTTTTATTTTTTATTTATTTTTTAAAGCAAGTTTTTTTTTTCATTTCACTTCACCTATTTGGACTATTTTGTGTTGGTCCATTACATAAAATCCAAATAAAAATCTATTTAAATTACAGGTTGTACTGCAACAAAATAGGAAAAATGCCTAGGGGGGTGAATACTTTTGCAAGGCACTGTATATATATATATATACAGATCCTTTCCAAAAAATTAGAATATCATGGAAAAGTTGTTTTTTTACCATAATTCCATTCAAAAAGTGAAACTTTCATAGATTATAGATTCATTACACACAAAGTGAAATATTTCTAGCCTTTATTTGTTTCATTTTTCATAATTTTGGCTTACAGCTCCAGAAAACCCCCAAAACAGTATTTCAGAATAGAATAGTGTGTCGAAAATCAGCATTTACTTCAGTTATTTCAGAGAATGAATGTGTGTCACACTATCATCTAATTTGCTCAAAACACCTGCAAAGTTTATCTCAGTTTGGTTCAGTATGGGGAAGACTGCAGACTTGACAATTGGCCAGAAGACCATCATTGACACCCTCCAGAAGATGGGTAAGCCACAAAAGGTAATCGCTAAGGAGGCTGGCTGTTCACAGAGTGCAGTGTCCAAGCATATCAATAGAAAGTTTAGTGGAAGGGAAAAATGTGGCAGGAGAACGTGCACAAGCAAAAGAGATGACCGTAGGCTTCAGCGGATAGTCAAGCAAAGACGATTCCAAAATTTGGCGGAGATGCAGAGGGAGTGGACTGAGGCTGGAGTCAGTGCTTCAAAAACCACCACGTACAGACGTATCCGGGACATGGGCTACAACTGTCGGATTCCTCGAGCCACTCCACTCATTCTCTAACTGAAGTAAATGCTGATTTTCGACACACTATTCTAATTTCTTGAAATACTGTTTTGGGGGTTTTCTGGAGCTGTAAGCCAAAATTATGAAAAATGAAACAAATAAAGGCTAGAAATATTTAACTTTGTGTGTAATGAATCTATAATCTATGAAAGTTTCACTTTTTGAATGGAATTATGGAAAAAAAACAACTTTTCCATGATATTCTAATTTTTTGGAAAGGATCTGTATATACAGTCAAGCCGGAAAGTCTGCACATTCCTTTCACCTTCTCCACGTTGTATTACGTTACAGACTTATACTACAATAGATTGAGTTCATTTTTTGCCTCAAACATCTATACACAATAGCCAATAATGACAAAGTGAAAACAGGTTTTTAGAAAATATACAATTTTATTTTACTGACAAAAATAGGTTATTTAGGGGTTACATATCTGTACACACCCTTAGCCTAATACTTGGTTGCTGCACCTTTGGCAGCGATTACAGCTTCAAGGCGTCTTGGGAAAGAAGCTACGAGCTTGGCACACTTGTTTCTGGACATTTTTGCCCATTCCTCTTGGCATATCCTTGCAAGCTCCATCAGGTTTGATGGGGAGCGTCGATACACAGCCATTTTCAGCACTTTCCACAGATGTTCAATTGGATTCAGGTCTGGGCTCTGGCTGGGCCACTCAAGGACATGCACAGACTTTCTCCGAAGCCACTCCTTTGTTCTCTTGGCTGTATGCTTTGGGTCGTTGTCATGTTGGAAGGTAAACCTTCGCCCCAGTCTGAGGTCCAGAGCGCTCTGGAGCAGGTTTTCTTCAAGGATCTCGGTGTACTTAGCTGCATTCATCTTTCCCTCTATCAGGACTAGTCGCCCCGTTCCCGCTGCTGAAAAACATCCCCACATCATGATGCTGCCACCGCCATGCTTCACTGTAGGGATGGTATTAGCCAGGTGATGAGCGGTGCCTGGTTTCCTCCAGACGTGACGCTTGGTATTCAGGCCAAAAAGTTCAATTTTGGTTTCATCAGACCAGAGAATCTTGATTCTCATGGTTTGAGAGTCCTCTAGGTGCCTTTTGGCAAACTCCAAGCAGGCTGTGATGTGCCTTTTACTAAGGAGGGGCTTCCGTCTGGCCACTCTACCATAAAGGACTGATTGGTGGAGTGCTGCCTGGATGGTTGATCTTCTGAAAGATTCTCCCATCTCCACAAGGATACGCTGGAGCTCTGTCAGAGTGACCCTCAGGTTCCTGCTCACCTCCCTGGCCAAGGCCCGTCTTCCCCGATTGCTCAGTTTGGACGGGCGGCCAGGTCTAGGAAGATTCTTGGTGGTTCCAAACTTCTTCCATTTACGAATGATGGTGGCCACTGTGCTCTTTGGGAGCTGTAAAGCTGCAGAGATTTTTCCGTACCCTTCTCCAGATCTATGCCTTGACACAATCCTGTTTCTGAGGTCTGCAGATAATTCCTTTGACCCCATGGCTTGGAGTTTGCTCTGACACGCACTGTCAACTGTGGGACCTTATATAGGCAGGTGTTGGCAATCCCCAATCGTGTCCAATCAATTGAATTTATCACAGGTGGACTCCAATTAAGTTGTAGAAACATCTCAAGCAGTATCAGTGGAAACAAAATGCGCCTCAGCTCACTTTTGGGTGTCATATCAAAGGGTGTGCACACTTGTGTACATATGATATTTTACATTTTGATTTTTAATAAATTAGCACAAATGTCTAAAAACCTGTTTTCACTTTGTCATTATGGGCTATTTCGTGTAGAATTTTGAGACAAAAAATGAACTCAATCTATTGTAGAATATGTGTGTAACGTAATACAACGTGGAGAAGGTGTAAGGAGTGTGCAGACCTTCTGGCTTGACTGTATATACAGTGTCTCCCTTGCAACACAGCAAATGACCTTGGTGGAATGTGTCAGTCACAGCCCCACAAGTGCTTGTGATTATCAGGAAAACCAGCAGCTCCCACCAAGAGCTTTCCTGACTGATGGCTTTCTTTTCTGTGCTGCTAAGCTACCGAAGTGTCCCTTCTTTCCTGCATCAAATTACTTATGAATACCATTAAAGTAAGGTGTATTTACCCAGGCTAAAACCCCAATGCTCTGCACGTGTGCATGCACGTCTGTGCACATGTGTTTGTGTGTGTACTGAACTATTTGCTATGTCCAATATTAAAAAGAGACAATGTGTTGCATATTTTGCATATGAGAGAGACAGAGAGAGCTAGACAGAAACAGAAGGGATTTGTTGTATATAAAAGGCCAGTGGGACTTCTCTCAATGGTTATATCCCTTATAGCAGCTTTCTTTGAGCATGTGTTAGTGAGGGTCAACTAAAGTAAGAATCCAAACTGATGATCAGAAACTAAAGTGAAGCTGGGATCTTCTGAGGATAGCTGAAGTACATCTGTCTACTGCAAAAACCACAATGCACAAACCGCATGGCAATCTGTTTGTTTTGTAATCTTTTAATCTGTTTCACTGCAAAACGCTCAATGCCTCATTTGGACAATTTCAAAAAAATGAAGTTTTAACACTCTCCCATATGCGCACACAACATAGTCAATGATCTGTTTTACATTTTCTCCAATTGTCTATCATTAGCTATCATTACCGTTTTTCTCCCCAACTTTTCCCAGTCACAATTTATGGATGCGTTTCCTCTTCTGATTCAGTGGAGTGCAGACAGGCACACGTATGTGCACACGTATGTCCTCTGAAACGTGTAGTCAGCCAATCACTTTGTTTCTACTCTGCAATCGGATGGTACTCTGCTGGGAGACTGCAGCCACTGCAGGCCGATAAGAGGGGTTACTAGTGAGTGGTCAGATGGAGGCTTGCATGACAAATGTAACCCTCCCTTCCTAAGTGATGCTGTCACCTAGCAGGACTCTTCACCTTCTAATATGATTGAGATTTGATCTGGGTCATAAGACCCAGGGCATCTTTGCGCTGCACAAAAGTGCATGAGTCATATACGCCTCCAAAGAGCCCCTGACCTCCGTGACCCCAGCCCCTATTTCTAGACTTTCACTACTGATCACTACTTTAGCATAGAATTATATCAACAATACCTCTTTGCAAAACTGAAAAAAAAGAGAAAGAGCAAAAATAATATTGGCTTGAATTCAATATACTTAACGTGACTCAGCTTAACTTGCCTTGTCAACGTAATGCATGTGTGACTTTTATTTTTTTAAATTTATTAACATTTTTTTTTTCTAAAAAAATTAACTTCAAGCTATCCTACTTGTGGTTGTGGAGAAACAGTCAATCTTGATGTCAATGCATTTCTTGATCTTGAAGTGTATTTTTGATGCATGTGTTCTTTTATGTATGTTAAATGAAAACAACCTTCCCTTTTAATTTGGACCTGTTTGGCATTTTGGAATCGATGCCACATCATAGACAATTGGATTGGTGCTTTGGTGCACACCGGTGAATCCCCTACTGATATCAAACAACAGCACTTTGAGATTGTTCATACAATGAAAAGCGCATAATACATTTTATATTATTGTTATTTATTACTATTATTATGTTGTGCAGTGGTATGGTTTCCTTGTGACCTCCTCCCCCCTCACTGAGACACAGCTGCCAGACACTCCCAGGAGGGAGGCTGTGGCCAGAGCTTCTTGTAATTAGGGTGATAAAACTAACATCAAGTCCTGCTCCTGTAATTAATCCTGCAAGGTACGTTTCTGTTGGAATTCCACTCATTTATGATGTATGGATTGTAGTCATACTTCTCCATGGATGCAAATGGGTGTTAATCCATAATTAATGAGACACACAAAAACACACGTGCATTAACAAACGCACACTCATGAATATGGATAAGCTCAGAAATGTATCAGTATTGGCATAGTTATTTTCAGCGCTCAGTAGGGGTGATAGAGAGGGCTTTGATTGGTGACCTGAGAAGAACGTTCTGACATTTTGATCGCTCTCTGTCAGTCCTCCTCCTGGTCTTGAATGAATAATAACAATAATAATTAATGAAGAAGACAAGACACTGTGGTAACAAAAATATCATTATTATATTATTATTATTATTATTATAATGCGGCTTCCAGCATATCTCGCTGCTGTCTTGAGCAGGTGTCACGAGAGTGGGCCACCCCTGCAGAGCAGAAGCAGTCTGGCTGTAATGAAGATGTATCTCTTTCAAGGCTTTTGACAGTGAGGCATGAGACCCATTACCTCAGCGATATGAAGCCATGCGCCAGGCCCACTTAGGATGGAAGAAGACACCTTCATATCTTAAGATACCCACAGCCGCTTATCAAGAGAAAGGAAAATGCAAATACTTTGGGAGATGGCACACTGTGCGGGAGTAAAACCAGAATCCACCAGGGTCCACACCTCTGCCAGGACAAATTGGACCGTTTCAGGAACGAATGAACGTTAGACACTTAAACCGTAAGCGTTTTGTTTGCTAATAGAGCACAGACACTCTTCTTGGCATTTGTGGCAAACTGTTTAGAGTGACCTTGTGTACTGCGATGGGACGGATTCCACTGTGGGCGTGAGCCATTAATCAATTTAAGGTGGTTTAGCCTTAGCCGTGAGCGTACAGCACAGGATCTCTCCGGCCCTTCTTTGCCTCCCGATTCTGCCCGGATGGTTAAACACCTGAAGGAATTAATTCACCTGTCGTAGGTGTATCAGCCCTTGAATGACTGGGGTGGAGATAATCGATGTTCCCACAAAGTGAGGTGCTTTCGCTGAAATGCCTCGAGGAGAAAAAAAACCGGAGAGACAATCATTACTGTGCACACAGGGCCATGTTGAATCATGATCAAGTAACAAACAAACAAAAACTTTTACACTGAGAAAAAAGAATAGTGTACATTGGGATTTATGGGCAATAGAATAGAATATAATAGAAAATAATATAATAGAAATTATTTCTCTCAGGGGGAACTTTGGGTGAAATAGCCGACATACAATAAATTAAATAAACAATTAAGAAATTATATTAAGAAATAAAATGGCAGAAATTTAATTTAGAAATTACATCACTATTATTACAAATGACAAATTATATTAAGGAAATTCCAGTAAGAACTTCTTCCATACATGAATTACATCTAACTTATATAAATTACTTAAAAGTCAGGAAACTCTAAATTACATTTCACATGACTAATTATTTAAAATAAATTATAACTTTGAAAGTGAAAAATACAAGTAGCTATCGTCAGTGCTTTTACATGACAGCTTCCTGAATTTGAGGCAACAAGAAATGATTGATTATTTGTATCACTTAATTTGCTGAATTGTATGAACTACACACTGCCCGGCCAAAAAAAAAGTTGCGCACTGTAATATTTCGTTGGACCGCCTTTAGCTTTGATTATGGCGTGCATTCGTCGTGGCATTGTTTCGACAACCTTATGCAACGTCACAACATTTATTTCCGTCCAGACTTGCATTAATTTTTGGCCGAGATCTTGTATTGACGACGGGAGAGTCGAACCACTCCGTGAAGTCTTCTCCAGCACATCCCAAAGACTTTCAATGGGGTTAAGGTCAGGACTCTGGTGGCAAATTCATGTGTGAAAATGATTCCTCATGCTCCCTGAACCACTCTTTCACAATTTGAGCCCGATGAATTTTAGCATTGTCGTCCTGGAATATGCCCATTGAGGGGATAACCTGGTCATTCAGTACATTCAGGTACTCAGCGGACTTAATTTTATTGCTGCATAACGTTGCTGAGCCAAGACCTCACCAATTGAAGCAACCCCAGATCATAACACTGCCTCCAGAGGCTTGTACAGTGGGCACTATCCATGACTGGTGCAACTGTGACTTTTTTTTTGGCCAGGCAGTGTATGTCATAGGGTCTTCAGTAGGGTATCAGCAGAGTGAGCTCAGCAGCAACAGCTTAATAGATGAAGGACTCGTCTTGTAGAAGCAAGAGACGTGGGTATTTGCCTTCTGACTTTTAGAATTAATTATTTATTGTATGATTCCCACCAAAATTATGGGACAACTCTTTTCTGCTGACTTTTGTGTTGCAGTTGTTTGAAGCATGGAACTATGGGTATTTCCCCCCACCGATATCAATACTTACACACTCTCTTTGGTTTACTTTTGGATGGCCTTGACTCATATTGAATCTTTGCAGGTAGTTAGCTGTAGTTTGATGGAAATTGTCCCAAGGTGCAGATTGCACAATCAATTCTGCCTTTTATAATCGGTTACATTGTAAAGGGGAAGTATCATTCTGCACAAGCACTCCATAGACTGCATCCACACATTGAGTGGATGAAAAGCTAGAATTCTGTGCAATAGACCTTTCAGGAGACACACTGCTCAGCCGAGGTTTATGTAATGTATAGCAATACATTTTCACAGTGTGGTAATATTGTGTTTTTTTTTTCTTCAGAAAACCTAAATTCCCCATCAAAGCATCAAAACATACAGCTTCCAAATCAGCACCAGACATAGGTTTCTGCAACAACAAAAAAATAAGTTTCATATGGCAATTTATCTTTAAAGGCTATTGCAGGACAAAATTATTTAAGGTTGGAGAGTTTTATCCTGCCTTGGCTTTTGAAACTAAATGAGTATGTCAAACTTTCAAAATACTAAAAACAAGCGATCCTACCCGAATTTACCTGATCAGTCAGATGAGAGTACCACTTAAGTGAATTTAACAGAAAAAATTTATATAACAGATTAAATAAAATGTTTGAAATAAAATAAATTAATCCAAAAATAAAACATTAAAACTGGGACCGCAACAAATGTTAAAATAGTTTTTTGAAAATGTGCAAAAAAGTAAAAAGCAAATCAGGAATGGATGAAAGAACATATGAACAGGGTTTTTTCAAAACTCACCCACTTTTACCAAGTTTGGAAAAAATCTAAATTTTTGTTTATTTTAAATTGGTGGAGTTTTTTGCAGGACAAATCAGATACATGTATTTGTATCCCAGGGGTATCAAATGACAAAAGGCGATTGTTTGTAAATTGGATGTGTGTGCCTGTTCATGAGATTAGCATAAGGAAGCACGGCACAATCCCATGAAAGGCATGCTGACTTCAGGGTCATGTGCAAACATAAGCCATTCATCGTTCTCTCCACAAACATATCTGCACAGTCACTAAAGATGTGCTCTAAGATCTCCCTAAGGCGCGGTTAGCCAAGTAATCAAAAAGCAGCAAATATGCCGTTGCTACATGCTGGGTTTGACTGTGCACATGTGGGTCTTTATCATCACTCTTCATCATGAGTCACCTTTCATCAGTAAAGAAAATTAAATACATCTCAACAAGGTTATTATTGCAAACTAAGACAAAGATGAAAACTAGGTGAGAAAAAAACATCATAAACACAAGTAAAAAATAACAGCAAATAAAAACATGAATAAAATAAAAATAAACTAAATCTAGCAAGCCAGGAGGGTATTCCACAAAGCAGGATTACTGAGTTAGCTGGATAACTGCACTGAGTAAGAGAAGCAGGATTACTGAGTTAGCTGGATAACTGCACTGAGTAAAAAAGTTATTTTTCGGAAAAGCTCTTTTTCCATGTTCCAGATTTGGGAAGGTTCCGGGTTTAGATAAGTTAAGATAAGTTTTGATTAGGCCCGAGCTGACCACGACAAGTGTCGAATGACGAAAATGACGTATTTCTAACTGAAAAAACTGTCGCTCGACACTTTTTCTCAGTGTCGCGCACCTCTAGAATGTTGTTATGTAACAGACAACGTCATACTTTGTCGCGCAGTCTGATTGGACAGCCAGATGGAACACCTAAATTCACTGTCAAACAGTCAGAGGTTGTCGTCTCGTTACCATAGAGACAACCGAAACCTCATCGCAGACCTTCGCCCGAAGTATAAATGCCAAACGTTGTGCGACCCTTCATTTTTGTCGCTCGACGCTTGACGAAAGGGGCGTGCGACAAAGTATAAATCAAGCTTTAGCTAAGGTAAAGCTGCCACTGCCTACATTTGCTGCAATAGGGGAGAGTCAATAAATGCACAAGCTGGACTAAGTATCTAAGTATCGATCCGAATGCACATGACACGTGGAGCTAGGAGATTTGGGGAGGTAGCAGGGCAAGCAATGACTCTACTGCTGCACCTAGCTCTTGTCCTTGATGCAGACACATTTGCTTCTCATATTCTCAACTAGGAAAAAAACCCAGTTCTCGAGTACATGAAAGTACAATGCATCTGATAACTTAATTTAGAGTTGTAAAATTGTTCCTTCCCTAATCTAAACAATGAACAAAAATGCTTTTGTAGTGTCAGCTGTCGAACACCTACCAGCAGAAAGTGTCGCCGCCACAAGCATTTTATATCAGTGCAGAAAACGGCATCGTGACATCAGCCCCAGCTCATCCAGTATCCTTGGAGGATGTTTGTCATTCGGGGATTTATTCTGTAAATACCGTAGACCACAACAAGGGTATGATATATCATTCAACAATATATAATCATCTTTGATGTAAACTGTCCAACAATGACCAGCAGCAACTTCCAAAGATGTTGAATACTTGTAACATAAAGCTGAGCAATGTCTGTGCACAGGTTGTGCAGAATGTTAAAATAAAAATGTTTTTTTTTTCCCCAAGACAACATTTTACAAAGATTCACCACTATATCTGCAGAGCTATGAATCATGGGGATTTCTGACATTGTTCTCCTGGGGCAGAAGTTTGTTCTCCAGGTTTGAATTTCCACAAATGACAGTCTGAACAAAGGTTTTGAATGGGTGAAAGCTTTGGCTTGAAAGCGTGAAGCTTAATTTTTAATCTTTGTGGGTGTATGGTTGTACTTGTATTTCACACTAATCATTCGTAGAAGAGATTTTCACGCTTGATATAAAAAAAGGTTATTCCATTTTCTGTTATTATTCTGATAAACTGTTAAACACTTGTAACCTAAACCTGGGGGTATTTCACAAAGCAGGATTACTGAGTTAGCTGGATAACTGCATTTCAGTAAAACCTGAAACCCTCCCAAATCTGGAACACGGACTGAAGTAAAAATAGCTGTTCCGGATTTTACGCAGTTATCCAACTACCTCCGTAATACGGCTTTGTGAAATACCCCCAAGATCAATGGCTGCGCTGAACTAAATCACGTTTATAATATCAAAGAAAAGGGTCAATCTTATGGACCAGTGAGTGTCCTAAACTATTGTAAATATTACAAAAACCAATGTCATCTCTCAAGTATTTTCTGTAACTTAGCCGGCTAATTTTCACCTAGCTTGCACGTTGTACCAAGACCTTGGGATGCTTAATGTTAGCTAAACGAATGAGAAAAAATAGAAAAACTTGATTTTTGTTCCAGCAAACAAGCTTTCCTCTTGCTTTTAATTTAATTTCCTCCTCTCATATTCTTTTTTTCATTTTTCTGCCCCAGACGCATAGCTTCTTTTCAGCTTTTGCAATCTTTTCGTAATGTAAAAACACTCATAATTTTGAGTGGGGGTCAAGGTTGCCAGATTGGTGAGTTTTCCAGCAGTTAGTGTGTTGTTGCAGACAGAGCAGCAAGCGCAAACAGACATTCAAACTAGGGTGGCCCAGATAGATAGATCACAGAATAACTGCAACGTTGCGGGGCCCCATGCCCTGTGCCAGGCCCCAAGTGGCTGCTTACATCACCTTATGGGCGGGACCGGCTCTACGCCCAATCATTCATCTGTCGGGTATGTGGGAAAAACTCATGACTGACCCTGCTGCAGGGCTCACGTGTGATTACACATGATTTCTAGCAAGCTAACATCCCTAGCACTGCCACCAGGACACATTGGGAGTTTTCACTGAAAATGGGGGTCAACTTAAGTCATTGTATTTAGGCCAGAAAGGTAAAGCACCCTTAACACTAAAGTCATTTGTCATGGGCCAAGGTCTACGTTTTTTCCATGCGTCAGCACAGTAGTCGTACTCCTTTACAACAGTCGACTAAGTGAGAGATGTTTAACCTCAATCCACTTGCTATCTGACTTGCATTGTTCCCCCTAATTTGCAGAGACTGTGAATCACAAAGCCAACAGAACCCACAGAAATAATGAAGGATGAAGAGGACCTGTGACGACAATCCAAAAAACAGTTATCAATACTTCTGTTAAAAATCTGGGGCCTCATCGATTCTGTCATATAGTAATTGCATGTTGTAAATCCCGTGCAGCTAGACCAATGAGGGAATAGCCCGGAGCGAAGGTTTAAGCGTGATATGTTCCGCTGTTGCTGTGGGAAAAGGTAAGAGTGTTGAAATGTTATTGTTATTACAACCGGATGAGACTGCTTCTTTAAATTTGCGGGACCAGCTAGTAATTGACCACGTGTCAGAGACAATAGTACCACTTTGCCTCCCGCTCTAGTCTGGTCTGCAGGCTGACTCCAGCTTACCCAAAAAGGCAGCCTGTGTATATTATATTAACGGTCAGCCACCAACGCTGATTCCATACTCGTAGATATCTGACTCCAATTTAATTATTAGTATATAATTTCAAAGGTAGAATTTATAATTGATTTGTTAAGGTACTCTCGTACTCTTGAGCCTGTTCTCTGAACTGGATGCGCCGGTTCCACCGAGTGCTACATACGGCCGTTTATGTACACCACTCACGGCTGACTAGATGTCTCCATTTATCTCAGAGGTTGCGGAGGAGGCCACTTCATAAGGTATAGCCTATCCTAAAGGCTCAGGGACCCGAGAAGATAATATTGGCAACGCCCGTTCTCAACATGTATAAAAGGCATGCGGAGATGATCTAACTTAAGACAGAGTTCTACGGGTGCAATACTCCGTGATACATTAAGCTTAACTAGTCAATCTCCCTAGATCAGCAGAGGGGGAAATCCAGACTGAGGAAATCAATCAACTCATTACCGTGTTAACAGAGATAGAATGTCTTTTTCAGAGAAACCACACAAATCAAGTTTAACAGTTTACCAGGTAGGTTCTTTACTTTAAAATAATCAAATCATAGTTACAAATTACAACACAACATATTAAAAATAGAGTATAGAAAAATATTAAATCATACCTGGCAATTCACTACACACAATACACAAAGTGAGATGTGCGGGAGAGTCTGATTACAGCTTCCCCGAGTTCTTTGCTTCCTTTGATTATATGCCCAAACTCTGTGTTTGATCTGGCTGTGGATGATCGTAAAACCATAAACTGGCCAAAAGGCTAATATTGCACCTTTCGTCCCTCCTTCAAGGGGGGTTTGGTAGAAAGAGTTTCCTGTGGTATAATTCCACAGTGGCAGTTTACTCCTGAGTTATGAAATATATATTTCCTCCATGTTGACCATTGAGGAAATATAGGCTATTGCACCACACACACCAAGACCATCAAAACGATATCAAACATGAATAGGTCTACGTTCGCGTTGTCATGAGAATCCCATCTCTGCATAGTTTTCAAATGTGATTAATATTAATGCCACAAACAGTCCCAGGATTCCTGTTGAAGAACATTACATTATACTCTAGTTTCCCCTGTTCAGTATGTATGTTCCAGTGTCAGGACTATTTCTAGTATATACTGTACAATGTGGCATAAATATTCATCACATTTTAAGGTTTTTAAGCTTTAGGAAAACCAACGCAGTCTGTACTGTTATACCATGCTGTGTGGACATTATTTGAATGAAAGGGATGTGGCCTATCTCAGTGATGTCAGGCGGTGGCAGTCTGGCATTGTCCGTGCGCGGGAGTTTCAAACAGATCAGAGTCTCTCCCAGGATCATAAAACTGTAGGACATTCTCAAACACCGTAAACCTGAGGCCAGATGGTCCCAGCAAACATCCCGGCACCAGAAGTGTGACTTTACAGCTCTCAAAGATTACAAAGATTGTCACTTCCCAGTATTGTGTTCTCTTTAGGTGCTCTGGGCGTTAATTCCTGTCTTACAATGTCAACTTTGTAATTTATCAAACTTGACTTGACATGGAAAAGTGTGTACATCTGTACAAACCTCTGGCATAAGCACAATGGGCTTCGTTCATGAAATGTTCCTAAATATCTGCGTACATTTATGTACGGAACAAGTTGGTACAAAAAATGTACGCCGGATTCATCGAACCGTGCGGGAAAGGCAGATTTGTTTGTGTGTATGTTCATGAATTCCGATTGACCGTAAATGACAAACGTTCAATTTATTTTGCGATTAGCATAAATCAATGGCCATGAATTGCCATATGTGACACGAGCTGGTAAAACGGTCCGCAAGTCATACTTCTGCAATTCACAGGAGAGCGCAAAATAGAGACAAAACAAAAAAAAAATATATTTTTTCATATAAGGAAAGTTAAAGTGTTTTAGAAGTGGCTTAATAGAATATGCAACGTAGGCCTATTTATGATTTCTAAATACCTGTAATAAGTAACACAAATACGCCAGGGGCGGGCTTCAGAATCAGGGGGCAGACTAATCAGCTGTCCATTAACACCTTCCTAATTTCCATTGGCTCTGAGTTTCGTAAGCCTCGCATAAAGTCACATGGCCTCTGTTTACTTACTCGCTCAAAAAATTGAGATGCTGAAAATGTTGCTACTGCTATGAACTGTAACGGCAATGGACGTTGACAAGGTTTTTTACGAACAATAGTAGGCTCTAGATCAGCGTTGATTCGGGCAAAGCCTTTGTTCAGCCCAAACACTTTACTGACTAAGCTTGTAGATTAACTGACTCGGTTTGTAGATTCAATTCGACTGCATCTCCCCAGATGCATTGGACAGCTGAACATTAAACACTGTGTTAATTCCCATCTGAGCAGAGCAGGACCCAGCTATTGGACACTTTAAACTAGACTCTGGACTTGAAATACACCATTATAGTTTATGTTTATGTTTTATTTTAATGTTGTTACTTGAATGATCATCTTTGAATTCTTAATTATCTACCAAATGGTTTAGTGGCCATGACATGTGTCCACACTTTCACCAATTAGGAGCCTATTGATTCACCTCAGCCTTTATTTTGATACCTCTTTATGTTATATTATACGGAAGTTGTGAATCCCAAGGGGCATACAAAGTCAAAGTGGTCCAGAAAAAGCAAAAGAAAGAATTATTCCGACACTCAAATGATAGTTTTATTAGCAGATGTTCAGTCAAGGAAAAAAAAAGATTTAGTATAGTCAGTACCATCATATGAACTGGTAAAGTAAAGGCCTTGCAGGAGATAACATGTAGCCTACCATCAATGCAGAACTGTAAAGTAGTAAAATAAAAATAAAAAATGAATGGATTGACATTAAATTATAGGCGAAGAACGCATAGAAGCGGTTAATTTCGTAATTTTGTTCTGTGCGTGTGAGTTGTGGTTTGAAATCGGGTAATCACACACCTTATTTTAGAATCTCTGAATTGCTGGCGCATTCTAATGTGCAGTCCATGGCACTGATAACATTGGACAGGAAACATCAGCCATCGCAACACTGGCTATAGACCTGCAAGGAAATTTAAAGCAAATTGCATTGGTCAAACATGTGTTTTAAATATAGCATAGCATATTTAACGTGGGAGCACTCATTACATTATGAGTTCATAGCCTACAATTGTTTAATAGGCATCATCTAAAGTGTTTGTTTTTTTTACAATCGTAATTTATTAGCTACGTTTGCAATGCACATTTCAGCGGCTACATTTTGTCATGCGAATTTAACAGAAATGTGACATCCGCCGTCTCCCTCCAGTCCACCTCCCTTTCGTTCTCCTTATTTTCCCCATTCCTCTTGTTTCATGTCATGTTTTTCCTTTTACCTTGTCTGTCTCTCCGTGTTGTGCAGGCTGGGCGTGGTTTCCCTGCTTGTTTCCTCGTTTTCTCCCTCATTGTCCATCAGCCAATCACTCGCCTCCCCCGCTCGCATTCCGCACTCGTTACCTGTTTCACTCTCGCATACATTCCTCATGCCGCACTCATTACTGATCTCGCATTCACCTGCTCCTCACCTTATTTATATCGCCCTCTCTGTTTGTCTCGTCGCCAGTTCGTTCCATCAAGTGTGTTTTGTTTGATGTGTATTCGGCCTCTGTCTGTTTGCCTTGCTAATTGTTCAGTCTGTTTTCAGTTTGGCCGTCCAGCCTGCTTTCCCATTCCAGCCCTCCTGCCTGTTGCCCAGCTCCTGCTCGTTCCTGCCCTGTTACTTCATCTGCCCTCTTGTTCTCGCCAACCCCGTATCCTGACCGTCACCCAGCTCCTGTGTTTGCCTGCTTGTCTGCCCACCTAAATAAATTCACTCCTTTGCGGAGTTTTGCCTGAGTCTGTCTCCGAGTCCTGCATTTGGGTCCATTCCAGTTTTGGGAACCGTAACAAGAAAGCAAAAATAAATTCACGTTTGAATCGTTCTAAACAGTTACAATATATAATTATTTAGCCAAACAAAATCATTACAGTGAGAGTGTGGTGAAATATTGTAGCCTATAGAATAACTGGAACAGCACAAATAGATAAGCATAGTGTGATAATATGAAAATGTAATATTGCAACAAACATATATCAATGATATGAAAACTAATAACAATTGACTTAATTGACAAGTTAGTTGATAGTTGCAGTATAATCATCAATTAAACATTTATGTAAACTAGTGAAGGTTTTCTTTTTTCATAAATGTGCTGTTCTGTACTTGGCATGGCTGTACTTATGCTGTTAAGGAACATAGGCAAGCCCAGCATTTTAGAGTGGGCTTCTTAGTACAGAATGATGAATGGTTCCTGGTACAAGGCTAATTAAGGGCATTCAATGAATTTGAAATTTTAACTCAGGCATGTTCCCCCATTTGTAGGTTAAATGTGATTTATCAGTGAAGCCATGTGCATGTGTGCATATACAACATCCCATGCATATGCAGGATTATAGATTTGAGCAAATTCATAGATTTAGACTGAGATTTATGCCAGGTTTGATGAATTATTTCCCACATGGTGTTGCCGGCTAATAATAATGCCTGGCTATAATATACATAATATATGAGTAATCAATATTGTTTAAAGTCCAGCATCAGAAAGCTTTTATTTGAAAAAAAAGAAAAAAGGCCCTGTCCCACCTGCTTGCATGTGTGTTTTTTAATGTTGCTTTGTGTTTGGTCGGGTTTAAGGGAATGTGTGCATGTGTGTGTTTTAATGTTGCGCTGTGATTGGTCGGGTTTAAGGGAATGTGTGTATGTGTGTTTTTTAATGTTGCTCTGTGTTTGTTCAGGTTTAAAGGAATGTGTGTATGCGTGTTTTTCAGTGGCACATTCTTGTAATATTTTTTAGCAAAGTCTCCTTTTCAGGTCAGTGTGAAGCACATGGTTAAAACGGCTATTTGAATGCAGTCGTCCCCACTCCGTTGCCAAAATATTATTGTTTAGGCAGCCTGACAGCTGCTTGGAAGCCTGCGTTTGTGTCCGTTTGTTGCTTTTATGGAATTTTGATTGATAGGCCAGCCGCAGACAACCACCTGGTAGTGCGGATGCTTTCTGGATGGAATACACATGGTAGAAATTACACACCACCTAACCCCCACTCCCCCAAAAAAAACAAAAAAAACAAGGCTGGACACACACTCATTAACTCTGTTTCACACTGAATGAAAATCATCTGTAACCACAATATCTTGCACTTTTGCCAATGCACAGACACCCTTTGTTGCGAACGGCCACCATCCAGATTCCTATAAAGGTGTTTAATTTAAATTCAACCTGTGTATACATACTTTGTTTATTGTCAACAGTTGGGCTTTTTCGGAAGACAAAAAGTTTTTGGTCCAGTCCAGGGTACAAACACAATTGGATGTGTTTTGTTTGTTTGTTTGTTCTGATAAACTGTTTCTGAGTGAGCAGATGTTGGATGGGATCCTAATCTGTTCTGCCTCTTGGTTGGAGATCTGTTCCATATGTCATCAGGGGTTTTGTCTCCCAATGTTGTTTTTTATGCCAGAAGGTACATTATAACAATATTGGCATAATGAGATACCCATTAAAAGAGATGTTATCCTCATTCAGGATGATTGAGTCTCAAAATAACTGTCTCAGGTTTCACATGTAGCTAGTTTCCATGGCTACATTTATGTCTGAAGTAAAGCAGAAGTGAACAAGTTCAATTAATTACATTTCCTGGGCTCTCAAGTGGTGCGCCTGGTGTGCCAGAAACTTGTGTAGACTGCAGTGATATATGCAGTGATATAAGCAGTGATATATGCAGTGATATATGCAGTGATATAAGCAGTGATATATGCAGTGATGTATGCAGTGATATAAGCAGTGATGTATGCAGTGATATAATCAGTGATATAAGCAGTGATATATGCAGTGATATAAGCAGTGATATAAGCAGTGATGTATGCAGTGATATAAGCAGTGATGTATGCAGTTATATAAGCAGTGATATAAGCAGTGATATATGCAGTGATATAAGCAGTGATATATGCAGTGATGTATGCAGTGATATATGCAGTGATATAAGCAGTGATGTATGCAGTGATATAAGCAGTGATATAAGCAGTGATGTATGCAGTGATATAAGCAAGTATTTACTTGTTAGCTGTTAAAGTTAACTGGCTAACTCCATAATCCCGCATTATGAAATACCCCTCTGGTCAGGATTTGATACTACCAGACCATAAACGATAAAAGCAAGTTCTTTGCCAGGCCACTAATAGCCCCTCATCAACAGACCCTTTACACTTTCAAGTGAGATTTATAATAAACAAGAACAAGCATGTGTAATACTACTGGTATGATATTAAAATGAGTTAAAATAGAAATGATAAAACACACATCTGGAAACTGAAAATATTAGCTTTTTGTTCATTGTACTGTAAGAAATTACACATGCAGTAATGTACAATTGCACCTGTAACTACTTTATAATGTCCATATACAGATCCTTTCCAAAAAATTTGAATATCATGGAAAAGTTTTTTTTTTCCATAATTCCATTCAAAAAGTGAAACTTTCATAGATTATAGATTCATTACACACAAAGTTAAATATTTCTAGCCTTTATTTGTTTCATTTTTCATAATTTTGGCTTACAGCTCCAGAAAACCCCCAAAACATTTCAAGAAATTAGAATAGTGTGTCGAAAATCACCATTTACTTCAGTTATTTCAGAGAATGAGTGGAGTGGCTTGACTCGAGGAATCCGACAGTTGTAGCCCATGTCCCGGATACGTCTGTACGTGATGGTTTTTGAAGCACTGACTCCAGCCTCAGTCCACTCCCTCTGCATCTCCGCCAAATTTTGGAATCGTCTTTGCTTGACAATCCGCTGAAGCCTACGGTTATCTCTTTTGCTTGTGCACCTTCTCCTGCCACATTTTTCCCTTCCACTAAACCTTCTATTGATATGCTTGGACACTGCACTCTGTGAACAGCCAGCCTCCTTTGCAATGGCCGTTTGTGGCTTACCCATCTTCTGGAGGGTGTCAATGAAGTAAATTAGATGATAGTGTGACACTCAGTCTAAAACATTAATTCTCTGAAATAACTGAAGTAAATGCTGATTTTCGACACACTATTCTAATTTCTTGAAATACTGTTTTGGGGGGTTTTCTGGAGCTGTAAGCCAAAATTATGTAAAATGAAACAAATAAAGGCTAGAAATATTTCACTTTGTGTGTAATGAATCTATAATCTATGAAAGTTTCACTTTTTGAATGGAATTATGGAAAAAAAATGACTTTTCCATGATATTCTAATTTTTTGGAAAGGATCTGTATATATATATATATATATATATATATGTACATTTTAAAATATATGAACAAGGATGATATTTTTTTTTTATTTTTTTTTTTGAGCTTGAGCTCCTGGGAGAATTATTTTTTTTCTTTTATCCCTTAGATAACCAACTGACTGCCAAAGGTCTTCAAATGCATATGGCATTCTGGAGTTCTTAAGCAGAGGTCAACCTCCCCATGAATCAGCTTTGTGTATCTTTCTGAACTAAGGTCTCAGAGCCTCATAAAAGACAGGAAACAGTATCTTTAAAAATCATGAAAGTTTAATACTTGCCTTCTGATGTGCGGCTGGTCTCATCTCTGCATGTTCATTGTGTGAGCCGCCTCCCCAAGTCCCCCGAAGCCCTGGAGATGTTTAACTTTAGTGCGATGGAGAAAATATTTGACATAAACTGTGGGGTAAGAGTATGGCTTTTTGTCCAGGTTTTATATGTCAAATTAATTGCAGTTAGTAAAGAAATAGAAAAAGTAACAAAAAATATTTTTTGTACGTGCAGAGTGTGTGTGTATTTCTTGATAGAAACATCATTCAGCATGAATCGATTCATTCTTTCTTTTTATTATTTGAGTGCAGAAAAATGGTAAAAGGTCTTTCTATTTTCTAAAGGGCATTCTACGGTTTCATCGGTAGAATACTGCCAGGTATATATTCAGTGTATTAGAATGCACTACACATTCATGTAGGTCGTCCACATCTTGCCTTATTTGTTTAGGTCAGGGTGCAGTTTATAAAGGTCATTTCTCCACCAAAGGAAATGCATCAATCACTGTCTTGTGTTGTACAATTTCTTGAATTTCAGTTCATACACTAGAGACTTCAAGGGCTTAAGGACAGAGCCGGATCTAGGCATAGGCAAACGAGGCAGCTGCCTAGGGTCTAATTGCAGGAGGGGGGCCCAGATAGATGGGTAGAAAACATCAACTTTAGGCCTGTAAAAATATATATATACAGTATATACTGTATATACAGGATCCTTTCCAAAAAATTTGAGTATCATGGAAAAGTTTTTTTTTTTCCATAATTCCATTCAAAAAGTGAAAATTATGGAAAAAAAAAACCTTTCCATGATATTCTAATTTTTTGGAAAGGATCTGTATATATATATATTAAAATAAAAAAATATCTTTATAAAAACCTAATTGAAAACTTTTATTTCAATCAATGTAGGTTTTTTTGTTTTAAATCATGCACAACATAGCCTAGCCAGAGGTTTTCTCCTATAGGGGGATTGTGGTACGAGCATAGCTACATGAACCACGAATCATAGATTGATAGATTGTTCCATAGATTGTGGTGGACCATAAAATAATTGTCAATTGTCAGGATGTTGAACGCTATCCTTCTCATTGGGTACGTTTACATGCACACTAATACTCCGATCTGAACCCGGTTATGGCAATACTCTGGTTACTGAAATGGTCATGTAAACACCTTTATCCGATAATGTAAGGTCATAATCCGTGTTTTAGAAACCCAATTAACACCCCTGGTTTTTTGGCCAAACTTTCGATTTTTTGGAGCATGTAAACACCTTTCTCCGGTTTCTTTCGGCTTTTCAAAACTACGCATGTCAGGCAGAAGAGGCGGTGTAACGTCAAAATGATTCCACCCGTCAACATTTGCTATGCCTGGGGTTCCTTCAGCATCTCACTTCCAGAATTTTATTATTAAATTTGCATTTCACCGGTGAAAATATATTGTTCAGTGTTACGTGCTTGTGTTTGTACTAGCTAGTTTGTGGCTAGCACATTAAATAACTGAAATCTTCGGGAAATTCGCCAGATTTAGAGATCGGTAAAGCTAGCTAGTACAATAATATAAATCAACCACTACTAGCAATTAGCTATAAATAAGTAGCTATAATAATTACTAGCTAGCTATAATAATAATAATAGCCTACTATAACGTACATTTTTGACGGGCGGATCATTTTTGTCCTTACAACGGGAAGCAGTTAGTAGCTACGTTTAACTCAGAGCCGATTATGGAGAGAATCACGTAAACGCGGCTTTTGGAGTAATCACATTTCTTATGTCCATGTGCAATAAGTTAAATACTGGTGTAAGCTGATCGTTTCCAGTAATCGGATATTGCTGTGCATGTAAACGTACCCATTGTAAAGAGAGGTAAAAGACAGGCAGAGGGTGGGAAGAAAATTCGGAATCAAATTCTCATAGATGCGACTTGCTGTGATCCATCTCTTAATATGCTGTCAGTATTTACAAAGTTTCATTAGCCTACTCATAGTGACAGGGGAAAGTATGAGGGGGCGATGACGTGTAGCTTGACGAGCGCATTCACGGGAAGGAGGCTTGAAAACTGCATAAACGACGGCACGATGGGCACCTGAGGCAGGTGAGCCTGCCGCTGTCTCTGATTGTAATTGGCACAGTGACATTGGGCCTGAGTTAGCAGCAGGACAGCAGGAGGAGAAGACATTCACAGAAATGGAACAGGCCAGAGAAACGTGAACCATTTTTTTTTTCTTTTTCACAAAACCTATCGACCCAGACAGGGTGATACTAGCAAACTATTCACCCGACCCTGCATAATGGGATAGTGGGATAAAATTGATGACAAAATGCGCGACTTCTTCGCATTAAACAAACCCCGTCAAAATATTGGTGATTTTTCCACATCACTGAGAAAATATGGAGATACTGGGGGGGCCCTAAAAAATTGTCTGCCTAGTGCAATCTATCCATTTAATCCGGCCCGACTTAAGGGGTTGCTTCCTGTTTATGTGCACCACTGTCCAGATCAAATTCATACACACCGCCTTTTTCAACTTTGCTTGGGTGTCCTGTAGCAGAAGATTACAGAGCCCTGTTACTGAAATCACGGTCCTCAAGGGCCGAGAACTGCTGGTTTTCCCACCCTCCCTTTACCTGGGAGTCAGCTGTTAAGACAATCAGTCTGGCCAATCAGTTCATTAGCTGGGACAAAAAGAAAACGAGGGCCGGATTTAGATTTGAGAGCCAGATTTGGGTATCCATTTGGATGGAGTAATTGGGAATAGTGTTGTCCAAAGAAGGAGGGTTTTAGTTGGCAGGGTACACTGCCGCTCTTCACTCAACCAATGAGTCCTCTGGTCAGTTTGGCACCCGCCTGCACCAGCTGCGTGGCTCTCCAGCACACTGCCGGGGTGTACACGAGTAAACACACATCATCTGAAATGCACGGCCAGCTGGCACTGTTTTTGCTCTGGGACCCGCCATCTGAGCGCGAAAATTAACAGAACACGTCGCAGCAACGGGACGGGCCAACAAGCGCCGCTCGCCATTTCAAACTGGGGGAGATAAGGGAGGGAAACGGCTATTCAAAAAAAGAGAGGAGAGGGGAACTAGCACAGTGTTAACCAGCGACATTACGTACAGAAATATGCCATTTGCCCAAGACCTTTGATTAGAACCTTGCACTATAGGAGCCGTCATGAATTTAACTGAATCAGTCAGAATACAGTCAGTATTCCTCTTGTGTGTAACAAAGAGTGTTTCAAGGGCTCTTCAGCTCACCTAATAACTGAATATAAAACCCAGCAATGCAGAAACTTCCATGGATTTATGATTGTCTTAAAAAGAGATTAGATAACATCTCCACACTTACCTGCCCCAATCCCTCATTGTGTTCCACAACAAGCCGCAGGCATTTGTTTTCACTGTCAGCATCTGTGGCAGAAAAGTAAAATAAGTTTAAAGCCATTCATTACAACAGCAATGGGTTTTCTCACTCTCTTTGTCTCTCAAGTGGACTGTATGTATGATACGTATATAATTGTATTGCATGAGTATTTGACATTAGAATTGATAAGTGATATTTTTTGATATTTTTGATTATTGATATTTTTCCCCTCTGTCATCAAAGAGTAATGAGTCTGCTTGTAGTGCATGTATTGTGAAGAAAAAAGATGATGTTCGCTTGTGCAGATTTAATTCCAGAACAGCTGTGCAATAAAGTTACACCAAGTCATTACTGAGCTCCTGCAAAATGTACATCAATTATAGTCAAGGAAAACAATGTTTTATATTTAAATAAGAAAATATCTATCACAATGATTTGTGCAATGCCCTGGTATGAAATAGTCTGAAACAGTTAAAGGGCTATCCCCTTTCTCACAATTATGTTTCTTCCAGAACATTTCTTACCATATTACCTTTTGGTGTGCACGCGTGTGTATGTGTGTGTGGGTGTGTGTGTGTGTGTGTGCTCTCTACCTGTATGTTTGTGTGTGCACAAGCTTCTATGCGTGTGTATCATGCATGTTCCTGTGCCCATATACATAGTATATGTACACACACATTAAGAATATCAGAGGAAAGGAAAAACTCTAATACTAATACAATTTCAAACATTTATGAAAATGTGGTTAGTTAAATTTGGATAAATATATTTAATTTGTTTTATATGTATCTCTCTCTCTCTCTCTCTCTCTCTCTCTCTCTCTCTCTCTCTCTCTCTCTTTCATGGCATTTCACACAGACACTCCCACTCCAGATAACACCAGCCAACTTCTGCCCCCCTCTCCCAAAAGTTGGAGCAGATTAATTTACCCTCCAGAGCAGAAAGACCCTCCATTTGCAACAATGGCATCGCTCATATTTAAATTTCAGCCCATGCCTATTAATTTGTCACACTTTAAAGGAGATGGTGGTATACCACAGGAGTCACAAGGCAGGTGCACGTTAGTGCGGGTTGGCGATTGGTGAATAACCTATTTTTCCACACCACCTACCAAGTTCCCTGCACAAGGAATTTTCCACACCGTCGCTGAAAGGAAATATTTATTTCCACCTGTGCTGTCATCCCTGTGGTTTGACTGCAGCCATCTGGGCTAATCTCCTGAAACAGGAGTACGTACAGGGAAACATTCAATCCAATATGCATCCCGTCTGCTTTCGGCATTTCTGGGGAGTTCATAAAACAGCCTAACTATCCAACTGTCCTAATTACACTCCATTACGCTCACCGTGTAAACAATTAAGGCCAATCCACAACTAACAAAAATAAAGATGTGTGCATGTGTCTGTGTGTGTGTGTGTGTGTGTGTGTGTGCCTGCGTGTGTGTGTGTGTGTGTGTGTGTGTGTGCGTGTGCCTGCGTGTGCGTGCATGTGTGTGTGTGTGTGTGTGTGTGTGTGTGTGCCTGCGTGTGTGTGTGTGTGTGTGTGTGTGTGTATGTGTGTGTGTGTGTGTGTCTGCGTGTGCGTGCGTGTGTGTGTGTGTGTGTGTGTGTGTGCGCGTGTGCCTGCGTGTGTGTGTGTGTGTGCCTGCGTGTGCATGCGTGCATGCATGTGTGCCGAGCATGCACAATCTGTGCATGCTTGTATGTACGTATGTGTACTTATGCATTTATGCTTAATATAAATATAATCCTAGTTTTGTCATGCCAGGTAATATTTCTGATGGTATGGGCACCAAGGCTGAGAGAGACCATGCCCTTGAACATGAATAACCAGGAATGGAATGGCCTTTAGAGAAGTGATGTCTGTATTCTGAGGATGGCTTCATAAAAGACTCTTCAAAGAACCAGGCAGTCCAACGTCATGAATAGTGATTGCTCTGGGGAGAGTCACTGTCCTCTCTCATTTTACTGTTTAACCAAGACACCTGTCTGAAGGAAACCTGCTAAGTCTTTATCCATTAAGGCATCTGCTATATGGCAGTAATAACATTCTTATAAGGCAGGTGGAACTGAAGCAAAATTTTGATGCGGAAAACTTGGTATCTGGGGCTGCAATATTTCAATATTTCCTTAGCAGATGCCCTTCACTCTTTAAGACATAGATATTAAATAGCATACATACATTGCAGTGGCGGCTGGTGAGAATAGTCATAGGTGGGGTTGTTTACATAGACTAATACGACAGGTATGGGAACGGGGGGAGGGGGAGAAAGAATGTTTAAGTAGAAACAACCTTTAAATAGTTTATATTTATGATTCTGCAGGTTATTTACACATTACAATAGAATACATTAAGCCTATTTGAAAGCAGATTGAGACTAATTTGTAATAAATAATCACAATTATTTTTATTTAGATATTTACGTACCCTGATTATACCTTTTTAAAGTGCAAATAACCATATACACAATATAAAAGAGTAGTAGTTGTTTTTTGACTTGAGCAAATATGAAAATAAAAGTTTGCTTGCTACTGTAGCCAATATTAGTCTGCCCTGCATACACCTTTTGAAAGTGCAAACAAAGAGCAATATTCATAATGTTAAAGGGTTAATACAGGCTTTTGCTCCCAATGGTTAACTGGTGTGTTTAGGAGAGGCTACAACACTGTCTCCATACGTAATTTTATTAACCTATCAAAATAATTGTTTCTCCTGAGGAAAACAATGGTTCATTGAAATCACTATTATAGTCATTGCTAGCACTTGGTTGGGGTTTGTTCCAATCAGTAATGGAGAAATGCAGATTACTTGTACAAAACAAGGGTGCTTAGCAAATGTAGAAATCATTTTTGTTGATATTAATGAGGAATGGGAATGACTATGTCAGATCCTGCTTCAAGCTTCTGTTATTCCGTAGATATGCTACCAGAGGAATACACCTCACAATTTTTACCTTGTTAAATTGTTTTACTTTCTGGCAGAACTCACAACACTGGGCCTTTGTTGCATAGGCTCTGTTCATTTTGAGTAGACAGCCCCCTCATAGTCAGAAAAAAATACCATCTCACTGCACATATTCGTCTTAAATCATCCACTTTCTGCCTGGAACGAAATCCAAATGAATTGACCTGAAGTAGCATGAACATTTGGGACTAACCTGTAACCACTGGAAATGCTGTTGTGTTCTAACCATTCAGATGAATGCATATATATATATATATTTCTATGTATGCATGAATACATTTATTTTAACTTTTCAATATTTTTTTCTTGTCATGGCCTAAAGCACTGTTGTAATTATTAGGATTTGGATCAAACATCATTGTTTAAGCCCTTATTCTGAGATTGCTGGCTCCAGGCTATCAAGTACAATATATATCTCTACATCTGCATGTTGTTGTGATTCTTGTATCCAGCACATATAAAGATCATACATGTTTATAATCTAAAATCTGGCTATAATCTTGTCAGGGTGTTTATCTTAGGTATTGTGTGTATCTCTGGGGGAGATGTTGCCTGTGTTTGTGAAGTTTTCCTTCTCTGTTTTCCCTACCTCAAACATGAACGTTAGATTGCAGTGAACACATGCATCCCCATTAGCAACCTACATTCGCCTACCATGATCAAAATCTGTTAGCTTGGATTATTATTAAAATTTTAATAAGTAAATACATAAATATTTTCTTCAAAATGCTTCAAATGATTCCTAAAATATCATCTGCTTGTGCTGTATCTATTGGCACTTCAAGGAAATGGTTCATCTTCCAAGCACAGTAGAACTTCAGAGAGATGAACCTCAGAATTGGACTAACCTGTCAGCTGAACAGAGTATGAACCCAGAAGTAGAATATGTAATTATACCTTTTCAAGCTCCTTATTATGTAATCTCTGTTATTATCACCGCAAAATGGCAGGAGTTAAAGAGAAATGAGTCACGCTTTCCATTGAGTGAAAATAAATGAATTAAAAAATAATGGTAGCCTCCACTTTCTGCTCTCTGTAGTTGTGGGTTGTCCATGGAAAATCAGCACATTCTGAGGGAACAGCATAAATGTGTATGATAAGAGCCGTGTTCCAACGTGTTGTTTCACAAATACATGTATGCATTAACAGTTCTTGAAGCAGTTTATGTTGGGAAGGATCCTACTGCCCCCTTTCAATGTTCCCTCACTTACAATGATCATCTCTACTTTGCTTTCAACTCAACGTCCCCTGTATCCTACAGCCTAGGGCTTTCAGATGCTCTGTATTGGACGCACGTAGGTACATCCTTTACAATGATAATCTTCATGCGCAGAGCACTTTTCATCCAAGGAAATAGGCAGCTCTGTGCGTTGACAGTGTCAACTTTCCATTCATATTTTCTGTGAGAGAATCAGCATGCTATTTTTGCTTGGTCGTTCGTGTGGTAATGACATCACACCCACTCAACATGAGCTGTAGGCTATTGTTCAGAAAGCCAACATAGAAATGTATTTTTTTCATGAGATCCCACTTATGCCTGCATACTTAATGAGTAACCTAAACGTTAGAGCTACAGAATGAGAGTAGACTTGTGAGTAGACTTGAATAATGTAAGTAACCAATACCAATAAATTATTAAAATTTAAATTTATTTTGAAGTCACAAACATTTGAGTACCGACTGATCCCCTTTCTGGAGTGATCATACAGTATCTACTTGGAGCAAACGTCTATGCGTTCACTATTACTTTTAGTTGGTAATAATTTAAGTGAAACCCCTGATAAACTAGTACTCTCACAGGTATTTAATATTGTCTTACAATACAGCAGTGGACTCAAATATTCAAGCGTCATGTATTTATGGACTCCTCCCATCATGGTGATACTGTAGCAGTACATATGCAGCTACAAAATTGAGGATTAAATGAATATTTAAAAAATGGTTATCCATGGATACATATGAGTGTTTGTGGAGAAATAATTATGACAATTGCAGTGTTATGTCAGTGTGCTTTAGTGTGATTGCACTACTTTCCATAATTCAGTGAAGTAGCAGTGGCCTTCAGTACTTTCATCATCTATTTAAGCAGAGCTAATTTAAATAATAACTGATAAATCAAACAACGAGTCAATAAATATTTGGATAAATCAATGAAAATAGGAGCAAGGAGATGTACTTTCTTATGTCTTTTGGACTGGGCTGGATGCTCATATTATGAAAACAATCCAATTCATCAATTTGGTTGTCCAGCTGTGTGTGTTATAGAGTGGATGTTAGTATAAACCCATTTGTAAAATAGTCTCCTTAGATCATTGGGTTTACATTTATGGTTTATTCACAAAAAAAAAAAATCATTGGACAGTGGTTGCACATAATATTATTAAGTATATGTGACTTCAACTGATTAAGTTGTAGACATCACATATACTTAATAACATTGCGTTATTGTGTTGCGTTAGCTGTGTGTGTTGCTGATGACCACCATGATCATGTGGAAGATGATAATGATGATGCCGTTTTTTATCGAAACCACATCAGCTGCTTAAAATATGCGGACCGAAAAAAAGGAGCGGCAGGAATTTGTACTTGGAGAGTCAGTCTGGCATTCAGCATTCAGCATTCAACATTCAGCATTCAGCATTCAACATTCAGCATTCAACAATAGCATGGAAACAATAGCATGTCTCATAATTAGGGCCACCAGTTTATCCCTACTTGTTTTCTTGCATGAACTGCAGTACTCTGCCAGCAAGAGGTCGATAGCACTTTTTGTCAAGCCACGTGGTAAACAATGATCCCAATTTCATCGCCCATATCATCTGAAAAAGTAATTGCCAATAATTAAGCACAAGATGATGACCGACAGTGATGTTTACCAGGGACACTCACATGTAAAATTCCGTCCTGTGGACATGCGGCAGTATTTAAAATGTTTTGTTTGAAGAAGTAGGAAATAGTCACATTAAGAATTGCAGCAGTTTTGTAACGTTTAACTTGCACGAAAATAGTTAAACAAAGAAAGAAAGAAATACAATGAATAATAATTAAATGGTTTGCGACAGAGGTATATTTAAAAAAATAAAATGAAATAAAAGTATTGTATTGTTTTTCATTTTGTGTGAGGTTTGGAAATATTAAATATTTTTAATATTAAATACCATTTTTTTTGTGCAAATAATTAATGCTGGGTGTTTGTCACGGAAGTTGTGGGTGTCATGGATTCTGTGATTTTTATTTCATTTTTTTGGCACTTCCCAATGTCAGTGCTTTCCATGATTTTTTGGCAGTTCTCCCTGCGGCTCAAAGATATGCTTTTTGTCTCATTTAAAGTTGACTTTCCCTTCTCTGACTCATGTATTAGGTGAACTAATTGTTTTTATGAGCATCTCAATTAACCAGTACATTGTATAATTTATGTTTTTTCTCTCAATTGTATAATTAGTCGCCTGACTGTGCCATTTGAGTGCCTATAGGGGCCACTGGGGGATGACAGTTGAATTCCAGTTTTTTTATCCCTGTGAGTCATGTGGTGGAGATAAACTGGGGGCCCTACTCATAATGAAATGGGAGGAAGGGGAGGGGGGACCCCCAAGCCACGTAGAGGCCCCGTGGCACAACCTTTAACAGTCACTGAGCTAAAGGAAGCTGAAAGGTATATCCCGCTCCGCCGTGATGAAGCCTTGTCTTGCTATATAGCTTCCAGCTGGCCTGCTGCCCCGGGTCCATAGGCGTCTTTACCATCGCCCGCCTCAGCGCAGTGCCTTGGAGATCCAAACTCGATTACGGAGCGCCAGCGATGAGCCCACAGGCACTCCTCACGGGTCATTGGTCCAAAACGTTGGGAAAGTGAGGCTTGAGAAAAGGAGCACTTAATCTGAGTTAACGCTGGTACGGTCTCGGGTGACGCATGGTTCAGAACAGAGGGAGAGGGGGTTGTGATATTCCCCACCCCCTCACATCAAGTGGCCCCCAGTTAATGAAGGTGGAAGGGTTAAATCGGCTTTTCCACGGCACGATGCCGCCCCTCAGTCCATGAACAGTCCATAGGTCCTGGTGGCTGGAATGCCTAGAGAAACGGCAATTTACAGCACCTGGAAATTCAATGACATCACATTACATTACAATCATTCGGCAGTAGCGGTGCACATACAATGATGCGGTATCGTATCACAAAGAAGGCACAGAGGCCCGTTTATAATCAGTATGTTAACCTAACAAACAATAAGTTGTCCATAAAGAAAGTACCACTAGACAGACAACCTGTCTTTACACGACTGTTAACTATAGCATTATCCAAAAGGAAATCGGAAAAAGAAAAGTACAGGTTATCTAAAGGGGTACGACGACTGGACGTGCCTGCTAATGAACTCCTGCTAAATTAGTTTTCACTACAAGTGTCTTTGTGCACCTAGTGTTTTTGCCCGTGGGCATTGGCAGAGCAATAAGAATCACTTCTGAGGTTTTTAAGTGCACTGGGACAGCAGTGCTTAAAACCGACACCGAGTTAAGGCAATTATTCCGTTACTTTAAATTATACTTGTTTGTTCCTGCCATTAACGCTAATGGATTCTACTGGAATGGATTCTCATGATTGAATATTAAATATTCCATCTCAGAGTGGGGAAATAATTTTTTTTATATTCTTCCTTTTCTTAAAGAATGAGAAATGAAGGATATGAAGGATAGACTGCAGTTGCTATGAAACACATCTAATGGCTACATGATGTTCCAAGGTATTGTCAGAAGCCAAAAGTGCTTTTTCTCTTCAGTTTGCCTCACTCAGTTGATAGAAAAATTGATTTGAACCGAAAGGATGGGGCTGTATATGTGTGTGTAAATGCATCTTACCTCTTAGTGGTAAATTCAGACCTCAAAAACCCAATAATGGATGGAGTTGTTGTTTTCAATGGCTCAAATGAACAAATCAAACACTTTTCTCTCCATATCAAAGCACCGTGATTTGAGTAATTTAGAACATGATGTGGCATGACAGAAAAAGATGACATCAGTGATAGAAGAAAATGAATGATCAGGAAGAGCCCAAATTCACTCTGAAAGGGTAACCAAGAAATCAAAGACCCCCTAGACTCAACACTACAACTTCTTCTAATAAAGTAGACTGAATTGCAGACATGACTTTGACTGAAGTCATGGTGGTAACACAAACTTACTATAAAACCATTGAATAAATTCTGTACTCACAAGGGGGCCTCAGTCATTCATGAAACGTCTCTAAATATGTGCATACATTTATGTACAAATGTTGTTTTTTTACGAAGAGTTTACCCGATTCATCAAACTGTGTGTAAAGGCAGATTTGTTTGTATTCACATACCTATGTTCATACATTCCGATTCATTGTAAATGACAGGCGCATAAATCCACGCCCATGAATTGCCGTATATGGAAGTTGGAAATTCCATATACAGGTGCATATGAATTTGAAATGGTCCAGAAAAATCAAAAGAAAAAAATATTCAGACAATGAAAAATGTAAGTTTTATTAGCAGATGTTCAGTACAGGAACAAAACATTATTTAGTATTGTGCCCTAAAGAAATTGTAGAGTCAACTATTTTTTAGTTATTTGCTGGATGCATTGAACTGTATTAACACAGGATAAAACGTGACATATTTCATAGGCTACATACGGCAAAATTTTATATTGTTTTGAAGGGAGTGTGGTTAACCTTAAGGTTGTGTTTCCTATGCAATAACAAGCAAACTGAATGATATGGGAAACAAAAACCTATGAAATATTATGCTTATGCACTTAACTTTGTACACCGATAGAGATGGCTCAATCAGGTGGAGTTAAGTCCAACATATTTTGCAACAAGATAATCGGGACTCAAAACGTGCTCTACCAAACGGTTGAGAGGCCATTAAAGGGTTAAGCCATGCCCAGTTCTGGTTTTCTATCGGCACACCCCAAGTATGCTATAAGAAGAAGATCCACAGAATACTTCTGCTGGAAAGGTCTCCAGGGCCTCGTAATGCTGGTAGAGTTGCATGAATAAAGATTCTGAACATGTGCTAGCCTAGCGTTTTACATCATCCCATCTGTTTAGGTTCCTGAGCCATCGCCACTACACATAAGTGGTGGTTCTTCTGTTTTGTGTTTTCTGAATCTCTCATCACTCCAATTTAGTCAATGCTGGAGCCCAAACCAACCAGACGTAATAAACAAATCAAATGGAACATAACTCAATGATAAAGCCCACCAATACGAGCATATCTGAAATAATATCAAGCACAGCAATAGAAATCGTAATAGAATTTTCAAATTTGTACAAGCTAATATATGTATGGAAATGAGAAAGCAGTCATCCAAGTACAATTTCATATTTACAAATCAAATTGAGCTCCGTTCATTTTTATTGAAACTTTGTGTTCTGGCCAAACTATGCATGACCCTTTTCATTAAACAAGCTTAAATTATGATTGTATAGAGTAAAACAATTGGTTGCTCTCTTTGAAAAATGTTATTAGTGAAATGGCTGCATGTGCACAGAGTCAAACTAAAACTAATTACTAACAGAGGTGCTGTGCTTGCACTGAAAAACATATATATCCAAGAATCCAATAGAAGAAACCTTCACCATGCACCTTTCCAACTGAATTTTACTGGAAAATAAAATGTATACCTTGAGCCTCTATTGGTTTCTTTTTCGCAGTGGACAGCACTTCTCTTAACCGACGTTACACTTGTCACATTTCTAAAACTGGAATAGACAGCTAATACCCTTGTTGTGGAAGGATTTGTTCTTGTTTCTTTGATATAAAAAGGATTTAAGAAAGGGATATTTATTAAGCGTTGGGGTAGTCCCAAAGCTGTACAGGAAAGTCAAAATACACAGTATTACACAGAACATCAACGGAAGTCCGATACGGACTGCTCCAAGCCGGAGCTGGACTTGAACTCTGGAAGGGGTTCCAAGCCGGAACCGAACTGGTACTGGACCGGGTGGTCCAAGCCGGACAGGGTGCAGGAACAACCCAATTGTTCCAAGCCGGAACTGGATAGGGCTGGTGGTGGAGTTCACACCGGGACTGGACTGGAACTGGACCGGGAGGTCCACTCTGGAAACTGGAGCCGGAACGGAACTTGTTCCAAGCCGGAACTGGACTCTTACAGATGGTGTTCTTCACACCGGAACTGGACTGGAACTGGACCGGGAGGTCCACTCAGGAAACGGGTGCTGGAACGAAACTCGTTCCAAGCCGGAACTGGACTCTTACGGATGGTGAACTTCACACCGGGACTGGACTGGAACTGGACCGGGTGATCCACACAGGAACTGGTACTGGAACGGCGCGATTGTTCCAAGCCGAAACTGGACTCTTTACGGGTGGAGAACCTCACCCCGGGACTGAACAGGAACTGGACCGGGCGGTCTACTTGGGTATAGGACAGAAAGCAGAGGGTAGTTAGTTAGGTACTGTAGCCAGGGTTTGGACCGGGAGGATTTAACGGAGGTTATTCGACAGCACGGGTTGTAGCTGGCGAAAACTCGACGGGGCTGGGTGGTGTGGCGTAGCTCGGGTAGGTCCGGTTGGAGCTGGCTGATCTCCAGAGAACCTGGAACCGTAACCGAAGTACAGGAGGTAGCTACGGCCGGACAGGAACAACGGAGGATTAGCCAGGCTGGAATTAACAGCGGATCCTATCCCGAGCTGGAGTTGGAGGTACCGCAACACACACACGAACACTCAGGGAACAAACACTGCTGCAGGTGAGCTGAGACCGCGGCGGCTGGAGGTTAGAGGGAGACAAGTTTAGCAGCATGCAAACAGCAAACGTCACGGGAGGATAGCTACCAAACCGCAGGACAGGTAAACAGGAAAGCTGTAAAGGGAGTTAGCCCAAAACCAAGCGAACAGCAAACACAGGACCAGAAACGAGAAGTGTGCACAACGAGTGAGGTTAGTTAACGAACTGGCGCCGACTAGCAACCAGACGGGGGTTTAAATAGTGCAGGGAATTACAGAATGAAAAAGGCACAGGTGTGGAAAATAACCGGGAGTGATTGCTAAACACAAAGGTGAGGAATGCATGCAACGAGGGGGGAGAGCGATAGGCGGAAACTAAAGTGGAAACCAAACGAACGAGACAGAGAGGGAAACGCCCAGACTGCAGCAGCAGGGAAAACACGGACAAAGGAATCCAACATGACACGGAGGGAAAAAGGGAAAACACGAAAAACGGACAGGAAGGGAACGGAACGTTACAGTCACATTTCTAAAACTGGAATAGACAGCTAATACCCTTGTTGTGGAAGGATTTGTTCTTGTTTCTTTGATATAAAAAGGATTTGACACAATCCTGGCACTTTTTTTGTCCTCACTATATTGATTTCTTCTTCTTCTTATTATTATTATTATTATTATTATTAGTAGTAGTAGTAGTAGTAGTATTATATTTATTTACTTACTTGCTTACTTTTTTCTGAAATGGGTTTGTAGGAAAATAGTGGAAACTGGGAGTATAGAGCTATTTGTAACAATCCAAACAAGGAAAACTCTGTTTGGTATATTCTTGATGCAGGCAATACTGATTCACTTGTAGTTAGACTGCATCATTTACTAGGGATACCCCAAGGACACACAGGTGTGTTTTAATTGTGGAGATGCTACACAGTTATCTTCCCTACGATGAGAAATAATATCCTTTCAGGAAAGCGACAGTACAATAGAAATAGTACTGTTGTGATGTCACCTTACTCGTATAAAACAGAGGAGCTCCACCAATCATGGAGTACCTTGATAACAACCAGCAGGACAATAACACAGACAGTGATTTATCGCAGTAAGTACCACCAACCAATCACTGTTGTCGTTGTCGCCAACATACTGGCGACTGGTGATGCTTTTCCCTTTTTACTACCAGTAAAGTGATGTTGCAGTTGTAATAAAATAAGGATATGGTAATCCTGCATGAGTCTTTCTAGGTGAACCCCTGTGGTCCCTCTCATCTAAAGACGCAACCTACTCTATACTATTTATTTAATTCCCGAAACTCCCAGTTGATTTGTGCAGCCTAATGCTTTCACCCAATAACAGCAGGTTGATTTTGTTCAGCCAAATACTCTCTCCCTATAGTAATCATTGAAATGCATGGCTTTGGTGCCTATTCCGTGTGCCAACTGTTGAACAGATCTGCCCTCTTGCTTCAGCTCCTACCTGCCTCTCGTCTGCCAAAACTGCTCATTCATTTGCATTCATTTAGAAAGTCTATGGATTCTTGGCTTCTTTCCTCCCGTTAATGTCCCCAGTAGAACCCTACTGTAGACAGTAGTAGATAAATATTGGCTCTAATGTTCTATCTGAAGTACTCATTTTGTAGATAAGTGAGACTGGGCTGCATTTGTGAATTTGGCTAGTAGGAGCTATAACTAAATTAAACAATGCGTTATTCATCATTATTATTATTATTATTATTATTATTATTATTATTATCATGGTTCCCATCATAATTATCTCTCTATATATCTACATCTCTCGCTCTCTCTCTCTGTAAATATTTTGGTACAGCTTCATTGAAGAGAAAGTTTGGCAAGGTTTCTCAGAATTCAACTTTCTCACTGCAGTACCAATCCATTACACCGATGCAGCACATAGCCTATAAGCATACAGAGGAAGGAAGGACATGATAACCGAGAAACGTGACCAGAAGGCACTGCCACTCCAGCAATCTCAGGGAATACCCAGATTTATATATCCAGATTATGTTCATGAATGACAAGCCTATATAGATTTGTTCCCATCATCAAGCATTAAAATAAATTGTAACAGTCTATTCGCAATCGTCTTGTTTCTGTTATTGTGTTACATGTCATGTCTTGGTTTCCCTCCCCCTTTCGCATAAGAGCTGCAGCCATTTTATACTGAGGGTGACGAAGTATGTGTGACAGTCATGGAAAACTGCTCACATGGTGAGAATTACATTTTCTCGAAACGTGTTTTCTTAATGTTTTTTGAAACACACTGCTGCGGGCACAAAGCTGTATCTGTCCACACGACTTGCACTCAACTCTGTGCTTCTCACTGTTTAAATCTCTGCTAAGATGTTTACCATTTGCGTAACTCATGCAGGCAGCGAAATAACATAACGGACTCCTCTAGCTCTTCCAAGAGAGTAAACATGACATCGCTAATTCATTTAAAAATGTAACAGTTTCAGCTTTGTGACTTGTGTCTCCACTGATTAAAAGCCCATTCAGTAATTTTGGTTGCTAATTGACAAAAATGACACGCATTGCAACTAAGCACCTCTGTGAATCATAGTACTTATAGTTGTTTTTTCCCTCCGCCCCCAGCTTTAGCTTTGTATGTATTCAGTGGTGTGGGTGAGTTTGTTTGTTTGTTAGTTTGTTTGTTTGTGGGCAGGATTACGTAAAAACTACCAGACCAATTTGTGTGTAGTATAGTATGTACTGTATGTGTAGTATGGGCCAAGGACAAACCCATTAAGTTTTGGAGCGGATTTGATCAGTGCTTTTCGAAATAATAAATATATACGCGTTTACAATGTTTTGCAATGGGGGCGCCGCCATGTTTAGTGATTTTGACCACTAGATTATGCCCCGGAGCATGAATAGTTTGCTCTTTCAGAAAAACTACATCTAGTCTGCTGGATACAACAGGAACAGCTCTACGTTCGACATTCGAGGAAAATATAAGGTAATAACCATATTATTTCTGAAAATCGTAGTATTACGCTACATGTTTCTGTTCACGTGAAGTGGTCCCTTTCTCTGTGTTATTGGTAACCTAGCCGATTTGGGTAGTTGATGTAACTGACTATTCGGGGGAGTATTCCAGAAAGCGGGTTTAGTGAAAATTTTGAGTTTGCTAACCCTGAGATTAATTCAATTCAATCTCAGGGTTAGCAAACTCAGAGATTCCAGTAAACCCGTTTTGTGACATACCCCCCGATGTGATTGACCAGCGGAGTTCCGGTTAACGGATAGGCTATAGAAGTTCTTTCACCTATCTAACTAGCATTCTATCTGCCTATTCAAGCCATCATCAATTAACTGATAAGCTTAAATAGGCTAGCTAGTCAGACAACCTCGCTAGCTAGAAGTAGCGAACTTGGGTGTACTGGCTTAGGAAGGTGACCAAAATAGTAACGTTATTACAACGGCGTTAGCTTCTAGGCTAGCTAGCCACACACCTTGTAGGCTTGTTACGCTTGGTAACGTTAGCCTAACCAGTATTAAATAACTTGAAAATGTATTGTGAAAGTGAATCAGAACTCTCATGGTTAACGTAGCCAATGTGGCTCCATTTTTTTTTTTTTTCTCACGCAACAGAAAGGTAAAAAACGCTAGTTAGTTAGCTAGCTAAATATGGCCAATTGAACTCTGTTCACATCGTTGAAAGAACATTAGATGTACACATTTTGATATAATAACATTAGCCTGGCTTCGCCAAACCCAATTTGAAAAAAGTTAATGGGGTTTGACTGGAAACTCGATTCATTTTGGATTTCCAAGGGGCCTTATCAACGATTGCAGACCAAAATTATGCTGCACAGAATTGGATAGACCTACAACCAATCTGAGCAATGAAACATGGGTTAGTCATGTGGGTACAATCATCGTATTAGCCCTGCCTCATATTAGTTAAACGGTTGTGATTAACTGGGAATCAGTTTGAATGGGTGCTACCAGACTGATATGGGAGTGAAACAGAATGTGAGGTCACGTGATCAGGCTGGTGATGCTAGGCTAGAATGTCATAGGTAGCTGCCTGGCAAGGCTAGTCAAAGCTATAGTGGGAGACTGTAGGCCTGGAGCACCCGCAGTTAGATACAGATTGACATTGGGCTTTTGCTGTAAATATATCTATATATATAGATATATATATATATACACTACTCACAAAAAGTTAGGGATATTCGGCTTTCGGGTGAAATTTCAGGATGAACCTAAAATGCACTATAACCTTTACAGGTGAAATTAATTTGACCTTCTCTAAACTTTAGAATGCACATGTCCAACTATTCAATGTTTCAGTACTTTTTGCACAACTTGCTGTTCTCTAACAAGGAGCTGAACGGCAAAAGTCACAACAGGTGTTTGATCCATGAATCGACCAATAAATGTCCTCGTTCAATTAGAATTGGTATTTAAACAGTCCTCTTCATCATGCTGTTCACATTTTGACATCATGAGACCAAGACAACACCTAACAATTGATCAACAGTACCTCGCCATTGCGAGGCTTCAAACAGGATGTTCTCAGAGGGAAGTGGCCACTGAGCTTAGAGTGTCACAGAGTGTCATCAGCAGGTTGCAACAGAGATACAGAGAGACTGGAAGAGTCACAGAAAGGTATAGAAGTGGACGTCCTTTGGCCACATCCCACACTGATGACCGCTTCATTGTGAACAGTGCCCTGCGGAACCGGATGATGAATGCCACTCAACTCCAGGCACATTTAAGGGAGGTGAGAGGCACCCAAGTGTCACGTCAGACCATTCGAAACCGTTTACATCAGCGTGGTCTGCGTGCTAGACGACCTGCAAGGGTACCTGACCACACCACCAGGCACAGGCGTCATCGTCTTGCATGGGCCAGGGAGCATTTACGCTGGACGAGGGACCAGTGGGCCTCAGTGCTGTTCTCTGATGAAAGTCGATTCACGTTGAGCAGAAATGATGGCCGCCAACGATGTTGGAGACGTCAAGGAGAGCGCTATGCATCAGCCACTGTTGTCACCAGACGACCCTTTGGTGGTGGCGGTGTTACAGTGTGGGCAGGTGTGTCTAGTCAATACAGAACTGCCCTACACTTTGTGAATGGTACAGTGACAAGCCCATACTACCTGAATAACATCATTAATCCAGTCATTGTGCCCCTGCATGAACAACACAGGCCTAATTTCATCTTCATGGATGACAATGCTCCAGCTCATCGAGGTCGCATCATTAGGGAAAGGCTGCTGGAGACTGGGGTACCTCAAATGGAGTGGCCTGCACTTTCTCCAGACCTGAATCCCATAGAAAACCTATGGGATCAGCTGACTCACCGTGTAGAGGCTCGTAACTCTGTACCCCAGAACCTCAATGACCTGAGGGCCGCCCTTCAAGAAGAGTGGGATGCCATGCCTCAGCAGACAATAAGTCGACTTGTGAACAGCATGAGACGTCGTTGTCAAGCTGTAATTGATGCTCAAGGGCACATGACAAGTTATTGAGACATTGACATTTTTGTTGTGGTATACCCACCACTGTTGTTGGCTTTTGTTTCAATAAATTGTTTGAGATGAGGAAATCACCATTGCATGCTTCTACTTAAATGCCCTACTTTCATGATACGTATAATATCACTGTAGCATGAACTTACATTTTCCATAAATTTCACCCGAAAGCCAAATATCCCTAACTTTTTGTGAGTAGTGTATATATGCACTGAGCTATTGTTGTCATACATAGCCTACATAGGCTACAGGACACAACTGAATTGAAGTGCAATTGAATTTAGTGTTTTTATTACATAATCAATGTTAATATATGATAACCATAGTTGGATCAGATGGATGTAATGATGTACATACTATCAAATCAAATATTTGCTGTAGCTTAGTTATTCACTGTTGATTTTCAAATATCGGACATAGTGGACTGATATTACTTGTTGTTATTGTCCTTAATTCAAATATAAACATTACATTGAGTTATTAATAGCTTTAAGGCTTTAAAAGGAGTAATTTGGTATGTTGCATCACAAGCCTTGTTATAAGGTTATTTTTGATCATACAACAGTTCATTTAAAAATGGACAAACTTAAGATATTTGTGCTCATTGCTCATGTCACAGCTAAGTACACAATGGATCTCTGAGCATATATACAATATGCCCATAAAGATTAGTATATGGTTAGCTGAGATCTATATGGTTAGCTGTAACATGAGCAATGAGCAGTAATATCTCAAGAGTGCACAATCTGCCAAAAAAAAATTATTTTGACATGGAAAATATTTACCCATACATACTCTGTCTGCCCATGGTATGAGCTTCCCCTGCAGAGTCAGTAAAAGAACTTCGATAATCCCAACAAATCTTCAAAACTAATTCCAACTGCTTATCAATGTATACCTGATTTTACGGTACATGCATCAACATGCAGCATGGGCGGAGGGATGCGCTCTCTCCAAGCGACCTTTCTAGTTTTTACTGTAACCAGCCACAATACAATACGACAAAACCATTTCCAAACCGTGGTTTGTTTGGCAAAATGTTAACTAACTATTCCTTTCAATTTAGTCAAGTCAAGTCAAATTTATTTTATAAAGCACGTTTAAAAACAACCAACGTTGAACAAAGTGCTGTACAGTGTGGAAGTGCTAAAAAAGAATAAATAAATAAAACAATGGAGACAAAAGACAAAAAAAAAGTTTATTTTATTACCTGACGAGTGAGCACCAAGGACAAACGATGAGTGAGTTTGTTTCCATGGTGATAAGCTGCGCAAGGACTACAAAAATGATCAGATATCAAAAAGAAATAAGAAGACTGAAATGTGGAAGACGGAATATGAACAAGGAAGTAGTGTCGGCCTGACACTTATATTAAATACAAATTTTTCATGAGGATCTTTATCATTATTTTTATTAGAACGATAATTATATGCTATAGTACCAAGTCCATGGCTTGTTCATTGTTGTAAGCCATTGTCATTTTATTAGCAACCAAAATTACTGAATGAGCCTTTCATCCAAAAACGGTGTATGGACATAACCAAGGCTGGTCATTTTCTGAAGCCCGATTGTGGAGACTGATTTTACTATAATAATCCTCAGTTTAAATGGCTGAGTAATGTCCTCCCACATCACCTAAGCTGATATGTGGTTAGCAGTCGGGCACTAAAAGGCTGCCATGCATCTCCTACTGTAGGTCGGTGCTAAAACTGTGGTCATGGCTGAGTTGGTATCTCCACTTCACTTTAAACAGAAATGGATTGCTCTTATTTCTGCCTTTTGATTTAAAAACAGAGGCACATGGATATAAAGGATTCAGTAGCTGCATTCACTAAACATGTTTTAGCTAAGATGAGGCTAAAGGATTCAAACAATTCTAAATAATGACTTGATCAGTGAAATGGTGTGTATACTGATGGGAGTCTTATATACCTAGTGAGAAAAGAAACAAACCAAATAGAGAGGAACAGCCAATCAGAGCCTCTATTTTCATCCTATAGCAGTTCCAGAATGAGACCAGGGCCTTCACTTCAGTTGAAAATTAGGGGGAAAATAAGAAAGCAACAGGTTGCAATAGCTGAAAACTAATAAGGACTATTTTCAGTGACCTAATAAACTACACTGGTAATATAACTATAACTATAAATTTGCAGGATTTCACCTGAAAGTTCAGCGACCCGGATCTTGCGGGCGTTAACCTGCAGAAATTCAGCAGGAGGTGCAAAAACACTCTCCTCCACCAGGATGGCCGACAGGGCGCTGGCGCATATTGACAAACAGAAAGCGGCCTCCAGCTCTCCCTTTATCTGACGCGCTCGCCCGCCAGCGTCGTGGCCCTTAAGCTGCTGACTGGTATGACAGCAACGAGAGTGCTGCTTTCCAGCCAAGTTCCTCTCCAAGCCGTCCGACCTATCGTCATCCTCAGACGTGCGCTGACTGCAGCGCACGCAGTCCGTCCCGCTTGTTAGAGAGAGGGAAAGCGAGGAGGGATTACCGCCGGCCTCGTGCTGCGAGCCGCACACCCCACCTCCTCCACCGCCTCTCCTGGCTTTGAGGTTGAGTTATATCTGCGTACAGCCCAGATCTGGCAACAGGGCTCAGGGGGGGGGGGGTTGCCGTGGGTGTTTTTTTTAAATATTTTTGACAATCCAATTTTGTTTTTATGCAGCAGTGAAGGGTGCATAAGAATTATTACAGTCTGTCGCATGGCAGGGGGTATATGTTAAATTAGTCATTTTTTCTGCATGGAGAGTGGCGGTAAGGCCCGCCTCATAGCGATAGGTTGTAAAGGGGCGTGACGTGTGAGGTGGGAGGAGCCAAACGCAGCAAGGGGAATCCTAAAGCCCTAAGGCCACTAAGGCGGGATACCCCGCAGATAAGGGAGGAGACAAGACAACGAACAACGAACACCAATAAGACGCTACTAACAGGCTGACTGTCACACGCCAAATAGAGCGCAAGGACAGGATTCTGAACAGTAAGAAATAATATGCGCCCTATCTCGGTAACGACACAAGAACGGGCGAGTAGCGTAAGAACCAACATAAAACACAGTCAGAAAACACTGCAAAATAATACGATAGAAGCTGAGGAGGCGAAAGGAAGAGATCCAATGTTCCAGGGCTAGTAACATAGGCTAGCAGTCAAATGAGAAAAATAAAGAGGGTAAACACCCGATCTCCCAGGGGGAAGAAACATTTTACAGGCGAGCCGAACGGAGCACCGTCGTCCCATAACTTCACTATCCATAATGACTAACGCAAGCTTACTCGAGAACACACGCCCTAGCCTCAGTAAAGAGATATGTAACGAGACGAAATGGAACAGAGAGCTAACGTTCCGAGGCTATATTAAGAACCACGCAGTCAAACACAAACATGTCCACAAACACTGCAAAATAATAAGAAGCTGAGGAGGCGAAAGGAACAGATCCAACGTTCCAGGACTAGTATCATAGGCTAGCAGTCAAATGAGAAAATAAAGAGGGTAAACACCCGATCTCCCAGGAGGAAGAAACATTTTACAGGCGAGCCGACGGAGCACCGTCATCCCATAACTTTACTCTCCATAAAGACAAACACAAGCTTACTTGAGAACACAAAAGCCCAAGCCTCTCAGTAAAGAAATATGAACGAGGCGAAATGGAACAGAGAGCTAACGTTCCGATGCTATAATAAGAAACACGCAGTCACACACAAACACGTCCACAACATCGCCCAAGCTCCACATAAGGAGACACACACCCGGAGAACGAAACAGAACAACAGTTCCCAACAAAATCGTCTCGCAGGTAGAAATGGCGAACAGGACAGCTGCAACAAAAGACCTACGCAAACATAATAGCAAGCACTGCCTCAATATAATATAAATAACCCTGACTCACAACAGAGGGGAACGTAGTCCACGAGGAGACAAAAACAGGGAAACAAACGTACCGAAGCTACTAACTGGCTCCCGAGATGGGTAACTAAAAAGCCAGCAGGAAATAAGCCCTGCCTCAGCAATGAGGCGATAAAATAGGCGAGTAGCCCAAATGGTACGAATAATTAACATCGAATAAATAAAGCCCTAAAATCAGTACGATAAAAATGCCCTGTCTCTACTATGTAGATGCATACAAACAAACAATACTCCTCTCGCCTTCACGGAAGAAAGCAGAGAGAGGAGAAAGAGACATAGAAAGGCAAACACTAGGCAAACGGACTAAAAAAGGAGAAACCAGGAAGCGAGGACTGAAAAGAGCCAGGGGGAAGAGTCCGAATAACTAGGTCCACATAGGCAGATACGCCAGGGGGGACGAGTCCAAATAGCTACTTCCACATAGGCGAGTCCCGCATAACTCCAACTAACCACAACGGAGCAAAACGGTCTCCTAAAAAACCTAGACCGAAAATAATACTGACTTACATACAAAGGGCTGAAATAATACCACACACACAATACAGCACAATACACCACAGTACAAACAATCAATATAGAAGCCCCGATAGAATGAAACGGAAGGCTTAAATAGCGGTGACCACGCCCAGGTGTAAATGCTAACAGAAAGACCCAGCAGGGCGGAGCAAGCATCTACCAAAAGGGCAGCGCCCTCGCGTGGCCACCGAGGAAAACGACCGCATAGGTAAACAGGGTTAAAACCATGACATAGGTCCGATATGGCCTGCACACCTTGACCAGCTGGATTGGACCAGCCAGCACAAGAATAAATCCCACAAAATAATAAAAATCCATCTAAAATCCGACAAAATGATAAAAAATCATATAATGAACATGCCGACAACATTTTCACCTTTGGGACAAGGGAATGGGGGAAACCTCGTCTGTAATTGTTAGAGTCTGTTCATTTCAGGTGCGAGCCTCTGCAGAAGATCGGGGATTTGTGAATTGAAAGGACAGCTGTCGTTTGTTTGTGCTGTGGGTTTGGGAAGGATCTCACTGTTCCCAGGCACAGACCCCCACTGTCTGAGACATAAAAGGAAGTGTTTCAGCGAGTCAGACACAGTGACAGCTGACAGGTGCCTTGAGTAATTTGACACATTTGGTGGCACGCAAAACGCATACAGAGCTACCTCTCCTGAAGCAATCATATTGCATGCAGAAACAACAGGAAATATTTTAACTGCCAAAGTAATAAAATAATCTTTAAAAAAATTAGCCATAATAATAATAAGAAGAGGAAGAAGAAGAAGAAGAAGAAGAAGAAGAAGAAGAAGAAGAAGAAGAAGAATAAGAGGAAGAAGAAGAAGAAGACATGTTTTTCACTCAAGTCTTGCTAGACTTCAACTCCGTATTGGAGCTTTCGACACCTTTGAAAACCTTCTGTACACCTGCATTGAGAAGTTTCTCATTTTTGTCACTGGGAGGCCAACCTCAACCTGCTGAGATGTGCCTGTAGCAGCAGTGCAGGTACAACCCCCCCACCCACTGTTCCCCCTAGGTATCCATGCCAACTGCACATTAGTTTGACTTCAATCTGTGTGTCGACAGAGGGAAAAAAAACATCTTATTTTTTGGCAACTTTCCGATAACACCTGTGCAGGGCCTGGACACCACCCACCTTCTGTTGGGAGGAAAGATCGTGCTGAACCACAACACAAAACTTCCTTTAATAATCTGCCGCCAGGCACGTGGAGCCAGCAGATGACTGCCTCAGATTTATGAGGGTTAACTCCCTTATTTGAAACTCGCGTTTTTGCTTCAAATGAAGGAGGTTTTTTTTTATTCTAGCGGTCCCATTGGGACTGTTAATGCACGGTGCATTAAGCGGAATATTTATAGAGCATCAGATGCTGATGAAACTGTTTAAATGTTGGTCACGGTCTACACCTGGTAATTGGTGGCTCATATCCTCCTCAGCGAGACTCGCAGTGACATCAGAAACACATTATGTGTGTAAAAAAAAAAAACACAGTTAAGAAATGCTGTTAAGGAATATTGATGTGTGCAGCCAAACGTGTGTGGGCTGTGTTATCACACACCCTGATCACACACCTAACATGCATTCCATTTTACCCGTTTCCCATGTGCCCTGATAATTCTGTGCATCTATGACCAATTGCAAACGCTGAAAAAGAAATAGAGAAAGCAAGATTGGGCGAGGATGTTTTCGTTCTTTTTTTGCCAGTGAAAGTGTCCAGAAGTATTTCAGTTAGTCAGACAAATTATTAAAATTCCAGTCATATCTACTATTGTATGCATGATAGGCAGCAGTGTTTAATGATATGTAACAATATAATCTTGAAGTTTAGGATTTTGAAAACTATTTGAAAAAAATGTGCATCTGTGTACTTTCAGTGTACATTTTTGGTTCCATTTCTTTGAGCAGAAATGTGTACATATTAGATGTACAAGAAGGGCAGACCAAATTAAAAGGTGGTGCCCCGCCCCGGGTCGCCAGGATGACAAAGCACCTGTGTTAAAGATCAAACATCAACCAGGAAGCACCAGCCCGCCTCAGGATCAGTGCCTGAAGTCCTCTTCTTCCTGACTGTAAATATATAAATATAGCACAGTCATCTTGGCTCGGAGCCCCAAAAGGGACGGCAAATAAATAAATAAAAAATCTGTTGTTTTTCAGAGAATTCTTCAACACTCCCCCCACCCCCCTCACCGAGGCCCAACACTACATATTCATCACTGTCACCGTAGATAAATTACTCAGAATAAACGTGGTAAACACTAATGACAGCATTCATCAAAACCCGGAACGGCACCATATTGAGCGGGTGGCCAGGCCTGCTCTCTGCCAGGTGGGCAGGTATAAACAGAGATCAGCTTATTAATGCTGAGAGAGGGAGGGGCTTAGTTAGCGAGTTACCCAATCAAAGCCCTAACTCTTTATTCTTACCTTCCTTGCTGTTATTAGCTTTAAATTATTTGGGTGACATTATAGGACATAATTTCCCTTTCCTGTGTGTGTGTGTGTGTGTGTGTGTGTGTGAGAGAGAGAGAGAGAGAGAGAGAGAGAGAGAGAGAGAGAGAGAGAGAGAGAGAGAGAGAGAGAGAGAGAAGCTCATTTACTTTCCTCTGTCAGGCCCCAAGGAGACTAGAACTTGATGTGATGCATCTCCACAAACCACACCATTTCCATAAACACTCAATAGCCCTGGGTCCAATTTCAGTGACAGAAAATTGTCACCGGAGCTTCACACAGGTTATAACTAATGTGTTTGAGGGAAGGGAGCAGTCTTTCGCGGCCGGTGCTGATCAATCCATTTCTTTGGCTGTGTGTACGTGCTTTAGTGTGCAACACCAGTGTGTATATGTGTCTGTTTCTGTTTTTCTTTGTGGCGGGGGAGCTCAGTTTCTTTGCAAAATCTCTAAGCCCATGAACTGATGAATATTAAGACAATGATGTATGTATATGTGCTTGCTTGAATGTCAGTGGTTATGTACGAACGATTGCTAATCATTGCTAGTGTGTGTGACGGGTCTAGACTGAATCATCTGGAAATGGCTAAATATGCTTAGTTTAATTGTGAGAGGTGAATGTGCGAGGATCAAGTAAGTGGTACATGTCAGATCTGGTAAAGCAAACCACAATGAACCCCCCAAAGTTGGTCAAGAAATACATCTGGGGGAAATATATTCATTAAAAAGAAAAATACAAAAACATGTGTCAAACACGTGTCTGATGACAATTAGTACGCTGAAAAAACAGCGATGAAAGACTACTTATGTGTATGAAACTCCTATTTGGTTTTACAGCCTTTACATAATGCTTATAAATAACGGAAGGGCTGTAAAACATGGTGATTTGTGTTCCCCGCATTGGTTGTGAGTGCGGGAAAGGCAGGGAGGAGTTTGAATTACAGCGGGAGAGCTGACGCTCTCGGGCGGGTCGATACCCGAGCGACGTCTTTGACATTTTCATGACGGCTCTCAAGGCGTTGGGTCGCATTCCTCCTGAAAGCGACGTGGATGATCGCGCGTTTGTCGACGGAAATGGTCTAATCAAGTAAATCTGCCGCTCCAATGTACCCTCTAAGTGGGATTTAAGTCCCGTGTATGTAAGAAACTTGGTGAACATGTATGCGCCGCTGGGAAAGATTTATGAGCTGTGTGGTGAACCCAGAGAGCCTTGTATCGACTTGTATTTGTCTTTTAGCCACAAGCTTTTAAGCTAGGGATTGGTTTACAGGCATTAATTACCTGTATTTAATGCTACATGTTTTTGAAGCTCTGCCTCATGAACTAAATACTGCACCAACACCTAATTCACCAATAAAAATGTTGCCATCAGATTCAGATGTCAGTGCCTGAAATCAGTCTGTGTGTGTCTGAGAGAGAGAGAGAGAGAGAGAGAGAGAGAGAGAGAATGTGTATTTGGTAATATCTAGTAATATTTCAGAATATACTAGTTTTAATGAATTAATTTAATTAATCCATTAATAACTGTATTTTCCTTCATTAAAATATATAAACAGATATTAATAAAATATATGAATAAAATATTTGTAAAGCATTAGCCACTGTTATTACATATTGTATTATGACATCAGTCATAGTTGGTAATTATGTATTGGCAGTTATTTATAGCTGTTAGTTGTGCCTTTTAACTATTTATTAACATGGAAGATACTGTTTATCTACAACTAACATAGACGCAACGCACAACAATGCTATGATATGGGATTTATCAGATTTATGAAAAATTGATAAATTTTGATATCAAAAACTATATTACCTGCCGATAGAACCACTTGATATGTCTATCAGCTTTGCATTTTGTAACCTTTTGTCAAAGTGTCTTACTCTGTCCAACCTAGCTTCCTTCCTAATAACATATTCTCTGACAGTTATTTATTCATATTTAAACACAGTGTGCTAAATATGTATGACACACAGTTTTTAATAATATAATTAATCGTTACTAAAACATCAAACTAAAATTTATTCACCAGTCATACTGTATACTGGTCGCATTCATAATTACGCTGAAATCTGATCACACCTCGCACATAAAATAAACATCAGTCATGCCTCTACTCTGTCCATGTTGCTTTACCCTCAACCCACGTACCACAACATAATCTCAAACCACAAAAACAGAAATTTATCAGCACAGCAACATGCACATTGCAGCATACACTCGCACAGAGCATTGTAAATCACGCTTCATTCATCATTTTCTAATGAGTGTTTGGATGAAGTCCCTTCAGAAAATTTTTGAATATAATTGAGTTACATTTCACATTTTAAGTACCACTTTAGCCACTGCAGTGAGTCCATGTGATGATTTTATTTAGAAAGTCCACAGTACAGCAACTGTGAACCATGCCATTTGGAGCTAAGCTTTTGCAAGCTTACTCAGCTAAGAAGTGATCTTTTCTAAAGAATTTAAGGGCACGTTTCCGTTAGACTCCCATTTGTTTGTGAAATACTGTCACGATGAGAACATTTTCCCAGAGTCTTAGAACAGAAGTATTATTATCATAAAGTTCTATCAATGTCACAAGATCACAGGGTGGCTTGTCCAGTTACCCACATTCTGTGCAGCTGTATTCTCAGTGTTAATAAATTTTTTAAGAGTTTATACCAGCCCATTAAGGACTCTATTGTACTCTATTGGAAATAAAAGTACACAATCAAGACATTTTGCTGTGTGGTACGCAATCCTGATAATGTGAGGGTCGGATGCTGTTGGTTCTTGCGGCAGTGTAGTATAATGGTTAAGGAACTGGCCTTGGAACCAAAAGGTTGCAGGTTCGATTCCCAGGTAGGACACTGCCGTTGTACCCTTGAGTAAGGTTCTTAACCTGAAATGCTTCAGTATACTGTATATCCAGCTGTCTAAATGGACAATATGTAAGAAAAAAGAAAGTTGTGGATAAGAGCGTTTGCTAAATACCTGTAATGTAATGTGTAATTTAATGTGATGTTCTTAGCCCAGGGAGTGCAATACACGGACCTGGTTCTCCCCTATTGTCACAAGTGGTGGGAGGTTGGTGCCATTAAAGTTTACGGTTTTAATCAGAGGCCCAGAAAGAGCTGAAACCAAGCCTCAAATTCCCCCGGTTTCGCTCAGAAGAAAGTTTCTGATAAACCAGACTTCAGTATCCTTTTTTTCTAGACTGCAGATGGAACTAAACAAGGTCCCAGCACCAGCAGATCAATACGCTGACAAAATCAAAGCAGCCGCGAGCATTTTTTTGGAGACAGAGAGGGGGAACAGTGACTGTTCCCTAAACGAACAGAGGGAAGTAAGTTGCGGCCCTCCCCATCACCTGCGAGAGACCGGGAAGGCTCCGCACTCTGTCTCTGTTTACACTCCACCAGCAGCTCACACACATCGCTCCGTTCTGTTTGCTTGGACTAATGTCAGTCCTGTCTCGGGGGGCAGCAGACACAAACGTCTGAAGCTAATATTCTCACCATCTGCCTCACGGCTGCGGGACAAGACAGATTCGTCTGTAATAACGCCGCTTGCAAAGTTATAAAAAAATACAAATATAAATAAAATATGAAAGTCTGTGGTAAAGGGAAAGGACTGATCACAGAGAACCCGAGAGAACGAGTCTGTTTGTCGCCGGGTCTGGTGTCCGGGCAGTGTTTACGAGAGAGATCTCCAGAGCTCGTCTCACCTGGATCAGGTTGATTATGTCTTTCCTCTCATTTCTGCTCAAAGCCAAATTAATGGTTCAGTTTCACGTTGATGTGCAACATCAACTTTAAAAAAAAAAAAAAAATTTTGAGAGCTATTCCATGGTTGACAGCGGAAAACAACAGATTACACAGAATACTTCAGTATTCCTTGTCAAGTGTGTACAATCTTATGCAAAAAGGGCCGGTGTGAGTGCAGGTTTTTGTTTTAGCCCAGCACTACGACACCTGATTCAACTAATTAACCGTGGTCTTCATTCAAGACCTTTATAAGTGGACTCAGGTGCCTTAGTGCTGGGCTAAAACAAAAACCTGCAGTCACACCAAGCCATATTCGGATAAGATTGGACACCGCTGTTCCAGGTATAATGACTATAACTGTACTTCAAATTCCCTATACTTATATGTAGGGAATGAGTGGGCAATTCCAGTCCTGGAGGGCCAGCGTCTATCCGGGCTTTTGTCTCCAGGCTAAATGAGCTAATTGGCTGTATACACCAACACTGGTTCACTCGTAGATTAGATCTTCAGCTGTCATTCATGCACATATCAAAACACGTAGCTAACATGTCAGATGGCGTAAATGTTGGGGCTAATTCAATAATTAAGACCAGCATTTGGGATGAAATCCGGAAACAGATACTGTACATCCCTCCTTGTCCACTTCTGCTGTGTCCTCATCTCATATCAGACATGCATTCAGGTGTTCTTAAAATGTGAGATGTTCTTAAGTATAAATGCATTACTTCAAAAGAAGCATACGGAGGTCAGTCATAATAACCAAAGAATATGTCATTTAAAAAATAACACAACATGCTTCTGTCTTCAAATGATACATACTGGCTTAATGTGGATGTGCGACAACAGCTATCAGCTAACAGATGCAGATATTGACAATGTGAAATATCGCCACTGCAATGCTTTCATCCAATAACACAGTGCACCGGGCCCATTTAGCCTCATCCGTTTCCCCTGTGAGAAGTGCTTCACTGCCACCATCTTTCAACTTTACATTACACCTCTACAGTCCTAAAACGCTGGAAATGGTCACAGTGAGGGAATACGTGCTATAAAAGAAAACACATACTAATATCAAATGTCTTTGGCAAAATAATATTTCGATGTGTTTTTTGATAGCGCCAATGTTTCACATGTATTATTTTGAATTAATAACAATAAAATTACAATATTACCATCTGCTTCCAGTCAAATGGTGCTGCTGGGTAATACTGAATGCAATGGCAGACAATTCAAAAACTATATCAGCTGAAGTGCACTCATTACTTTCCTAAAGCTTAGTCTCTCTTTTTGGCCCAATGCCTGTCTACTGTTGATTGTATTCCTTTCCGAGGCTTGGATTTGCTGCAAGGGCATTTATAAAACCCTCTCAAGGACATTTTTTTTTTTTTTAAAAGCACTTAGACATACTTTTTTGTCCTCAATGAATCCGTGTGTTCTTGTGCACAGTCAAGAGGGGATGCAATCAGTCGACTGGACAATATGAAAGACGTCACCATGGCGATGCGGTCATTAATAAATCATCTTGCGTCCCTCTGTCTTTTCACCAATGCACAGCAATAAAAAATATGAACAGATGCTTTTGTTTTCCTCCTTTTTGCTTAGCATATTGTGCCTGCAGTTCCCAGAGGATCAATAGCGCCATGGTAAAATATGGGATGCCATATGCTGAATGCCATTTAATAGATGGTGTAGTTTAAAAAATGCTGTGGCAAGCAAAAAAAAAAAAAAAAAAAAAAAACTACAAAAACTGAAATAAACATTCTTTTAGAAATGTGCTTCTTAATTTTAAGATTAAGAGAGAGAGAGAGAGAGAGAGAGAGAGAGAGAGAGAGAGAGAGAGAGAGAGAGAGAGAGAGAGAGAGAGAGAGAGACCTATTCAGTTTTAGGACCTGAACAGTTAGTATGTTGGTCAGCCAAAACTAAATAAAGGTTACATTTTTATGTGCTCCTACTAGGTAAATGAGGTAAATGCATGTGTCCACAGTCAAACAGTTTAGCAAGTTTGCCCTACATTGCTTTGTGCCTATGAAATTAAGACTTCAGATAGTATAATACTGCCAATAGGTGAGTCAATATCAGAGTGCCTGTTTTCCTGCAGGTTTTTCTCAGCTGAGCTGAGGCAAGCCGACTGTGTACGTAGGCAGGAAAATGAACCCACATTCAATACTGTGTTACATAAAAGATGCTTTATTATGGGGTCATCATCAATCCAGATAGGAGAATGAAAGCTTAGATATTTCTTGAAGAGAATTCCAAAATTCTTTTGACTGCTTGACTGATTCAAATGCCTATTTTTTTTTCCATCTCTACCAAAATGAGGACAACACAGATTAAAATATGACAGGGCACCCATCAGAGCCAGTCGCTGGCATAAACACTCTATGCAGTAATTTAGGGCCAGTAAAACCCAAAGGCTGGCTCCTACACCCATTACCAGTCCACTTCCAGAGACGCCTGTTCCCTGATTGCACGAAGCTAGCCTTACCCCCGCCCCCACCCACCCCAGCTTTAATGCACTTTTTTAACAGTAAAACTGTAATCTACAACACATTTAACACCAGCTGCTACCCTTATGGATAACTTGAAGAGTTTCTTCTCCTGACTTATTTTTCCATAGAATTCAATAAGGAAATTTGGCAGGAGAAACTACCCTTAAAGTAATCCATCCATATCTACTGCATATCTGGCAGCAGAGTGATGGTTTGAGGCTCATTTGATACATCAGACCCTTGATGACTTAGAGCCATTTTACCAACCATGTGTTCCATACTGTTCCAGCATAATTTACAGCTAAATCTAGTCTAAGAGTACCAGAAAATAAGATATCAAAAGTTTTTTGATGTTGTTGGGTCACCGACATCAGGAAGTCATGGCATGCAAAGGATATGCGACCAAATAATAAAAATTATAACTTTATTCTATATATAAATGCAGGGGTGCCAATAATTGTGGCACACGTGGTTTTGTTAAAAATTATTATTTCTTGATGAGGGATTTTTTTTTCTCATAATAAATTCATTTCAATTAAAGCTTCGATTTTTCTAATTTTTTCAGTGTGACATTAAGCTAATTCACCAAATGGTGAATTTTGTATAACCCTTTTTACTCATCTTTACCAGGGGTGCCAATAATAGTGGGCACTGTATGTACAGTATATATATACATACCCAGGTGAAAAAGTACTATTCTTTAGTGTAATAAAAATAAAATTTAAGTATACAAAGGTTATTGCAAGTATACTTTTCCTTTTTGTACTTAATTTGAAGTATGTTTAAAATGTACTTTTAAAAAGTGTACTTCAAATATAGGCTCAAACACACCGTAATACTTTTAAAGTTTGATTCAAACGCACTGGTGACATAATGAAATTGTACTGCAAGTGTATTTAAGATACCAACAAATCATACTTTTTGTTAGTGCACTTAAATATACTTACGTACACTAAAATAGTCCCATTTTAACATACAGACATAGTGCACTTAAGTATACTAAAAATAGTCCCGTTTTAACATACACAGTGCACTTGAAGTACACTTAAGTATCACTTAAGTTCTACTTTTGAACAATTTTAGTGCACTTAGTATACTTAAAGCACTGCCAATTTAGCACAAAGTATGTACATAATTAGTACAAAAACTACTAAAAGTATACTTTGAAAAAGTATATTTCAAGTATTATATTTTTTCACCTGGGTATAAATATATATATATCATATACTGTAGATACACGTACACTCAGTGGCCACCTTATTAGGTACACCTAGACACCTATCTACTATAGAGTAGAAGCAAATGTAGCTTTCAGAGCACCCTGAATTATTTGTGCCATTGGAATCAACGAGGTGCTTGAATAATTCCTTATGGATTTGGTCCATGGCATCACGCAGTTGTTCCTACAGATTTTTCATGCCACGAACCTCCAGTCCCACCTCACCCCAAAGGTGCTCTGTTGGATTGAGGTCTGGGGATTATGCATGCCATTGGAGTAAATTGAAGACAATGTCATATTAGTGGAACCAGTTTGAGACGATGCATGCTTTGTCACATGGCTTATTATCATTCCAGAAGTATCCAGTTGAAAAAAATGGTAGACTGGATAGACTGTGGCTATAAAAGGATGCACATGGTCAGCAACAATGCTTAGGTATGATGTGACATTCTAATAATACTGAATTGGTATTAAGGGGCCTAAGGCATGCCAAGAAAACATTCTCACACCAGTAATCCACCATCACCAGCCTGCACCGTTGAGACAAGGCAGGATGGATGTATGGAATCCATGGAGCTTCAATGAGACTGCCCATTCTCCTGCAGACATCCCTCATTAAGAAGGTCTTTTCACTCATAGAGCTGCTGCCCACCGGATGTTGTTGTGTATCGCACCATTCTCAGTAGAGAATCTATAGAGACTTTAGTGTGTGAAAATCAAGCAGCTGTTTCTGAGATGCTGGAACCACCACATCTGGAACCAACGTCATACCTTAGTCAAAGTCGCTTAGATCACGTGTCTTGCCCATGCTAATGTTTTGGTCGAACAACAACTAAACCTCTTCACCATGTCTCCATGTTTTATATATTGAGTTGCAGCCACATTATTCGCTGTTTGGAGGAGCAGGCTATATGTGCTAACATGCAGGTGTACCTAATAAATTTAGCATGTTCGCCCCATGTTTGCATGGGTTTCCTCCCACAGACCAAAGACATGCAGGTTAGGTGAATTGGAGATGCTAAAATGGCCATGAGTGTGAGTGCGTGTGTTTCTGTGTGTGCATGTTCACCATGCGATGGACCGGCACTCTGTCCAGTGGTTGTTCCTGCCGTGTGCCCAATTAATGCTGGGATAAGCTCCAGAATGCATTGAGGGGAGCATAACTGAGCTGGGAAACAATAAAGGCATGAACGAGTTTCTCTGTGGCTGACAGTTTGAGTATGGAGGAACTATACAATTTTGTAGATGTGTTTGAAGAGTGAAAATATATATTTTTGGTAAGTTAAGGACAGGGAGGTGTCAAACTTCACATCCATATTTATTGCCGGAGAATGGGGGGATGATCTCATCAGCTATGATGGGGCTGATGTCAGAGTTGTCAGTCTGTAGGGGTGTGGCACAAGTTGTACATGTTTTCTCACGCAGTGGTGGAATTGAGTGGTTTTGTTTTAATGTAGACCTGTGTAGAAGTGTCTTTATAGCAGTGGAAATGTCCACTGTTACATTGTTCAAGGGGGAGTAGGTAAATTAAAAGTAAAATCGGCCCCAGTACAGACACTTGGGGGACACCTGATGTCTCTGATCTGGTCTCTTGTAGGGTGACAAATTGGCATCTGTCACAGAAGGTAAAGATGAGAATTTACAGTCAGATGTCATGAGCAGGTCTTTAACTAGCACTGGTTCAGTACTGTGACACAGTTCTAGACTGGGATATATGATAAAACTAGATGTGCAGCATGTTTTGACATAAAGGGAAGATGTTTGTCAGAGCACAACTGGACCCTGCTCACAACTCAAAACCTCTCTGATATTTATGTTTTTAACTTTCTAGTATATCTTATTGTAATATTATTTTCAAGTCAAAATCGGTAATTATAAATTTTTCTCACTTTTGAAAAACTGTTAACTGTTGTTGCACAGACAGGTTTATTTATCTTCCATTACCCCCATAATGCCTGTTACTGTATGAGAAAGGTGAGGTGAAATATCTGGCAGCAGATGGTACGAGTCCTGATTCTGTTCGCTTCACAGGCGAGGAGGGGGATTTGACGAGGCAGCCACTGCTGCTCCAGAGGAAACAGCTGGCCATCCTCAGGAGCTTGCCGTGTGAATTCCTAAACAATAAAACATCACACACACAAGTGTGTACTTTATTAAACAAAATAAAAGCTACAGCGTCAGTTTGAGTGCAGACTAGTCAATATAGGCACAGGGTCGATCAGGGGTTATGTCATGAGTAGCATGCACTGCTATGTCACTGGCTTGAGTACTGGATTCAATCAATATAGTTGTTCTTTTTTCCTGAGGTTTTTCTTTGCCAAACTGTTTGCACATACAGTCTCGTTTTTTGCCAGTGAGAATGATATACTGTTCATTGCTCCTTTAATTCTATCTGATGTAATTATGTGTGTCCTGTAGGGTGGAAAATGACCACTGACAGCTGACAGAGTTCTTTGTATGGCTGAGTTCAACAGTGTGGTGAGTCTACAGTTGAGTTTGGACATTCCAAATTGTCCTCAGTGAAGGTGGCATCCCATATAATCAGAATAAGAGTAAAAATTTTGTTAGTTGTTTGTGCTACATTTGCACTAATTTGTGCCGCAACAATTACTGTTTGTGCCAGTATGGTTTTTGAGATATGAAACATTATCATTTATGAACTGTGACATGCTTCAAAGTGGTCTATCAACTGTGCTTGGTTTGAGCTGATTTGTGCCGTTATCGTTTGTTCTGTTTCAAATATTTTTACATCAAAAAACATTTTTAATCTGTACTAGATTTTCTCTGATTTTGCCCATATTTATTTCCATAAGTACTGGCATGGTTTTTTTATATTAAGTCTTTTATTATAATTAGACATGGCATGATATTCCAACCCAACAATCTCCAAATAGACCCAAAATGGTGTCATTCACTCAGCGGCGTAGTAAAGGGGTGAATGGTGATGACAATTAAAAGGACCCTTAGCAGTATGATGTATGATTTATTATGAGGTCCTGAAATGACACATGCCTGAATTTTTTTCCCCCTGCTAAATACAAATACAAACAATATGAAAATTATTTAATCTGTGATGAAAATTGGGTCCCCGGGAGGTCCCCTGAATGTCTCAAAATGTCGTCGCCTTGACGTGTTTTTGTAGGGGTTTCTAAATGTTACGTGGACGTCACAGAGAACGTTCCTGGGACATTCTAGTAACATCCCCCAGAAATTCATTACATGACATTATATTGTAACCTATTTTTATACAGTCTATGATTGTAACCAATAAAAGATGTTGCAGGAACGTCCCTGAATGTCCCATGAATGTTATCAGCACAACGTCATATCATAACCGGCTAGAGCGGTTGCTTGAACATCCCTGAAAAATTATCAATAAATGTCATATTGTAACCAAACAGTGACCTTCCTAGGACTTTAATAATGTCCTTGGAGTTTAATAATGTTTTTAGGACAGCCTAGAGAACGTCACATCATAACTTTGAGGGGACTAAAAGGGTTGCCTCTCCGGAAAGTATATGTATGTACAGTATGTATGTATGTAAGCTGGAGAAGATATGTGTATATATTTCTGTTTTAAGAAACTATTTAATGTCGGAATACATCTGTGATTTTGTGTAGCGTGTGTATAATGAATGTTTAAGTGAGCACTGTTGGTATTTCATTGTACTGCCACAGATCACTGGAGACATTGGGACCAGAGTTTGCCTGCTTACATACTTTAGAAGATATCCGGTAATGTAGACTGTTTTATTTAGTTTAGGCCTTTTCTTTTATGTCTTATGTAAATGCTGCTTTGTGCATGCCGTTGCTTTAATAGTATGCTTTGCGTTGCTTGTTGGTTTATTTTGAAGTAAACGGGTGTTTCCTAGATTGACCGCTGTTCCTTCCTTTAGTTTTTTTAAGCATTATACAAATGAGCTAACCGGCTGCCATGCGTGAGTGTGCTTTTGCACATAGTTAGGCCTCCTTTTTATAAATGGTGCACGGAGCTGGTTAGCTGGCTTGAACATTTCTTTTCGTTTTTCATGTTAAACCATTCTCCTTGTTTTAACCCCAGATGACCTGACCCAGCTTGCGTCTTGGCTAATTGGCTAAGTTAGCTTGCTATTAGGTGGAAGGCTTAACTGCACGCCTGCTTTTCTTGGTTGCTTTATGCCATGTTTGTGTTGCTTGGTTTAACTGTTGTGCTTGGGCCTGGCTGTACTTTCTCTCGGTTTCTCTACTTTACATGGTTGGGTTTGCGGTGTGATTTGTTTCCATAGCAATTGCAGTGTCATCATGAATGTGTGACGATTGACTTATATTCCCTTCTTTAAGCAGCAAACAGGAGCAAAAGGCACGAGTCAGCTGGGTAGTACAGTCTCTTGTTGGGACTTGGGTATAATCGTCAACTGTTATTGCTCAGAAAATATCTAATTAACTGTGCCTAATATTGTTTGCTACTCTTCCCTCATAGTAGGTGATTTTATGAATTTGGTACCAATAAAAAAGACCCTTCTTTTTCTCCTGCCCCTTATTATGCCTCAATTACATGAGGTGAACTTTAGGTGAATTGTCTGTGTTGAACGAAAGAAAGCTGATGTGTTTTATGGCGGTGATGGTTGTTATTATGCTTGTAGATATGGTTTATCACCTTGTCCTACCTATAAGTATATTTTTTCATTTAATGCAAACTTGGATTTTTAAAAATGTACTTTGCTTTTTTATTTTGTGTAGTACCCTATCATTTGCAGGTTGCAGATTAGGGATCCATGACATGCCAGCAAGAAGGCTCGGCATTGGGCTCTTGGTGGGGAGAAGGCTAACCAATCAGAGATGAGAACAGTGTTATTTTCTTGCACTTTTGCAAAATGCAGTTGAATGAATTTCAGTTTGGTTTATGCTGCATAAAACACAAAAGGTCCTGAATATATAGGGCAATTAAACTTATTTTGCCTGCTCACTTATTAGAGTGCATTTCTGTCATATGTAGTCATTTTTCTGCCTGTTCAGTCTAGTCTGGTGTATAGTGTAAGTTTCAACACGGGCGGAATCTCAAAAATATGTGTGCATAACAGTATGCAAATCAAATTGGCAGTAGTAATATCTTGTAACTAATTGTAATTCATTGACAGCATTATTATCCAAAAATAATGCTTTCTAAGCTTTCCAAAGAGGTATAGGATAGGTAATTGGACAGTTGGGAACGATTGTCAGATGTTTATTCCCCGCGCAATATTGAAATATAGCTAGACACTTCCTGGAAAAGTGCGTGGTGTCGACAATCAAGGTACCTGCTCTTCCGAGGCTTAAGGTAGACCAGAAATATTCTAAGTAGGATTGCCCTTCTGGCATCCGAGAATTTCATTATTTTATAGCAATGGCCTGGTGACCCTGGGTGTTATTGTGGTGTTTTTCTCAGAGGTTTTAATAATAATAATAATAATAATAATGCATGGCATTTATATAGCGCCTTTCTCAATACTCAAAGCGCTTTACAATGATGAGGGGGGAAACTCGCCTCTACCACCACCAATGTTTTGCCCCCAAAGGCTGCTGTGTTGCCTCTTGTTATTGATTAAAGTTATCTTTATTGGTCTTGATTATTCAGTGAATTAATTGTTTGATTGTTAGGTTACTCAAGCTAAATAAATGGAAAGAAGTAACCCTGTACACCTCACTTTTTCCAACGTGCCGGCCGTCGCTACATATATTTAAGTGCTACCCATTTTATGACGCACAGAAAAACTTGATATATTCATTTATGTTTGTTATTCAGTTAATTAATTTCTTGATTGTTAATAATTAAGAAATATAAGTGGAAACAGGTTGAGAGTAATATCCGTATAAAGGTAAGGTTACTGAAGGCCTATTTTACAGCCGACGTTACACCACTGATGAAATGTAATTAAGCTTTTTTTAATTAAAAAAAATAAAAATAATAGTAATACATTTTTATACCCTGGCAAATAATGTCCATGGAGTTCTTGATTAACCCAGTAATTACTTTGTGCATGCTTCTGTGCATGATCGCATTGTTACCATAGTAACAAAGTTATCAAGAAATGTAGAATGTTCTGTGACTTTAAATTGAGGTTTTGTAATTTATTTGTCACTGTATATGTCCCCCCTCCCCAAACATTTAATTTATAATATTTAACTGTATATTTACTATTTATTCTTAAACTATTATTGACATTGACAAAAAATAGAAATGTATTATTAATAATAATAATAATAATAATAATAATAATAATAATTCTAAATGGTCTCAAACAGCCAAATTAATGCTCAGTTGTCTTTAAAGCAATCTTTGGAAATGGGTGGAAATGGTGGAAATTTCAAAGCATCATGTATTGTAGAGATGGGAATGAGAAAAGAAAACACTACTTATCAAAAATTTACCAAAAAAAGTTCCATAGAGCTGCTGCACAGCTTTCTCTGTCAACATATTCAAACTCACACAAAGTTATTCATCCCTTTTTTCACATAATGTAAATTTGGATTCCTGGTCTTTTTAATTTAACTTCCTGTCTTTCCTCAAGTATTTATTTATTTATTTATTTCGGCATGCATATAGTTACACTTTATCACAATTTCTGTAATATGCCCTGACAAAACACATTTCTTGCCAAAAAGGGATACGGGAAAAAGCAGCCTGCTTATCATAGTCCCGCCCCATTTCCCTCATTATTTTACATGTTCATAATATAAATTTGAAGTAAACTGAGGGTTGTTAGGTTCACATCTAACACCTTTTCTTCCCATTCTCTTGTAAAGTAATTCATAAGGTAGAGTGTCTGCGATATTTCATTAACACCATTTACTCCTTGCTAATTGCATGAATGCACTGAATCAATATTCCCGCCCCGAAATACTTTTTTTTATGAGAACACTGAACTGAACTGTGTTGATATAAGGCTTAAACAACACACACCATACAAACTGTTCCTGTACCATCATATTTTCAGTTCTAATGTTAAGCATTAGAATATCTGGGCCCATATTCATAAAGTGTCATATCTGATCAAAGATCAGCATAGGCTGATCCCATGATTGATAATGTTAGGGCATGGACAGTTCCTATAGCACCACTCCTACTCTGAGGTGCTTCATGAATACAGGCACTGGCTGTGGAAGTTCTCGGAAGAAATATGCAAGCTACACTGTATAAAGGAAAGATGGCTTGGGCTTCCTCTTGACACAAATGTGCTAGCCAATACCTACAATATGCTTTTTAGAGCAGTTCACAAAAAGTTCACAAATGCATGTAGATAGAGAATGCAAATCTTACTCCAATCTCAAAGAATAGGTCCCAGTAGGTAAATGTAGTCCGTATAATGCCAAACACAAAACTTTGTAATTCTCACTAAAAATTTAATTTAACAAAACACAAGCACAAAAATCATAATATTTATTTGTGAAATGGTTGGACAGAAAGATTCATGAGTACACAATGAGTACAAAGTGGTATTCTGATCCCAGAAGTATATAGCTTAGTGTGTATTAGCTGTGTAAGTATCAGTGTATATTAGCTGTGTAAGTATTGCATTGATTTGAAGCACAGCTCTCGCTTAATGACAGCAATGACTAAGAAACTAAACGAAACAGCCATTAAAGGTGAGCAATGATGATCCCTTTCAATGGCTCTCCTCATCTTTAAAAGTAGCATCCGAATGATACACTTGCAAGAGGAAGGCGGGTTGAAAATAAGTTGAAACAGTAGCAGACATGTTTGCTAATTTTGAGCAATAAAACTCGCATTTTGTACTTTGACAACGACTTGCGATCAGGGAGTGAAGATGCATGGATTAATGCTTTTGTGAAATAAGCCCCGGAGTGAAAATTTGTAAGCACAGCAGGAACACTGATAATTCTAATTATTATGTGCTTGAGGAAATGCAAACAACATTTTTTTTTGTGAGTTTAAAAATCCCTTTTTTAAAGTGTTTTTTAATAACAAAGTTTTTTTTGTTTTATCTTCATTTGGAATGCCCAGTCACGTTTTTGGCTCATCTGATAAGCTGCAACATTCGGTTTGGCAGAGTGCAAGCAAATAAGCATGGGTCCAACTCCACTATCCCAGTGTTTGCTTTGGAGGAGTACACTTCACAGGCAGATGGCGGAGGAGTTGCCCTCGTGGCTGATTATATCACCCATCATTGGAGCTGCTGATGATGACTCAGTGGTGACACGATCAGGATTTTACACCGGAGTGTAGCGTTAGCCGCTACATTGTGCTTTAGCAGGGTGAACCACTCCACAGTACAGCAAAAGCCTAAAGGAGAAGTTCGGTATTTAGCATTATAAGCCCCTGCTATAAGGTTATTTACGATCATATACAACGGCCCATATCAACAATTTGACGAACTGTGCAACTTACTGTGTAACTTACACAATGGGACCTGGATGGGCATATAGAAAATCCTTAATAAACTCTCGTTTTCAAAAAATGGGAAACTCACCCGAGTGGTCACTGGTGTCTTGTAATTTACGTTTACGTTTAAAAACACGTTTTAAAATGACCGTTTAAAAGATTTATGGAACTATTTTCAGTCGCCGTACAGCCATACGTTTGTAAACTTCCGTTTGAAATTTTGGGAGGTCTTGGCTGAGTTTGAAGGCTACCGTAGAAGAAGAAGAGCCGCTTCCGGGTGACCAGGTCGGGGTTTGCTTTGCAGCTAGTACGAACTCTTCAAAAGAATCCCTTTTGCTAAATTAGTGTATGTTTATGCAACTGATTCCTTCACTGCAAGCGCACAAGACCGCTAGTGAGCAACAGAAAGCTATAAACTTTCCTAAACAATTCAGAAGTATTTCCGGTTTCCTGCTGTGGATGTATCTATCTAAACCTCCTTTGGTGTCTATACAAGTCAATGGATTAAAATGATAAATAAAACCCGAAACTCGGTGAGTTTCCCGTCTTTGAAAACGAGAGTTTATGGTGTTTTTTGAAGGATTTTCTATATGCCCATCCAGATCTATTGTGTAAGTTAGCTGTGACATGAGCAATGAGCAATATATCAAGACTGCACAGTTCGTTAAAATGTTGATATGGCCCGTTGTATATGATCATAAATAACCTCATAACAGGGCTTATAATGCTAAATACCGAACTTCTCCTTTAATTTGAGGTTCTTCTCAATGCACACATTGTTAAGTAGTTGTAGTCAAAACACTGAAATTGTGTGAATATGAATCATAGAGGCCACAGGACTGTATATTAGGGAGCATAAATAGATTCTTCATTTATAATTTATAAAGCTTGAAAGGTCCATAAATCTCACATCTAAATACATTTACTGCTGCGAATGGCAAGAGGGCATCCGTTGTTTTGTATTGCCTATTAGAGCTCACAGAGGCTTCGATCATCTGGATTTATCCATTAAAAGGTTGTTTTGCCCGTCTGATCAGGTTTTTTTTTTATTTAGAAGGCGAGGTCACATGCATGTCTCAGATGAAACTATGTTTGTACAGCCTGTTTTTGGAAATGTATTTCAAGAAATATGACAAAAATATACGTCTGCCATGCCGATTATCCCAGCAACCTGTCTTGATTCACTTCAAGTTCAACAAATACCAATAAATCAACAAATACCAATTAGTATCCAGGGGTTGTTCCAACTGAGAGAAAGTAAACACAACTTGAGAGGAACCTGCATATTTAAAAAACCACCAGTAGGGACAAATGCAAAACATCACTGTGTTACAACCTAGTGAGTCAGTTTGTGGAATAACTGCAATGATGAGCTGAAAACATGTGATACTTTATCTAAATTAAAAAGACACTTCAGAAACAAAATATTGAACGGTTATGAGATGGACCAGTGATTTCTTTGTTTTGTTTTCTTGCTTTGTCTATGGGCAGTTCGAAAGTTTTGTGTATCTGTTCCGATTATTCTGTTCTAGTTTTTTGTCCAAATGGATTTGTAAATCACTGTCACTGATGGCTTTAATTGAACTTTCATTTTCGAGTTATCAATGCACAAATAGTATAAGTTCTCAACTTCTTCTTACCCCTTTTGAACATGATCAGTATTATTTGAGTTTGCTCATATGATGATAATTTTGTTTGTTTGTTTGTATTATTTTTTATATGTTTTATTTTTTGTTTTTTTTAAACATGTTCAATAAACTGATGATAAACTAAAAACGAACTTTGCTCAGGTAGGCAAAGCCCCTTAGTGTAGGAGGTAACAGAGGTGGTAGTGTGCTGCTTCAGTGGAAGGGTTATAGGCCTGGCGTGTTATCTGGCAGGAAGATTTACATTCAGCCTCAGAGTTCAGGTACGGCGATGGCTTCAGGAGCCGGCTGACCGTGCCTGCCTGCTCGGTCTCTGCGGAATACAGATGCATGATGGGAATGGGAACAGCCTCCTGGTTCTGTGTGGTAGTGATGGTGATATAGTGCTCTGTGCTGCACATTGATGCAATGCCCCGTGTGCATAAGAGCTTTGATGGAGTGGAGCCTGGTGTACAGTCCCTCTGGGTACTTTTGGGATGTGTAATCTACACCTGCACTGCCCGTTTGTGCAAGAGTGATTACATGCAAAGACGCACTTGACGCAAACAAGCACTACAACATGCTCTCTTGTTCTCAAGTTCCCACTACACTGGTACGGCGGACACTACAGTAGTGTGAATAAAGATGTTTGTGTGCTTTGGTGTTTTTTATTTTTTCCCCTCCCTCAGAGTATCCATTCAATTTGATAAACGTTCAACTCAAAGATTTTGCCAACAGGATTGTGTCACATTCTCTTATTCAACTTGGATATACCCATCACACAATAAAAATAAATAATCACGAGACAGTGTTTGCACGCAATATTATTAAGTAAACAAATAAATTGTTGGATTTACTGAAAACGAATAATTAAAATAATTTATCTTCACAATTTACCTAATAAAGTAATGTAGCCTACGGTGGTTGAACACAATAGCCTTTATGCAACGTCGTCTCTCCGTCAAAGCAACAGACACTGTCTATCAATGAATCCATCTAATATCCATTTATGTGAAAGATGCTGTATTTTTCATAATAATCTATTGGCGGCGCTAGACATAAACTACCTTTTTTTCTGAAAAAAATGATTAAGTGAAAACTGAATATGCGCATCTTGCACAACTTGCAGACGCCTCATTTTCATAAAATCTCCACCCCGCGCACGTAATGGCACATATATACTGGAGAGATGCTTAAAACAGTGTATAAGTCAAATGTCGGAATCACAAATAGCTTAAGCTACACGGAATTTCGGGAGTAAGTCCCATTTGCGTGTGCTTATCTCAACTCTGAATCTGGCCCTTAGTTTCTGCCGGGAGTTAGAGATTGATGCAAGGACTGAAATTATCATATGCTTACTAGCACGAAGTCTACTTGTGTCATAAGTGTCACATAAAGTCACATTTCCATGTAATGGGTTTTATTTTTATTAATTTTTGATTTGCTTGTTATTCACTGTTTGTTATAATAGACATTGTATTGCTTGTTTGATTCAAATACTAGTTACTCTTGTATTATGTAACACAAATGTTCTTCTTGTGTATTTTGAGCGTTAGCTAGAATGGGCCAGTTAAGTACCATTGTTACGCAATCATTCAGAATGTTCAGTTATGGATATTCCAAACACACCCATACGTTTGGGGTGAATAGGGACAGCAGATGAATTACTATATTTGGAAAGTTTATCTGAAGTTTTGTCTCCTTTATCCCCACATATGGGGTGTATAGGGACTTTTAATAAGTTTAAAAAAATAATACAAACATTTGGAGAACAAATAATGTCACTTTACAACAGAAACCTGGTTGTTCTTTGTTACTGACAACAGGACATGTGCTTGTCGAAATAAAAATGTGGTAAAACATGTGACTTGTATCTTTCATGTTAAAAGTTAAGTTTTCATTAGTCCAATCTAATCACTGCTTTTACATGAAGTAAAATTACAGTATCTCTTACAAAATTAAGATATACATCCACCTAAAAAGTTCAAACAAATATGTCATTCAAAAGGGAAAAAATGATGAGCGAGCTTTCACTTTAAATGTGACGACTCGTAAACAATGCAGCTCCTGCTCTGAAAACATGTGAGCAGTTTTCAATTTTTAAACTGCTGTGAACTTCCAGCAATTCCAACAAGTATGTTCTTAAACAAAATAACACTTTGTTCAAAACAAATCAGGGGCACTTATTAGTTGGTAACATATCAATTCAAAGGCAATTTGCCTTTAAAACAACAATTTAACAAAATTAGTGATCTTGTCACTTTAACATTAACAATCACTTGTCCTCTAAATTATGGTTTCTGTAATATGGGTATCTAAACACCAGTGAACTATCAAATTTTACTAAGTAATGCACCATACCCTATCCTCTTCAAAAACTTCAGGGTAAGGTAATGCCTACAACAGTTCAAATGTACTATGGTAACAAGCTATAACCGTTCAAATATTTATATTGTAAAAGGATTTGAATCTATGAGTCTAAACTTGAGACACATTCCTTCATCAATAGTATCAACAACAACATTTAACTTCAAACAATTTCAAACAATGACTGAGTCTGCCATTAGGAACAATTTAACTTGGGGTCTTTTGTCACCCTTCACCTTGACATCCCTCTCAATGTCCCTATTCACCCCGTTTTCAAAGGCTCAAATCTGAAATTCACAAAAATCATCAAAATTAAAAATTCCTTTAGACTGGCTAAATGATCACTTTTACCACATATATAGGCAACAATATGCTAGGTTCCTGTGCATTTCCAGCTTTATTTCCTCCAATGGTTCCACTGGGAGAGATAAAGTTTTGACCGCTTCTTGTTTTTTAAACTAACGGACAAAACTTTCGTTTTGGCATCCTGGGCTCCAAATTTCCAGTAGCACCTCTGCAAAACCATTTTTCAAACACTGACAGTCCATTTATCCAACCAGAGGGGAGAAAAGGTTAGTAGGATTAATAAAATTTGTAAAATTGAGTACCAAAAAACTTTTTTGTGTTTTGTCCCTATTCACCCGTGTCCCTATTCACCCCGTTTTACGATATTGGTTATATCGGAAAATATGCCTACGAACATGTATTTTGATTTACAGCAGTGCGCAATTTAGCCATTTTGATTAGATTTGGAGACACTAAGGGACAACAGGGTACACTGCCTACTTTTTGCACCATAGATTTTTAGTAGTTCTGCATATCACTCCTTGTGGACAAGGAGTCTTTGATCCAGGAAATGTATAGTTTTACCTGTTTTAATTGCAAACTAAAGAAAACTGTTTTTTTGTTGCATTTTTCCTAATTTCATTGTATTTGTGGCACTTTATTTTGACCTGAATTATGAAAATAAACTAATATAAGTTAGTAAATCTATTTAAGCCATTTTCAAAAGTTTCTGTTATGCTCACACCTGGAGTTATTAAGCCTTAAATAGAACACCCCCTAAGGGGTTAAAGTTATTTTTCAATTATTTAGTTATGAATTTGCTCCTGTACAAATGTATTTCATATCAAATCTGTGTACATTTGTCTGGATAAGATCATCTGCAAAACGTTGATCATCTGCTAGACCAATTTGTAGCTCCAACATTTAAAAAAAATAAAAAGGCTTATATTTGATCTCCCTTAATGACTGCTGCTGTTGTCACGTCTGAAAAACTTCAGAACCTTGCCGCTGAATGTGATTGACAGCTCCTCTTCGTTCATACAAAGCAAATCTTGGCTAAGCCCACAGAAGAGGATTGTAATCAAAATCACGTGCGCAGACAAACTGCATTCTTTTCCCGGGTAGGGATGAGGACTGTTTCTCAGCTCTGGGCCCATATTCATACAGCATCTCAGGGTAGCAGACAGTGCTGATCTAAGCAATGGGTTTTGCCTTCCAAGTTCACAGCCAAACCTTATGTATTATGATCTGTAAGGCAAAACTCATTCTATCGGCACCCCTACTCTTGGATGCTTTATGAATACCCACCACAGTGCTTCTTAATCCGCTGGCCATCTTTAGTGATGTCATTTCCACAAGATGTCCGTGGCATGTATTTGTTTAAAAAAACAAGAATTCCTAAAAATAATTAGGCTGCATGAAGATGGGATTCCTTCTATTGGTCTCTTTTTTCAACTTACAATAATTGATTCCACACTATGGCCATAGCTTTTCTTGCAATTTTACTTCTCATTGAACTAAAGTGAGTTGTTTGAGCCCGAGGCACTATTGAAGCCAGAGGCTGTAAGGGAGCTCTCTCCTATGATGCTGTTTTCAAATAAGTATAAAAAAAGAGGTTTGTATGGGTGCAGTACTCATGCCATTGTAGTGAATACTGAGTTCAACATGTCAACATGTTCATTTAGTATTCTTCTTTTTGGGTAAAAAGTCAGAGCCCACATTATTATTATTATTATTATTATTATTATTATTATTATTATTATTATTATTATTATTATTATTATTATTTTATTGCAACAAAAGTGTTCTTGTGAAGTATTACTGTTTGACTAATAAAAAATATGTTTTACTTCTCGTCAATTTCCTAAGTCCCAGTAAATGGAAGAAAGAGCGAGTATTTTGGAGATGGATGCTAACGCTAAGGCCAGGAGAGTGACTGGAACAGTGTGTCAAAGCGTCAGGCCAAATTCAGTATTGGAATCATTGTACTTATTGTACTTTAGTTTCTTGCCATATTGGTGCAAATTTTACCTTTGGTAATGCTTTACTTTAACTGTGAATTAAATGTTTTCTATTTTTGACACATTTTTATGTTTGTGATGAAGGCTGCCTCATATCCTGTGAGAGGTGACATGTCACACTTATAAAAGTATTATTAAGGTGTTATGGCATAGTTCTTTTTTCTTAAAGATATCAGTGCACAGCAAATTACCGATTGAAGACCTATGCTACACAGCCCAGATACCCATTGGACGGAGAATAAGAGCCTTATTTTTTTTAAATTAATAAATTAAAAATAGCAACATGGATGGAATGCATCAAGCCTGTTGTGCATGTGTGCTCTACATTACGTTAAGACAGGGCAAATGCTGATTTGATCAAATTTGATACAGGGTGCACCAATCAGACATGTATTTCTCTGATCTGGTCACAGTGTTTTGTGAGCAATGTTATGAAACATTATGCACTTTCTGCTGTATCCTGGAGCTTCATGTTTTTGCTTCCATAATGTAACTGACAATGTGAATGTACAGTATGGTATGCGTGTAAACCATCCCGCTAAGCAAAGTAACATGTGTGTGCTGACCATGCTTAATGCTTGTGTTTGGTTTGGGTCCAATTGACCCACTTTAAACATTTAGTAAAACTGGACTGACACTTCTGAGAGATGTATTTCATAACCAGACTAAACCAGTGCAAATGTGTTCCTTGTTTTATATTTCTATTTGTTATTCATCATCTATATATTTTATATCCTTTGTATATAAGATAAAGATTTTTTTTAAAACAATTTTTGACAAAACAATACTTAATTATTTACTGCATGTAACCCTAGGAGGTATTTCACAAAACAGGATTAAAAAATAAAATTAAACAAGGGCGGTATCCACAAAACAGGATTACTGAGTTAGCTGGATAACAGTATTGAGTAAAACCCAGAACCCTCCCACATCTGGAACATGGACTGAAGCAAAAAGAACTGTTCCATATTTTCCTCAGTGCAGTTATCCAGCTAACTCAGTAATCCTGCTTTGTGAAATACCTCCCTTGTTTCATGTGAATTTTTCCATAGATACACATGCATTTCCCCCCCATGCCTTCATTATAGTGGATTTCTTTATGCAAAAAGCTGCATTGCTTGAAATCGCAATAATGTCCTGTGACCTAGGAAAACAGTTTAATAGGTGCTAATAAGTAAACAGAACACAAGGGTTAATTTTCTCATATCTGTTATTTTTGTCATCATAGACAGATATACCTGTAGCTGGGTTGGAAAGACGGGAAATGCACAAACGTGTTGATTTCTAGTAGTAATAGTCGGGATGCAATGTGCAAAGCTTTGGCTTTCCATTTTGAATGTAAGATAAAACTCCAATTAGAGTTAATGTATCGAGTGGCAGTAGAATGATACAATAAAAATGGAATTAAAAATGACTTGTTGATTTTCCATTTAAAGCAGTTTCACATTTTTTTTTTTTTTTTCTTCCAATTATTATTGACATATGAAAGTCATAAACAAGTCCAGAGCTGTGATAATTATATATATATTTCCTGACTAGTTAGCATATCTCTATTAATGAACGACCTTATGCCACCAATAAACATGATTTGAAGTCCCATAAGCGTTGATTTATGTAGTGTGCACTGTCCAATCATGTGTTTGCTTGATTCTGCTGGACAATAATGTATATAAACTTAGACAACCACTGTCTCCAGGCTTCATTAGGTACCTTTACCCTGCCCCTTCCAGCACAGCAGCAGTTCCTTGCAGAATCACCCTGCTGACAGACTGCCTTGTGTGATGCAGAGCTTGGCAGGGCTTGGTCCTCACGACACAGCTGCATGGAGCTCTGCTTCCCCCTACAGGTTAAAGAAAGAACAGCACTGTGGTCTTTCTCCATTTTACAGTTTCAACAGATATACTCAAATGCATGTAATAATTCCAATCCTGGCCGATATATGTCCATTTTTGGAAAATGTTTCATGTTTCTGGGTAAAAGGTTTAATTAGTCTACAAGGGAGATTGTGGGAGGAGGGCATTGAATTGAATACATTTTCTCAGCTATTGTACAACACTACCCATGCCAGCACTGAATATTTGGCTACTTATAATAGCCAACTACTATAATCAACATGTAAAGATAACCAATCAAAGCAAGCCAAGGCGCCTTCCAGCATCACATGACCAGGCAGTCAGTTGCATGAGCAGGAGTTGGCTCTGAAGTTGGACTCTGCTGTTGTAACCATCAGCAAGGTCATAGGTGGAGGAATAAATAGTCATTGAGGTGATAATTCAACGTAAAAGAAAGATACGTTGTGTGTGATATGCATGTTCTTTCATTGTGTGTGATATGCATGTTCTTTTGTTGTGTGTGATATGCATGTTCTTTCGTTGTGTGTGATATGCATGTTCTTTCGTTGTGTGTGATATGCATGTTCTTTCGTTGTGTGTGATATGCATGTTCTTTTTGTTTTGGTGAAGCAGTGCTTCACCTGTTGTCTTAGAGAAACCTCCTCAGTGTCATTCATCATTTGCTCAATGGTTACATAGCTATTTATTAGTTAGTTAGCTACGCTTCAGGCATCTCTTACAGAGTAGCACATTATGTAGCTTGCCACTGACATAACTAATCGCATTGCCATTAGCAAGTTAACTATCCACTGCTAGCTGCTTCTTCAGACCCACATACTGTAAGTTAGTTAGCTAGAGGCATTATTTTCTGTGTGTAGTGAACTTACGGTAAGAAGAATTAAAAAAATGTATACCATAGGAAGGATAGCTGTTCCTACTCGTAGTAGTAGTAGGCTTACCAACACTGCATGTAATTCAAAACCACCGCTCACTTCAAAATTGTGTATTTAATTTAACATATTTTTTTCTGTTGAATACGTTTTTGAGAATGTTTTCTGAGTGCGGTGAAACATTCAAAAGGATACACAGCCAAATAAAAGAGTTTGATATGTTGACACTGACCCAAAGTTTAACAGGTTGAACTACAGTTTATCAACATTACCAGCACACTGTCAATGTGTTGCTCAAAATCAAGAAAGGACACACACATTCACACACAAACATGCTTACACATTTTTAAAAAACCCTTATCCAGTGTGCTACATGTGCATGCAAACTGCTAAATTGCTGGCTTTGAACTTAATCTTCCAATAGCTATTTTTTTCCAATGTGTTCTGCTTTGTCAACAAATAATGTCTGGAAAGTCGTTTTTTTTTTCTCCGAACACCTTGCCTTTGGGGCTGGAGAGTTTAGTGTGCGTTATCAGTGCGGCTTGGCGGAGAGAGAAGCCTGCGTAATCAAACACCGCAGCACAGCTTTCCTCCGCAGCTGCCGGAACAGATAAACTCCTGAAGTCACAGGCCGCTTTTCCTACTAATAGGATTGCCTAAAGCTGCAGGTGTCTGTGCAGGGAGCAGGGAGCGGGGAGCGGGAGACAGAGCACGCACCCCAAGTGAACGTCGAATATCGATCCGGACCCCCTTCTCCAGGAATTCACAAGTGACCGCTATGTGTGGCTTAAAGCACCGCACAGTGTGAGGAGATGCCCCTACGGAATACAGAAAAAGAGTTTACAGCGCTTTATACTTTTAACAAAGTACTAGTGCTGCGTCAAGCCTGATCTTGGACACTCAAAGGATATCTGTGCTTCTGCTACATAACCTGGCAAGTTTGTCCATGTATTGGGGGACTGTGTAAATAAAATAATATAAATTCATACATTTATGATACAGTATCATTACTACAAAAATTATCTTTAAAGGGACCCTCCACAGAAATAAAACGTACGCCTAAATGAAGGGCATCTTTGGAAAAACTTCCACTCGCCACTTCCACTTGGGAGAATCCCTTTAGAAACCGGAAGTTGTGCATTGCCCTTGTTGAGTGCAGTCCAAACCGTACCTGAAATGAGTCCCTCGACCGTTGAACAAGTCAACAAAACTGAAGACTTTGGGCAGTGAAATTACCCCAAATTATTTACTGTAACCCCAAGGCAACATAATCAGCTTGTTGCAGTTAAGCTATTACCTAATAGCCAGCAAACAAACCAGGTTTATAAGCAGTAATGGGCAATATTTCAAATACATTTTGCTTGGATTTCATATTTAATACGGGTTTCTCACCTCTTTCTATGATTTATACTTCTGAGCCACCTGCAGAGCTATCTGCATCCACCGTTTTAAGTGTAGTTTATTAATATATTTGATTGAGAAGTTATACATTTTAGTGTATGCATCTCAATATATTGATAATAAATTATCAATAATTTTGTAGCTTTCTCTTTTGCCTGAATAGACATTGAGATATTGATTGAAGCTTGCTGTCTCATGAAATCTTTTGTAAAGTTTTTCACAAACCCATTTTACAATGGTCTTCAGGCATAGCCATCATCTCTGGCTCTGATGAATTTCCAAGTGCAAGTGCGGTTCAATAAAAAAAATATTGTGTCTACTCGTGTTCTTTTGGTGCTCTTTCACATCCTCCCGAGTTAAGTTTGCAAGTGAAGTTTGCGAGGGCAAAACATTTAAGGGATTGGACCGCAGCCTAAATTTTGTTGTTGCAACGATCACTAACTGAATTATGTGCCTCAATTTTGCACAGCCAATCAGATTGCAGTCTCAAGAAAGGGCATGTTACACAGACTTTGAGAAAAGATTGTAACAGGTACAACATTCCTCTCTATTTCATAGCTTAGTCTGTGGTAAAATACACACAATTAATTCCTGTATAATCCATAACATTTGGTAAAGGAATGTACATAGACAAAGTTGCAATATTTAATTTTTGATCCCAATCATAGACCATTGTCATACAAAATACATGTGCATTGTTTAAATATTGACCCATAACATTTCATTCAATATAGAAAAATTAGGTCTAGTTACTATGAGGCTTCAAACGCTAGCTAGCAAAAAAAAAAAAAGTATGTTTTTCTCCATGTATAGCAATGTGAATGCCAGGACAAAATAAATTTGGCAGTCAAAGTCAAAAGTAAAATGTTTAAAAAGTTAAAGCAAACATATTCACACTGATGTTGCAGTCATGTATACAGCCTTTTGTCTTTCTCAAGGACTAACTTCACATTCCTGAGTTGCCTGAACAACAGTCTCAGTTGTTACTTTTGTTTGTAAAATATGTTGTTATGTTTATGTCGTTATTCATTTTCTTGAAATCCCACTTTATGAACGCCATAGACAGATCTCACTCAGGAATGAGAACCCATATTATTGCAATGGATTCAGAAAATACAACAAGAGTATTACGTTGGGGAGCCAGTAGGGAGAAGCGTTGAGGCCAGGAGGAGCAATGACCAGGTGGTCACAGGGAGGGGTGAGCTAGGTACCCGGTGGCAGCAGAGCATAGAGCACGGGTTGGGGTGTAGGGTTAGAGCGTAGAGCACGGGTTGGGGTGTAGGGTTGGAGCGTAGAGCACGGGTTGGGGTGTAGGGTTAGAGCGTAGAGCATGGGTTGGGGTGTAGGGTTGGAGCGTAGAGCACGGGTTGAGGTGTAGGGTTGGAGCGTAGAGCACGGGTTGGGGTGTAGGGCTGGAGCGTAGAGCACGGGTTGGGGTGTAGGGTTGGAGCGTAGAGCACAGGCTGGGGTGTAGGGCTGGAGCGTAGAGCACGGGTTGGGGTGTAGGGTTGGAGCGTAGAGCACAGGTTGGGGTGTAGGGTTGGAGTGTAGAGCACGGGTTGGGGTGTAGGGTTGGAGCCTAGAGCACAGGCTGGGGTGTAGGGTTGGAGCGTAGAGCACGGGTTGGGGTGTAGGGCTGGAGCGTAGAGCACGGGTTGGGGTGTAGGTCTGGGCCATGGCCTGAAGGTATGGGGGTGCAGGTCCCTTAGCAGCCTTGTACAACAGAGAGCCAACAACAGAGTTTTTAATTTGATGCGGGCAGCCACCGGGAGCCTGTGGAGGGAATGCAGGAGGGGGGAAACGGGGGCTGCGACATTCTGGATGAGCTGAAGAGGTTGGAGGGAGTGCTGCGGAGTGCGAACGGAAATAACTAATCACATCAGTTATGTCAAAACTTATCATATCCAATCATATCCAAATGACCAAACCGGACAGACAAAACCTGGTGCGACATAGGGCCCAAAAACAGGAGAGAATCTAATCAGCCGGAGTAAATGACATAATGGATGCATCTAATCTGCACCACTGGCCCCAGATCCTGTTTCAGCACTATTACCGGGCACATCTTAAAAGCTAAAAGTGGTCAGATTGCATCGCCAAATATATTTCACTTCCTGGAAACTGTCATTTTTAGGGTGGAAAAAAAAAATTTTTTTTTACTAATATAATAATATAAAATAAATAAATAATGAAAATAATGTCCTTTAATGCTCCCGCATTGGTAGAGATTGAAGAGGTTAGTAATTGTTAGGGAAAGCTAAGAGCAGTGTGATTTGATTACTCTGTTTGCATGTCTGAAGAATACTTTTTTGCCTGTTCTGTCTGATACCAGCATGAGAGGGCAAGCAAAATATGTCCAAATATTTGGAAATGGATGCCTGTGTCCAGATGGCAAAGTTTCCAAAATTCATTCAATTTCATTATTATATAATGTATGTTTTATGTATGTATGATCGTTCTCTTTTTGAGGTTCTGAAGAGTATTTTATAGTATTGTAATTTATTTATTTACTCACTTATTCGCTTATTTTTGGTACCACATTGACTTTACAGCACATCTTCGTCATTGCATTGGGAGAACCGCCGTATTAGCTGTATTTCCAGAAAATATCCCGTGAGTTATTGTAGGTATTCTGGTGTTGCGCTTGGTAGTGTACTTGAACTGAGCCTTGTGTTGTGATTTGTGGCAATGTGTACACAGTTCCTGCCTCCCCGACCATTCTGAGTCAGAAAGTGAGAAGAATATCGCATTATTGCTTCCCAAAGAGGCTTTTTGTCTCTTCCTTTTATTGAACATTTAGCCTCTGAACACCTGCTGTCCTGTGGCATGAAAAGCTACCTTTGGCCAAGATGAATGCAGGGTCACGACACGCAAAAGGAAAATAAGTCACTTTTTGTGAAGGGCCAGTGGCTTGCATCAGTGGCGCCTTTATGACCTTTTTTTATTACATTGTTGTAATAGACTTTAACAGCTTCTACAACAACTGACGGAGGGGGCGCAGTTAATCTCTCATCTCATATCACTCTTTTCTTCTGATTTTACTGGCCGAGGTTTTATGCCCGTTTCACAGTCGATAACTCCAATAGTCTGCGCACGAGCCCCGATAGCTCCCGAGAGGAGCCCACCATATGTCATGTATAGTTTCCCAGGTGAACCAAACAACGTACTGTAGAGCAGGAGTTTGTGTTGTGTGAAACATATGCGCAAAGGAAAATGTGCCTGGAATATTCCATTTCATTGTGTGTGTGTGTGTGTGTGTGTGTGTGCGTGCGTGCGTGCGTGCGTGCGTGCGTGCGTGCGTGCGTGCGTGCGTGTGACATATCTGTAGGTAACTTTGGGGGGGAGACAGGGAGATATGTCTTTTCCAAAGTTTATATGAAACGTACGCCTATGGGTGGATCATATCAGACAATACAAAAGGTCTCTGCAGCTAAGTTTTATCTTTGGGTTTAAAAAAAAAAATCTTTTTAACTTTTTTATTTCCTTTCTTTTTGCCGTGTCCATATATTCCTCTCTAGGCCCCATGTGTTAAGCAGTGTCTGGTTGCTGCTGAGCCTCCGCTGGTACGCTACGCTAACTGAGCTGGGGGAAACGGCTCCATGCAGGGTTTAAATGCTGCAGATTAAGAGGTCTGTGTGGAAGTCGCAGCTTCTCTTTTTGTCAGCCCACAGAGCAATTATTTTGCTTCCTTGATAATTGTTTGCTAATAGCCTGACATTTAAAGACTTCTCCGGAAGACTCTGGGCCCCAGTGAGATTCTTATCCTGCAAGCTCACCACTCTCACAATTTCAACTTTCTATTTAAGTGCTGGATTTTATTTTATTTTTTAAATAGTTATTTTAAAATCTTGCATGTTCCCATGCTGGTTTGGACTGTTTTCTTTTGTTATTATTTGTATTCTGTATGACTCAACAGTCATTGATCACTGCATTATTTTAGCCTGACAGGTGTGTTCCTGCATCTGCATGTTTTCCTACATTCTACTTACACTGTGGTCCCTTGTGTTCCCTAGCCACTTTAAGTCTCCGGGCCAGAACTTCACACTATCCCGGAGACCTGCAGCCTTTACATAAATGGAATATACTGCGATAAATTATAAATATACTGTATATCAAAGAGCAGTGTCTTTTAAAAAAAATATGTTAAAGCAGCAATAATCTGTATACTTTCCCATACTGTATATTGTGAAGTATATACACTGCCTGGCCAAAAAAAAGTTGCCGTTGCACCCGTCATGCATAGTGCCCACTGTACAAGCCTCTGGCGGCAGTGTTATGATCTGGGGTTGCTTCAATTGGTCAGGTCTTGGCTCAGCAACGTTATGCAGCAATAAAATGAAGTCAGCTGAGTACTTGAATGTACTGAATGACCAGGTTATCCCATCCATGGGCATATTCCAGGACGACAATGCCAAGATTCATCGGGCTCAAATTGTGAAAGAGTGGTTCAGGGAGCATGAGGAATCTTTTTCACACATGAATTGGCCACCAAAGTCCTGACCTTAATCCCATTGAAAGTCTTTGGGATGTGCTGGAGAAAAGTCTTTGGGATGTGGTTCGACTCTCCCGTCGTCAATACAAGATCTCGGCCAAAAATTAATGCAACTCTGGACGTAAATAAATGTTGTGATGTTGCATAAGGTTGTCAAAACAATGCCACGACGAATGCGCGCCATAATCAAAGCTAAAGGCAGTCCAATGAAATATTAGAGTGTGCGACTTTTTTTTTGGCCAAGCAGTGTATTTTATGTCAGCGTATGATCAGCGTATGATCAGCGTATGATCAGCGTATCCCATTTCTATTAATGAGCCTGGTGTTTGTTATTGTTACTCAAGGCTTAACTGATCAATTAAATGAGCTGATAACACACCTGGCTTCTTGGGGCTAAAATTGACACTGATTTTAAGTTGATAGATCTCCAAGAATAGCACGGGCCATCCCTGCGTCATAATTGAAAGGGAAACCTCACATAATCGACATCCAATTAGTCAAGTCAAGTCAAGTCAAATTTATTTATAAAGCACGTTTAAAAATAACCAAAGTGCTGTACAGTGTGGAAGTGCTAAAAATGAATAAATAAATAAATAAATAAATAAATAAAACAATGGGGACACAAGACAAAAAATTACACAGATGGATATTTACTGGTGCCCCATCAACACAAGTTCACGACTAATTACGGAAGCAGAAGCTCATGACTAACTAATAACTGACCATTGGTTTAAAAACAGGCAGGCTTATGACACATCAGAGTTATTGAGTTAGGCTAGGCTCCTAGTACCACAAGTTTATGAGCCTGTCAACTGAGGTTACTGATTGGCAGGCAAAGTCAATGAGGTGGTTTTGGATAGGTCTAATGTCTGTGTTATGAATTGATCTATCTACTCTTATATTCACAAGCTCCATGCAAGCAGAACTGGGATAAGATCCAGCTTGTTTGCATCTGTCCAGGTGTACACACAGGTTTCAGTCCATATGGAAAGACTCATTTAATCTAATAACAAAGCTGATTAAAATATGCTACATGTAGTACAAGTATTTTTTAGATTCAGTTAGAAAATGCTTGTGTAAGTCAAAGCAGGAGGTATTACAGTAAAAGCTACATTTACCTTTAAAAGCTACAAACCTTTTTATTTTTTTATCTGCGTAACCACACGGCCAGCACTGCAGAGTGTCGGCTGGGGAGCAGGGCTTGTTACTTTGTTACTTCTCTTCCTGGCTGGAAAAAAAAATCTCTAAAGGGGCATCTTTCAACTAAATGCAAATATTTTACTGACGGAGAAGAAGACGCGAGATATTCACTCTCGCAATGATCTTTCACTGCGGTGTTTATGATAAGAAATGTCCCAAGCTTTCCGACGGTGCGCATCAGATACAGCGGCGTGTCGTGCGCCCGTTAGCGACGCCGTGACCTTTGGAAAAAAGGAAAGACGGAGCCGTCGCTCACCCACACGATTGTAAAGCAAATGCCGCCGTCTCCTCCTCGGTGGGGAATCTCGGCCGTCCGTAGCCAATCTAATTACGAGCCGGGTGAAGCTTATCATTAGCCCCGCCAAAGCTAGGGGGGTATACTGCTCCAATACGGACCTTTAGAACAAGAAGGCTTCGCTGACCTTCTGTGGTTTTTCATTTCCAATACGGACATGTCAGATTAATAAAGGCATTTTTATAATTACGCAGTGCCTTCTGTCTCGGAAATGCAGCTAATTGAAACTGCCATCCTCAAAAGACAAAATGGAGACACAGTAGGGTGCCTATGCAGTTTCAGTGCATGGCCCCTGAATGAGCAACTGTCCGGCAGTAGCTACTCAGTAAATTAAATCCTCAAAAGCAGCACAACAGTTATTTCCTTTTTGACTCATGTCCAAAAATACTTTGTCAAAATTGACAAACAAAACATAACCGTCTGCGCACGGATTGTCCAGCGGGGGCAATGAAGACTTACTGAACTGAACTGACCAGGGGGGTATTTCATAAAGCGGGATTGAGGAGTTAGCCGGTTAACTTTTGTAAATATTTTGAAGCAACCCTTCGTGAATTATCCCCCAGATATAATAACACGTCAGTCTGCATTCACATGCCCCAGAAACGTGATGAGACATATCAGACCTGAACACTTGATTGCAATGGACTCGACTTCAAATGAAAATTAAAACACTTTAACTGCCAAAGCACTCTCTCAATTTTCCTTTGATTTTAAATGCTAACTCAGTGAGTAAAACAGTAATCCCCTAGAATAAATATGTACATAATACCATGCGTCCATGTTCCTGAAGATGAAGAAGAGTGCAATATCCAAGATATTGTTGTAGCTAAAGGCAATATGAAATCTGACTGCAGAGAACTGACAGCATTGCAGAAGAGGTGCAGAAGGTAGTGTGGGTGTATGAGTGTGTGTTTGTGTGGGTAAGTGATTGCGCGCACGTTTGTGTGTGTGTGTGAGCGAGAGAGAGAGAGAGAGAGACTGAAAATAATGTACATTTTGTCTTTATGTTGCCCACATCATGAAAAAGGACGTAACTGCCCTAGGCCCTCTGTTCTGCCAGTCTATGAAGGCAATGCTACACAGTTGCATTTGATTGACGTCTGTTTGCTGGACCACATCACACGGAGTTGAGTTGAGTCCCTGTCTGCAGGAACCACGGCGATTAAGATCAATGGGACCACAGTCACACCGGATCAATGCTTCTCAGAAGGTAATGAGATCAATACCTAAATGTTAACTGGGAGTCATCTTCCAGGGTTAGGTACTATGTCATGATGCCATACAGTAGGGTTAAGCTATTACAACATGTTGGCAGATATTGAATGTTCAAATATAAACAATTCCTGCCGCCTACTGTACAGACACAGAGCAGAGATACTATATCTCCACAGATGAAGAGTACACACATTATATCTGAACAGATACAGCGCACATACACTTGTGCCTGTATTCAATATTTTGACTGGCAATTAAATGCAATTAAAGGCATTACACTTTTGCTAGTGATTGCTAAACTCACCAAAAAATTGTTTGCTTGACATTATTTTGGTGAAAGGTCAAATGTTGATGAAAACACAGCCTATACACGGTATGTACAAAAAGACTACAATAGTACTGATACATAATAAATATGCTATCTGTACAGCCAGAGCAGCCTGACTATATCAGTGCATATGCATAGTAAAGATGCTATATCTGTACAAATGCCGAATATCAAAAAACATGTTCTGCTTACAACCAGAGAGGGCTAGGGCTGGCACTGCCTACAGCTGTGGAAATGAACACAAGACCGCTGCTCGACCGTCGGTTCGCCTGCCCTTGAACAGGCTCGACGGGCCCACGGACGTAACGGGCTCGGTTACGATCGCTGGAGGACTCGCTGCCGAAATCACCATTCCAGATGTGTTTTATGCGTCGCCAATTTCAAAATCGTTGGCTGTTTAACCTTGGCCCGCTCGCCTTAGAGTTATCTGTCATCAGGCGGCCCTCTGTGTGCAGGCTGCATGCGAGCGAGAGAGAGAGAGAAGTGGAGGGCGTAGGCGGAGGAGGGTGGTGGAGGGAGGGAGGGCGGATGTCACACGTGTCTCAAACATGCTGCGTGTCCCTCTGGAAGAGGAATGGTACAATTTATTCATCTCTCCGTAACCCTGATTGGTTGCATCCTGCAAAAGGGTAACGTATTGCCAGACTGGGCCTTGAGCTGTCTCAGTGCAGTGCAAAACACAATGAAGTAGATCAATGTGTTCACATACCTGTTTTAGCAGGTACACGAGAGTCATTGAGCTCTCTCTGTGCAGTGCAAAACAACACAATGAAGTAGATCAATGTGTTCACATACCCGTTTTAGCAGGTACACGAGAGTCATTGAGAAAGCAGTTTAACTAACGCTGGCAGGTTCAGTTCTCTTCTCCGCCTCTGCATGGGCTTTGTCCGATGGACAGTGTGTATAGACTGCTTCCTCTTCCTCTTCCTCCTCCTCCTCCATTTGCAGGGACGATGTGGAACCTCCTGAAGTGATGTTGCATTTTGTGATTATGACTCACATCAATAGGTATAACCAACCTATGACTTTGGAGGAAAATATAACAGGCGCATCGTTGCCTCTCTATAATGGTCAGATATCAGGAGAGTGCTAAGCGTCTGACCAGCCCGCTGACATTTAATCTTGCTTAGCCAATCAGTAATATTGCACATATTTTTCAACGCCCACTGTTTTGTTAACGGCGTGTTGTTGGGAATTTCACCTGTGATTCCTTTTGTGGTTTTACCAGACACATCAGTACCTATCATTACCGAAGGAAGATTTATTTTTAATCTCAATCAATTAATCTTTAATCTCACATCATTGGCCACATTTGTAAACTGAGACCTCAACACTGAATTTCAGCTTCATAAGCTAATAAGGGGTGTTAAGGAGAACACAGTGGAAAGAGAATCTGACCTCTAACCAGCAACTAGTGCATAGCAAAGGGCGAACAAGAACAAAAATAATAATACTAATAATAATAATAATAAAAGACAGTGCTGACACTTCTGACAGTGATTTTCTCCTACAGGTACAATTCCTTAACAATTTTCTTAGAAAATCATGTTCAGTGGTTCAGACATTCTCCTACTTATAAGTCCCCGCATCCATAGTGTCAACTAATTCTGTGTCTATAATTCCACCTCTCCTCTGTTTAATTAACTCCATAACTTTTTTTATCTCCCAGTCTATTTCTGCATTGGCCCCTGCACGTTAGACTTCACAGCTCAAAAAGCAAGACAATACTCCCCCCTGCTGGCAGTCTCGGGAATAACCATATATCCCCGGACGGAGACTGTGAAACAGACAGATGTATTTCATTCTATCATTTCAGCTGTTTCCATTAAGATGCTCTGTCAAAGAATATTGATGCTAAGGGGATGTGTCATTATGGCAACACTTGTCCATTGCCAGTGAGAAGTGGGAGGAAGCAACGTGGTGATATCTCTCCAGACCTGAATGGACTGATTGATTATGTCTGATGCACCACAGCAGATTTTTATCTAAGCTTTCAAAAGGAATTGACAGCTTCAGGAGACAGATTTTTTTTTTGTTTTTCTTTCAAGAATGTACCTACTTAATTCTGACAGTTTCCTGTGGCTGCACACCTTGAAAGGGCTTCGGTCGGCCGTAGTTTGTGTCAGCATCTCGACCCGTAAAGGTCAACGTGCACTCAGCAGTGTTTCAGTGGATTCCATGTAATTCCTTCTGTGGTAATGTAATTATTATTATTATTGTTATTATTACTATTAAAAAAGAGCGAGTTGCCTCCAGTCCATCAGCTGACCTGCTACATCTCATCTGCCAGGTTTCTCTATGTCATTCTGCCCTAATGGCTAATGGCTAATGGCTAATGGGACACATGAAAGTGAATCATTAGCAGCATTAGCTCTGTGTGTGTGTGACCGGGGTAGGTCTGCAGGCTTAGAACCGTGGCCCTCACCAACTGCCCTGCCCAACAAAGTTATGATTAGCCACCATTAAGAGAACTAATCACTGTTCCCTAACTTCCCTTTGAATTAATCTTTTTAATGCTTCTCCGGGAGTTATGTTACATTCTTGTAGCAGAAGTGCATGTGCTCATAACTCATATCTCTGAGCGCCAGTCCACCCCGGTGAACTCCCCTGTGAGCAACCTTAAGGCCAATTCGTAGTCGGCAAGAAAAGCGTGCGTACGGATGTCTGCAGGGTCCGCGCATACCTAAATGACATCATAGCAGACCCTGAGCGGACATTCGCCAAGGCAGTCCGCGCAGCGGTCGTTTTATTTGTCTCCGCGCGGCCCTGTCTCCACCGACCTGCCGTTCTACCTACAAGCATACCTTCTGCTTACCCTAATCTTCTTCCATGATGGACGCCATTGTAGTTTGCAATTTGCGCGGAAACAGGATGGGAAATGTAGTCCACAAAGGGGGGGGGTTGGTGCGCACGTCTATGAAAGGCAAAAGTCTGCGGAATGTCCCTCCGCGTATGTGCCTTCTCCCCACCCTTAGCCAACTGATAGGCATCGCGTGCGTTTCTCTGGAAACAAACCAAAAAGAACATGATTTTCAAGGAAGTACAGGAAAAAAAAGCTACATTGGAATGAATTAAACACGAGAGAGTATCAAAATAAAGTAATACATAAGGGGTAGAAAATTAATGAAAGCCTGACTAAAATGGCTTTTTTAACACTCCTGTCCATGCTTTCTTTGAAAAAAGGCTTGAAAAAAATGTTCGATTTTTGGGTCCTATCACATTCAAACTCAGTCTAAACACTATGTAGGTTTTAGATGCTTATTTAGATTTAGATCTTAGTCGTGTTGCAATCGTTTCCAGAGTGTTTCTACTTAACAGTGATGCGATAAAGGAGAGTATATTATAAATAATCTCACAATTGCATTCACTGTTAGAATTTTTTTTTTTATCGTTGCATAAACATAAACCGAGTCCATTGTGCACCTAAAGTCGTGGTCCTGTGAGCATCTCTAGGAAGCACTTTTTCCTAAATGCTTACTTCAACTGATTTGGCCATATGGAGACACACTGCATTTGACAAGGCAATCTGATTCTAAATCAATACAATCTCTGTGCCCTAGCTAACTGCTGGCCTGTGGTGAATAGTGCGGCTTGCTGTTTCATTATTTCTGGGAAAAGACCCAAGCAGCACGGTACCTGTCAGCTACTGGGGGAGTGCATTCACACACGCAGGGAACAGGTGTACTATATATGCTGTTTACCTTTTGCTATTTGCAGTTACATGCATCTCATAGCCTAACTAGAGCTGTTATAGGTGTGCTTCTGAGGGTTTAAGCTTTCTGAATTTATGCACAGTGTGCGTGCAACTCGAACAGAGTACAGTACATTTTAGCCTGGTGTTTACTCTATCCCTATTAGACCCCTATTTATATTTATTTAAATATAAATATAAAAATTACATTAAAATTGCATTTGCGTGGAAAACATCTGAGAACTAAAATATGGAAGACACATTTTACAGATTGTTCAGCTGACTACACAGTAAAATATTCAGTGTTAAATAAACTCTTACAGAATATGTACAGTCCTTATTGGACTCATATTAGCAGTGGGTATTTTACTGTGCAGCTGTAATTGTCAAGATTACTGGATCATTTGCAGTAAGTGTTTCATTTACCCAAGCTTTCTTTCTTTCTTTTTTACAGATCAGTATGTCAGGCCCCCGTTGTATCATTAAATAGTAATGAGATGGGAGGTATAGTCTGTAAGAGGTTGATCAGATGTGTAATCCTTTTCGCAAAATTAACTGTCTCATTATACAACAGGCTGACACACATTGTCTTATCCCACGCATAATAAATACACAGACGATCCAAATATGTAACTATGAAAACGAATTATGACCCCATGCATGGCTGGAGTGTGCATAGTATCTGTCCGGTGTCAACTGTATCATAATTGCAAAAATTAGTGTAGATATTACCAGTTTATGCGTTAAGCAAACCGCTAATACAATTTCCACATGATTGCTTTCTCAAACTGATTACTGCATGTAGATGGAAGATGCCCAAATACGCTGGTGATTAACATGCTGTGGGCCAAGAAAAACTGTTAAAACCGAATGACAAACCATCTGGAGAGTTCAACCCGTATTATTGCTGGGTTGATGTACAAAATTATGTTGTGAAAAAATCAGAAATCAGTGCATCACCCAGAAAAATGTGCCATGTTTTGCATGAATAAAAAATGTTTTTCTTGTTTTATCTAAACACTGCTGAAATTTTCCAGCAGTCATGCTTTAGACATTAGCCTTAAATGCATGCAGGGGTTAGGAACGTGTCCATGCACACCTATGTCACCTATGTCCATGGGGAAACTTTGTATGTCCGAGATCATTTATTCAAAAGCATAAAAACTGTCAAAACCACCAATTCAAAAACGTTTAAAAAAGTTAATGTCCATAACATAGTCCCATAAATTTTGTGAATGGATATCACAGAGAATGATGGTGCCAACCTCTGAATTCATGCCAGATGTAGACAGAAAAAATGGCAACAGGAATGTCATCATTAACACGCTTATGTTGAGAAAATACCAGTTTTCTTCAATTAATCTTTCATTTGGAAATGGTTTAGTCTGGGCTCAATTCCACCCCTCTGTTGGAAACTCTTAAAGGCCTTAAACATGTATTTTAATAAAAATTGAGTAATTTCCCCATTATCTCTAAAGGGCACTATTAAATCCTAGAATAACGCTGCTAGATAGAGTCCTATTAGGTGATTAATTACTTCCCTTTCTGGCTCAGTGCTCTACAAGGGTATTTACATTACAAATGTTCTTCTAGTGCAATTCATTTGAATGAGGACTTTTTAAAATATAATTCTACTGTATTTTAGTAATGGGGTCATGAGGTGAGGATCATGTGATTGTTGGGCAAATCATTAGCAAAGTTTTGAAACTTAATTAAACCGAACTGAAAGGGATCAGTGAGAGCATGAAAGTGCATGATAACTTGAGGCATTTAAACACATACGAGTCTCAAACAAGATTTACAGCTAAACACACTTTTGAACCGTTGACTGTGATCCCTAAAGTATGGAGCTAATGAACAGCGTTGTTGCTGTCAGCTCACTCAGTGGAGGCCGTCATCCAGGGTGCCTTGCATAACTAACTTTTTTTGCACATTAAGCATTACAACCGGATAAATACTGAATCAATTATAGACTATGGACATTGTTCTAGAGTGCTCCCAATCCCTCTCGGAATCTTAATGGGCAAGCTTCTGGTTTCTGTCTGCTTATATCGGACTTAGAATCCAGTTTAATATACAGTATGTCATTGTTACGTCCCTATGCTGTTTTGTGAGTGTAGCCCTTTCATTCTATTGTATGCACAACAAGTTTCCCACTGTTCACCTGAGTCGTGATTGGAAATTTCAGGCACCTGTGCTGGATTTCCCAAGGAGCATATCGGTGGCATTCTCTAGCTTGAGGTAATGGTTTATTTTCACTCGGGGTTAATTTTCCCTTTGTTTACTTACGTACGTTGCCAGCTCGCTGCCGCGCTGAAGTTCATCTTTGAATATCGCTGTTGCGTTTGTATGCAGTAGTGTTGTGTCGTTCGCGAACGATTCGTTCAAAAGAACGAATCTTTTGGGTGAACGAACTGAACTGAATTACTTACTGAAAAGATCCGTTCATTTCTCAGTTCAGTTCAGTTCACGAACGGATCTGATCAGCAGCGAGCGTGCACCGTGCAGGGAGGGGGAGGGACTGCCGCGAGCGAACGTGATTCGTCCCTTGCGAACCAGGGGCCGGTTGCACCAGCTATACGTAAGTTCAAACGTAGGCTAGTTATAACGTAAGTGTTTACTAAATTAAGGTTTACACATTACTAAATAAAAATGGGTTGCACCACACAAACTAGTTTGTACGTTGAGCTTAGTAGCTACTAAATATTTACACCTACCCCTAGGTATAAAAAAAATACACAAACTGTAACCGTCTGTTCATCTAATTGGCTACCTCCGCCGTTTCTTCAGCAAACACTGTAAAAATAGTTGACGCGTGGAAAACGTTCAGTTTCAAAACAAAGTTCTTTATAGTTCAAAAGAGAGGCAAACAGAACAGTCCCGTAACTTAGGCTAAGTTTCCATATATTTTCAAAGCACATAATGACTGTAACATAAATAAATAGGCTAAACAAACAAATAAGGATATTTTGAATTTTATTCGTAAAAACATAAACATGCACACATTGTAATTCTGTTCAATGTTCTATTTTTTTCCCATGGAATGCAAAATAAGTAGCCTGTTAAACTCAATGCAAGTTGATTTCCGTGTTTACATTGTAGCTTATTGATTGATTGGTTATGGATTTGTTATCGTCATGATAAAGCGACAATGTTTACCTTAGTATTGAACTAAGCATTACTTAGTTTTCACTAGCTAAGACATTACTTACGTATTGGTGGTGCAACCGAATTTAGTAAAGCGATAGTTTGAAACTAACAACTAGCAACTAAGGACCTAGTAAATACTTTACGCGCAAACTTAGTCACAAACTTACGTATGACCGGTGCAACCCAGCCCAGTTCTGCTGTGCTGAACGAATCATTCGCATTTGCTTCTTCCTATTCCATTTCGGACGTATTGTTCTAAGTATTGTATAGCCGAAATGAGTAGCCTACCGTGTTTGCGTGTTGTATAGCCTACTAGAAAGTTTTTTTTTCTTTTTTTTCTCTAATTTGTTTCCTAAATTGTTCGAAATAAAGTTTATATTAAAAAAAAAATTATAAAAAAAATTCACGGGCGGGCGGGCGCCGAGCGAGGCAGCGAGCGTGCAGAGTGGACTGATTCGTTCACTGCGTGACGTGACGTGATCCTGAGTGATAATCAGCGGCTCAAACTGCCAGAATCAGGCCCAGCAAGTTAAGACTTAAAAGTCATTGAAAACCAGCGTTCACCTCCAATATTGATATTCAACGAGGAAACTTTTAAAATATCAAGATTTGTAAACGGAGTTTGGCGCATTTGTCAAAGCGACAGCACTTCCGCATGAACTGTTCGGCCGTCAGTTCACTGAGTGAACGAACTGTGACGCAACGGTGCAAGTTCGTTCACTCAGTGAACTGACGGCCGAACAGTTCACTGAGTGAACGAACTGTGACGCAACGGTGCAAGTTCAGTGATCCGTTCACTGAAGCTACTAGACACAGTGAGTTAACGTGACGTGATCCTGAGTGATAATCAGCGGCTCAAACTGCCAGAATCAGGCCCAGCCAGTTAAGACTTAAAAGTCATTGAAAACCAGCGTTCACCTCCAATATTGATATTCAACGAGGAAACTTTTAAAATATCAAGATTTGTAAACGGAGTTTGGCGCATTTGTCAAAGCGACAGCACTTCCGCATGAACTGTTCGGCCGTCAGTTCACTGAGTGAACGAACTGTGACGCAACGGTGCAAGTTCGTTCACTCAGTGAACTGACGGCCGAACAGTTCACTGAGTGAACGAACTGTGACGCAACGGTGCAAGTTCAGTGATCCGTTCACTGAAGCTACTAGACACAGTGAGTTAACGTGACGTGATCCTGAGTGATAATCAGCGGCTCAAACTGCCAGAATCAGGCCCAGCCAGTTAAGACTTAAAAGTCATTGAAAACCAGCGTTCACCTCCAATATTGATATTCAACGAGGAAACTTTTAAAATATCAAGATTTGTAAACGGAGTTTGGCGCATTTGTCAAAGCGACAGCACTTCCGCATGAACTGTTCTGCCGTCAGTTCACTGAGTGAGTCGGACTACGCAGTACGCAGTCGGAGCTCCGCCCAAGCACTGAACGATTCGGTGAACGAATCTTTTTAATGAACTGATTCTAGTGATTCGTGTCACTGAAGTGAACTGTTTTGCCCATCACTAGTATGCAGCGCTTGCTAGGCTACTTTTCGCTGTTTGTCGTCGTGGTTGTTGCCATGCTGTAGGGGGTGCGCATTTGTGAAATGCATTTCTGTGTGATTTCCCCATTTGGAAGGCCGGTTTTAGCTTTGTTTTGTGGAAGTGTAGCCTATTCGTAGCTTTTATACGCTGCTTTTGTTAAGCATGATACCCAGAAGTAATTGTAAACACGGAGACTTGCGATAACTGAGAGGAGATCCAGAGACATAGGACAGCGGAGGCACATTTAACCAGGGTTTTGGTTGTGGAGACTTTGGTATTGTCTCATCTGGAGACTTTGATATTGTTCTCAATTTGGGAAGGTTAGTAACGGTGGTTCCAACGCTTCTCTGTACCAAAACCACCGGCCATCGTGGCTCACGTCTACTAGTCTCTTTGGATTCCCGATACCGTGTTGTCTTGTTTCTTGTTTGCTTATACGTCACCAGCACCCTTTTCCCCTTGTTTCATGTCTCGACAAATATTTTTAACCATCTCCTAAAAATCATTTGTGTTGCGGCCCTTCGAGCCGGGATCTTAACAATACCGTTGAACATTTTACACCCAACAATGTCCTATCAAGGATTAGAGATGGAAAATGCTAACTAAAAATTAATAGCGTGTAATTTCTAAAGGAGATTTAAAGTGTGTTGAATCCTTACGAGAGGCTACTAACAGTAAAGAGAGACAACACCATTGCTAAGACAGCTTGCTTCGTCATTTTTCTTAAGGAGATGCTTAACCATTCACCACAGCGTTCAGTAATGCAAACACAGTGAGAATTTAATTACAAAGGAAAATAAGCCATCAGCCTCTGTCAGACACAAACAATTAACTTCATAAGATATTGATGGTAATTACCATATATTGTATAAACAATCTGGGATCTGTATCTTTGTTGTTATATTTTATTTCTTAAAATACTGTTAATTTGTGTTATGTTTGTATTGAATTATTTTGTTTATTCAATCATTGACTCACTTTTTTATTGCATTACCGGTATGGTTGAAAGCCTTTTTTACAATGGTGCGATAGCTTCATAATGCTGTGCTAGGGATGCATTAGCTGGGTCTTGCATGCTGGATATGTGTAACCCAAACAGACAACTTTCACACAAAAAGGCAGCTATGTTTATCACAAAATTACCAATCAGTCACAACCCACAGTGTCAAAATGGTGGAAATTAAATTTCACATCAGCTGGAGCCTCTGACTTCTGCCACTATCTTTCTACAACGACTTTTCTGTACTGCATTTCCAGATTAACCTGGGTAAATTGGTTTTGATTTGACTGAATTGCATATGCCCTTAAACAGACTTAAAGAAGGGATTCAATAAAAAGCACTCGAATGCTCTTTTTAAAACATAAACTTCATAAAAAGCATTCTCAAAAAAAATCTTTCTCAAACTCAATCTGTATTCAGAAGTTTCCCCTGCAAAAAAGGGCCATTCAAGCTTCATTAAGGTCATTTTTACAACTCAAAGTGAAAGAGCATTGCATTTAAAAAAAGATGTTTGCTATGCAGCAGGCAAAATCCAGACTGATTAAGAAGAAAAGCTAAGCTGGCTGAGCTCTCCATCAATTACCATCCACAGTAATCAAGGATAAATCTATGAAGATGTAAAGACGATGTATCTGACACATCCGTGCAAATCATTACAGATTTATCATATCTGTAATATTCATTAAGACATGGCTGGGTCCTTCATTCATTTGCAACTGGAAATACATAATTTCACACAGAAGTATTATAATAATCCATGACTATGTTAATGTATAAAAGATGCATACAAATCAACTTGTCAAACAATAAAACCCTTTGGGGATAATAAGTGAATCTATATACTGCACATAAATATAGTATACACACGCGCACGGGCACACAGATATACACACACACGAAAAACTTCTGTCTATTCTTTTCTTAAGTAATTAATCTCACCTGTCACTGGCCTTGAAATCTATTATTTAATCGATTAATTAATTAATTTATAGGGCAGTGACTAGTGAGACCCACTAGGGTCTGTAACTTTGACCTTTGAACTCACAAAAGGTAGACCCAAATATACAATACTTAATCTAGAGTGGGTTTACCCTGACAACAGCGGTTCCAAACGAGCTCTAAGTAATGACTGCTGCCACTTCCAAAAGAAATTGTGTCTGAGTCTTTGTAAGCGAATCCAGATCGCCCGTCTCTTCATATTTCCGAGAGGGGTCTCTAGCTACCGTTCCCATCATCTACAGGACTCCTGTGTCAAAGAAAAATAATGAAATTACCTTTTTCCAGAGAATTGCAAGGAAGGACGTCCCAGCTAACAAGCTGACTGCCCCTAAAACCGCAGTAAACAAACCTATTCAAAATCACTGCATTGGGATCTATTTGAGGTTTTGTTAGTCCAAACTAGTTGGTAAAATGTCGTTTGTTTATTTTATTTTTTTTGTTTGTTTTAACTGTTTTGTTTTTTAAATTTATGTTTAAGAAAATATACTGATTGGGTCATTAACAATAACACACTAACCTATGATTTCTCCAGCACTATGTGCAGGCTTTGACTCGTAATATCCCACATTTTTTTGTTAACTCATTCGACTATTCCAATATTTGGTGTGGTGTTGTATGGCAATTTATCATAATTTGAAAAAGTTGATTAAAAAAACATCATAAACTAATTTAGTAATACATCATCATTGATACTTTGTTTGTCCTGTCTCTATTTGCTTGAACAAATGGCTCTACTGACTACGACCTCCTCAAATGAATATTGACGAAACGTATTGTTGTGACCCATATCCGCTAAAGAGCCTTGCAGTAGACACAAACAAAATACCTTGTGAGGTACTGTATAAGTTGGCCCATGTATGTAGATCAAGGCAGAAAGTATTGGAAGTATTTATGAAATGATTAATGTGCACTCATTGCAAGCAAACAACATAAAACTGTAACCATAGAACATAAATAAGTTATTGGCTTGTCAGAGTTGGTGTCTCTTTAATGCTATTATAAAATGCAAGGATCTCTCTAAGGAACTGTTATTAAACCTTCTACCCCCCACAGACTCATTACCAAGGCAATGCCCACGTTCATTGTACTATATCATCTTTCCCATATGCTGAACTGAGTCCTGTTATTATTTATATTTCATGCAACCTTCTTTTATGAACACCTACTCACACATAATAGAAGTAGACAATGTTCTCCTTAATTATTACAAACACAGCTGCCTGAAAAACAGCTTTGAATATAAATCAGAAACACTTTACGCCCATTACGCCATAAATCCCGCATAACACTGTCATGAGCCTGGCATAACATCTATCACTACCAGTCACGACAGAATTGGACAGCTTTTGACGAATGATACAACACTGCCATAACACATGTGGAAATAAACATAACATATGCAGTGCATGGCCTACAGTTAAGTGCCATGCTCCAAGGGAAAGACACAAATCTGGAAAAAGCATTTCAATATTGGCTTTTTAATCTGTCCCCATGATATACGAACACCGTAAACCGTACAACTAGTGTAGGCTAGAATCCATTAGTTGTAATGTCGATTGAAAACCATGTCATTATTGTGTAGGTCTGTATCTGTGTGCATAGGACTCTCCAGCCACTCTTAGCATAGCTGTTCATGGCACTGACATGACCGCTTTGTGTGTCTTTTAAGCGTAATACATGCGGTGACCCCTTATTTCACCAGTAATAACACTGGCACAACACGGCTTAATCGCAGGAACAATAGCAGCCACGGCTGACACTGGTAATCAGGATGTGCACTTGATAGATTAGTATAGATATTTTGTATAATTATATAAAATAAAAAAAAATAATAATGCTCATTCTACTCATCAGATAAACTTTATGACCAGCCATACAGCAGCAGTATTGACAGGCACATGAGTTTCCAGTTATGACAGAAAGGCTATAAATTTACACAAATATTTGATATTATTTAAGTAAACGATACTGAATGTACCTGACACAGTACAGTGACACACGTTTTAACTCATTGCATGTGCCTCACAGACAATATCTGTAGTATATCAACCACCCTGCTAAGGTTATTTCTACCCCTAGGTTCAGGGCCCAACCATTGGCCAAGTGCTGAATGGTCTGCATAGATAAAAGCTGAGTGGTGTTTCAACCATTAAACCACTTTTACCAAATATGAGTAATATCCATTGCTGAAATCGCCTCACAGAAAGAAAGAGCAAGCTTTTTTGCCTGTAACAAGGTTGTTACATGCATGCTCAAATTGCATTACTAAAATAATAAAAGACATTTTTATTTCTTTAAAGTGATTGCAAAGGGCCGAAAACTTATCACAGGGGAATGTATTCACTACACATCCACCAAATATATATTCAAAGTAATGTCAATAACTATGATAACACATATCTCAAGACAGGCACAAAATCTATGTTGAAAAAAACCTCAGGACGTCTATTTGTGTATGAGCCCGAAAAGCAACCTCAACCGGCCTATAGCAGACGAGGAAGAGTAGCGACCAAATCCTTCTGCACAAAGTGTTACGGAATGGTGAGTTTCAGTGAGTAACCTTAGCTAATGTTACTGCTAGCACGCTAGCAAAACTCCAAAAACAAATTGATTAATAAACCCCAAACACTAGTCTACTATCCTACATAGCCTGCAGCCTCAAGCACTTTGGCCAAACAGCTATAAACAGTGTTGAATCCATCCGCATTTCTCTTGAGATAAGTGCAGGAATCATCTTTACCATACACTTTATTTATGTCTACAGCATTTATATGCAGCTTTCCAGAATTTGGCTACGGTAGAATTTAACAACAAACAAGTTTGCAAGCAAAATTGTAACGTTCCGTTCCCTTCCGGTCCGTTTTCCGTGTTTTCCCCTTTTTTCCCTCCGTGTCATGTTGGATTCCTTTGTCCGTGTTTTCCCTGCTGCTGCAGTCTGGGCGTCTTCCTCTGTCTTGTTCGTTTGATTATCACTTTAGTTTCCGCCTATCGCTCTCCCCACTCGTTGCATGCATTCCTCACCTTTGTGTTTAGCAATCACTCCCGGTTATTTTCCACACCTGTGCCTCATTCATTCTTTTATTCCCTGCACTACTTAAACCTCCGTCTGGTTGCTAGTCGGCGCCAGTTCGTTAACTAACCTTCCTAGTTAAAGTCATTTCACGTTTCTGGTCCGGTGTTCTGCTGTTCGCTTGGTGTAACTTGCTTACCTGTTCTGCGGTTTGGTAGCTATCCTCCCGTAACATTCGCTGTTGCATGCTACTTAACTTGTCTCCCTTTAATCTCCAGACGCCGTGGTTTCAGCTCCCCTGCAGCAGTGTTTGTTTCCCTGTATGTTGTGTGAGTGTGTTGCGGTACCTCCAACTCCAGCTCGGGTCTAGATCCGCTGCCAAGTCCTGCCTGGCTAACTCACTCTGTCGTTCCTGTCCGGCCGTAGCTACCTCCTGTACTTCGGTTATGGTTCCAGGATCCCTGGAGTACAGCCGGCTCCTACGGGACCTACCCGAGCTACGCCTCACCTCCCAGCCCCGTCGGGTTTTCGCCAGCTACAACCCTGGCTGTCGTCTCACCTCCTTAAAAGACCTCCCGGTCGAAACCCTGTCTGCAGTACCCTGCTACTAACCTCTGCTTTCTGTCCTTGATCCAAGTAGACCGTCCGGTCCAGTTCCTGTTCTGTCCCGGAGAGAGATTCTCCGCCCGAATAAAGTCCAGTTTCGGCTTGGAACAATCGCGCCGTTCCAGTACCTGTACCTGAGTGGTTCACCCGGTCCAGTTCCAGTCCAGTCCCGGTGTATAGCCCACCATTCCGTGAGAGTCCAGTTCCGGCTTGGAACGTATTCCGTTCCAGCACCCGTTTCCTGAGTGGACCTCCCAGTCCAGTTCCAGTCCAGTTCCAGTCCAGTGCCGGTGTGTTGTACACCTCCAGTTGAGTCCAGTTCCGGCTTGGAACAAGTTCCGTGCCGGCTCCCGTTTCCTGAGTGGACCTCCCGGTCCAGTTCCGGTCCTGACCCGGTGCTAACTCCTCCACCTACCCTATCCAGTTCCGGCTTGGAACAGTAGGGCACTTCCTGCACCCAGTCCGGCTTGGACTTCCAGTCCTGCACCCTTTCGGTTCCGGCTTGGAACCCTACCCTGGTTTAAAGTCCAGCTCCGGCTTGAAGTAGTCCGTATCGGACTACATTTATGTTCTGTGTATTTATTGTTTGACTTTCCTGTACAGCTTTGGGACTACCCCAACGCTTAATAAATACCCCCTTTTCTTGAATCTGCCTCCTGGTCGTTGCACTTGGGTTCGTCCCGTATCAGGATCGTAACAAAAATTAAGAAGAGTGAATAAGCCTGAGGTACCTATTCTCCTTTAAAATAATACTAATAATACTAATAAATAATACAATAAAAGTAGCTTAGTACCACTTTCATTTTTTCACAGACTAGAGTCTCGAGGTTGCTAGGGTGATGTTGTTCCGATGCTATGAATAACATAAGAACATGTTTGTTGGATAAAACTTTGTAGTCTTTATGGGACATAATTAATAAAAACACATTAATAGCAATAAACGGCAAGAAAAATAGCATTGAAAAACCGAACATCAAAAAGGTAACTTTAGGCTGATAAGAGCAGGCTGAGCAGCAGCAGATGGTAAGCGGGTGTTTGGCTTAGACTCAAAGAGGCGGTTTTAGTGACAGAATACTTTTATTTGCCTCAAACTATGGGGGGAGATATGCAATGCGATTAAAACATTTATTTGTCATCAGGCCAGGCCCTTCTTGATGTCATGAAGGACCTGTGCCCAATAGGTCAGAGCCCGGTGATAATTTCAACTCCTATTTTTCAATCCCCACATCAAAATAGATGGAAATGGATAGAGGTCAAGATTGCAATAAAAATGTATTTCTCGTATTGTTGCTTATGATAAATACCATAATAACCACGTATAATGCACTTTGAAGCCAATTATGGATTTACCTACACCATCTCTTTAAGGTTTGGTTCAATCTAACCTCCTGGTTTTGCAATATTCCCTGGCCAGATTGAAAGAGCCAATATTCAAATGAAATCTGCTGGCTTTATGAGCCGCTGTTTTGTCTCTTACATGAAGATTGTTGTGCCATACCAATATTTGACATTATGACACTGGTATCATAAACATCTTATCATGACGGATGACATTTCAATAAACAAATACATTAAAGGCCATCACACCTAGCTTCTGGATAGATGACATCTGGAGGCAGTACCTCCTGCCATTGGAGTAGGCATTTTTTACCAGTACTGATCTCTCCTCATTGACACTTCAGGAAGAAGCTGAACTTTGCATTGAAAGGACATAAGTCCTTCCAGATATTACCTTAGCAGACTGGCTGTGCACCCTCATTAACTGAAGAGTGGTGCTATAAAGACTGTTCCCATGGCCAAATGAGTTTCAGTCACTTGATATGAACAATACAGGAAAAACACAAGAGGCTAATGCTGCGTTCTATTTGACCTGGGAAGTCGGCATTCCCGAGTTCCCAGTCGGAAATTTCAACTGGAACACCCCCTGAAGTCAGATTTCTGACTCGGAAAGTCGGGGTAACTTCAACAACCCCGACCTCAAAATCAAGATGGCTGCTCCGCGCATCAACATAAGTGAAAGCTGTAGTAATATACTGTTTATTAGCACTTCTGTCTTATTTGTGTCTCATTAAATCAGTCGTACACACAGAACTGTCCAACTTCTATCTGTGGACATGTTGCTACGGTATTTGTATGCGCAAAATACCACGTAGTGCGTTGTTATCAACTGGTATTGCTAACATTGGCTAACCTGGCTAGAACTGGTAGGCTATTGCTAACAATGAGATCAGCTAGGTTTTCCGACTTGTTGTACTGGAACGGGGTCAACTCGGGTGTCATTCCCAGCTTTGATTTCCGACTTCCAAGGCAAATGGAACGCAGCATAAGTGCAGTGTACCACCATTTTATAAAGAGCAGTGTCATACTAATGATGGTTTCCCAGAGTATTGTGTAAATGCAGGTTTAGCTGTTTTATCAAGTTGATTGCAGTGTAGACCTCCTCACTTTCTTTTGTATGGTATCGATGCAGTTTAGTTCGTCAATTCGCAATTCATAAATAGATAAATAGCCTGTATGTGTTGCCTTAACACAAGAACTGACAAGTGTCAATCTAGCAAAGATTGCATGACTTGTGTTTATTGAACTTGTCCTGAATTGTCCTGATAGATTAATGTTCATAGCTAATAAACTTGTCAACAGTATTTTTCAGTGTGTACTGCTAACGGACGACCATATGTGGGGGAGGAGGGGTTGTAGACTGTATCTATTGAGAAAATGGAACTGGGGAGGCAATACAAACATGCATCAAAGGGTCATTGATAATGGTTGTGACTGACAGGTTCTGAAAACTTACAGTGGAAATTAATTATCCACCCATCTGTTCAGCTGGAGTGCAAGATACAGTAATCAACACCTAGCCCAGCTGTTTCATTCGCCAAAAATGCCTCAAATGAATATCAGAGCCATGCAGATCAATGTTGATACAATTCAATTTAACATGGGATTATTATCAACGTATATGAAAATCAACTTGCCCCCCCCCCCCCCCCCTGCAAATAAAATAAGAAAAGTTTATTAAAAACATCTGCAGACATACCAGATGACCCATATTATTCACAAAATAAACAAATAAAATCAAGTATTAATGTTTCTATGAGTGCTAGTAAAAGCCTATGAATATCCAAACTGAACATACACACGCACACACTCACACGCACTATGGCCTGAATTCAATCAGCGTTTGATTGGCCTTTTTTTAATCGTGACATATTTTACATGTTGTGTAAAATTATTTACATTTTTTATGTGACATAACTCATGCTGCCATGTGTTCGGCCTCTGTTCAACAGCCATCATGTGTAGCGCTGTTGTCTCACAGTATGAAGGTAAGGAGTTCAGGCGAGGGCTTTTCTGTGTGGAGTTTGCATGTTCTCCCCATCTGCGTGGGTTTCCTACGGGTACTCCTGGTTTCCTCCCACAGTCCAAAAACATCAGGTTATTTTAATTGGAGAGTATATGTGCGAGTACATGGTTAATTTACCTGGATTGTTTACCTGTCCAAAGTGTATTCTTACCTTTCACCTAATGTCTGCTGGGATATGCTTTCAGAAAAAGTTCATCATTTGTTAAATATTAGTGCCACCACACACCTGGGATCTTCTATATTGTTTTTTTTTGATTAAACATTTTTATTTATTAAAATTGTTAATTTAGATTTTAAAGACATTTTTTGTCTTTACATGGACAAGATTAGTTAAAATTAGTTAAAAGTATCTCCTACATTAATGTTCTATTGTCCATATGTTTCTTCCATGTCCCTGGAGAAGACCTGTATATGGGCATTTCCGCAGTAACGGAATTACAATTTTGGCCTTAATTTTACTTTTACTGTGGATAAGTCTGAAAGTCTAACTGATTCTAAAAAGCTTTATAACATCAGATGATACCCCTGCTATCATATCAAAATAAAAAATGGGAAACTTCCTGCATGTGGAAGGAAAAATAAAAAAATAACACCCAATTTTCTGCTGTAATTCCATTACCTAAAGTTCGATTGGATGACCTGTTGAGTCTGGCCATAGTTCTTTCTAAAATGATTACTGTATATCCAAAAGGTACCTTCACCACACAGTACTGCATGCTATTAAGAGCTCGACCCAGTTTTTAAGTATAGTCTTCTTTGCAGCGGTGGTACCTGCTAGAAAGATTCTTCTCGATATATAATTTAAGTTCAGTGAGTCATCATGCAACAGCAGTCCCTCTGATTATTTGTGTTTATGAAGAAAAAACCCAGAATGTATTTAATGTCAAAATTATGAATAAAGGTTGACTGAATGCAACCTGCCAGAAAGCACTTCATTATATTATTCATTCAATAATGAAGGTCATTAAACAGAGTTTTATCAATGCTTGATACAGAGAAGGTTCAACTTCAACACTGTGTTTTCTGTTGGTTTAGATGGAGGGGGTGAGAAAAATAAAAAACTTTGTTTGGATTTCCATTTTGCTGCAAGATACTGTTATGAGAAGAAATTCCCCAGTCTTTCTTTTTTTAATTATTACATCACAGTTTTCCAGGCAAGTTGCATATACACTTGCATCCTCAGGTTATAACTTAGGCTAGAAGAAAAAATAAAGCCACTCAAATTATTAAATATCTTATGATTATTCAAATTTAAGCAGTCAAATACCACATTTGTTGAATATGTCTATCTTTAACGTTTGAGGTATTACATTCAAAAGGAATAATAAAACTCTCAAAAGAATCTCAAAAGAACAATGACTCCAGGAAACTGGACAAATGAGTGCTATGGGAACGTTCTGGGAAGCAAAAAGGTAATTATTGTTAGTTGGGGAGCTAACTTTAGCAAAGTGCATAGCAAGCCTGTCCCTGTATTAAAGTTTCTGTGTGTGTGTGTGTGTGTGTGTGTGTGTGTGTGTGTGTGTGTGTGTGTGTGTGTGTGTGTGTGTGTGTGTGCGCGTGTGTGTGTTTGTGTATTTATGCCTATTACGTATTGTTTGCACATGCATGTTTGCACATGCAAGTTTCTGTTTATTTACACTTATACACACATATACAAATGCAAGCAAACACATAAACACAGTTTGTATAAAAGAGTAACTTCAAATGAGCACTAGCAAATATCTGCAATTTGTTTATACTGTATATTTAACATAAAGGCCCTCGGGCATCAAAGGGAGAATAATAAAATTAATATTTTTAATATTCAAGCAAATATTCATACTGAATATTCATACTATGCCATGAACCCTATGCCAAGTGCAAAATCACATATAGTTAATTAAGTTTTAATATTTTTTTATTCACTCATTATATAGAGCAGCTTTGAGTACATTGACATCCTTTGCTTTTTCTGCCTTCTCTAAAGCGGAATTATGTCCCTCTCAGAATGAAACGTGTTTTAATTCAGTCCTAAGAATAAAAAGCCCCACTCCTTGTGTGCAAGTGAATTCAATTATAGAAGGTGAAGGCCTTTCCCCATATAGCATTTGGAGACAATTACAGGTTATCAAAGCTTGAAAGAGTTCTCAAGGCCTTCATGCCTGCAAACAAAACACACACACACACACACACGCACGCACACACACACACACCTGGAGAAATACAGAACTGAATGTTACATGTTTAGTTGTCTTTGTCTAGATGGCAGCTCCTACAGATACATGGAGGTTAGATTTTTTTCCCTCTCTCTGCTCATCAACACATGTGACACATTCTTTCAAGAAATATAGCAATTGTTTATTATTTCAGATCAGTCAAACGTGTTAACCTTTTGCAGTAGAATCATTCAATGGTGATGTCGTGCATTTCACAGTGAATTAATAATGGCCCTGTGGGTTGTTCTATTTACCGTCCTATTTAAGAAGCTCAAATCAATGCACGTTAACCTTTGCGCAGAAGGTGGCGCCGGCGGAAGCTTTTTGCTCAACTCAGACATTCGTTGCTACTGCAGCCGAACTATGATTGGAAATCACAAACTCTGTGTTTTAAATTTATTGGTAGACGGTTCGTGACGATTTCTGCCGAATACGTAGTTTCTAAGTGCCACTATTTCCCTGTAGCAAGTCCATTTATCAAGCAAACCCCACCTAGTCTATACCTACCTATGCGTGACATAGTGGACAATAGCGTCTATGTTTGAGTTCATACATATATTTATTCATCATATAAAATTAGAATAACGTCATAGCAACGAGATAAATCCAACAATAGCCTGATCGTATGCCAGAAAAGCCGTGAAAAGCCCTGCTCACTCAAATGCAAAATAAACTGTGAAAGTACTATCTCATTCTACCATGTATTCTACTAGCAATATATGCTACTAAATATGAAATAAATATACAATCCTACCATTGGTTTTACACATCGAGATGTTCCTTTCAAAATTCAGTTGTCATTTATTGTCTGGTACAATCGGTTTGAGAAATATACAACACTTTATACCGCTATTACACTATCTGAAACGTCGCCGCGTAATAAGCCCCATGCCCTGTAAGACTGTCTCATGCATTACAGTTCACTCTGGTTTAATTGTCGGCTTTTTTATCCAATAGAGTACATTATAACCGTCGCAACGGTATATGCCAAGTCTTTTTGGGTGCTTTGAGCAATTTACTACAGCCCAGCGTAACGGCAGTTTTCGTTTTAACTGTCTAGTATTACGCAAGCGATATACAATACGCATTATCCAGGGAAATTCCCCTTTTGCGATATGTAAGTATTTTTGCGTCTAAAATACCGTTGGTCTCGCTGGCTACATACGTACGTTCGTGTTTCCACTCGAGCACTGTCTTTCCAAGTTTGATAGCCCTGTTGTTATTTTCGCATTTTGAGTGCATTTCACATACTGTAGTGCAATCGTTAGCTAAATGTATTTTTGAACTAGGCTACCGATGTTCATTGAAGATAGAATATTTGGCAGCATTTTACAGATGGTGGAAAACTATTTTATGTTCATGTTATCATACATAGTATAGGCAATGATGTATACGAGTCTCTTATGGCATGACAAGTGCTCATTCCAATTTACTGTTGCGCTGATATGTGGTAGATTAAGGTAAAAATTTCCTTGGAGTTATTATGAATAGGAAAACTTAAAAGATTAAAAGAATACAGAAAAATGCAATCCCAGGACAAAAGTATACATACTGTAGAGTACAGGGACAAGTGCTGTTTTATTGACGTACAAGAGTGAATGATTAGGCAACATATTTAGGTGTATGTAACACTGTGATATCAATGTTTTTTATCTTAAGCCACCAGAGGGAGCAAATGTGTATGCGTTATAATGTATAATATAATATAATATTTTATGACATGTTTTGCATAGGGGTTTTGGACCCATAGATATCTACCCCCCCTATACTGCTGAAAATATATAATTCTCACTTGGAAATTATGCACAAGTGAGTTTTATGAGCCCAAACTGTTGATTTGTAGTTAAATATTTCATAGATTTTTTTTATTTGCAGCAGTGCACAATTTAGCCATTTGGATAGATTTGGAGACACTAATGGACAACAGGATACACGGCTATATTTTGCATCATAGACCTTTAGTAGTTCTGCATATCATCCTCAGATTTAGCAAAACTTGTGGACATGGAGTTTATGATCCAGGAAATGTATATATATTACCGATTTCACTTATGTAGCTCTCAGCAAAATAAAAAAAAACTATTTAAATTTTTTTTCCCCTAAGTTTCTTTGCATTTGTGGCACTTTATTTTGACTTAAATTATGAAAATAAACAAATCTAAGTTTGTATTGTAAATGGTACACCTGTCTTCTTTCATTTAAGCCATTTACCAAGTTTATGTGATGCTCACACCTGGAGTTATAAAGCCTTAAACAGAGCACCCCTAAATAGGTGAAATTTGCATCTGCGCAAAGGGGTTAAAGGAACAGTTTTAAAGAACATTTAATAGTGAACACTAGCTTGATAGGGCACATGCAGCTCAGTCTTTTTAAACCACAATTTGCTTCATACTTTACATGTGTAAGTAAAGACATAGACCTGGATTCAGTCCATATTTATTCCAAATGTCAAAGAGCGGGAAACGTACCACTCTTCTATCCACCTGTAGCCTTTTGTTATTACCCACCAACAGCTATCGACGAGGCAGTGCCAGGATGCAGTAAATAAACCCTTTGTAATATTAATTCATAATGAAATGCATAAAACAATGAAAAGACATGCAGACAGAGACAACACCACACCACTCCCCCCCACCCCAGGTGTCAGGTCATAAACACATCTCCAGGTGAGACACCAAGCGGCACTGCATCCAGGTGTGTCCCAAGGTCAGTCCATACATGCGCATACAGTCCATATACGTGCATACAGTCCATACATGCGCATACAGTCCATACATGTGCATACAGTCCATACACGCGCATACAGTCCATACATGCGCATGCAGTCCATACACGCGCATACAGTCCATACATGCGCATACAGTCCATACATGCACATACAGTCCATACATGCACATACAGTCCATACATGCGCATACAGTCCATACATGTGCATACAGTCCATATACGTGCATACAGTCCATACACGCACATACAGTCCGTACATGCGCATACAGTCCATACACGCGCATACAGTCCATACATGCGCATACAGTCCATACACGCGCATACAGTCCATACATGCGCATACAGTCCATACATGCGCATACAGTCCATACATGCGCATACAGTCCATACATGCACATACAGTCCATACATGCGCATACAGTCCATACATGCGCATACAGTCCATACATGCACATACAGTCCATACATGCGCATACAGTCCATACACGCACATACAGTCCATACATGCGCATACAGTCCATACACGCGCATACAGTCCATACACGCGCATACAGTCCATACATGCGCATACAGTCCATATGCGTGCATACAGTACATACATGCGCATACAGTCCATACATGCGCATACAGTCCATACATGCGCATACAGTCCATACACGCGCATACAGTCCATACACGCGCATACAGTCCATACATACGCATACAGTCCATACATGCGCATACAGTCCATACACGCACATACAGTCCATACATGCGCATACAGTCCATACACGCGCATACAGTCCATACATGCGCATGCAGTCCATACACGCACATACAGTCCATACATGCGCATACAGTCCATACATGTGCATACAGTCCATACACGCGCATACAGTCCATACATGCGCATACAGTCCATACACGCGCATACAGTCCATACATGCGCATACAGTCCATACACGCGCATACAGTCCATACATGCGCATGCAGTCCATACACGCGCATACAGTCCATACATGCGCATACAGTCCATACATGCACATACAGTCCATACATGCACATACAGTCCATACATGCGCATACAGTCCATACATGTGCATACAGTCCATATACGTGCATACAGTCCATACACGCACATACAGTCCGTACATGCGCATACAGTCCATACACGCGCATACAGTCCATACATGCGCATACAGTCCATACACGCGCACACAGTCCATACATGCGCATACAGTCCATACATGCGCATACAGTCCATACATGCGCATACAGTCCATACATGCACATACAGTCCATACATGCGCATACAGTCCATACATGCACATACAGTCCATACATGCGCATACAGTCCATACACGCACATACAGTCCATACATGCGCATACAGTCCATACACGCGCATACAGTCCATACATGCGCATACAGTCCATATGCGTGCATACAGTCCATACATGCGCATACAGTCCATACATGCGCATACAGTCCATACATGCGCATACAGTCCATACACGCGCATACAGTCCATACACGCGCATACAGTCCATACATACGCATACAGTCCATACATGCGCATACAGTCCATACACGCACATACAGTCCATACACGCACATACAGTCCATACATGCGCATACAGTCCATACATGCACAAAGCCCTAAATAAATGTAATATGACAAACCGCACAACCAAACAAAAATCTGGCATATTTTCACCTGACATTGCTAATAAGCGGTCCGGTGTTTCAGACTGCCAGCCCCGCCCACAGACTCCCTCACTGCAACTGTCCACTTTCTCCCACGTTGCATTATTGCATCATTATTGCATAATCCCACCATGTTAAGACCAAATGTTGGTCACGGACACCATGAATTCAGTCAGTCAAGCGAGGGCTTAAAGTGAAGAGGCCGGCACTGAGCTCGGTCCAGGGAACAGAATGAAGGTTAGCATAAACAGCATCTGCTTTATTTTTCTAACTGAGTAGGTGTAAATAAGGGCTGACATATCTTGTCATACTGCATTTCAGTGCCAGAGCGCCCAGGTGTAGGTCGGTGTGGAATCACAGAGGGTCACGGCAAGCATGAAATGTAGTCCCCACATCCCAGCCCCGTCTGTTTGAAGGGCAATCGAGATAAATCAAACGAGAAGTCTACAAAAAGCGTAAAAAGTCAATCAAGGCACCGATAGTTCTCAAAATAAAATCATTAATAGTCTCAAAATTAAATCGGTCTGTGGAAAACGGTCTTCCACAAGCGTGAGAGTGCATGGCGCATACTCCAGCCCAGAAGTAGAAAAAAAATAATAACTGCATTGAAAACCTGAGATATGATATTGGAATTTTTATACCTGCGGCTATCGGCGCAAGCAGGCGTATATGCCATTTACAGTCTCCTGTTTGGCCAGCCTACTGTAGCATTTCCATGATAGAACTGAGTTATGGCCCTGAGGAGGGAAATATTACTGGCAGGTCTCATTATTTGTTCCCTGGACGCTAACATGCAGCCGGCACACTGACAGACTGTATGCTCTCTCCTCCGCAGGATGTTAGCCCAATCCCAGAATGCCTGTGAAGGCCCTCAGAATTACACGGGGATCAGATTAAAGATAAAAAATGTTAATTTCAGAAGCTACCCGTTGATCAGCACCCCTACATATGAAGAAAACCTCAAAGTTGCAGTGTCATGCCTGAATCAACAGCCCAAAGGTCGTCTCTGCCTTTTTCACCCCATTTCTCATCTGGCCAGTGCTATTATTTGAAATTTTAGCTGAGCCAATGCAATTGATTTTGGGTCCATATTAAATTGATTTATTTGGTTCATTGTTTTCTTTTTCCAATTCAGTTTTCCTTAAATCAATCTCACATACAGTATATCCACACATGCCCACCACATCTGGTATCTTGGCTAACTCATTACTGTCATTTTGTGAAATGAACTGTCCCCTGTCTCACCCCAATTTTTTATTTGCCTTGGTACTGAAAGGGACTGTTATAAGCGCATCTAAAATATTAATTGCCTAATATGCCTCACTATCAGCTGCCCTGTGTATGTTGCCGCTCTGGGGCTGAACAGCAAGTTGTTTTAATGGAGATGGTAAATTGGAACTGGAATCTGACTGTCTGACAGTAGGGACCCAAGTCTACATGAGTGCCTGCTGACCAGGAACATTGGCTGTGATTCAGTGACCTGCATTCATGTAATTATTTGCTTTATTATTATTATTATTATTTAAAAAAATGAGACATTGTAATTTTCGAAGCAGATACATACCCGGAGCAAACATGCTGCTTCTTGCTTATTTATGCTGTTGTGTTGGGATCTATGTTCAGAGCAACTAGCCATAGCTTCATCCGGTCCGGATTGTTGGTTGGAATTCTATGAAACATTACACTAGACCCTGGCTTCCCCTGCCTATTATCGCAACTGTTTACAACACACCAAACCATGTTTGTAAAGTTATGATTTATCTATATATCGTTAGTTAGCATATATATTGTAGAATCTGTTCGTAAACTATGTGCTAGCTAGCTGATGATATTCACTTCACTGAGTGCGTGTTACCTGTCAAACAGAGGTGATGCGTGCAATCACTGCACCCAGGTAGCGGTGGTTTACTAGCGGTGGTTCGGCAAGAACAAAATAGTTCCGTGTATGTATCTGCTTCGAAAATTACAATGTCTCATTTTACATCGTTATTTCTACACGTGGTAAATACACGTCACAACATGTAAATAAGAAAGTTTTGGAGTTGTTGGAAAGTGTATTTCATCACTTTTGAGGGAGCTAGGCTAACTGAACTAACCCACTTCAAGTGATTGCGGCTAAGCTAGGCTAACGGCGCGGGTCTCTATACGTCCTACTGCACGCACAGAGAAGAGAAGGGTGTCCATCTTCTAGTCTGACTCTGGGGAAGATGGCAAATAAGCCAATTTCCCAAAAAGTTGGCGCGCTCTCTATCTAAGCACAGTTCTGTCTGTGTTTGGATCCTACAGTTCTTATGCAGTTCTGTGTGTGGATTCAACAGTATGTATTTCGATCCTAAGCAAACAGTCCCGTTGTCATTTTTTCTGAAATGCAGCGCGTTTCGGTAATGTCTTTTTTCAATTTGCAGTTGTGTTTCAGAGATTTATTTATGCATCTGTGTAAATTTTTTGTTGTTTTGTCTTCATAAAGTATTTGTGTTTTGTTATTTGTTAATTTTTTTTTTCGATTGGCAATCATTCTGTGACAATGTTGTGTTGCTTTGTATGCCTCGGCCACCATACACAAAGTCAAGAGCTGTCGTGAGATTTAATCGTACCGTACACCCACTTTATTTTAATAAATCTGGAAAATTGCGTAGAAAATAGTCGTACGCACACTTTAAAATCGGATTTGAATGTACGCATGAATGATAAATGAGGCCCAATGTGAATTATATTTCAAAACAATACACTGCCATCAAAATCTATATTAATAGATGAGTTTCCTCTTTACAAACAACGGAGAATATGCACACTCGGGGGGCAGAACAAACTGTTTGTACCAAACTAAGGGGTTAACCAATCCTCTCAGATACAAATAGGTTGTTAGCTAGCTGCAATGGGATTGTGCTGTCACTTGTAATTTTGCTTGCTAGCTTGCCACTGTCCATTAGCTATATTTATTTAGAGGAATTCGTTTTACACATAAGATCAAACCACATGGATACACACATTGCTGCTAACTATAACATTAGGTAGTTGTGTAGAGGCGAATGTTAAATTAGATGCAGTTACACCAAATACATTCTGAATTTTCAAGTGCCCTGTCATGCGAGCTCAGGGGCCACATGTATAACCAGTGCTGAGCAGAAAAATGCCGTCAGAAAGCAGCGTAAGCGAGTTTCCATGCAGACATTCAGATGTATAATATAACACGTGCTGTGAGAATCTGCGTACCTCTGCACACGACGGACACCATACGTACGCAATGTTTGGAGTCTGTGATATGGCGACACCGTGACAGAAAGGCAGAGGTGGAAAATGCTAAACTTTTTTTAAGCAGATTTCTGACTTTCACCCTGAGCGTTCTTTTACGCATTCTTTTACTCAGAGTTTTATACATGTGGCCCCAGGACTCGACTTGGGACAGGACTTGAAATCAGCCGATTTTGCGAGGAGCTTGCACAGTAACTCAGTTATCCAGCAGAAATACTACTAGCACTAGTTATGGTGGGTTCATGGTGCTCCATCACCAAGAAGAGGTATTCAGTCCAGTGGAACGGCTTAATCTCGGATCGCATAACATTCAGAGCTGTAGGTGTGACAAGTTAAAATAATGTTCTCATATGAATCGGTTGTAAAGAATAAAACTGTTCTCGGAACATGTAAATTCATAGTGAATGCAAGTTTAAAACCATAATAGGAAACGATTCATAAGATAACTCGCAAGAGAACCTGGTAAAAGTTCATTCGAGTTCGGTAAAATCGTAAGAATTCATGACGAAACAACGTAACTTATTGCTGGGTTTAGAAAAGTTAAAATCCCCATTTTATTTTCTTATATCGGTAATCTAGCAGAAAGCCTTAAAGGGTAAGTTCGCTATTTTGGACCTTGGATCCTATTTGCGGTCCGTCTTCCATGAACCTGACCCATGAAGTCCATTTTTTCGCTGATCGGTCCAGTATTGAGTTCGCTACAGATTTCCTGTAGGCTCTCACTGGGCTACAATAGAAGTCAACGGGGCAATTAGAAATGTTCGATAAATGTGCTTTCATGTACAATAAATGAGACGGGAAGCTCAGGGTGTATTGTTACCGGTCTCAGTATGCTCTCCTGTGAAATGTATCTCAATCCGAACATTTTTACGTGCTTGGCATGGCTTGGAAGTAAGCATTTCTCTGTTGCTTGTTTTCGCTGCTCCCCGCGGAGTACTATGTGTCGGGGGTAGGGGAGCGGGAAGGTGTGCCGGCCGTTTACGAAACTATCTAGTTGAGCAGTCTGCGTTTGTTTACCTGCAGCAACGTAGGCTACAATTTCCACAAAAAAACTTGGATGATGGATGACTATAATGATTACGAAGACGAAGAATTTGATTTTGACTTTGACGTTACTGGCTACAGATTTGAGCCAGAATACACGGACACGGAACTACAAGAGATGGATGATAAGAGAGCAAGAGAAGAGAGAGAGGCTGAAGTTGCGCAGGTAATGTTATCCGAAGTCAGTGCGAGGTAGTGCGGTCGGAGAAATAGTTCTGTTTCAAATGGAACTGTTGTTTCAACGTTCGGTTTGCGTTTGCGATAGCCTACATTTCACAGGAGAGCATACGGAGACCGTAAGAATACACACTGAGCTATAAAAGCACATTTATCGTTGTTTTCCCATAACATTTCTAATTGCCCCGTTGACTTCTATTGTAGCCCAGTGAGAGCCTACAGGAAATCTGTAGCGAACTCAATACTGGACCGATCAGCGAAAAAATGGACTTCATGGGTCAGGTTCATGGAAGACGGACCGCAAATAGCGAACTTACCCTTTAATTTTAGTGGGATCGATTGCTTATGCCTTCGCCCATACACTAGAGGGAGATTGCGGTCTTTTCTCATTCCTGATAAAGATTCAACCAGTATCACGACTGTGATCTTTCTCCCCCTTTTTCAGGTATGACGTTTTTATTTAATTATTAAAATATAATCGTGAGAATGGGGAAATACTAACGAAGTTGATATGTGATGTTGGTAAACAGGGTGTCCGCGGATCCTTAAAAAGTCTTAAAAAGTCTTAAATTCATTTATCTAAATTAAAGGCCTGAAAAAGTCTTAAATTAATTAAATTGTCTTAAAATGGTCTTAAATGCATTACTCAAAGGTCTTAAAAAATGTATGGGGGAGAGAACAATTTTTTTTTTTATTACGCTCCTTTTGTGTTGTGAAGAGGTTCATTTAAATATTGAGATGCGCGAGGAGAGGGCGTGCAGAGAGTGCGAACCACCACTCCAGTCGACTCGTGAAGTGACATTTTTTCCTAATACGTTAGCCTGGCTAATCAGTGACTAACACGTTCGTCTATGACATATACAAAAATAAGATGAGCCTTAATTAAAAACTTAAATTTGCAAAATGATTATGAAATAGATAAATAAAGATAAATAACGTTTTTGAAAACTATAATAGGTTCCCTCTTGAAATGAGAAAGCTACGACAAACTACGACAGCTCAGGCCTCAGTTTAAAACTTAAACTGCATAAGTGCAGTAAATACCTAGGCCTGCTGATTTTTATTTAAGAATATAAGCATGTTTACGTTATCAGGGGTGAGTCGTGTGTGCAGTCGGTTTACAGCGAGACCAGCTGCTGAAAATACGTGTTCCGATGGGACCGATGTCCCAGGCACGCATAAGTAGCGTGCTTCATGGTCGAGTGAGTCTTCTTCTGTGTAAAGTTAATAGCATGTTCAGTGTTTCCCCTACCAAACTCACGTGCCGCCCGGCTTGGACAAGAGGGAAAATAAATAATTTTAATTTTAAAAAAATTTTTTATATTATTCTTTTTTTATATATAATCTTTTTTTTTTTTTTTATGTAGCTGCAATATTTCCCTTACCGCAGAATGCTGGAATGATCAAAATAGCATCTGGAAAAACCCTTGCCAAAACAGCTTCGGTTTCCCGTTAGGCCTAATTAAAATTTTCAATGGCAGCGCTGATATTATGAGGGTGTAATTATAGTTTCCGCCTCTACGCAAAATGGCGCACTTTCGTCCGTTTCGCTATCTGACCAGAACTCTTACATTTTAGTTTAGAGTAAAAGCTAATACTGCACAGTCGCGGATCTATGGGTGGGCCTGGGTGGGCAAGCTGTCAATCTGGCCCCCTTATGTTTAACTTAATGATTGCATTTCACCAACAGCTCCCATTGACACAATTAAGATGAGACCGCTAATAGTTCAATTTGATCGTTAAATTTGAAATGGTCGATCGATCAAATTATTAACGGCAATTAATCGATCAACGATTAATCGTTAACACCCCTAATCTAAACGTGTATCTGACTGTTATTTCAGCCACTAAACTTTTATTGAATAAATATGTTCCAAATAATATGTGTCAATCTGCTCATTTCATTCTTAAAAAAATATTGCTTAAATCTACTTATATGGTTGGCCACTTTGCTAGTTCTGCTATCAGCAGCTGTCTGCCGTTAGGTCTCACCAACCATATTTTTGTTGTAAATCTCGTAAATTTACGAGATTCCATTCCAAGTGGCATTAAAAAGGTCTTAAAAAGTCTTAAATTTAACTTGCTAAAACCTGCAGATACTTTACTAAAGTAAATTCTAGCTTTGGCCCAGTTTCTACCGAATGGAAAACATACTAGCTAAATGCTAGCTTAATGAGCCCCAAATCATGGCTATATTAAGGTTATGGTAGGCTCAAACGAAATGTGCATTGTGGCTTGTTAGCACAGTTGATAAAACGGTATTAATTTCTTTGTGTTTATATTAATGCTCAATTACTGTAATAACGTGCGGTTTAAATATCGTTATTTGCACTTTTTTTTGAAAGTATTCTACTGAGTGTACTGAGAATGCATGCTAGCTTACTGAGCTAAGACTGCCATTTTGGGATCACGCTAGGTCCATGTGAAATGTGCGTGATGTGTGTTAGCACAGCTCAGAACAGTAGTTTGTGCTTGTGTGCTAAGCTAATGCTCATTCACAGTATAGCTAATGCTAACTCGCAGTATATATCCGTTGCTTGCATTTATTTGTAGCATTGTTACGAAGATATTTGATGCAGTTGAGAATGTATTATGTTTGTCACTGTATACGATATAAAGAACTGTATTTCGTTATTGAGAGGAGATGAAGAGAAAAGAATATATATATAAAGTTAAAGTGTGAATTATATAATCAATTGAACCAAACTGAAACAAAACGTAAAGTAGTATGGCTTCTAGTAAATATCTCAGGAATATAAAGGGTGTTGAATTAAGATTTAAATCAAGGAGTTATTAAAGTTATACTGATGTTACTAACCTCTGACAGTGTAGCTACTTTATAAGTAATGGTGGTTATTATTTGAACTGTGACTGCTAAGAAAAACTGTAAAGACCAAATAGATTGTGGAAACAGGGTGTACAAGTGTCCTGAAAATGTGATTTATAAGAACTGTAAATGGGTAATTGCTGAATGATTCCTGATAAAGATTCTGATGAGGAAACATAACCAGTATCACGACTGTGATCTTTTTCCCCCTTTTTCAGGGGTGTAACATAGGCAGTGGCTGTCCTAGTGCGGTAAGTCTCCTGGGAACATGCATAGACAGGCAACAATGTTTACATGCTTCATCAGCATATACATGTAACTTTGTTATCGAATCGTGTCAAGTAAAATCGCGCATTCCAGGGTTTTTCCTGGCTCACAAAGAGGCTTAGGTGGTGCCTTAAGTGTGGCGGCCTACCTTGGTCATCGCGGATACCTTACCACCTATACCCCTTCTATTTCAATTTTACGCTTTGATAGATGCCAGTTTTTGGCATAGGTTAAACATCGGTGGAATTTAATTCAAATACTTGTCTTTGACCGATTTGGGAAATTATTGAGAATTCAGGTCCTTGGGCACACGTCAACCTGTAACCTAAGTTTCATCCAAATCGGATCAGAACTGTAGCCACTAAGGCTGTCACAGACATACAGAAAGACAGACAGATGGGCAGACACACGGATGGGAGTGATTACAATACCCCACTCGCAGTGCTATGCATTAACTCATCTCACCTGGTTTCTTGGGTCTGAATTGAATTTAACTGGATTTTAAGGTGGGGGGGAAAAAAACACTTCACCCTGCACACAACTTCCAATACACTAACCTGTGTAGTCCAGTGACCTAAATGTTAACCCTCCATAAAATCAATCAGTGGCAATGTGCTCTCACACAATAAAGGCTCAAGTATTTCTAATGCAGAGTTTATGATCAAAGGAATCTTGGCAAGAGAACATTAGTGGGGGGTGGCTTCAACATTCAATGGACTCAGCCGAGTCATTAAGTCATTATACAGAAATGTGTCAATTCTGACTGGTGTGTAGTGTTCATTCAGTGGTCATTTCTGAGCTCAACGTGTTAAATTATGACTGTGGAGCTGATGGCAATTTCAGGCCAAGGAAAATGATGGGAAATTTTCTGTGTGCAGAAAATGAGAAATAAGAGATGGTTAGGTGAGTGATGAAAGGTTGTCCTCGTGGTAAAGTTATAACAGTAATTCTCAAGGTGAGAACCCTGTGCAAAGGCATGGGCTCTGCTTCCTCTCTCTCTCTCTCTCTCTCTCTCTCTCTCTCTCTCTCTCTCTCTCTCTCTCGAGCACAGCGTTAACATGCGAACAATGGCTGGCGCTGTGTCTGTAAAGAAAAAGAACTGAACACGTTTGAGCATTTCACTGTGAATTGACATGAATTGTCAAATGGCAAAAGACCAAGGGAAGGGATAGACTCAATTGCCAGGCCTGGACTGTAGTAATTGTTAAAAGAGATGCACTCACCTGATAATTTCAGGGATGTTTTTAATTTATTTTTAATGTATTTAATTAAAAATATACTTCACAGTACTGGAGCCACTTGATTTGGGCTAATTCACAGCGTGGGTTCGTTCTCTTATTTCCTGTCACCAGGCCAACCTTTCAGAGCAATGCTGTAGTCCATGAGCAGCCATTTTCTACTAGGCACTGCTTCTCTGATGAGTCCCCTGTCTTCTATTCGGTTTTAACTTTCCGGAACATAGGTGCCTATGTGAAAATGACTCATTTATAAGCAGGCTCTTTCCCTAGAGAGGCGGCGTGGCGGGTTGACATTAAACCCTCCAGAGGGTCTCATTAGAAACCACAGAGTTTCTGCTGACTCTGCTCTTTTTTCCCCCCAGTGCCCAGGCATGGGGGTTGCTGGTTCACTTAGCGATTTTGAGCATGTGCCAAAGCTATAATTATGCCCTGTAACAAAATTGTATTCACATTTAGGAATGGAAAAATTTTACACTTCAGGGGGTTAAAATTTTTTGGGTGTGCCAAACTGCACACATTTTCTCTTGAACCATTTATCGTCCTAGCCTTGCCATAAAAAAAAAAAACACAGCGTCAGTGGGGGCCATTGAAAGGTCAATAGCAATCTGTGGACACGAAAGTGGCTTCGGACAAGCCTGCTGAATAAATTACCATGGTTTTCTGTTCATTACCCCACTCCTCAAGAAACATCTGATTTTAGATGGACCCAACAGCGATGGAGCGAAGCGCATATTTCACACTTATTGTCATGGGATTGTTTCTGTTGAACGCTCACATTTTTCTGTGAATCGCAAGAATCACAAGTTGTTCGCCGTAGTAATATGAGATTTACACGACTAAGTGGCAAATGAAAAAAGTGAAAACCGTTGGACAACTTGGGGAAGAAAACATGGATGAACAGCATTATCTGTGAATTTACAAATTGGTGTTTAAGGTTCAGCTACACATCTGTTGCGCATGCGCTCATACTTGACTGTTTCAGGGAGCCCAGTGCTGCATTTATCATGGACCTGCTGTTAGTACAGAAATAGGGTGTTTGATGTGTTTCTCAACATTAACTTTTCTGAGCATGTTTTGTATTGTTGTGTTCCTCACCTTGACAGCCAATAAGAAGAGAGATGCTACCAATATGGTAATCCTATAGCTTTAGTAAAACATTTAATAAAAACACATTTAATAAAACACATTTTTTGTTGAATATGGTTTTTTGTGTTGACACACTCCTCCAATCATGGCACTCCGAACCGCCAAAAACACAAAGGGGCCTGACTTACTAAGACCTTTAGCATGTGCAAAACCTTTTTAGCACACGCAAAAACAGTAACATGACCAATGAATGGGCGCGGTATTTGTTTTGCACCAATCATCGGTTGTGTTATTTGTGTGCTAATAGGTGTCGCACACGTTAAAGGTCTTTGTAAATCCGGCCCTTTGTGTTTTTTTCGCGGTTCGAGGTGCTTGACCTGAGCTTCTGATTGGTAAAGCAATGCATAGGACAGGCAATTTAAGTCAGCATCTAGACTCGTCAACTAGATGCTGACTACCACCCCCCCCCCCCCCCCATTTCCCATCAGGCCACCGTCAAAGCGTATGGAGTGAAACACATGACCGTATGGCTCTCTTGTACTCTGCGTGACTCTCAAACTGAGGCTGGGGGGGGGGGGGGGGAGAATAGAGAGGAGGGCCTCCTGTGTCCCATAGATGCCTTCTGAAGAAGAAAGCTCCTCTGTCACATTAAACACAAAGGCGCGTGTGATGTTCAAGCGCGGCCCGGGAAAGGCTTTCCCTTTCAGACTACTAAAGGTTACCACTTTGCATTTGAGCCAGAGCATATGTCCACGAGCGACGCAGGAGACATTTTATCTCCCTCTAATCTACTCCGGCTGCTCATTAAACAGCGACGGGCAGACGGTTAGTTTCTGTCTGACGTCTGTGCGAATTCAAAAAGCAAGCGACACGGGGATGATCGCATCTACTGTAGAGCGGGCAGGTGCCTGCGTGCACTTTGAGGGCAACCTTAACAAAAACGGATGTTCCTTGTCAAACGACCATCTCCATCGCCACAGGTTTCGGGAGCTGCGACGCGTTTAATGAGATGAGTTGTAGACGTACGCAGGTGCGTGCCGAGTCGCTTCCCCTGTAGCTCGGGGGGGGTTTGCCGAGCGGAAGAGGGATATAATGGAATCTCGTTTGGGCGGCCAGAACTTGCAGCTCATGCAGAGGCTAGATATAGAGAATACTATGGTACACCATAGAGCTACAGGCGATGTGACATAGGCTGTCAGGTGAGGCAGTGTTGTATTTGGGAGCCGAGTCACTCCTATGTGTGGCAGTGGGAATCAGTTTTAGAACCGTATTCTCACACAGTTCGTTAATTACCTGAAATCGGGGGTCCCTGAATCGTATAGTATCGATAGAGTATAACCAGAAAAACCCAGGTAGAAACCAGGAGGCGGTTGGATGGCTCGTCCTATTAAATCACCGGCCCCTGTTTGTGGCTGGACTCCACAGTTTGTGCAAGTGCTAACTGAGGCTAGTAGGCCCACAGAGAGGAATACTGTCAGTCTCATCGCTCACCAGCACAGAATGTAGGTTTGTTTGTAGGCCGTTGTATTTTTGAGCAAAGATATTTTATAGCTTCAGGGAATATCCAGCGGTGTAAATTGCTTGTAATACTGCATTCACGCCATATGGGAGAGATGGTGACCACGAGCTTCCAATTTGGAAATACTGTTCACGTCAGCTTTCAAGTTGTAAAGACACTTTACAACTTGAAACAAAGAACAAAGACAAATGTTTCCGGCAAACCTTGACATTAAACACGTTCATGCTACGTTCATGCTACGTTCATGCTAGGTAAAAACGCGTGAACGCTTCCACTAGTTGTTGTCACGAGCAAGCAAGCTGGATAAGAGAGTTTGCAAGACGCCGTAAATGTATTGTAATAATGGGTTACAGAATGTGCAGATTTTCTGCTTACTCGATTCGCCACAATGGCGTGCAATGGCATCAGTGTCCAGCTGAATATACACATCAATGCCTGGGCAGAGCAAGACATATCACAGAGAGCATTGTGGGTGGTGAAGTCCACAGCTTAAGATTTTGAAGTATTTTTTGGAAAGCTCAGCAATTCACCTCCCATCAGCCTTTGTAACCAATGAGTGGTGCTTTTTTTTCTTTTTTTTTTATCTATTGAACGCATCCCTGCCCACATCAGCTTTTATTTTATTTCACTTCTCCCCTCTCCTCTTACTTGCAGCTTTCAGTTCTGGAATGTTGACTCTACTTCCTGTTCCAGGTGGTCTACAAGCATCACCAACCAGCTTCCCTGATGACCTGGTCTCCCAGTTAAGCCAGGGGTTCCAATGGAACTGCCTGTGGTTTATTTTAATTATTGTTTTAATCATGGACCCTTACTAGTAATACCAATATAAATGCACTTCCAGTAATACCAATATAATGTATTTCCATTATTTGGGAATTTATCTAGAATTATATTTTTTACACTTTTGATGCAGATTCTATCATTAAGCATTAGCTCAATTAACGTAAGGCATGTTGACATCTCATTCTTTTTTTTTTTATTAAAGTAAAAAATCATTAAAGTAAAACATAGGTAAAAAAATAAATAAAACCTTTCTGTGGGTAATTATTGTTAACTACTTTTACAAAAATGTGTGTACAGCACTGTCCTGGCAGGTCTCCAGTAAGTGCTTAGTGAAAATGAGCAGTAATTGTGTGTCCTCATTGTGTCAACTGATATGATGAGTGATGTCATACCACCATGCTCAGCGGTCCCAGTGCAGGGATGGCAGACTGACAGATGACCAGCTCTATTATGTATATGTAATTATAATATTATATAATCTCCTTATATCTATATTATATCTATATATTGATATTTGATAATGTCAGATTTTGTATTTGAATAAATTCCTCAGTTCTATTTGTATTTCTTTTGATTTGGCTTATTTTATCCTTGCTCTGTTAAAAATTGTGATATGATGATGTGATATTAGGATTACGGGTTAATTTGTTAACTGCATTTGTTTTTGCCAATTAATCTCTGATATGCATACAACATAGTTATTTGTATCCCAAGTAATTTGGATTTAATTTCATAAACTGTTTACTTTTTCCCTCCAGATTTGGGCAAATTTCCAGTTGCCATGGTGCTGGGAAACCCAAGGCCGTCAGGAACTGATTCATTTCCATGCAGAGCCTGTGGGTGGGTGTGTCTAATTAAACCCAGGTGCAGACCGCCCCTCTAATTGCTTTAGGGTTACTTGAAGGGCCCGTAACCCTGTCAGAGCCATGACAGAGGTGAAAGCCATGCACGCTGACAGTTTATCACCGGTTTGCTGTAAACCGCTAGACAACCAGCTGCTGAGTGACTCATTCGGGTAAAGCACCTCGCTGTGGTGCAGCGATAAGCCCCGCGGTCTTGGATAGAATCCGGTAACCGTGCCATTGGCGATTGTGGCTGGTAGCAATTGGCGATTGCGTCGCCCCACGGAACGGGAGGGTAAGTCGGTAAGGGGTCCATGTTTCAAACGCACTCTAGCAACCCCTACCCTTCGATCGGGCACCTGTCACTGTATGAAGGGTCTTCCTCCGGCTCAATTCTACGTGAGTTTAGCTGTGAGCTGTGGTGTGAAGAGATGCAGGGTGGTGGTACACTGCAAAATAAGTCTGTCACCCAAAGTGAAAAGAATGAAATTAAGATGTGTTTCTACATAGCGGGAGTGCTAACTATCCATCCAGATAGTTTCACTGGGATTTCACTAGTTTTATAGATATCCGCTGCACCTCACCATGATATCACCCTGATAGGGTTTTTGGCGCTGAAATGTACATTCAAAAAAAGGACCAGCAATGTCTCTGTCCAAATGGCACGGTTACTCAAGAACATCACAGACCTTGTTGTGCATGAAAACTACTTTGTACCGAAGTACGCCAACTGTGTATATCTGTGCAAAGTCTCAAGCAAAGCACACCGGTATTCTAGGGTGCACTGTGTTGACATAAACCCCACCTCCAGCATACTGGCATGTTTTTGGTTGAGTCCTAAGATGTGAAATTTCTCTCCCCACCTGTAAGCCAGTCCCATCACACTCAAAATCTCCACTCATCTTGCATGACCAGGTTAGAGTTTGCTAAAAAAATTACATTTAAAAAAAACTGTAATAGAGTTATGGAAGTCTTATGTACAGATGAGGTGAGTATGAACCTGTACCAAAGTCATTACATTTTGTTAGCAATTCTGTTTTGGCCTGCTATGATTGAACATACCCTATTAGAGCCCGGGTTTTCAACAGGGGGTCCCTGAATGTACTGTAGGGGGTCCCTGAATGTACCGTAGGGGCTCGCGATCGCACTGTGAACAATCCCTCCTCCCCCAGTTAATTTAAGTCTGGCTGGGGGTCCCTGGATAAAAACCAGTTGAAAAACCCTGTATTAGTGCGTTGAAACCTATGTGACCAAACCAGATGAAGCTGGACGATGGTATAGCGCGGTGAAAGCGGTCACCGATACCGGTCGTTTAGCGAGCCTGCCAGCCTAGCAGCCTGTCGGGTTTGTAGGCCGGCTCGCCGATGCGCTGTGCCAAGTGGCCCGCTGGCACAGAGCATTGTCTGGGGGTTACCTGGATGCCTCTTAAGGAGGTGACAGACCCGCTGCGTCTCCCCTGTAAGGGTAAGCAGGGAGCGGGAGGCCTCGGCTCCTGTCACGCCTGACAAACGAGCCCCTGTCACATGCGGAGGCTTGCCAAATACCGCCACCGCTCTGGGGACGGGAGGAGGTGCATTCTGGGACCTGGCATTTAACCAAAGGGCTTTAATAAAGCCCTGTGCAGTGCTTTAATAAATATATAAATAAGTACGTGAATAAATGGCACCAACAGGCAAGATCACGTTCCCACATGTTTGAAATTAAATTTTCTGTGAGACTCGTGCATGGAGTCTAAAGTACCTAAGGATGAACTGAATGCACACTCCAGACACCGCAGTCTTTTCACAGCATGTCACATGCGGTCTTTGGCCAGATGTATCCACAGAGCACTTTGATAATGGCGTTTTCATAATGGAGTCGGGCGATACGGATCCTCGCTCTGCAGTCCTCGCCCCAGGAGAATGCTTGCCCTTTAATATCGGGAACCACGGAGGCGTCTGATGAGTGTGCATCCCTCTTGATCAGCGACCTCAGTCCAGAGGGAGACCCCTCTCTGTGCAGTGCAGGTCCTGTGCGTGTGCAGCTACCATAGCAGAAATGCACACAGTGCACTGTTATTTTTTTATGGGAACGCCCCTTTGAGTTGCTTTGGTCATTATATCCATTTGTACGAGCACCTTCCTATAGTCCAGGGGTGTCCAATCTTATCCGAAAAGTGCCGGCGTGGGTGCAGGTTTTTGTTTTAGCACAGCCACCTGATTCAACAAATTAACTACTCATGGTCTTCAATCAAGACATGATGAGTAGAATCAGGTGTCTTAGTGCTGGGCTAAAACAAAAACCTGCACCCACACCGGCCCTTTTCAGATTAGATTGCACACCCCTGCTAAAGTCACTGACACTACTGTAGTGGGGTCAGGGCTGCTGGCCTGGCTCAATCGGCTGAAAAGTCACGCTGTGGTTCATGGGTGGGCGCCACGGCCTGGGTTCGGGTCTGGATTGTCCCGGTGCCAACTGTGTCCGGTGGCCCTGCATGGGGCGATTGCGTTACCTTTGTCTGGCAACCCCATTGGTCATAGGCAAGCCCATGGTCTGCAAGCAGCTGCATATGGGTGGTCGTGCGAGTTTGGCGATGGTGCGTTGGGAGAAACCGGTATTAGACCCATGTGTGAAGGTTCTGTGTGGTGGGGTTGCTCCATGAACGCAGTTGGAGGGAAGATTCGACATGATTGGGGCAGGGACAGCCCCGCATTTGGCGCAAAATTAAAAAAATGTAAATACTGTAGTGGGGTTGAGAGAGTTGATAATAATGTTACATAGTCGGCAGTGTAGTATAATGGTTAAGGAACTGGCCTTGTAACCGAAAGGTTGCAGGTTCGATTCCCAGGTAGGCTGTTGGACCCTTGAGCAAGGTACTTAATCTGAATCGCTTCAGTATATGTCCAGCTGTATGAATGGATAAATGTAATAAGAAGTTGTGTAAGTCGCTCTGGACAAGAGCGTCTGCTAAATGCCTGTAATGTAATGTTGCATTCCTCTGCATTTGTACCTCAGCTCTCAAAAGTAATGAAAAAAGCACTTATGTCCATAGACGACTTATCATGTATGATCAGTGAAAGCTGTATTTCCGTGAGACCTGGCTTATGGTCAATATTCATAATAAACAAGCACATCGGAATATACAGCTGCGTTGGATTCCTCATCATGGCTATGTACATAAGTACACACCCCAACCAACGCTGTCTCAACTCTGACCCCACTGCAGGAGAGTCAGTAAGTGGGTGCACCATTCCCTATACTGCTAGTTCCCCCAATTCCAACATGTATGGCATGGATACTCAAATATTGGCCCTCAAATCCAAATCCGGCCCTGGTTTTCTTTTCTCCCAGGTAATTCACTGAACAGTTTGTGCTACTGATTGGTCATTGGCCATACTGATTGGTTTTCATACATGACTCCCAGGTAAAGGGAGGGTGGGAAAACCAGCAGTTCTTGGCCCTCAAGGACTATTATTTGAGTAACGGATGTATAGACCTGTCCATTTAGAGAAGTGAGTAGCAAATATGGAACACATCTGAAAGTCAAGAACCACTTTACCTGGCTTTCCAGGTGTGGGGAGCAGGGGTGCAAGTGAAAGAATAAACATTCGGTGCCAATAAACATTATTTTAATCCCCAAATTATAATTAAACAAGATAAACACTGAATAGATTTTCAACTGATTATTAAAACGGTTTAAAGCCTTTAAGCCCGTGTATTAACACACACAGTTTGAGCTGAGCATGTTTTAGAGTCAAAAAGAAGCTAAGTTAATACAGTCACATTTTCTACATGTTATTTATGGAGTTTGGTGCCTATTCAGTTTAATTCGTTAAAAATAGTTCTCTCCCTCCACCTCAGCTGATGTGTGGTGAGGATTCTGGCACAAAATGGCTGCCGTTGCATCACCCAGGTGGGTGCTACACATTGGTGGTGGTAGAGGCAAGTTTACCCCCTCATTGTAAAGTGCTTTGAGTCACCTGCCAGTGAGAAAGGCGCTATATAAATAACAGCACGAAAGCTCTTATCCTACTCTCAAAGCTAATACTGCACCGCAGGATCCCACGGACTGACCTGCAAGTGGAAGCCCTCATCTAAAAACCAATAACACAGAATAACCTCTCCGAGAAACCCAACCTTTATTGAGGGGCCATGGTTTTCATGAGACACTGCTGTCTGTAAGGCAAAGGGATATATTCTTACTGCAGGAGATAACCTCTGGGGATTAATCGGAGAACAATATAGCAAAGAGCAATGAGGCTGGGAAAGAGAGAGTGGACCTCATTCCACAGAGCAGAGAGAGAAAGGATCATATAGCGGAGAATGGTGGGAAAGGGAGAGTGTGATCACATGCCATAGCCTGAAGGAAGGTGGCGGCAGTGTAGTATAATGGTTAAGGAACTGGGTTTGTAACCGAAAGGTTGCAGGTTCGATTCCCAGTTAGGACACTGCCGTTGTACCCTTGAGCAAAGTACCTCACCCGCATTGCCTCAGTATATATCCAGCTGCATAAATGGAAAATATGTATAAATGCAAAATGCTGTATAAGTCGCTCTGGATATGAGCGTCTGCTAAATGCCTGTAATGTAATGAAGGTAATGTCAGGATGTTGTCCTCACTTGCTCGCTCTCGCTCTCTCTCTCCCCCCTCCCTCCCTCCATATGTCCCCCCCTGTCCCTGCCCCCCTCCAGATGCATCCGAATTAGGGTAAAAAACAAAATGGCCACCGCAGTGCTATAGTTTGACCCATGTAGGGATATGCTTCCCCTCCCATCACGTACCCCAATTCTACCTCATTAGCTTCATTACGATGCCTCCTGAAGGAAAACTACTTTACATTTTCTGCCTCATAACCTCTGATACTACAGCCTGCTGGTTCCTATTACTAGCCCCATTCAAAACAGCCTATGTATAGAATACTCATATTTTTGCTCACAAAAAAACAGAAAGGAATGTGTACTGTGTATTTTGAAAATGCAGGTATATTGATCAGTTCAATTTAGAGCTCCCAGAGACTGCAGAAATTCACAATAGTCATGAATTGACATAACACACATTAATGCAGCATGATTTTATCTCTAGCCATTCACAGCGATGCATAATAATATCAATAATCATGATGATAATGTTTTGTATGTTGATTAACAAGTAGGTTTCAAGTTGCATGCTTTTTGCCATGACTGTGAGCAGGTACACAGAACAAGCACAATGATCAGACATAAAAGAAGGATTCAGTGATGTGAAGCAACACCTGTACATAGTTAGCTCGCTACCTCATTACATAATTAAAGTTAATGCAAACAAGGTATGGCAGCTATATGGGTAGACATTAGTGGCAGCAAAAATTTGATTCGATTTGCGTGACTTGAATTTGTATTTCACCATTTGAAATTTAATGTAAGGATTTGAAATTGAATTCAGTCATTGCAGCCAATTTTCATTCAATTAAAAAAAACTTAAAAAAAACATTCAAATGCTTTGACTAGACATGTCTGCCACCTCATTCAAACCTGCATAATTGAGGCTTATGCAGAAGAGCTACACTACTTATAGGATGAAATAGAGCATATTCCTCGTATTGACATTTTGCGCAGGGTCAAACAGATTTCGCAGGAGATTTGCCAGGCGCCAGCATCAAACGATATCGATAACCTAGTTTGGAGGAATTTTAAAGATGAACAAGTCCAAGTCCAACGGCAACTTAAACTCACACATCCAGCTCAGCTGTATCTGTCAATATATCTACGTCTTGCAAACTAGCCCAAAATGTACCTTTGTTCTCTTTCCAGCACTGGTATGTGTACATGTAGTATAGACATGGGAGCGAGAGGACTACATAGTACAGTCTGGTGAGATGGGGGAAGCGAGACTGGGAGCTGAAAATCATGTCCCAGCTCTTATCTCCTGGGAGCAATTGGTGTTGCCTACTGAGAGCACCCCATTGTTCTGCACATTAACCGGGAGTCAGCCGCAAATTTAATTTATTTATTCACACATCAATTTGTTTATCTATTTAGCATTTTCTTTCTGGTTTTTGTTCCCGTTCCAATTTTATTCTGCAACGTGATTTAGCAAACGTCTGTTTTGGTCCAGCTGTGACCTATGGAGGCCCAGAATGGTGGTGTAAAAAAGCTAGCCTTGGGTGACTGGCCCAGTTTTAACAGTGTCCATGTAACGTTCCGTTCCCGTCCTGTCCGTTTTCCATGTTTTCCTTGTTTCCTTCCGTGTCATGTTGGATCCCTTGTCCGTGTTTCCCTCCTGGCTGTGGACTGGGCGTCTCCCTCGGGTACTTTTGGTTTCATTTTCCACTTTAGCTTCCGCCTATCACTCGCCCCTCTCGTTACTCACATTCCTCACTGCTGTGCTTCGGCAATCACTCCTGATTTAACATCACACCTGTTTCTCGTTTTCTCCTTCACTTCCTGCACCATTTAAACCCCTGGCTGGCTGCTATTCAGCGCCAGTTCGTTGACTAACCTACCGTGTTTGTTTCGTATCCCGTTTCTGGTCCAGTGTTTGTGAACCTGCTGGTTCATACCTGTTCGCCTGGTTTCCTGACTGGTAGCTATCTCTGCTAATCTTTCGCTGCTGCATGCATTTACCTGTTTCCCTTCAAAACCTCCAGACGCCGCAGTTCCAGTCTTCCCGCAGCTGTGTTTGTCCTCCCCGTGTTACGTACCTCCCGTACTCGTGTTGCAGTACCAGGACCTCTGCATGCCAGCCGGCTTACGCCAGTATTGCCCGAGCTACGCCGCACCTTCCAACTCGGCGGTGCATTCACCAGCTACAGTCCTGTCACAACACCCTGCCTTTAACCTCTGCTTTCTGCCCGGTTACTCAAGCTACCCGGTCCAGTTTCCAGTCCTGTTCCAGCCCAGTTCCGATCCAGTTTCCAGTCCAGCTCCAGTCCAGTTTCCAGTCCAGTTCCAGTCCAGTTCCGGTGTTTTAGACACCTCCGTTCTAGTCCAGTTCCGGCTTGGAACAAGTTCCGTGCCGTCCCCTGTGTTCCTGAGTGGACCTTCCGGTCCAGCTTCCAGTCCAGTTCCAGTCCAGTTCCGGTGTTTCATACACCTCCGTTCAAGTCCAGTTCCGGCTTGGAACAAGTTCCGTGCCGTTCCCGTTTCCTGAGTGGATCTCCCGGTCCAGTTTCCAGTCCAGTTCCCAGTCCAGTTCCAGTCCAGTTCCGGTGTTTTATACACCTCCGTTCAAGTCCAGTTCCGGCTTGGAACAAGTTCCGTGCCGTTCCCGTTTCCTGAGTGGACCTTCCGGTCCAGTTTCCAGTCCAGTTCCGATCCAGTTTCCAGTCCAGTTCCAGTCCAGTTCCGGTGTTTTAGACACCTCCGTTCAAGTCCAGTTCCGGCTTGGAACAGTTCCGTGTTTCCTCAAGTCCAGCTCCGGCTTGGAGCAGTCCTCAGTTGGACGCTATCCTGTGTTAACTAACTAACCTGTTTTGCTCCCGTGTACAGCTTTGGGACCACCCCAACGCTTAATAAAGTTCCACTTTCTGTAATCTGTCTCCTGGTCGTTGCACTTGGGTTCGTCCCGTATCAGGATCGTAACAGAACGAACTGGCCAACAATATGGACCCAGCCGATCTGGAACAGATTCGCCACGCCTTCTCCTGCCAAACTGCGATCAGCGACCAACAGGGTCGCCGTTTGGATGATGTGCTGGAAGTAGTTAGGGGCATCACGGAGCAAGTATCCCAACTTTCGCTCCACCAACCGCTACTACGGATTCCAGCCAACCCTACTCCTTCCTCTCCCGAACCCCATCCGGAGGCACCGGCTCCCACTTCCAGCCGTGAGCCCCGTGTACAACACCCCGAGTTATATCGCGGGGGGTTGGGGAGATGTCGTGAATTTCTACTTAAATGTGACATAGTGTTTCGGATGCAGCCCTCCTCCTTCGCCTCTGACTCCAGCAAGATCGCGTTCATTATGAGCAGCCTGGGAGGGAGCGCCCTGGAGTGGGCTACATCCATCTGGGACAGCCAGGCTCCGTTATGCAGCAACTTCGCAGCCTTTACGGCAGAGATGCGACGTGTGTTTGAACACCCGACCTGTGGACGTGACGCTACCCAGCGTCTGCTTCAAGTTCGCCAAGGCAACCGCAGTGTCGCAGAAATGGCCATTCAGTTTCGTACCCTCGCCGCGGAGTCAGGATGGAATGACGCCTCCCTCCAGGGGGCTTTCCGCCAAGCTCTCAGCGAGGAACTCAAGGACCAGCTTGCCACTCGGGAGGAATCCAACTCCCTTAATAGCCTCATCAGCCTCGCTATAGCCATCGATAATCGTCTCCGCATCCGGGCCCGGGAGCGGGGAGGAAGTTCCGGGCGTCATTCGCCCTCCGTCGTCTCTAATGTTCATTCACACTCCATCACTGGATCTCGGGCGCCTACGGCCGGGTCCGAGGAAGAGCCCATGCAACTGGGCAGAGTTGCGGTCAATCCCGAGGAGCGTCAGCGCCGTCAGCGCACCAGATCCTGTTTCTATTGCGGCAAGCCTGGCCATCAGATCGCCTCCTGTCCCATTCGCCCAAAAGAAGGGGCTCGCCAGTAAGACTGGGCGTACTGACGAGCCCCATCGTTCCCAACCATGCTGCCCAGGACCGCCTCATGTTCAAGGCTACTCTCCTTTGGAGGGACAAGACCCTATCTTCTTCGGCCCTAATTGACTCCGGAGCTGACGCCAGCTTCATGGATATCACCTTCGCCAGGAGGGCCGGCATTCCCACGGAACGTCTCACTTCACCCATTTCAGCTCTAGCTCTGGACGGCAGGAGTTTGGGGTTAGTTACCCACTCCACCGTTCCTATCCAATTAGTTCTATCTGGCAATCATCGGGAGTCCATTCAGCTATTACTGATTAACTCCCAACAATCTGCTCTGGTTTTAGGTCAGACCTGGCTTCGCCTCCACAATCCCCATATTGACTGGAAAGCCGGTCGCATCCTGGCGTGGAGTGCCCACTGTCTAGCCAGCTGTCTCCGTTCTGCACTACCCCCTCCGGGGCCCAGTAAACCCTGTTCCATGCAACCTATACCGGATTTAACGAATGTTCCCAGCGAGTATCACGACCTCGCGCAAGTATTTTCTAAATCACGTGCTCTGTCCTTACCTCCTCACAGGCCGTATGACTGCGCCATTGACCTACTGGCTGGAGCTAAACTGCCATCGGGACGCCTCTACAGTCTGTCTGGACCGGAGAAACTAGCCATGGAGGAATACATCCACGACTCCCTCGCTTCGGGTATTATCCGTCCCTCTTCATCCCCAGTCGGTGCAGGGTTCTTCTTCGTTGGGAAGAAGGATGGCTCCCTGCGACCCTGCATCGACTACCGGGGCCTCAACCAGGTCACCATCCGTAACAAATACCCTCTTCCCCTCATTAACACCGCCTTTGAAGCCCTCTCTCCAGCTGTGACGTTCACCAAGCTCGACCTCCGGAATGCGTATCACTTGGTGCGTATCCGTGAGGGGGACGAGTGGAAGACTGCTTTTAATACCCCGTTGGGCCACTACGAATACCTGGTGGTCCCTTTCGGCCTTACTAACGCCCCAGCAGTCTTCCAGAGCATGGTGAACGACGTCCTGCGGGACCTCCTAGGGAGGAGCGTTTTTGTTTATATCGATGATATTTTAATTTTTTCTCAATCCCCGCAGGAGCATGTCCGTCACGTTCGAGAGGTTCTCCAGCGGCTGTTGGAGAATCAGCTGTTTGTTAAGGCTGAGAAATGTTCCTTCCACGCTTCCACGGTCCCGTTCCTCGGCTTCATTATCGAGGAGGGCAGTATCCGGGCGGACCCTGTGAAAATCAAGGCGGTGACAGAATGGCCCCAACCCACCTCCCGCAAGCACCTTCAACAGTTCCTGGGGTTTGCAAATTTCTACCGCCGCTTTATTCGCAATTACAGTTCCATTGCTGCTCCCCTGACTAAACTCACTTCCGTTGCCCTGCCTTACTGTTGGAATTCCGATGCCCAGCGAGCTTTCGAGCTACTCAAGGCTCGGTTCTCCTCAGCACCTATCCTCCTTCACCCTGACACTTCTCGGCAGTTTGTCGTTGAGGTGGATGCCTCCGACACCGGCGTGGGGGCCATTCTGTCTCAACGGTCCGCCTCTGATAGCAAGCTCCATCCCTGCGCATTCTTCTCCCGGAGGCTGTCCTCCGCCGAGAGGAACTACGATGTCGGGGATCGGGAACTGCTGGCGATAAAACTGGCTCTTGAGGAGTGGCGCCACTGGCTGGAGGGGGCAGGTACCCCTTTTCTTGTTTTTACCGACCATCAAAACCTCATTTATTTAAGATCTGCCAAGAGGCTCAATTCTCGTCAGGCTAGATGGTCGTTATTTTTTGCACGCTTTAATTTCTCTGTTTCTTTCCGCCCTGGTTCCCGTAATATTAAAGCAGATGCCCTGTCCCGCATTTTTTCCCCTCCCTCCAGTCCTGCTGATCCGGAGCCCATTTTGCCGGCCTCCTGTGTGGTGGCTGCGGTCTCCTGGGAGATTGAGGGCATTGTGAAGGCCGCCCAGACTTCCCAACCGGACCCCCGCAATAACCCTAACTCCTGTCTTTTTGTCCCCGATTCCGTCCGCTCCCAGGTCCTCGAATGGGTTCACGCCTCGTGCCTGGCATGTCACCCAGGTGTCGCCAGAACTATCGCCCTCGTCAGGAGGAGTTTCTGGTGGCCTACCCTTAAAGGGGATACCCGTGCCTTCGTCCTGGCCTGCTCGGTGTGCGCCAGGAGCAAGGCTTCCCACCAGCCTCCCTCCGGTCTTCTCCTTTCCCTCCCCGTCCCTGGCCGTCCTTGGAGTCACATTGGTGTGGACTTCGTAACCGGTCTGCCGTTGTCAGAAGGTAACACCGTCATTCTGACAATAGTGGACCGGTTCTCCAAGGCGGTTCACTTTGTTCCCCTCCCCAAGCTCCCGTCCGCCCTTGAAACCGCTGAGCTCTTGGTGCTACACGTGGTCAGGCTGCACGGGATCCCCTCTGACATCGTGTCAGACCGTGGGCCCCAGTTCTCCTCCCGAGTTTGGAGGGCGTTCTGTGCAGCCCTGGGTGCCTCTCCTAGTCTTTCCTCGGGTTTCCATCCCCAGTCTAATGGTCAGGCAGAGAGGGCGAACCAGGACCTGGGGGCCGCCCTGCGGTGCGTTACAGTGCGCAATCCTGCCTCTTGGAGCCGTTTTCTCCCCTGGGTCGAGTACGCACATAACTCCCTTAAGAGTGCCTCTACTGGCCTATCCCCGTTTGAGTGTGCTTTAGGCTATCAACCCCCTCTTCTGTCGACCCAGGAGGCCGAGATAGCTGTCCCCTCTGTTAGGGCCCATGTCCTTCGTTGTAAAAACATTTGGAGACTCACACGCACCGCACTCCTTCACGCCAATTCCCGCTCCCAACGTCTGGCGGACCTTCACAGGACCGCAGCCCCACAGTATAGGGCCGGTCAGCAGGTCTGGCTCTCCACTGCAAACATCTCCCTTCCCTCTTCATCCAGAAAGCTTCAGCCCCGTTTTATTGGTCCCTTCCCCATCATTTGTCTAGTTAACCCGGTGTCTGTTAAACTTTCCCTCCCCGCCTCCCTCAAAGTTTACCCTGTGTTTCATGTGTCCCAGGTTAAGCCTGTCTCCTCCAGCCCCCTCAGTACCCCTACCATCCCGCCTCCTCCCGTCCGAGTTGTTGACAACGCCCCGGCCTACACGGTGAACCGTGTTATTGATATCCGCCGCAGGGGCCGGGGTTTCCAATACCTCGTCGACTGGGAGGGGTATGGTCCTGAGGAGAGGTCGTGGCTCCACAAGAGCCTGATCTTGGACCATTCAGTAATCCAAGACTTCCACGAACAGTTCCCTGACAAGACCAGGCCTCCGGGTACGCCAGGTGGCGTACATTGAGGGGGGGGTACTGTAACGTTCCGTTCCCGTCCTGTCCGTTTTCCATGTTTTCCTTGTTTCCTTCCGTGTCATGTTGGATCCCTTGTCCGTGTTTCCCTCCTGGCTGTGGACTGGGCGTCTCCCTCGGGTACTTTTGGTTTCATTTTCCACTTTAGCTTCCGCCTATCACTCGCCCCTCTCGTTACTCACATTCCTCACTGCTGTGCTTCGGCAATCACTCCTGATTTAACATCACACCTGTTTCTCGTTTTCTCCTTCACTTCCTGCACCATTTAAACCCCTGGCTGGCTGCTATTCAGCGCCAGTTCGTTGACTAACCTACCGTGTTTGTTTCGTATCCCGTTTCTGGTCCAGTGTTTGTGAACCTGCTGGTTCATACCTGTTCGCCTGGTTTCCTGACTGGTAGCTATCTCTGCTAATCTTTCGCTGCTGCATGCATTTACCTGTTTCCCTTCAAAACCTCCAGACGCCGCAGTTCCAGTCTTCCCGCAGCTGTGTTTGTCCTCCCCGTGTTACGTACCTCCCGTACTCGTGTTGCAGTACCAGGACCTCTGCATGCCAGCCGGCTTACGCCAGTATTGCCCGAGCTACGCCGCACCTTCCAACTCGGCGGTGCATTCACCAGCTACAGTCCTGTCACAACACCCTGCCTTTAACCTCTGCTTTCTGCCCGGTTACTCAAGCTACCCGGTCCAGTTTCCAGTCCTGTTCCAGCCCAGTTCCGATCCAGTTTCCAGTCCAGCTCCAGTCCAGTTTCCAGTCCAGTTCCAGTCCAGTTCCGGTGTTTTAGACACCTCCGTTCTAGTCCAGTTCCGGCTTGGAACAAGTTCCGTGCCGTCCCCTGTGTTCCTGAGTGGACCTTCCGGTCCAGCTTCCAGTCCAGTTCCAGTCCAGTTCCGGTGTTTCATACACCTCCGTTCAAGTCCAGTTCCGGCTTGGAACAAGTTCCGTGCCGTTCCCGTTTCCTGAGTGGATCTCCCGGTCCAGTTTCCAGTCCAGTTCCCAGTCCAGTTCCAGTCCAGTTCCGGTGTTTTATACACCTCCGTTCAAGTCCAGTTCCGGCTTGGAACAAGTTCCGTGCCGTTCCCGTTTCCTGAGTGGACCTTCCGGTCCAGTTTCCAGTCCAGTTCCGATCCAGTTTCCAGTCCAGTTCCAGTCCAGTTCCAGTCCAGTTCCGGTGTTTTAGACACCTCCGTTCAAGTCCAGTTCCGGCTTGGAACAGTTCCGTGTTTCCTCAAGTCCAGCTCCGGCTTGGAGCAGTCCTCAGTTGGACGCTATCCTGTGTTAACTAACTAACCTGTTTTGCTCCCGTGTACAGCTTTGGGACCACCCCAACGCTTAATAAAGTTCCACTTTCTGTAATCTGTCTCCTGGTCGTTGCACTTGGGTTCGTCCCGTATCAGGATCGTAACAGTCCAAGGTGGTCGGGTGTTGACGATGACGTTAAAGAGGAAGAAGACAGATGTGTGGCCTCTGTGCTTTGAGGGACCCCAGAGATGGTCAAGAGTCAGTAGTACACTGTCATAACCTTTTCATAGTGGGAGAGAATGGATGGATGGATGGATGGATGGATGGATATCCATCAGAACCTCTCAGATATTTGCATTATAGTTATGTCTGTCTTTTAATTATTTTTTCCAAGAGAGAATGCATGTAAATGCTACAGTTTACTCAGGTGCTGAACAATATGACAACACAATCTTGCATTTTTGGACTTTGAAAACAAAAATTATAAAGATGAAATAAACAAACATACATTTGCTTTCCACAACAGGATGAGGATTAGGTCAAAAAAAGGCAATTTGTATCTGCACACATTCAGTATCTGTGTAAACAGTTTCTCCACAAAAGAAACTCATGATCTTGCATCATTAATCTTGAAACCTATGTTTCTTCTGAATATAGTAATCAACTCATATTGAATAAAGATGAACAATCTCTTTGGCTAATAATAAATGCAATTTCCAATATTCACCACTGCAAATAGGACGATATGGATAGTAGAATAATTGGTTTTAATTTAGTCTGCAGTATGGTGCATTTAACAACAAGGCAATAAAACAACAATTTGCGTGTCAAATCATGCTTATCTTTAGGCATATTCAAGTTCATCAAGTTTTAACAGAGAGTCCATTTATAGCATTCAGGCTATGACAGCCAACCGTCAACTTATTTAGGCTATGTCCTGGGCTGCTGCGGACTTGAGATTGAATGTCTCGTTGTTTTCGTCCAACTTGAGATTTGCATTAGTTACATAACCTTCTGTAGGCAGTGTGGTTCTTATCCAATAGAAGATGTCTTTGTGTGTGTGTTTGTGTATTGTGACAGATTCCCGTTATCTGTGCTACTTGCTGTGCATGGTGGGATGCACTCGGGGGTGCTCTCGAACACACTGTAAGAAGTTCAATGCCATCACCCTGAAAGTGTACACTTCTGCTCAATGGAAAGTGTTTTATATTGAATAACAGCATGCTAGATGTTCAGAATAGGATGTGCTGGGTTTTTATCACACGTTCTTAAGGTTGGTGAAGGATCTGCATTGTATTGTAAATGTTATTCTTTATTTTTGGTGTAGAAATAAGGGTGAGAAAATAGCATAAATTGACACCTTGGGATATATAAAACTTGCCTGCATAAGTGAGGGGTGGTTGTCTCTCATTTATTGAGTCTATGAGCTTGAAGTGTGGGGCAAGTGGTAAAACAGTGGCTCAACGCTGGAGAAGGCTTTATTTTATTTCATTATCATTTTTACCCAGATAAGTTATATATTATATATTTAACTATATATATAAAATAGCTCATTGGCCTAATGTTTACTTAAAACTTGCTAGAACACAAAATATTAGCTGCTTTGATAATTAAATTATTTTTTTCATTTTACTTTAAAAAACAATAATTATCATAACATGATGAGGATTGCTACAACCAGACATTCTTATGATTATTATTGTTATTGTTGTTGTAGTTGATGTAGCTCTACTGTATAACAATTCTAAGGTCAAGGGTAAAATAGTTTTATTCTTAGCTTGTAATAGCCTCTGGTTGCTTGGGAAAGAGGCTAATGTCACTGTTTTGCTCTGCACAATCCTACCCCACCACTTTGAGGGCAAGGCTGCCCTATATCATAGGGATTTATACTCTCATGTTTCATATTGTTTTATTAACCTGGTTCTCTTAGAGAAAAAAAAGACTTGACTTTAATGAAGTATTATTATCATGTGGGTTATAGATCTACCCAGACATATTCCCATTATTTGTGCACAACGGTGTGACCAAGACAAATTGCAGGCAAACCGTCCTTGGCTCATTTAAGCATTTCCCTGGGCTTATTTTTATTTTCCTCCATGAATATGGAGTCTCAAGCTTGTTTGAGTTGATCACAGGTGTTTGCAGTAATTCACAAAGGGCTGAACAGTTGTGTTTTTTTCCCCGTTTCACTTAGATGTCATCCATCCTACAGATGATACTTTAAACTGAGGTCCTGACTCTCTGTGGTCATTAAAGATCCCATGGCAATTTTCCAAAGAGGTGTTAGATTTGACAAATTACCACTAAAACGGTCTCTCTATATCTTGCCACCTAATTATCCCCCCTCCGACATCTGATTAGTTTCTCTGTCTCTTGCAATCCAACCCACTTCCCATCATCAATAGAAATTAGAACTGAAGGGGCCACTGGGTGGCTCACTGTGGTCTAGTATTTAATCTGGACTCTGCCAGTGCCGACTGTGGCCATCAGCCCCGCAGGACGACGCCCGTTTGGCTCTAGTGTGACCCGAGGACAGGAGTGTTTCAATTGGCCAGGATGACAGCACATCATCACACAGCAGTGACCCCCCCCCCACTGGCTGCTCAGTCGCCAGTAAGTCCCCCTTTTAAGCTTCACTTGCACCGTTGTCCTCCGACGCATGACGGTGTGAGCCCGAGCTTGTCTGCATATTCTGTACACTTAGCCTACTATACACATACTTAGCTTGACTTTGAAGAGTACTTTTCTCAGCTTATCAAAGGCAGCTTGTAGATGCATCATGTATTTATCATCATACAATCGCAGTGATGTCATCGACTTACATGAGGCAGGAAATCCACTGTATATAGACAAGAACTAGCTCCATTAAATTCCAGAAAGCATTACGGAGGCCATCGGGAAGGACACACAAACTCAAAAAATCCCTGTGCAGATGGCTGTCCTGCCCCAGTACGTGATATAAATCTCAATCTATCAATATCCGCTTGCCAGATCCTGCCTGGACATTATCAATTCTGGGAAGGGGGGGTGGTTTCTTTCACATTATCTCTTTATTTACTTTTAGTTTAGTGCTATTTTGTAAAACACCCCTCTTTAGATACAAATCTATGAACAGATACATATACAGTCTTTTAAATATATAGATATACCTGTTTTATACTGTATATTTAAGGTTCCTTCTTGATCTTTGCAGATTTTCTACACCTAATTATATTCATGAATTAAATCTTGCTTTTATCATTCTCCATTATTCCTGAAAACCAATCATAATACACATCAACAAAGGACTGAGTATAAGGGGACAATCATAATACACATCAACAAAGCACTGAGTATAAGGGGACAATCCATAATACACATCAACAAAGGACTGAGTATAAGGGGACAGTCCATTTTTTTTTCTGTAGTTACAATGTTGCCGGCGATACAAAATGCAAAACATTATTTCATCTCAGCATTTCTTTTTTTTATTCATTTGGATAATTAGCGTGGATACATGTGGAAATTAATATGCAGTACATTAAAGAATAACAAAATGGGATGTTTACCACTATTCATCCGCCCATTTGAATGCAAGCAGATGGCGAACCAGAATCCCGTTGTGAGAGTGCGCCATTCCTCAAACCTTAGAGCAGATGATTAGAATACGTTATTAATTGCCACGCTGACATAATTGCAATTAGTGTGCCCCTGCATGGGCTCATTTTTATTAAAAGCGACAAGTGGGAGTGTGGTGTCAGACATATCTAACGAGCTTCAGTTTTATTCTTGATAAGCTGCAGGGCATTCTGGGAAATTGTGAGCATGAGCAGAGGCAATGCCTGTGACCCATGGGAAATTACACACTGGGGAGAGAGGGCGGGGGCCTTGGATGGTCTGGGAGGGTGGCACGGAGTATACCAGACTTCAACTTGAACAGAAGATTAATGGAGTCATGCATTATAACATACGAACAAATACACTGCTTCCACAAGGACTGATACAGCTTGTTAATTGCATTAATGAATGGATGATTATCCATTCTCAATCATAATCATGGCATATAATGGGAAAGACTACATGAGAAAGGGCTGCTGTGACTGGAAAATTAAAAAAAGAAAATCTGGTCTGTTTGGAAACTCCAGGAAACCTGTGAGCCAAAGACACAGATGGACACAGGGATGCGCATCAAATCTGGTTGTCAAACGGCGGACCTCCTAGACTCCGGACCACAGGGTCGTTGGTTTTAATCCCACGTACTACACTGCCATTGACTTGGAAATCTAAGCAAATGAGAGATTGTCAACAGTCAGAGAGAAGTTGAGTTTGAAACTTCTCTGCAGAAGGACACCGGCAGGCGTTCACACTGCTGTCAAGAGGGTAATGCTAATTAACGCATTTTAAATCAGGGCTCCTAATCTGCCTTTTAAAGTATACCCATGCCTGCTGTGCGAGTTTTAATCCTCTCTTACCACAATGAAGGTGACTTTTTGTGCACAACAGCTGTCTCTCTGGACTTCCTCTTTTTCTCTGTATAATTTATGCCTGTCTTTTACTTGCTCCCTTATTTCCATTATTGTTATATTACATACACACCATATGTTGTTATTATTATTATTATACTAAATTACATTTTAATCCAGTTTATTTCCAGACCCACAGTAATTGTTCATCTTCCCTGATTTCCAAATGGCCTGGAACCTTCCAGGTTAGCCAAAAGGTACAAGAAAAAGTTTTTTGTTTTCTTCCATTCTTTTCATAGTATGTAATTCATACAACCATTAGTACAGATGATATAAATTCCACACATACCTTCATGGCATAGGCCAGGCAGCACTGAATGAAGAAAAATCTAACCTGGTAAGAATACATTTCCTCAGTGTATCAGGTTCATATAAGCAATGCAATATTATATTCTACATATGGTTTTGTGGATATACTTATTTGGATGCAATTCAGTTGGAATGAGTGTCAGGTGTATAAGCATAAACTGAGAGCGGCCCCCTTTTTACCCTCTAAAAGATTTATGCATGAGATGGGAAATTTAATTGGGACTTGTATTACAGAAAGAACAATAGGACCTCAGAGATATAACTGCTCCAGGAGTGGAGTCATTTGGAACTCTGAAATGTTTGCAACTTTGAAAGTGAAGTTAAAATCGACAAAATTGAAAGTGACGGACAAGGAAAATCAGTAAAAGTCTTATGACCACGTTATTTATGGCTATTGAGGTTCAGTAAAAGGCTTATGACCACGTTATTTATGGCTATTGAGGTTCAGTAAAAGGCTTATGACCACGTTATTTATGGCTATTGAGGTTCAGTAAAAGGCTTATGACCACGTTATTTATGGCTATTGAGGTTCAGTAAAAGGCTTATGACCACGTTATTTATGGCTATTGAGGTTCAGTAAAAGGCTTATGACCACGTTATTTATGCTATTGAGGTTCAGTAAAAGGCTTATGACCACGTTATTTATGGCTATTACGGTTCAGTAAAAGGCTTATGACCACGATATTAATGGCTATTGAGGTTCAGTAAAAGGCTTATGACCACGTTATTTATGGCTATTACGGTTCAGTAAAAGGCTTATGACCACGATATTAATGGCTATTGAGGTTCAGTAAAAGGCTTATGACCACGTTATTTATGACTATTGAGGTTCAGTAAAAGGCTTATGACCAGGTTATTTATGGCTATTACGGTTCAGTAAAAGGCTTATGACCAGGTTATTTATGGCTATTAAGGGATGTATTGAGCACCAAAAAAGCATGAGGAATCAATTCCATTGCAAGTCTATATATATCTATCCTGTATGCTGAAAAAAAGGGTGAAGTCAAAAAGGGTTCCAGTTGACGCCAGCTGGAACCCACAACCATTAGGCCTCAGAAGTCTGATGCAGAGCAAAAACCTTATTGCCCATATTATGGATTTCCGGATCAAAGCGAAATTTCTCTATGGAGAAAATGAATGGAGTTTCACTTCATCGTCCTTAAAACGCCGACCTTCAGTCGGTGCGGTTGTACTCTGAGGATCGGGGATTTTTCATAATCATCTATTGGTGGCGCTAGACATGATTAAGTGAAAACTTGTATGTTTTATCTTGCAGACATATTATCCAGTTTCAGACATAAAGCTATTTTTCTATATCCATTGTGGGGTTTATGAATGTCAACAACCATTTGTCTCAATTCATTTGTGTGTTCTCTGATGTTCATGTTGTCTATGGATGACTAAGGGCTTGTGTCCTAATACTTGAAAAATGCATCCTCCTTTCCTCCACTACCACCTGCTCTCCTCCGTGCCCTGGAAACTGATCTTTGTGTCCTGATCTAATGTTTACTGATTACATATTAATTACATATTTATGGTTACATATTAATGTCTCAACGTAAACCACAATGTCAGGTACATTGTTTTGCATACTTCTGGGTAGGAGATGGAGTGGAGGAAAGGAGATGAGTGAAGAATATTGGGACGCACCCTAGGGTTTTGGCCTGTGTGTCACCTCATATTTAGACCCCAGCTAAACAGGAAGTGAATGACCACATAATAGTTCTAAAAGTCTCAGGTATGCTTAAAAAGTAAAATATGAATGGGTATATACTGTACTTCAATTTGGTTTTGTTTGTAAGTCGTAACTGTAGCGCTGCCAATAATTTGTAAATATTTCTAGTGCTGCCAATAATTTTCCAGGGTTGCTAATAATTATTGTGGGCACTGTGTACATCCTTCATTGTTCCTCTATCTCTTTGCTGATAGAAAAGAAAGATACAGTTTTTTCCACGGTGATTCAACTGCATATCACAGAATATAGTTTTGTTTGTTGTATATAACACAACATCTCAATTGAATGTCCTTATTCCTCAGTCTTATCTGGTCAGTGCACACACAACTCTTCTCCTTCAGTGTCCCATGTCTCTGATTGCTTTTTCTTGGGAAACAGCTGAAGGATTAAATGCAGCTTGTCTGAAAATCTTCCCTGAGTGATTAGTACCCATTCCTAACGAGACCTTGGGAGCCTGCCAAAGTTGTATCTGCTTTTATGCATACGTTATCAGAGGTTAAAATGTGTTCTAACTCACTCTGAAGGATCCTTATTCTGCCAATATGTTTGGCAGGAGTTCAGGCTAAATTGTATCACTTAAAATATCGCTCTTTCTAGACCCTTCTTGACCGGTAGTTCATGTTTTATTTTCTTTGTTCCTTCGTGTTGCTGTTGTGTGTTATTAATTGTGTAAACAGAAGCGCAGCCAAGTCTGGGATGAGATGACTGAGACACTGATTGAAACATTAGGGACTGAATTGTTTATTTTTTTTAATCCTCCAATTTGACAGTATTGGCGGAGGTAAACTGAAACCTCACATTTTCCAAAATGGCCCTTATCCCGGGGTTTGATTATTCACCTCTATAGCCTGTGCAGAGACACTTATAGATCAATGAGAGGGTGATTCAATTCTGAGAAAGAGTCAGATAAAATGCTTCTCTTTACATCTCTGTCCTGCTGCGTGCGGCATGTTTACCGGTTCTAGAGGAAATGTTTCCCGCGCACTCTTCTAAAGACCAGTCAGTAGGGGTCCCCATGGAAGGCAGGGATATACTGTTCTACAGCCACTGAGCCCTGTGGCAGAGGACACCCACAGTAACAGGCAATATGTGTTCTGCAGAAGATGAGCAAAAAAGAGCTTGGAATGTGGCATTCTCTGAAGTGTGATTATGCCTCGTTCCCAGCGGAGAAAATTCATCTCCACGGAGTGCATAAAGAATAATGGCGCCTTCATAAAATCCCAATCGATGGCCAATTTTCAGGCTGCCTATCAAACCATTAGGGAACAGCCCCCCCCCCACCCCCCTACAAACCCATAACCTACCACCCCTCTCCTCCACAGCCAGTGTCTGCACAGCCAAAGAACCTCAGCTGAGTGTTTTCAGATAGTCTTCTCACGTAACCCCTTGACTACCCCCACCCCCACCATCTCCCCACTCCAAATTGAAGAGCCCCCCCCCCCTGAAAAAAAAAAAAAAAAAACACAATAACATGGGGCAATTATGTACCTTCTGGACGTCGGAAAAAATAATCCATACTAATTTTCTCAAGGGACGTCAATATGTCTTAAACGAAATCCTCAGAAAGTGACCTTGCCCCATGGGACTCAGATTAAAGTCAGAGGAGAAGCTGTGTGTTCTGAAATTGCACATTGCAGTGACTTACTACACATTTACTTCTCCCTCTACTTAATTTCAAGCTGACCTGGGCCAATATCAGGCTGGCCTGGGATAATATGAACAGTTAGAAAAGCCAGCCCAACATCGACCAATTTTAGTGATTATACAAAAAGTTATCTTCACGCATTCTTTAATGCAGTTGTGAACCAGCAATAAACAATTCTGACTCGTTGTTTTTTATAATTGTTTTTAATATAACACTCACAGAAACATACACACCCTAACCCTAACCAGCAATAAACAATTCTGATTCATTGTTTTTTATAATTGTTTTTAATATAACACTCAATTTCTGAAGTTCAAAGAATGAACTAGGATTGTAATGCCACTTAAACAATTATTTTTTCTGTCCAATTTATTTTACGTGACAACATTTTATAATTGTTTATTGTAGACAACTAAAAACTACTGTACATTTAGGTTTTTCTTATAATGTAAAAAATAATAAAGTGGCAGTTTTTATTTCAGGTCTGGAGACCCATAGTCTAGGCTGGTTTTTGTTAACTGCCTATTTCAATCACTTTGGGCTGTTGAAAGTGAGTGTTTAGACTGAAACTTGTTTTAACATGGTGCAGGTTTGAATCATTACTGTTTGCATTGTCTTTGAACTCTTAATTTCCCACATTGTTTCATGTCAGCAATCTGCGCTTAATTTATTTGAGTAATTAGACTGATTTTATTGATTTATTGCTAAAGAATCCATTTTCCATAATGAACAGTGCCGACAATGAAAGCATCAGTTGATATGACATGACTAATAATCTTGCTTTGTGAATATGTGCCATTTATTTTTCATGGTATGAATTGTTATTTCTGACCATTTTTCCTTTGCCTTTTGCAATGTAGCCTATGAATAAAGGATAATGGTAGAGTGAGTGAGTTATCAATGTATATTTTATTCTCAAAGCACAAATGGCCAATGTTTTTTTTTCTGTGAAAGAGGTTAACCAACATCGTCCAGCAATGACTATGCTGTGATGATTTCCACAACTACGTATATTATGTGGCACTTATTTACATGGAATCAACCAATGATATTGAAAAGACAGACTTAGTCCAGCAATATGTTTTGCAATATGAGTTATTCTCATTCACCTACTTTGATGTGAAATATAACCAGGATAAAGAGTAGGAAGTTTTATCCACTACTATATCTAGCGAGCTGGATAAAATGACCAGTGATAGCAATTAACTCTTATCTTTGGAGCGTATGATGTTCAATGTGATTTTTAATTTGTTTGGCCAAAATGACACAATAAAAGCAACTGAATTACTTTTTGCAATGCTTTTTGTGATACCATAACATTGGATTGACCATACTTCAATAACTGTTGTTCATAGGGCGGCCAGACGTCCAGATTTTTTGACCCAGCTGTCCTCTATCTGGCCAGCCTCTTGCCAGAAGCATATTAGTCAAGCATTTGTGAAGGAATGTAAAAGAATCTAAATAAAACAGTATATTCCTAAATCTTTTTGCCTCAGATTAAATGCATGCTTGATTGGTATTGAATAATATAATCTCAGCTGGCAGCCAGCATATTGGCTACGTTGCTAGCCTCCCACGGCCCCTGACCCCAGTCCGCGATCACAATCTCATTCCTACCCCTCCCCTCCCCCAAAATCAATGCCATGGCCTAGTGTCCTCCATTTTGTAGTAGTGGAAGTGTTCATGATTACATGAAATATGTTTTTTTCTTAATAAATTTGTCACCCAACTTGGTGCCTATTTATGTCCAATTCCCACCCCAATTTGAAATGCCCAACTATCTTCAACCACAGCCATGTTCATGTGCAATCCCCACTGCTGATTTGGGATAGTGTAGACATCTGTGGTTCTCCTCCAAAACATGTGGTGTTGCCAGCCTGCTTGTTATAACCCCGCAGACTACAGCCAAGCTTGCACAAAGCGGAGTCGGAGGAAGACCTTTCACAGGCATCTGAGTTTCGCTAGATACCTTGAAACAAGGATCTCTAGTTGACTGAACCCTCCAGTACCCTGGGTGAAGCAACTGGCAATTGCATGCCGCCCTATGGAGCTACCGGCCACAGTCATCACTGGTCTGGATTTGATCCGAGACAGTGGGGCTCATCCCTGCACTCCAGTGTTATGCCTTAACCAATGGGCAACCCAGCAGTCCCCATAAAATCTTTTTTTTTAAGCATTATTTTAGTTACTAGCCAGATAACAAGCAGATGTTTTCATAATTGCATTCAGAACATTTAGTTATGGATATTGTAAACATACCTGTGTATCCATATCAACGGACTAAAATGGGTACACCAGTGTGTCTGTACACGCCAAAGGGGTAAGCGGGTAAATCAGAAAAAGGCATAAACACTGTCTAATTAGGATTGATCAACAGGATTTCAGAAGATGGAGTTATCGTGGCAAAGAAAACTAGGATGCACAGTTTGTCCCGAGAACCAATTTTGAAAAACACCTGGACTATAGAAGGAAGTGATTTTGTGATTTTCCTTACAAAGGGTACAGATATGTATATGTGTGTGTGTGCGTATATGCGTGTGTGTGTGTGTCCACGTATATGTGTCTGTGTGTGCGTATATGTCTGTGTGTGTGCGTATACTGTATGTGTCTGTGTGTGTGCGTATATGTGTGTGTGTGTGTGTGTGTGCGCGTATATGTGTCTGTGTGTGTGTGCGTATATGTGTCTGTGTGTGCATATATGTGTCTGTGTGTCCGTATATGTGTGTATGCACAACCTCTGCAAGGAACAAACTGAAACATTACACATTTCTGTAAATATCCCAATTGCTTTTTATTTGCTAAATCTTCTAACGTATTGGAAGACTGTAAATGCGGTAAGTGCAAAGTTTGGGCACCCTAGCATTCAGTAGCCTGCTTAGTACCACCTCCTGCAGCAGAAAGCACAGCTGACAAACATCTATTTTAGTGTCAGTAGCTAACAGTCTTTCTGTTCTTACTTCTTACTAGTATTTTTCCCCACTCTTGCTTGCAGAACCCTTCTAGTTCAGAAATACTCTTAGATCTTCTTATATACACCTCATTCAGATCTCCCCACATATGTTAAAGTCTGGGGACTGCGAAGGCCATGCCAAAACCTTAATTTTTCATTCCTTTAAGTGGATGATTTGATTTTCAGGTATGTTTTTAGATCACAGCCTTGTTGAAATATCCAAACTCTTCAGCTTAAATTCCTTCACTGACTTTGGGGCATCACCTTCAAGGATTTGTTGATATATAGTTGATTACATTGTTCTTTCCACCCATGCGATATTTACTGTGCCACTGGCTGCCACACAACCCCAAAGCAAAATATATCCACCCTCATCTTTGGAGGTTGTGGCCAGAGTTGAAGTTTTGTTTCCTCCATCCACAGCACATTGGGCCTCATTCACCAACCCATTCTATGAGCAAATTTGTTCTTAAGACTTTTCTTTAAAACGTTTTTATGAACATTCTGGCATTCACCAATGTTTTCTTATTTGGGATTCTTAGGTAGAACAGAAGCTTAGAACGCAAACATCAGTTACTCCCGAAATGTTTGTAAAAACATTTTAAAGAATGTCTTAAGAACAAATTTTGTTCGTAGAGTGATTGGTGAATAAGGCCCATTGTTTCTTAAAGTCTCTGGCTTATCTAAGTGTTGTGCTGCATACTTCACATGTTGACTTTCGTGATGAGATTGCAGGAAAGGTTTCCATCTGACAGTTCTATCTTCCCATGGATTTAACGGACTCCCTCAACTTCCATTTCTTAATGATGTTTCTGAGAGTGGGAATTCCAAGCTGGAAGCACATAAATATCTTATTATAGCCTCCCCTGATTTGTAAGAATCAATCAGTGATGTGCGGTCAGGATAGACAAGATACGTACTGACTACCCTATGATTATGAACCGGAAATTTGACTTTTTTAAGGAATGGAATTTTAATTGTTATGTATATTTAGTTCATAGTAGTAACTTATGAATTCATTTTTATGTTAGATAAAGAGGGTCTTGGCATAAAAAAACAGTAGCGCTAGACAATATCTGGCATGTGGCCCATGGGTGACCTAATGTTAATGAATGTTTTGTGTTTGTTCATGAACTAGCGTCAATGTAGACTGGGTTAACTGCTTTTTAAAAGTAGCTTCAGTCCCTCAGTCCCTTTCTTATGGAAAAAGAATATACTGCAATATATTGTAAATATATCAAAATTATCGTCACAATATATTTAAAATATACTGCAGTATATTACATTTCCATAAGGGGTTGTACACAGTTATGGCTTAAAACTCTAATGATCCAGTATGATTAACTGTATTTTGTTTTTTTTCCCCCGTAAAAATGTGTTAACTAAGAAGCGCACTTGTAAGGAAGATTATTTGTCGGGATGTGTTAAAGCTATGCATCCTTCAGGGCTTCTTATCTTGTGTAGGTAAATATGAGATTTGTTTGACATAGAAGTATAGCTCGTCCAAAAACCTTCTGATCAATCTTCATTAAAAGTAAAACTGGCCAGCCACAGACCTCATCGTACGTCAGTTATCAGTTATCTTTATTTTCAAGTCCTCACTTAGCTGCTGGTTGTTGAGAGTAAGCACAACAACAACCTGAAAGGTTAGAAGGGTCAGAATAAGCTCTGGAATTTTCACTTAGAGATTCAACAAAATATGCAATTTTAGTGCTCAAACTTTTGCAAACTATATATATATATATATAGTGGTGCAGGAAGAGACGCGCTGCTCCCCAGTGCTCCTCACGCACAAGGCGCATCCATCACAAACCAGCCACCGGACTAGCAAATCAGCACCATGGAGAGCGGAGGCTCCACCACACAAGCTGCAGCACCTTGGAGAGCGGTGCTGGGAGGCTCTCCTCAGCTCACCAGAACCAATGATGGGGACTTTTTGCAGTATCTAACTGGGCCAAGGAGTCCCGGGGTGCGTCCCAATAGTAGAAAAATACACCCTCCTTTACCACCTGCTTGCCTCCATGCCCCGGAAACGGATCTTTGTGTTTTAATATAATGTTGCTGAGTATATTTTAATTACGTATTAATGGTTACATATTAATTAATGTCTCGACGCAAACCGCAATATCAGGTACATTGTATACTGTACATGCAAATACTTTCAGGCAGTTTTGCATACCTCCGGGTAGGAGAGGAGTGGTAGTGGGGGAGTGGAGGAAAGGAGGTGGGGAGTGAAGAATATTGGGACGCACCCTAACTGAGCTGGGGAGTCCCTGTCTGCCTGAACAGGGGAACCCCAAAATGCCTTATTGGGCTTTTCATACGCCACCCCCGCTCACCAGCTTCTTTGTCTTCCTTTGTAAACTTAATTGGTGATCTTTGAGTTTCTTATTCTGTTTATTGCCAAGAGAAATTGGTGCTTCATCTTTAGCTTGTTCATTTGAAAATAAAAGCCATTGGGCAGTTACATTTAAAATCTCCAGCTTGTTTGTCTCTGAGCTGCACACTTGTGCTGAGACATGCTTTTTAGGGCCACTATATATATATGGGGGGGGGGGCAGTGGAGCTTTTCCATTTTCATACTATCTTTGTTGTTATCTTTCCTGCATTCTGGGGCATTGAAAAAAAACCGCAAAAATACATATTTTAGACAATTAGGGTTAAGAACCAGAAATCATTACATTTAAGCCAGAGATAAAAGTAATCTTTAATTTTAGTTTCTCTGAACAGATGATAAAAAAGGAAACAAAAATGCATTTATGAAAATGAACTCAAAAAGAATAAGCAAAAGTGAAAGATTAATCCCTCACTTCAAATTTATGACTTAATTTATAAACTTTAAAAAAACTAGTAATAGATAATAGAAATATTATGAAATATGTGCATACTGGGCTTAATGGGTACCCAGTAGGGGTGTAAGGCACACAAAAATCTTGGTTCATTTTTAAGTTTGTTTTGACTTCAAGGTTCGCTACATTTTTGGTGCAGGCGAACAAACAGTGGCTAACTGGCCATAAAAGTACAAAGTACAAAACCAAAAGTCCTGTACCTAAGAAAAGAAGCATGTCTCTCCCCTGACTGAGCGCAAGTAGATCAGCGACAAGATCCCTGTGACGCAGGGGCTATTATTTTGGTTATTATTGATTGTTATTGGTGCAAGAGAGGGTGGCACACCACCTCTGTTACGAGAGTTTGTTGATTTGGTCTGGTTCTGCAGTATTCTACAAACATGTTACATTCCTTGTGCATATATACAGTATATATATATATATATATATATATATATATATATATAGCTTAGACTGCTTGCTGTGAAATGCAGGTAGGTTTTTTAAGTGAACATGTGTGTGTAAAATCTGTTGGAATTGTTTACATCCCTCACAATTTTAACTGCATATGGGAGGAACAAATTTGCTCGTAGAATGGGTTGGTGAATGAGGCCCAATGTGCTGTGGATGGAGGAAACAAACACAGCCAGGGAAAAAAAAAAAAAATAACAGACCTCCTTAAATTCTGAGGTAATCCTGTGTTGACTTGAGTGCCATCAAGGATTACAAGTCTGTCGAACACCACAGGTTGTCTTCTGTCACTTTTTTTAGCTCGTTTGTTTGTTTGTTTTTGTTTAAATATGCCTCTTTGTACCTGGAGGAAAACATATCTGTCAGATGCTTGACTGAAGAGCGCTGGGAATCTGTTGAAGTCAGGGGAATACGATATGCAACAAGCAACGTTGTCTGTCTGGCACACAAGAGTGTTTGTGGAGGATTGCCCTATTTGTTCTGTGGATGTCCTCACTGAGGTAAATTTAAACGGGTCACATTTTTGACATCTGCCCAGCTGGATACTTTATTGAAAGGGCTACCACACAGCAGGTGATGTCACACAACGACACTGACCCAGTTAATGAGTGAACCTGCAAACTTCTGGGTACAAACGCTGCTACACTCTCACCCCTGCCTGCTGCCGTTGCATCGCACATGGATTTTTGGGGGGAGTGGGTGGGTGGGTGTGGGGAAGATGTGGGGGATGTGGGTGAGACATTGGCAGGGTGTGGGAGAGGGGTGAGCGTGCATGTGAGAGACTAGAAGGTTAGGAGCGGGTATGCGGAGTGGGGGGGGCACATGAGTAAACAGTGGGCGATTTATCAACCCATAGCACAATTACAAGCGGAAGAGCCTTGAGACTCCAGCGGTCACCTGACGTGACCGGAAAGGTCATGTGATCGCCGACTCGGCATCGAAGCAAATAACTGCGGAGCCACGTCCTTCGCCGCAAGGCGGGGGGACAAACACGAATCTCGCTGGCTTTTGCCTGATGTGCGGGAGACAGAACAAGAGCGAGGCATCGAGGCAGCGGTCCCACGGACGACGCGGTTTACTGCTAATTAATCCCGTTTGGTGATACACCTCCGAGGGGAGAGTGAGGCCGAGCTCTGGATGAGAATAATGTGCGCTGATGAGTGACTTACGCCTCCTTCACTGCAATGAGCACGGCAGGACTAACCCAGGTTGCTAATTCCCCGTACAGGATGTGGCAGGGGAGGGACACGAACGCGGTTTTCTCCGTAGAGCAGGGGCTTGACAGCCACCACGTGCGACTGTTGTCACTCACAACACAAAATCGTTCAAGTGCATTTTTTTTTTGTGGCTCCTGATGTGCACTTAAGTTTGAAACCACTTCAGGGTTATCACAAACCTGCATCTCTCGACTGCTGCTCATGTTGCTTGTACAGAAAAGAAGAGCCTGTGGCTCGTAGCTTGATATTCGCGTTGTTCTTTATCGTTATATGCCATTTGTCGGTAATTGTGTGCAGGGCTCAGTTGCAAAAATAAAAAAAGTCATCAGTGTATTCTTTCGCGAATGTTGTACCAGCCTCTCTCCAATGTTCAATATTTACTCCGCTAGGATTTACAAACATGTCTAGGCATTTTATCGAACACATTAGCATTGTTTCCCTTAACATCCACCCTAGAATATGTGAACAGAGTGTAACTTTTTACTTGTTGTAATTATGTCCCACCTTCTTGTGCTATGAGAGGCAATGGAGATTATTTTAAGTGTTGTTGGATTGTTGTTATACACAATGACATTGTTTAGGGAATAAAATAGGCTAGATTCACCCATTAGGACCTATTCTCCATGAAGGGAATGGATTGACCCCTCACTTGTTATCATTGAAATGACTCAAGGCAGCGAGTGACAATGACTGCCCGGTGGCTAGTTTCTCTCACAAGTTCCACACATGCACATTGCAAGATAATTTTTGGAACAGAATTACAATTTCTCCGTGAAAAAAAAAAATAAAAAAATTTAAAAAAAAGACAAATTCATGCACCCAACGGGTCACATTGTAGATGAAATGAGCCCCAGGTTTCAAAGGACGTAGTGGTAGCTTATCAAGCACAGCGAGAGGAAGAAACATGGTGATAAAGGAGAGAGAAAGACCAAGATAGAGAAGGGGGGGGAGCTGGAGAGAGTAAAAGAGGACCAGGGAGAGGGAGCAATCGAGGGAGAAAGAAAGAGAGAGCGAGTGGGAAGGAGTTACAGAGGAAGGCTGAACACACCGTGATCGATTTTTGCCTCCAATGTGTGGTGACAGGGACTAGAGCAGTAAGGAAAGCCAGAGGCACTTGGGTGCTTAGAATGCTTGGGGGACCTGCATTGGTCTTCTGTGAGATTGGCTTTCACTCTCTCTCCCTCTTCTCTTTGTTTGCTTCTGGCTACCATTAATAAAGTTTTGGGGAGTGTTTTTTTTTTTTTTTTGTAGTTTTTTTTTCTAAAAGTGGGTCAGAAATTGTAGAGCTGTTATAGCCCAGAGGGAGTACGTTTATTTGGTCAGGTTCTGCACATGTGTTGTACGAACAACATATAAAGAGATGAGAATTTTCCGGTGCTGTGAAATGAGTTTGTTGAATAATCCTAAGGTTGTTTAAGGACAACAAAAAATTGCAGGCACAATAATTACATTTGGCCCGTAGCAACTGATAATGTAATAACCACCAGATAGCATATCTCATTGTGACAGCTTTTTTTTTTTTGCTGTAATATTGTAATAAATTCAATAATGTAATACAAATTCCCAGCTGTTAATGAAATAATTTTGTCCTGATAATATAGTCATTGAATTTCATTATCAGATATTTTATTAACTGGTGAGCATGCATTTATCAATAATGCAATAATGAGCATCCAAAGTTTTCTGTGACTGCCTGTCTGCTCCATAATGTTCCATGTTCATATGTGCACATTGGTAAGAAGATCACGTTAGCATGATGCCCCAGCATTAGCGCTAAAAGGTGGTCGCAGTGGGTTAAACCAGCTAGCGCGTTATTATGCCGAGACATCACACAGAGCCTACGTCACACCCCCTGCTGCACTGCTCAACCCGTGTTGACTGTTTATTTCACACCATAAAACAAGAAAACCAGGTGGAGTTGGAAAGTATTCCCTTTCACAGAATTAAATTAGTAATTCCACTAGCGCCCAGGCACTTGCACTGTTGTCAGCAAAATAGGGCCCTATGTGTGTTAATTACAGAGAAACTGAAAGCTATTCACGAAGATAAGTGCTTGAGAGATACACAGGGTGAACTGCGTGTTCAAAGCCAGTGTGGAAGGGGTTTTGCTGTGCTGTAAACGACATGGCGTCAGTGAAGGGACATTGAAAGAGGCAGACCAAAGGCAGCCTCTGGACAACAAGCGTAACTTAGTGTTTCTGGCACCATTAATGAATACATGTCTATCAATCACAAATGCATTAAAGTGCATGTTTTATTGTGAACAGGAAATTGCTGATTTTAGATGCACCCGGCAGTTATAGAGCAATACCTGTATTTTAGTTTCTGCATTGTAAAGTGTGACTTGTTTCTGTTTAATGCTCAATTTTGCGTGAATAACACAGGATTTCCACAAATTGTCAACAAATGAAAAAAAGTAAGTCCCCCCATTCTCGCTCCTTTCCTTCAAGTCTCAGTCCCTTTAACCACATAGACTTGAGGTCATTGGACAGACTGGCGTATCACTCATGAGACCTCAAGCACCTCCTTCACTTACATTTCAATTGTTTCAATTTACTCAAGTCCAATCTTCAAAATAAAAGCGGTATAATACAGCAGATCGGCACTTAAATTAAAAATCTATTTTCTACACACAAAATAACTGTTTATATGTTTGTAATATATCTATATGTTTATTTTATTGGGTATTCTGTGAACCACTTCATGAACATGATTGTCCTTGTTTTAATGAATGTCCTGAAGGTCTTTTTTTAAAACTCTATTTACACTACTCGTTACTTTGAAAATCAGTTTTTATTACTGCTTGAAGCTCAATTATGCAATGAATTATATATGATCTGAAAGTAAGATTTTATTAAGTGTTGTTCCAAGTGAATACCTTCACTATAATTTATTTAGAGCAGAAGTGTAGGGACAGCATATTAAAGAAAACAATATCATTTATATGGAATTGGTTAGTAATTTACTGAATGTGAAATCCCTGGGCTCTGTATCATGTATATGTGGCTAGTAACCTTTAATGTGGGGAATTTAATATCACAGCACTTGTAGCACTAGATGATAATTCCTAAATTGGAAGTTACTGTGAGTTAAGTTAATTTTGTCAAGCCACTGTCGTGTTTTCAGGAACACATGCAAGTATTGTCTTTTGTTTTTTAATCTGCTCGTATGTCTGTTACAGAACAGGGAAGCAAATGAAAGACATTTCAGGGCGCTCCTGCTGCTCTTTTTAATAACATCCTGAAGTTCCCTCACGGGAATATAAAAGTTATTCAATAGAAAGGTTACAGAAAAATAATAATACCACATAAAGTTGCTTCAGAACCACATATGAGTACTGTAACAATAGTGTTGTGTTGGTAAATGAAAAAAACATTGTTATTGAAAATAGTTTGTGTTTGTCACAAAGCCTCATATTTGTCACAGGAAACAAATATGTCATCAAAGTGCGATCAGGCACCATTGGAAAAACAATCATTATTTTCCTTATGGAGTTTAACAGCAAACAGTATATGGTTTATTGGAATGTGGAAGTTATTCATTCAATGTCCCATGTTTGAGAAGTACAGAACGTCTTAAGCCATATCGGGGACCCAAGCTTAATTCACACTGTATACGAACTGCACTGCATAAATGGTGTCAGATACTTTCTCTGTACAACTAAAACTGAATCTGGGTGGAGGTGGGGGAAAACATACTAAAGAGCTAAAGGTGTCATCATATGTGTGAGTCAATGGCAGGTGTAATCCACCACACAGCCCTCTACCTTCTCTCCCTCTTTTTCTCCCTCTCACTTTCTCCCTGTCTCTTGAGGGATGGCATGGCGGATGCATCGATTTAAGAAAACATAGCAGCCTATATGAAGTCTAACTATGTCAAAGTAACACTGTTATTACAAAGCTGAAGATGTGGAAAACTGTATTTGATCTGCATCAAAGCTGTTGGCGGTTGATAAAGTTTATGTTATGGCTTGGTACTGGACTGGACCCAAACGCAAGACTCTGAGACAGACTTGATGTAAACTCCACCAGGGAGTGAATTTATTAGACACAGCGAGGCAGGAAAAGAGCAAACTAAAATGGGGAAACTAAAAGTGACAGACTGGAAACGGGGTTGGCAAACTAAACGGGGCAGGTGAGGAGTCAGGGCTGGAGCGGGCAAAACAGGAGGCAGGCTGGGCGGGCTGGAGTAAGGAACAGAAAACAAACAGGTTATATCAAGCAGTGAGACAAACAAACTGGCCGGGATAATCTCAAGACGGAGCTGAGACAACGAACTGGTGAAGAGGCAGTGAAACAAGGGAACTTAAATGAGGAGGGGAACAGGTGAGAAGACTAATTGAATAATACAAGAGAGTGAGGAATGTGTGCGAGAGGGAGAGTGATAGGCTAATGATAAGGGGCGAAAACAAGGAACTAAATGGGGAACCACGCCCAGCCTGCAATGAACACAGAAACAAGACGAACAGGGTAAACTGAAAAATACAACATGAAACATGAGGAATGGGAAAACGAAAGAAACGAAAGGGAGGTGGACTGGAGGGAAATGGCGGATGTTACAGTTCCCTCTTTCTGTCCTTCAGATACTTAACTCTCTCCCTTGTGCTCTCTCTTTTCGAGGTGGGCACATCAATATTAATAATAATAATAATAATATTAATAATAATCATAATAATACTAAAACTGACTCACCAAAATTAAATACCTTCAGAAAAGCACACAAGCGCACAAAATCATCAGAAATTCTGCTCTGATAAGCTTACAAAAGCATACGTGGTGCTGTAGTTTCACTAGTAGTTAATGTATTCTCCTAGTTCATCGCGTTCTCTCCGTGCTCGTTTGTGTCCGTGTGTGATTTACATAAACTGATTTAGATTGCTGTGATGATGCACAACTCCAATGGGTTACGGCAAGCATATTATCCATACTAATCCCCCTCACCCCTCCATGAAACCTATTAATGGATTATAGCTGGTTATTCATGAGGGAAGGAAGGGGCCTTGAGGATTAAGAAGAGAGGACTTCAGTTACAGATGCATCTGCCTCATTGGGAAGTGGCCAGGAAGGGTGATTATGGCCAAGCCAAGGGTGACATTGATTTCCAACACAACAGGATCATGCCAAAGTTTCGTAACGTGGCATGCATCTAGTAAAACGGAAGTTTGCCGTGATGTTTCATTCGCATCACTTCATTCAAAGTCAGTGTGTCTCTTTGCCATTTTTATGGGGGACTTGCGGGGGTCGAATGCTCTGGTTTAGAATCCATGTTGGCCAATCTCCACCCTGAGCATTTCCCCCTGGCACAACAGTCAATGGCTGCTTTCGAATATTTAAAAAATTGCCCCATCGTCTCTGTGTGACCATTAAGGGTTTAACTGGAAGGAAACATGCCTTTGGTGAAGCACGGATGCATCCTTTGTGAAAGCAGTTTGAACTGTAAAAGTCCCACTATGCTTGAACAAGTCAATGAAAGGGTAGCAGAAAAAATAAGTGCATTGAGAGTTGAAGAAAGGAATCATTTATTTTGAATATGTCCCCAGGGCCATACATAAATGCAAAATAACATGAACAGAAAGAAAATAAATAAATAAGCCTAAAATTATTAATTAAATCATCCAATAATGATTGCAGAATTGTGTAATGGACTGGTCCAGGGCAAAATGACACTATTCTAAACATAGTTAAAGCACATCTTTGCATAACAGGTTTTTAGCTTTTCAATGTAAAGGGGTAGCTAATGATGGGAGGAAACTTCCCTCACATTCTATTCAGTCTGACAGCAAAACTGGCTGCACCGAAAAAAAATAGGCTAAACGACAAGTCAACCAACATCGTAAATTAAATGCGGGAGCAAAGACTGCTGTCATTGAGATGCATGGAAGGCTATTTCGCCTGCTGTGTAACATTACGCTAGCTACTACACATGCGGGTAATTTAAAACAACATATTCATGAATCATGGCAACTTTGTTGAAATATATCCAGTGGGGATCTGCAGAGCACAAGAATAAATTTGCCCATTTGAAACGGCAGCTGATTGCACAGCAAGCCCAGCTAATGATGGCAATGCATGAAACTGAAGTACTTGGTTTGGCCAGTTACAGCAGTGTGTGTACACACACTCTCAGAAATAAAGGTACAGTGGAGGTACTTTTTTTTTTTTAAGGAACAAATTGTATCAAAATGTACCCTAAGAGTATAATAATCTTCTATTTTGCTACTAAAAATCGTATACAAGCAAATAAGGTACGAATTAATTATTGCTGGCAAGGGGTACATAAAGAACTGCAATCTTAAAGCCATTGATTGGCGACTTCAAGGCTATTATCAACTGACGTGATCTCCGCATGGTTAAGTGGACACAACTGAGCTGAACGAAGGTAGTGAAGGCAAGGAACACGGGAGAGCATTTGTGAGCACTTTGTTAAAGTACAGGAGGCACCGCCTCCTATGGTCACAAGAAAAGCATGATGAGCTGAGAGTCTTTAGCTCACAGAGGTTACCATATTGCTTTCTGTAACATACAGATGGTGAGCAGCACTGTTAGAAACCAGACTTCAAATACAATAACGGAATTCAAGCGCTGCTATAGTTCAGCGCACCAACCGAACATGCAGAAGTGACGCTTTCAGGAAAGAATGAGCAGAGATTACATTACAGGCATTTATATATTTATATAGAGATACACATGTTGAGATACACGTATTATGGATATTAGAACACCATAATGCATGCACATGCTGACAGGCATCCATAGTCATACACCGTGCTTCCAAATAGAAGATCAGTTCTAGATGTCTCCTTTATCTCTCTCCCATACATGTACATATCAACTGCCACAACCAATAAAGACAACAAGCTGTTCTTTTCCCTCAAAATATTGAACCTCATAATTGCCTTTTAAAAATGTAAGGAACCCTGAATATAAGGTGTATTCAATTTGGCAAGGAAGCCACTGAAGAAATGATTAAGAACATAAGAATCCCATGGAATATAATTGTCCCAAATGCTTTAAAAAAAAAAATGTAATGAGCTGTCAGCTTTACTCGTTTTAAAAATAAATGCAGGAAGCTGTTGGGCTTTGATTGCAGACTGAATACCAACCTCTGTTGAGCTTAATTGCAAATGCATTTACGCCAAAGTGCCTGAAATAAGAACTGGGGAATATCAGAAGAAGAAATACAGCTGAATAAATAGGTTAAGAAATAATAAGAATATGGGGCAAATATTTCACTGAAGCAGTGTCACATTCTATGACTGTTCATTACGAGTCAAATCTTCAAAGGAGAGACAAACAATATATGAATTATATAAACTAGCAGCACGCAATTTTGCGTAATGTAATTACACATCTATCTTAAGTGCTCTGGAAGTGCTGATGAGGCAATGCTGTGGAAATTGCTATTTTAATGAAAATCTGTTCACACCACAGAATCCCCTGTCATAACTGTACTGCTGATGAAGGTTTCTTACTTTGATTTAATTTACCATTTAAGCAATATTTTGACAGATCCAGTACACAATGTGTAATCATATGTGTGAGTCAATGGCAGGTGTAATCCTGATCTACAACCCAAAAAAAATGAATGTACCACAGGAATGGCTACAGTCGTTCGAGTTGCTTGCCACTCACACAGTGTTGCCCAGTGTGTGTGCACATTATCTACCCTGCACCAATCAGATGCATGTACCTACTGTTGTCAGGCAGCATTTCATGTCATAGGTTTTCAAGCCACTTTGAGCACTGCATAATTATTACACTTGTTGGGCTCTATTTTAATAAACCAAACGCAATGGTGAACGCAAGAGTAATCGCTTGGCGGTATCGCTCTGAGGGCGTGTCGGCGAGAAATTTGGTAATTTAATGACGGCAATCTTGGCGCACCTTATGGCGGTATTGCTAAAAGGCTGGGTTTAAATGTCCAAGGTGTGTCTCTATGGTAGCCAATCAAATTGTTGTTCTCATGCTTTAAAAAAAAGCCAGTTGGAACGCAATCGCTCCATGCAATTTCATAATGAGCAACCCAAACGCACTGGACCGTCAACGACAAGAGCGATTTTCCGCACAGGAATCAGACATACTTGCAACAGAAGTACAGGCTAGGACTGTAGTAATTTATGGATCACAATCCACACCACCTCGTCTCCCAGAAGTTCGGAAGGCACGGGAGGAGGTGGCGAATGCATTAATTAGCCTACATTAGGTGATGTAGGCATAATTATGATTCAAATGGTAGGCTTATGATTCAACTGTGTCAATGTGTAATTTATATATTATAGGCTATTGGCCTACATGATCGCAAGTTTCTTGTAAGCTGTCCTGTTTTATTCTAGTAGTTTAAATTAAAATTAATTAATAATAACTATAGGCTATTTGTTCATTAAATGGAAGTGTAATGTTGGCATCACCTATAGACACTACATAGAACTACATGACTAATAAGTTACCAAATTGCCAGAGTCTATTGCGTTTCCGCTAAGAGGTGGTTCCAGCTGATCATAACGCAATGGGTTTTCGTTGGTTCAAATTGTCACTGAGCCGAAAGTATTTTAGAACACGCCCCAGACAGCGCCACCCATCCCACTGCAGCGCAAGCGAAAGGATGTTATGTTGAGAATTTGTTGATCCTAACGGTATTGCTGAGAAACGCCGTAGCGCCAGTTTTAAGACGTTGATGCTGTCAACAAGCTTGCGTTTGACTATACCGTCCCCTTGCGCTGGTTTGAAAATAGAGCCCAATATGTCACCTGAATATTGCAAACCACTTAATTAGATTTTCGTAGTGCGAATGAATTTCTCTAAAAGTAATGACCACTTATTTTCAATCCATCCATTTTCTAACCAGTTAGATCAAGTCAGGGTCATACCAAGGTAAGGAGGAACGTTTGGGATCTTTAAAGAATGTTCCCTATACAGCCCTGCAATGTCATTGCAGAACATTACATTGGGAACATTCTGGGGTTTATAGGGGAATGTTACTCCAAGATAATAAAATAACATTCCAGGAACATCCCATAAATGTCACAAACATTCCAATGTGTTCCCTGGATGTCATAATGTTCAGTTCCTTTCAAGTCCTCAGAACATTCTTAAAACATGATTGTCAAACTTCTCCTTCACATTCCATGAACATGACAGGAAAATTCTATGGAACATAAGTGAAATATTCTAGGAATGTTAGTCCAAATGTTCCCTTTTGATTTATCTAACACTTGGATTTAATGTTCCCTTACTGTGAGACCGGAGTACATTGCTAACATTCCCCATACATTCTTGCCACGTCATTACAAAACGTTATTTTGGGAACATTCTGGGGTGTATATATAGGGGAATGTTACTCCAAGATAACAAAAGAACATTCCAGGAACATCCCATAAATGCCACAAACGTTGCAATGCATTCCCTGGATGTCATAATGTTGTGTTCCTCTCAAGTCCTCAGAACATTCCTTCAACTTGTTTGTGGAACTTCCCCTTCACATTACAGGAACATTATATGTAACATTAAGGGAATGTTCTCGTAATGTTAGTAGAAATGTTCCCTTTGGGTTTATCTAACGCTTGGATTTAACGTTCCCTTACTGTGAGACTGGAGTACATTGGTAACAATCACCATATATTCTTGCCACGTCATTACAAAACATTACTTTGGGAATATTCTGTAGTGCATAGGGGAATGTTACTCCAAAATAACAAAAGAACATTCCAGGAACATCCCATAAAAGTCACAAACATTGAAATGTGTTACTTGGATGTCATAATGTTGAGTTCCTCTCAAGTCCTCAGAACATTCCTACAACTTGATTGTGTAACTATTATTAGATCTTAGGCCTGTTCTTCAGCAGCCGAGTAGATGGTGATATGTAGTCCCATTTAAATATATGTTTGTGGCATTTTGGCTTTATTGGACCGTAATCAATGAGAGACTAGACAATCAGAGGGAAAGAGAGAATGGCCTTTGAGGTTATTCTATTGTATTCAATGGCTACAGCAAGTGCGCGCAGGAGTGGTGGTTGATGGATCTATGGAAAATGTCCCAAGGGTGTATGGGACTCGTTTTAATTTTTTTGTGATTTAATGTGATGTCTGAATAACTTTTAAATACAAAATATTTAATTAATTCTGTAATGGGGCGTGAGGTGTGAGATGGGAGGAGCCAAACGCAGCAAGGGGATTCATTAAGCCCTTAGGCCACTAAGGCGGGATACCCGCAGATAAGGGAGGAGACAAGACAAGGAACAACAAACACACTAAGACGCTACTAACCGGCTAACTGTCAAACGCTAAGTAGCTAGAGCGCAATGACAGGAATCTGAACAGCCAGACATAATAAGCGCCCTGTCTCGGTAACGAGACACAATAAACGGGCGAGTAGCGAAAAAACACAAATAAATAAACAGTCAACAAATGAAGAATGATATAATTTTAATAAGAGGCGAAAGAACAGATATAACGTTACGTGGCTTATTCCATAAGCTAGCACTAACAGTCATATGCAGAACCTAAAGGAGGGTAAACGCCCGATCTCCCAGGGGGAAGAAACATTTTACAGGCGAGCCGACGGAGAACCGCAGTCCCATAACCTTACCAGCAAAATGACCAAGCTTAAAAACAGAACCACGCCCTAACCTCATAGACAGGAGATGAAACGAGGCAAAGGAACAGGTAATTAATGTTCCAAGGCATAGATTGAGGCTCGCAGTCACACGCAAACATGTCCACAACATTGTCCGGTCTCCACATGAGACGACATGCACCGAGGGGCGAACAGAACTACAGTTCTGAACAGAATCGCCCAAATCTCCATACCCGGAGAAAAAGCACAAAAGATGAATGGACAGCTGCCCCGAAACTATCAGCTATATGACTAACACAAACACAAATACAAGCCCTGCCTCTCAATAAGGGGAAATGTAACGAGGCAAACAGGAACAGAGATTTAATGTTCCATGGCGATATAAAAAGGCTCGCAGTCCAATGCAGAAAACCAAGAGGGTAAACACCCGATCTCCCAGGAGAGAGAAACATTTTACAGATGAGCCGACGGAGCACCGTTGTCCCATAACTTTACTATCCATAGACTTAGACTAACGCAAGCTTAAATTGGAACAACCGCCCTAGCCTCTCAGTAAATAAATAACGAGGCGAAATGGAACAGAGAGCTAACGTTCCGATGCTATATTAATGAACATGCAGTCACACAAACACGTCCACAACAACGCCCAAGCTCCATATAAAGAGACACACCCGGAGAACGAAACAGAACAACAGTTCCAAACAAAATAGTCCCGCAGGTAGAAAGGGCATACAGGACGGCTGCAACAAAAGACCAACGCAAAATAGCAAGACAGCCTCAATATAAATAAAAACCCTGACTCACAACAAAGGGGAACGTAGTCCACGAGAAGGAGACCAAACAGGGAAAAACGTACCAAGGCTACTTACTGGCTCACAGTAACACGGAATTGAGTAGAAGCAAAACGCCAGGTCTCTAAGTAAGAAAACCAAATAACAGGCGAAAATAGACCAGAGAAACTGCTACTCTATACTTCTACGAGCTAAGAAACTAAGTAGAAGGGAAACGCCAGATCTCCCTATGGGAAGACATGTGCCGAAGGGCGAGCAGAACTACTGTTCCGAACAGAATCGCCCAAAACTCCATACACGGAGAAAAAGCACTAAAAAGGCAAAATAGAGCAGAGATTTACGGTCCCAAACTTCTACGAGATAATCAACTACCAAGCCAGTAAGAAATAAGCCCTGCCTCTAAAAAGAGACGCTAAAAATAGGCGAGTAGCCAAAACGGTACGAGAACTCACAGCCAACAATAACACCACAGTACAAACCAAGAACAATTAACAATTAATGTCGAACCCCCCATAGAAGGAAACGGAAGGCTTACATATCTCTCAAGGTGACTACGCACAGGTGTAAACACTTAACAGAAGCTACACCAACTCAGCAGGGCGGAGCAAGCATCTACCAAAAGGGCAGCGCCCTCGCGTGGCCACAGAGGAAAATGACCGCATAGCAAAACAGGGTTCAAAACCATGACAAATTCGTTTTTAGTTCAGAGTTGGTTGTAGCAGGTATAGCTGTCATGGTTATTTTCTGCCTTTGCTGGTCTGCGCTCTATCGGATTTTTTACGCCTCCGTTCCGGTGTTTGTAGCTTACCCGACAATTATTCCTTACACCTGTTTTGCGTTTCCTGCCGGCTAAAAATAGCCCAGGACCTCCGCATTTCCGACACTTCGAAATTGTCTTTGCTACGTTGACAAACAAAGTCGGTACAAGTATAGGAATTTCGGTCGCTGCATTTCTGGTTCGTACTAATAGGAAACGCAGCAAGTCCGGTTATAAGATTTAGGATTAGATTGGTTTTCTCTTTCTTTTCCAATCTTTCTTTATCCTTTATTCTTTTCACCTGTTGCCAGTTGTGTTCAGCTCTTTTACCACAGATGATCCTTTCTATTATTTTCCCTCACTCGTTTTATCGAGTTTTGTTTTGTTTCACCACCTCTTGTTACACCTAACTATTTAGTGTGTGAGGTGCTTTTGTTAGTTATTCTCGCTGTTTATCGAGATTGCCTCAGTTTTTGGAGGTTGCTTTGTCTTGCCTTGTGCTCGGGAAGTTTTGCTCCCGATCCTGTGTTTCTCAGTCCTGTGAAGGTGGCCATGTGTTTTGCAACAGATTCAATCGTCCATAACTTCAGCTCATGATAAAATTTAATGAAATGCAATTTGGCTTTCAAGTTTCTGCTGATCTTGCAGATTTGTTTGTGAAGTAAAAACAAGTAACTGCATTCATTTTTAAGTTAAAGTTATTGATATTGATCGAATCCAGGCCATGGTCTTAATAAAAACGAAATTGAAAAATAATAAAATGAAATTTACAAAATAAAATGAAAGACCATCAGTGACTTGCTTCACAGGTTGATTAATTTCTATACCATGTGACAGGAAGTCATTTTCACATCGCTTCCTTCTGAAAGATAATCACTGCCACCTTACAAACATTACAGCCCAGAGAATGGGTTTGATGAAGCAATGCAGGGGAGATGGAGAAAAGTGTGGCTAGTGCTTCAGAGGATGTAGAATGGGACATGCCTTGAAATGGTAGCAATCGGCTCCTGCTAGTACAAGATATTTAACTAATCCTGACATGGCCCCCTGGCTGAGGCAGGTAGGACATTAATGTGTGAGGAGTCTTGAAAAAAATAGAAACTAAGACTTGGCAGTTACCCACAGTTGCAAAATCCCAAATTCCAAAAAAAATTATAACCCTATTTACTGTCAACTGAATTTATATTTGTACACAAATGCAAACAACTATGCCATACGTATGTGTGTACACACCAATATGTGTACATGTGTAGACATAGTACAACTTAGTTAATTGTTTTGACTAGTACACGTGTGTGTGTGTGTGTGTGCGTGTGCGTGTGCGTGTGCGTGTGCGCGTGGCCGTGGATATGGTTCAAATAAATGCAGCTTTTGGCCAGCAATCTGACTAAATGCATCCCCAAGCCAGGCAAGGACATTATTTCCTAGGGGAAGCTCTTTTTCATAGTACCTCTTTCATACCTAGTTGGTTTACTTGAATAAATGTGTTTAGCTATTATTATTATTCTATTGTTTTTTTGATTATCTTAATTTGAAGCTACACGTGAAACCTCTGGCTATGGTGTACTGTGTTATTATAATATGTACAAGCAATCAAACTGAGTACACTGAGGTTAAGTGCTATTTCGAATTGAACTTGGGTGCATTTGTGATGCAAGCAAATGCATACAAGTTCAAATGCAAATTAACTGCTTACAAAGGGTACTGATCTGTGTAGGTAAGTCACTGCTTACAAAGGGTACTGAACTGTGTAGGTAAGTCACTGCTTACAAAGGGTACTGAGCTGTGTAGGTAAGTCACTGCTTACAAAGGGTACTGAGCTGTGTAGGTAAGTCCCTGCTTACAAAGGGTACTGAGCTGTGTAGGTAAGTCACTGCTTACAAAGGGTACTGAGCTGTGTAGGTAAGTCACTGCTTACAAAGGGTACTGAACTGTGTAGGTAAGTCACTGCTTACAAAGGGTACTGAGCTGTGTAGGTAAGTCACTGCTTACAAAAGGTACTGAACTGTGTAGGTAAGTCACTGCTTACAAAGGGTACTGAGCTGTGTAGGTAAGTCACTGCTTACAAAGGGTACTGAACTGTGTAGGTAAGTCACTGCTTACAAAGGGTACTGAGCTGTGTAGGTAAGTCACTGCTTACAAAGGGTACTGAACTGTGTAGGTAAGTCACTGCTTACAAAGGGTACTGAGCTGTGTAGGTAAGTCACTCTTCCTCATTCACTCATGTGACATCCTCATCCTCTTCAGATGTTGCTTGTGAATGATGTACAAGTGGACAGTGTCCACCACAGATACACATAACGCCAATATTGATGAATTATATAAAGCTGCAAATAGATTCTACATTATCTGTGTTACACTTGAACATTTTTCAGACAAAGGTCGATTTCAAGCAAAAACAAACAAAAAAAAACTCTTAAAATGAGTAAAACAGTAACAGTAACAGTGATTCAATATGGTGTATAATTTTGATTGATGATTCCTGACCTGGAACTCAACCTAAATTCTAAAATAATTAAGTTAACTTGAAAGTGCCACAGGTTATCATAGGTTGATTAAAGCTTCAGTATATCAGTAATGTTACCTTTGATTGGAGCTGAGCCTTTTAAAAATCTGACAGAAAAATAAATAATTCAATAAAAAATATATATTTAAATAATAAATGTAAAAAATCAAGCCATGTCTAAAATACAAAAAAATAAATATGTATCATAAATAGATGTTCTGGGTTTCTGGGGCATTGGGATGAAGTTGTGGTAGCTGTTGCAGTCAGACTGTCCCATATCTTACGGTAGGCTCACATTTACTGTCAATAATGAGATTCACGGACATGCTCAGTTTTGCTTTCCCCTCTGATGATGAATCGCACACAGCCGGCCTGCTTTAGCACATTCTGTTCCTTCAGGTGTAACACCGTGGAGGGAAAGATATTAATTCATTGTTGTAGCGCAGTCTCTTCCGTGCCAATGCTAATTCGTTTCAAATGCGCTGATTGATGCCATTCTCAGAACTATCTTTTTTAGAGGATTTTAGGATTTTGTCCTTTATAAACTGTCTAATTCCACTCCATTGGACAATCATCTCCTTAGTCATTCTTCCTCTGCAAATGCTCTTTCCCACAAATATTGTTTTTAGCTTATCTCATTTTTGTTTTATTTTTATTGAGTAGTTTGCACACCTACTGGCTTTAGGGGTCGGGTGTTTAGGGTGTTGAATTGACCTCAGCTGTTACTGTGTCTGTCTTACATGTCGGGGTGGAGTCAAACTTGTGTAGAATATCATTTTAAAACTTCGGGATTTTCATCGCTGACTATAAATGTCACAAAACTATTTTTTCCATTTTTGGATCATTTGAGGACGTACGGCTTGTAAATGACACGGAGGAGCTTCCATCCAATCTGTCCCTGATGTTCGGTTGTCATTGATTTTTGTCACGGTTGCTGTCATTCCCATCCGCCTGTCCCCTTGCAGTGATGCTTCTACCTGAAACCAATTGGGGCAATCCATGGAACAGCTCACAGGGGGTGAAAAGGTCATTCAGTGATCGATAACTTTGGCTAAAAGCAAAAAAAGCAAAAAAAAAATTAAGCACATATTTTTTCTTGTTATTCACCTTCACTAGCTGATTAAATTAAAAAAAACAATGTGTAGATGTCACAAGCAACCACCCCAGCACCAGATGATTCAAATATATTGTGTCTGAATCTGTGCGTTTTATCTTAAAGAGGCACTATGCAGGATTGTTTGCCTTGCTGTGGTTCTGTGTTTACAATCAAAGAAATCTCCGCCTCCGGCCTCAAACTCAACCGACTCAACACTGTAAAAAATTGTAGGTGACTTCAACATAAAAAAAGTCAACATTCTGCAAACAGAATTTTGAGTAAACTGAACTTCTGGACACAAAGTTGATTAACTCAATTAACTCAAAATATCAATTTAGTCAAACTTATTAACGTGTGTTAGAACTGATGTTTTAGGTCCTTATATTAGTATATTATATCAAATTAAGTTTTCAAGTACAAAGGACTTAAAACATCAGTTCAAAAACACATTAATAAGTTTGACTAAATTGATATTTTGAGTTACTCAACTTTGTGTCCACAAGTTCAGTTTACTCAAAATTTTGTTTGCAGAAGGTTGACATTTTTTTATGTTGAAGTCACCTACAATTTTTTTACAGTGAAGGTCCCCGACTTCACCATCTAGCTACCTAACGAAGCTAGCTGAATCGCAAGAGGTTACTCACAGGTCCAACAGAAAACACGGCAACTCCGCATTCTCTTGCTAAACTTCAGCTGTTGCCATCGAGGCAAAGCAAATCTTGGGTTGACTTTGTTTCCTGAACACGACTTGTCGGCTTGCTCTTTGGTTTCATTGTACTAGCGCTTCTTCACCTGCCATTGCAGTAGCTAGCTAACGTGCTAATGCTCTGCTGAAACCTGATCCTACCCCATAGGCTATGTAGCCATGCCCACCCCTCCCCACACATACGGGCGTCATGCCCAGAAACGTCCCAAACACATATTAGAATAATAAATACAGACAGAGGAGCACATATTCGGCAAATGTGTGCAAAGACAGAGATTGCCAGTGCATCATAGATATGACTTGAGTGCGGCTATTTTATAATATTTTCAAGGTGAAAATCCTGCACAATGCGCCGTTCAAGGCAAGTTTAAATTCCGCACATACTGTACATTCAGTTCAGCATTTATATCTAAAAAAAATCAATATTTTAGATTCACAGCAGAATGTAAGGATATATGAGGACATGTGAATGAGAAAACGATTTTACTTTTTAATGCTTTCAGCCAAACTTTCTGCATTCTCCTCTTGGCAGATGGCTTATTGAATAGAGAGGAAATAGGAACCAGAAGCAGGGTGACTATAGAGAACAAGGCCAAGTGCTCTATTGTCCTCAGTGTGTGACAGCTCTCATTCTGTGCTGTCTTCTGCTGAGCAGGAGAACTGGGATGTGTGTGTGTGTGTGTGTGTGTGTGTGTGTGTGTGTGTGTGTGTGTGTGTGTGTGTGTGTGTGTGTGTGTGTGTGTGTGTGTGTGTGTGTGTGTGTGTGTGTGTGTGTGAACAACCGTGGCATGTGGTGTCTGTGTGTACACAGCAGTGCGCATGCATATGTAGTACACATGTGTGTGCGTGTGTGAGAGAGAGAGAGAGAAAGAGAGAGAGAAAGGTGATTGTGTGTTTACTTGTATTGGTGTGCTATATGGTACAAGCGAATAAAAGAAAACTAAAGACACTCTTCCAGTGGGGTTTGGGAGAGTTACAGGACCAGAACTAGAGGGGGGATGAGAATATTTAGAATGCTGGTGTCTATGACAGGTGTGGGACATGCTTATGTAGCACACACATTGGACAGCCAGGTTAATTAAGGAGAGGGTCACAGAAATGGCCACAGTGATAGATACTCCTCAATTCACAATCACTTGATGCAAAGCGTGCAAAGCTCGCTCGGGCAGACAACTCGAGAAGCGCCAAAACCGCGTCAGCTCACATGATGCTACGTCTTAATGTACAACTGAACTTTGGGTTGTGTAGTTACCTGGCCGTGATATGAGTCCAGATAGTCGTGAAATATGTCCGTTAGTTGCTCTGCGCTCCCCTGGGGTGATAATCCAGAATAGGGTATTTGTCGCTCTCCATTCACTTCTATAGGGCAGTTAAAATGGCCTCAAAATGACACTTCTAGCATGTATACAAAGTTACGAACACAAATGAAGTGGATTATGTCAATACAAACAATAGCCAGTCCTCGTACGTTTTTTAAATTAAATTGCCCTTTCCTGGCTTTTTCGTATTTTATTTGGAACGTAGATCTGGTAGGTAATTCTTGCGCCAGAAACAGCGTTAATGCGTCGATGTGTCAGAATCCACTCATTGGTCAGAATCCACTCATTGTTCCAAATTTCCACGGAAGCAAGCATTCCTGGTAGTATATATCTATAGTAAACAAACTGACCTGCCGCATTTTGCTAGTCTTTTCTGGTAACTTGCTAACAACATTGAAGAAAATAATACTTTTTAAAATTTTAATTACACAAAAACAAAAATACATAAGAGGACTGGCTGTTTGTATTAACATAATCCACTTCATTTGTGTTCATATACATGCTAGAAGTGTCATTTTGAGGCCATTTTAACTGCCCTATAGAAGTGAATGGAGAGCGACAAATACCCTATTCTGGATTATCACCCCAGGGGAGCACAGAGCAACTGACGAACATACTTCGCCACCATTTGGACTCATATCATGGCCAGGTAACCACACAACCCAAAGTTCTACCAAAGTTCAGTTGTGCTTTAAATGGGAGGGCTATTTATATCACCAGCCTTACCTGTTTGTGCGTTTGCTTGTCGTGCTGCTGTTTCCCTGCAATGCCGCTCTGTTGTGCTACGGTGCTAACATGCTTAGCTTTCCCTGCATACTCCCGCTTGTATGCCTTTCGGGAAAGTTTTTGCGCTCCCACCACCGCCCCAGCATCCACCTGTGGGCTCTGCTTCTCATATGATCCCCATGGGGGGTCAATGGTTTACTCCCTATTATCTTGGCTAGCTTATACTAATACATTTTACGCAAACAGGGAGTGATAAGAGGTAGAGGCAGACGCCAAAAATTTAATTCACTTTAAATCTCAATAAAATATTGCTTAATTCAATCGTGAGTTGTCTGACGGAACTGACTGTCATCACTCTGTAACATTGGAAGCTAATACATGTTAGGCAACTTTGTGTAAATAAAACCCGAGCAAGCCTTCCACTCCTTCCCTCTGTCTTCTCGTCTCTGGCTCTTCTCATTCAGCCGAGCCGGCACGGCAGACAAACTGAACTCCTTCACCTGGCAGACAACTGCAGCCCGCATCAGAAATGCTTGATTCTGACTCTGTGTGACAGTCTCCATCTCACATGGCCATTAGCGAAGGATGCGAAACCTGTTTTTGTAAACAACATCCTGTCTCTGTCAGGGGTTGAGGACAAAAAAGAAAGAAACAAACAAAAAAAAAAAACATGCATTGCAGTCTATGTTAGTGATACACTTTCAATATTTATCTACACAGTAGATTGATTCAGTATGTGAAGTTTCTTATGATAAATCCTTTAAGTGTAAAAATATGGTTTCAGAGATGGAAAATCAAGATGAACTAAATAAATTATGAAGGACAAACTATTATGTGTAATAATGTTTAGTCACTAGGGCCTGCATGGTGCTTGCTAAATGCTCTATCGATTAATTTATATACGTAAAGAATACATTTAAAAAATGTGCGGAAAAATACGTTGAGATGTGAAAATGTGTTGAGTCAGTGGCCAGTACAAAATTTCACGATGAAGATGCCAGAGCTCTTTAAAAAAATGAGCCCGAACGTATCAAGGATACATTTAAAAAGGCTTTTGCGTGCGCTGGCAGGATTTTGCTTGGCACAGAGCTTTATTTGCGAAGTGCTTTATTTGTTGTTAGTTCATATATGTGATATATTCATGGATGAAAGAAGAAAACTGAACTTTAAATTTAAGGAAGCTTAAGTTGGTGGAGCAAGAAAGGAAAACACAAAGCGGGGTTTTGGCGAGCTTTCAAAGAGCTTTAATGAAAGACAGCGCGCAATGTCATGTGGCAATCGATCACTGATGCTATTAATGCAACATGAAAGCACTGTCCACACAGACATAAGCCTGCAATCTGTAGAGTTTGCCAGTAGGACCGAATAAAAAGCAACTGAAAAAGTACAAAAAACAGGAGGAAAAGTGTGAAAAGGTTCTGACTGTATCGCAACCCCAAAGATGAAACTACCTGAATATGACGATGGTGTGGTGGGGATAGTAGCAATGCAGTGATAGGGATGATGATGATGATGATGATGATGATGTCTGTACTTCCACATCCAAGGTAACATAATGGCAAGTGCAGGTGAGCTGCTGTGTTTTGCAAATCCCTGACATGAAAATATTTTTTGAAAGTCAAAGATCAAACCACTTCAGTACTAAACAATGAAAGTGAAATTCAAGGTCAAAATGAACCTGCTTACTTATAAAACCAAGATCAGATATAAAGAGAAAATGCCTGTGCTTTCTGCATCTGTTGCGCACACACACAGGCACATGGTGCACGCACACACACACGCACAAGCACACGCGCACACACACACACACACACACACACACACACAGAAGCAGGTTACTTTCCAGTGAGTGTTTGCATTTCCTGAAATTGCAGAGGATTGCGATGTCTCTGACATTTAAAGTGCTTTCATTTTAGAATTGACTTTTTACAAGGTGATATGCATGGATATATGACTGGGGAAAGTGACGGTTATCTCTTAATGTAACTTGAGAAATGATGATAAGATGATGACAGGATTATCTGACACTCAAAGTTTTTGGCATAGACAGCAAGTGCTATTGACAGACATGAATACTCTCATCTCTTTTCAGATGCACATAGGCTACACACGTCTTCTGAATATGATTTAATGTTAACAGCTCATTATGAAATTACAAGTAGCAGCATTATTTAATCCTTAGCCCGTGGCCATGTTCAAGCAATATGGGCAGTGCAAGTAAATGTATGCACTTGCTGTGTAAAACTAGATTCCCTGGTGACCTACTATATTAAAATGTGCATCTTTTTTTCGGACTGCAGCACATAGCCCTAACCAGCAGCGATAAAGACGCACAGACAGGATGTGTTTTTATGTATGTCCAATAGATGGCGCTGATTGAAGCAGTCTGGTAGCCTATTCTCTGGCTGTGAAAGGGCTCTTCCAATGTAAGGACAGTACCTTTGTGCTCTCAATGGTGAACAGGCACTCATTAAGGAGAGTCATTAAAATACAATACATATCTCTCTGAATGTCTGGACAGTGACTGATCCTGTATATAAGGTCCCATGAGTTATTCCTTGAGCCAGTCTTTTCCCTTAAATATTACACTGTTATTTTGCTAAGTAGACAAATACTGCATACATTGGCAATCACAAAGTTTAAGGTTTCTGTGAAGTTACATACTCTTTAATAAAATTGTTTGAGTAAATGATGAGGGTGTGGCACTGATGGCAGTGTAGTAGTGAGTTATTCTCAGATAAAAGGTACATTGATTGTAATTCACTTCCTTGTGTCGTGTAGCAGTGCGGGTGGCGCTCAAATTCAAAGAGCCCACTGGGACATCGAGAGGGTTGAGTTCATATAGATCTTTAAATTAATTTATTACTTTCCTCTGAGTCGTTCTCGGCCCCCTGGTGACACACTTGTTTAAAATTCCTTTTCCGTTTGTTGTAATTCCTCCAGCGCTCCGCTCCTCCTTGCAGATTGATGTTCTAATTGAAAACGTCCAATTTGCATATTCAAATTTGTCTATTTATTGAGCGCTCTCCAGTAGCTCAAATTGAAGAAGAGACTGGTAATATAAGTATCACAAGAAAGTAATTTTAAAACCATAAATTACGATGAGGTATGGATCACTGACTCTGGCACTCCTTCAAAACGTCTCTGCCCGACAGTAGATTAGAAGTTGTTGTGAGTTAGACATTTAATGTTATGACCGCGTAGGTATTCAGAGAACGGAATTTCTTACAAAATAACAAATTGCTGATTACTGAATGTAATCCCACGTGCGCGTACTAACTCACTTCGGGGTTTGCCTGCAAATGTCCCAGATAATAGAAATACGAGTGCTTTAAAACAGGGGGTCTGTAAGTGTATATTAATCCTGAAATTGAACAAGTGTAACGGCTCCAGAGGATGCTCTTTTTAAGAGCACTGCTAGCTATCCAATATTTACCCAGAAGTTATAAAGTCTATTTATCTTACGTCACTGTGTGCATAAAAGCTATTTAATTCAGCGCAGTGCTGAATACCAAATGCAACCCTTACATTTTATTATAACTGCGCAAAACACTATTCTAGACTACATTTGCATCTCATAGAATCTCACAGCCCAGGCGACAATCACTGTCCTTTGCAAATTCTGAAATTACAGCTTGGAGGAAAGGGAGGAGAAATCATTCGGCTTCTCTAATTTCACCTGTACTGCCGCCTCCTGGACGTACGCGCCTCTTAGCGCGGATGGTGTAGTATAAGCGCTCCAGCCATATATGAGACTCACCCAAAGCGGGAGAGCAGCGTGCAGCCGACGGGATGGAGCGGAGTACGATGCCAACGTTCAGTGCCCTCTTTCTGCTCGGGGTCTTACTGACAGGGACGGGAGCCACGGAAAGAAGCCGGGGAACAGGAATGCTTAGCGGGGAGAGGGACAGGGAAAACGGCGTGGAGAACGCGTGCGAGGTTAAAACAGTAACCGTGTCTACCCTGCCCGTTCTCCGGGAAAATGAGTTCAGTTTTACTGGTGGAGGTTCGGGGAGTGTGGCTGGTGGAGGAGGTGGCGATGGTGGTACTGGTGGCGGCGGCGGCGGGGGTGGAGGGGAGTCTCAGCTCCTGCTCTTCGTCAGGACAGACGTACCTGGAAGAATATCTGTTTTGGATGACCTCGACAACACTGCTCTCCCGTACTTCACGCTTGGTAAGCTTTACTGTACTTGCGGTATTTATGACTCTCTCTCTCTCTCTCTCTCTCTCTCTCTCTCTCTCTCTCTCTCTCTCTCTCTCTCTCTCTCTCTCTCTCTCTCTCTCTCAATCTTCCACAGTACAGTCAGACAAAGATAACCTCCGTCGTAGCACGGTGCGTAAAAAGGGCTAATATATACCACTCTATTTCACTGTCTATTCATCTACGAGGAGGACAATCTGAGTAGTTATCCAGCTTTAGTGATGTGTTATCTTTGCAAGACGTTTTGCCGTCTTTCAAATTATGATACAGTGAGGAACCCCACAGCTGGAGTTTCCCCTTCTTTCGCTTTCTTTTCTGTTTAGTTAGATTCCACACTGCCCTGGATATAACATGTTTTGGTTAAAAGCAGCGCTAAAACTGTGCTACTGGGGAAAGAAACCGGAACACGACGTTTGAACCCAACTATGCGTCCGAGAATCTCCTGTCAGAAGAGTACCTCCTTCGGGTTATTCGTGTGAAAACGCCAGTTCTGCTCAGAACATCTCTTTCTAGGAGGCGCCCCTATAGAATCGCATTCCCGCAGGATCAGTTTTAAAACAATAGCCTACAACGTTAATGTCCTATGCATTTCTATTAATGAGATAATACCGATACCAAATGCTCTGAGTGTATACCCAAACAGAACCATGTATGAATTATATGAGAATGGCTTTTCCGTCCTTCAGGCAAATGGTCTTGATTTCCTCGACGTCTACCCTGCACTTTTAAGTAAAATCTGTCCTGGCTGGCACTTTTATAACGAAAAGGGTAGCAATGATGCAATTGATTTATAGACCATTACGTTTTCTTAAACTATACATGCCGTCGTGTTTTTAAACAAGCCTTTATAATAATAATAATAATAATAATAATAATAATAATAATAATAACAATAATAATAACAATAATAATAATAATAATACATATTATTATTATTATTAGTAGTAGTAGTATCATGCATAGCGGTAGTAGTATGGATACGTTTGCTGGTATGGTATAATAATAATAATAATAATAATAATAATAATAATAATAATAATAATATGTATTATTATTATTATTATTATTATTATTATTATTATTATTATTATTATTATTATATTGAGTATGTTACGATGTTAATGATTATATTTCAGAGTTTCAAGTTGTACCCTGACTGGAAAAAGATGCAATTGTCATCAGAGAGCAGGTCACAGAGGGAGCTAGAACAAAGAGCTTTTTGTTTACGCTTTCAGGTGAATTCTGTGATAAAGGAGGATGCCATCACATTATAGAGATAATATAAATAATAAATGCCATTGAGTTTCTCTGTAGACTGATAGAGATTCCGTTTTTTTTGCTAGATTTTTGTGAATTGTTTTAAACGTAACACGTAACATTTTTCTGTCCCTTCCTGGGGAACATGATTGTGCCCATGAGTCTCATACGTTTCTCATACCCTATAGGGTCGCCCACGCACTGTGATGCGTTTCTCATACCCTATAGGGTCGCCCACACACTGTGATGCGTTTCTCATACCCTATAGGGTCGCCCACACACTGTGATGCGTTTCTCATACCCTATAGGGTCGCCCACGCACTGTGATGCGTTTCTCATACCCTATAGGGTCGCCCACACACTGTGATGCGTTTCTCATGCTCTATAGGGTCGCCCACACACTGTGATGCGTTTCTCATGCTCTATAGGGTCGCCCACGCACTGTGATGCTCTAATCCCGTTTATTCTCACAAGTTTTTAGTGTGGTTGCGACGCTCATCGGATCGACCACCCCTCCGTTATCATTCTCCTGGTATTGCGACTCTGACTTTACTGATTTGGAATGTTTCCATGCCAATATATTGAGGTTGCTACAAGCAGTAAGAGGGAGAGAGCCGACGTCACCCTCTAAAACTTAAAAAAAAAATTAGATTATTGGTGGTTTCCTGTGTGAGAGGGACCTAGTATGTTTTTGAACGTTCATCAGGGCTGTTGTGCAGGTGACCGGTTTAATCGCAGCCTGGTGTGTGTGTGTATGTGTGTGAGACAGTCAGGTGTCTCATGTCCTGAGGTGAACTACGTTGCACTTTATAGACTGCATGTCTGCCCTCCTTTTATCTTCAAGCATAGATCCCGTTAGCAGACCCTCTATAAGGCGGCTTGAAGTGCCGTGACCTCATTTTTGCCAGCGGGCCAATCAGGTTGCATCCTCTCCTTCCCCTTTTCAGATGTGTCGATGCAAGCCATTTCTAACACAGGTTAGCATGTAGCGCTGAGCACCAGCTGGCTCTCAGAAATAGGCAATGCATACACTCCGTTCACATGCCATTTTATTTTTTGTGCACCCCTCCTTCCTCACCGTGACTACAGACTATTTATTTCAGGGGCATTCATTCGGGGCAATCTTCCTCCTACTTCCTTGAAAGATGTGGTATAGCTTAAATTAATGATTTCAAACTACTGCACAGCGAAACAGCAGTGTCAATGAGGCCACAGACTTTTCAGACGGGTTTTTAAAACTTTGAAAGACACCACCTGAATAGAACTCAGCCTGCCTTATTATTATTCAGATTTCTTTCAGACAAAATTATATTGCTCAATATGCACAGCCGCTATGCATATTACCTAATTTTTCTAATTCATATTTCTCATTGAGAACATAGTGTAAATGAACAAGCCGTGAAACATAATTTCATTTTTATTTGAGTATTGGCTTACACTATAGAAATCTTGACAGACCTTGAGTGGAGGTGGAGAGTTTGCATTCTCTGGGTTACCCTGTTAATAAAGGCTTCAGGTCCACTCAGGGGAGGCTTTGTGAGCTCCAACCATTTATTAAAGATGCATGCAACCAGACAGGCAAGTTTTATACACATTACTGTGATGAAATTTAACAACAAAAGGTCATGGAACAAGGTAGGTACACAGAATTGATAGGAATTGGTAGGCAGTAAAAATAATAAACAATAATAAATAAGTCGGTTTTAATACTGGAGATCCAGAAGGATAGATGCGAGGACATTTAGTTTGTCCTTCAGTTTGAACAGAAGATTTTGGCAACATTTAGTTTAATACTGTATATGCCGTTGCATAACACTGTAGTTGTTAAAATTAATGAAACATTTTTGCATGCTATAACAGTTAACTAAGTACTCTCTCAAATTCATTGCAATGCACATTGTGATTCCATTATGTCTATATTCAGTTTTCTCATAAAGCCACCCTGCAAATTATCTCCATTTTGCTATTTCCCAACTGGGTCAGAGAAAGGTTCTGTATAATCAGAACCTGATTTAAGGTAGCACAGGCTCTCAGAGCTAGGAAGTGCCCTAAATTATTAAACACCTTAAATCACTTGTTGCTGTTTAATAAAAAAATAAATAATTTTTGGATACACACATTTACGTATTTCAGCACAGCAAAAATGTCGGTGAAGATGTAACACTGATGGTGTACATTTAACACCCTAGGGTCGATTGTATCTTGCACCCTCGATTGAAAGGTGGCTACATTTACCCTTGCCTCTTAGAATTATGTTGTATACAGTGCAGTACTAGTATGAGAATAGCAAACTCTGGTTCATTAGCTGATAGAACGGGAAAGGTGTACATCACATTATGGTTTCCTGTCCCAATGCCAAATTCAGCATACTGCAATAGGTTTGCTCTTAGCAATACCACCCTTTGACTTACTCCGGCCTAATGGTTGAAGATAAGCAGGGATGGGCTTCCTTTGAACTCTTAGAGCGAGGGGTGTCCAATCCATCCTAAAAGGACCAATGTGGGTGCAGGTTTTTGTTTTAGCCCAGCGCTATGACACCTGATTCGACTAATAAATGAATCACGGTCTCCAGTCAAGAGCTTGATAAGCAGAATCAGGTGTCATAGCGCTGGGCTAAAACAAAAACCTGCACCCACATTGGCCATTTTAGGATGGACTGTACACCCTCGCTCTAAGAGTACAAAGTACAAAGCCCATCCCTGCTTATCTTCAACCATTAGGCCGGAGTAAGTCAAAGGGTGTTATTGCTAAGAGCAAACCTATTCCAGTATGCTGAAATTGGCACTGGGACAGTCCCGCCTTTAACTCCATCAACCCACTCAAACTCTTTACCATACTCTTGGACATGAACATTGACCCAGCCATATGCCACTGGATCCGGAGCTTCCTGTGGAAAAGAGGGTGAAGAGGTGCAGAGGGTGAAGGTTCAGCCTCAGTACAGGAGCTCCACGGGGCTGGGTTCTGTCCCCCTGGCTCTTCCCACTTTACACCACCCACTTTACACCACCCACTTTACACCACCCACTTTACGTCCATGGACAATTCTGTGAAAATAACAAAATACGCAGAAGACACAACCGTTGTAGGCCTCATCTCCGACAACGATGAAACCCAGTACCGCATTGAGGTGGACCAAGCTGTCGCTTGGTGCGCAAACAATGATGTCCTGCTTAATACGGCCAAAACCCAGGAACTCATTATTGACTTCCGACGCATGCCCAATCCCAAAAATACCCATACCAATAAACGGAGACCCCATCACCACCACGGACTCCTTTAAAATTCCTCGGAACATACATTAGCAATAACCTGAAGTGGAAAACTGACGCTGAATACATCATTGCAAAAAAGCTCAACAACGACTTTACTTTCTTAGGCAGCTTAAAAAAATACCGGATCAAGCATCAACTTCTGGTTCTGTTCTACTCAGCCATCATGGAGTCCATCATCACATCTTCTATTACAGTATGGTACGGCAGCACGGACAGTCAAACTACAGCGGATTGTCAACAAGGCATCGAAAATCATAGGCAGCCCACTCCCCTCAGTTGGATCTCTAGTACATACTCACCGGACTGTAAAGCGAGCAGAGAAGATCATCTCCTATCCCTTACACCCTGCACATCGCCTCAAGGAGGCGCTACAGGTCACTGTCCACTAAGACTAAACGCTTCACAAACAGCTTTTTTCCCTTAGCTATCAGGACTCTGAACTCCTCCCTCTAGTCCCCTCCTGACACACTACTGCCATGCATACCATTCACCTAATGTATGTGGCTGTGTGTAAATATGTTTCTGCTATTGCATTACTATATTGTTTAGTGATAATATGTGGAGTGTCTGCTGTTGTCCATGTATGTATTGTGCTGCAGAGCTTAACATACTGTACCGAAAACAAATTCCACCGGCTTTGGTCGTGTGGCTAATAAGCTATCTATCTATCTGTCTGTCTGTCTGTCTGTCTGTCTGTCCTAATCTAATCTAAGATAATCTAATCAGAACTTTTCGGATAAGATTGGATACCCCTTCTTAGAGACTTGGGAAAAACACATTTCTGCAGGGAATGTTCATATTTATAGTTGTAATGTGAATAATAATAGTAATGCAAAAACGTGAAAAATGACTCTTTTATCTCTCAGTGATGAGGAGTGGGTTCCTGTCTGTCTGGCGTTCATGTTCGCTAACAGACATGTAATGCTAATATACTCCGCCTGTCCTTGAGGAGGCAGATGTTGAGTCACTGATGATCTTCAGAGCTCTGTGCTCCTTGCTTAACATCTCCAGGTACATTTAAGCAGGTTAGTTAAATCACTCGCAAGCTCCCGGAGGCCAGTAACCTCAGAAATATCAAAGCTGAAGTCGGCTGCCTGGACTCAGTTGCTCAGCCTCACAGACAAATGCAGGTGTTAGTTTGTGCCAAGCCGATATGGAAAAGGGAGCCTAGCATACTTGAATATGACAGAGCTAAATGACCAAACAGCCACCCTACTTATAATATGACGCGATGTTAAGCTCAGTTACAGCGCAGTAACCCTCACCATATGGCTTTAAATATGGGATGTAGTATAATTGTGTCGATTTATTTGCTATTAACTTTCAAATGTCTAAACAGCTAACTGCCATTTCTGCACGCCCAGCATTTATTATGGTTTTTATTTTTGCGTAAATTACGTTGTGTGATAACGTGTGTGAGAGTCTGTTCGGACGGGGAGCCTGGCACCTTCGGGCGCAAAGAAAACACTACTGAGGATTACACAGGCTATCTGACGCTCTTTTTTGAGAAATGTATCCGTGGTATTTTTTTCCTCACTGTCAGTGGCCCGACGATGCAAGATGAAGAGTGTTTATGAAACGACAGCTCTATTTATTACTCAATCAAAGAGGAGAAGTGTAGAGTTCACAGAACTGTCATTTCTGAGGGAATTTCTAGAATTTCAAGGCAAGACTCATTGTGCCTTTTCTCTTAGGGTTTTCTAATGGATGCGTTTTTTATGAAAAGACCTTCTCCTCTAATTCTGTCAGTACAAAGGGAGGGGACATTGCTGCGCATTGAGCAATGTGAGACTAAAAGAGATGGAACACACATTTCCTTTAGAAAAGTGGTACGTCTTCTTTTCATGTGGAGCTGTTGTGTGAAATCGTGGAAATTGAGGCACTAGCATGGTCTATTTTGAATGGAAGGAGCTTATAAGTGTGATTTTTAAAAATGGATATAGGCTGGTATTCATACATGCACATTCACCCACACATATACAGTAAGTATAACCTAAACATGTAAAAACAGGGAATATAATTTGATATTTAAGGAATCATAACAAAAATAATCATACATAGCAACAACAACAACAACAATAATAATAATTATAATAATAATCATAAAAATAATAATTCTGACATTGGCCATCTCTTTGGAGAGAGAACATACTGACAGTTATTATTCCATATGACCGTGTTGAGGCTGTCAGTCTAAGAGCTTGTATGGGAACATAAGTGAACATTGTCCTTCACTTCCACTGCCCCGTGCTTACAGTAAGTGGATCTTACCATATTAGGTTACACCATGGTGTGTCCCTAATGAGATTAATCCTCATTATTAACACAAGGAACAAGGCAACCTAAAAATGACAAATGCAACTGCAGCATTGTGCAGTGCTTCTCTGTGCTGTGACTGTGCTGCTTCTATGGGCTGTGACTGTGCTGCTGCACTGGGCTGTAACTGTGCTGTGTATCTGGGCTGTGACTGTGTTGCTTCTCTGTGCTGTGACTGTGCTATGTATCTGGGCTGTGACTGTGTTGCTTCTCTGTGCTGTGACTTCTGTGACTGTGTTGCTTCTCTGTGCTGTAACTGTGCTGTGACTGTGTTGCTTCTCTGTGCTGTGACTGTGTTGCTTCTCCGTGCTGTGACTGTGCTGCTTCTCTGTGCTACTTCTCCTGTTTCTGTCTCTGTCTACTCCACTCTACATTAAATAATGAAAATAAAATAGTAATGAAATTAAATAAATACATTGGACGCCTTTCATTGGTGGAGTACAACAGTATAAAGCAACGTTTCTTAGGTGTATTCTTCTAATAAATGGCATTATAAAAGGAAATAAAGCCTGCTTTTCAGCTATCTGAAAATATTTATTACAGATTTGTTGTCTGTATAATACATCAGAGAAACCAAAAACACATTGTCCTGTTTCATTCATAATAATGCCATTTCTTCCAGCATGAATGCTTGTCCTCCCTACTCTTCCCATGTTCTCCCCGGGTCTCTCACCAGTCGGGTTCACAGCAGCTGCTGGACATGCAAGGGAAGGGGGAAAGAAACGGACGTTAACAACCCTGACCGGCAGCCTGGTCCGATCTCAGCTCCATGATACAATCATAGCATCAGCAGTGCATCAGGCCGCTGTGCCTCGGAGCCAGTGCCACTGTGTCAGGGCTAAAGAGGACGGACAGAAGCCAAGGGGAGGAAGGGAGAAGAAGCCCAGTTATTGGCCAGTCACACAGCAAGGGGTTTAACGTGCATGTGCTTGCATCTGCCTATAAATACAGGTGTGTACTGACCCTTTCACGAAATGCAAGTCGGGTGCTGACTCTCAGACAGACGGGTGTTCCCATTTTGGCACAGTTACCCGACCAAGCCGGCAGCAAGTATGTTTACTGATGCCAGTCAGGGTTATACAGCTAGATGATACCTTCGCTAATGTTGTATGTGGGGGGAAAAAAAAAAATCCAAAAGCCATTGGGCAAGATCGTACTTCTCCACATTGGCACCCGTAAAACTCTCCAAAGTACAACAACGTAAATAAATAAATAAAATACGTACGATTCACAAAGCACCCACTGTGGGTGGAAAGCCCGCGTGACTGTGCTACCTGGGAATAGCAGCACAGTGTGTTGTGTCTAATTCAATTTCAGCAGCAAAATGACAGATGTGTGTGCAAGTGGGGCCCAACGCATGGCATGTCCGATTCACAAAGATGATCGCAATTTATCACCCGAAATAAGCAAGAGGAGCTTAACCTATAATGCAGTTCAGTCTATTTAAAAACCATTCTATTTGTCACCTTCATAGTTGCAAGTGGAGGACAGCGATGACATGTTAGGCGTGCAAGAGAACAGATACTGTAAATTATGAATCATTATTATCACATGTATACTAGAATTGCTTAACGACAAAAATTATATTGAACAGCCGCTCCATGTTTCTGCTATAATTTAAGTGGTCTATTTCATTGTATAGAGACAAATATTTTTAAAACGCAATAGCAGTTACTTTAATAAAAATAAAATAATTAATTTGAAATGGTACAATTTTATGAATTGAGATAGGCAGCTGTTCCAAGAAATATTGAAGAGGTCCAGTTGCCAATCATTAATCTGATCTAATCTCTGGCTCAATGGCTTCATTTAAGTCATTATCTTTCCTGAACCAAATAAAAATGAATCCCTTGTACAATAATGGGTATGTTTCCAAGGACAGTTTTTCTCAGTTGTTTGTACACATTTCCTGGAGCTCTAACTCATTTTCCCAAAGCAATAAACACAGAACTAAAAATAGTCAACCATTTTGGCAAAGCTCCTCAAATCTCTTGCAAAATCATACGCTGCATTCAAAACTATGTTATCTCTTTTTAACCAAATTACACACACACACACACACACACACACACACACACACACCATGAAGTGAATAGAGTCTACCAAGGACCAATTAGACGCTGTTGTGTTAAATAAAAACATTTAAAAAATGCTAGGAAAATCCTATCACTAAGCTAATACATTTTCAGTGTTATATACTTAAAGTTGTTACTGCAAGTACTCAAATATTGGGAGTAAAAAGTGAGGAGTAAGATGTTGGAGGATCCCATACTGATGGATAGCTGCACACATAGTGACATTACCCTCGTATAAACTAGGGACATAATTCACAATGGCATGATAGCTAATGAGCTAACCTGGTCCAAATCACGCTGAACTGAAGTACACTTGAAGTATACTATAGTTAGTTTAGCATACTTGAAGTGGAAGTACAGTTTATATAATTATTCTTTAAAGCATGCTGAAATAAACTCGTTTTTCACATGGGGACTGGCCCTTACATTAGTTCTAAAGCTCTGATTACTAATTGAACAGTTTAGACAAGTAGTATTTCCATCTGTGAGCACTGAGTGTGGCCAATTTCTAAATTAAGTTTAGCATTTCGAATGGCAGTGTTTTTCATGTGAACCCAGGATTTTAGTTATGAAGATTACGCTTAATGCATTTTGTTTAGTGTTTTGCAAAAGGGTGATTTGAGAATGCACGCTGAGTGAAAAACGTGAAAAAGTTTCTGATGCGTAAGCTTTATGTTTTTTATCATTGTGTCCAAAGTAGTTGTTTTAGTAGACAGATGAGATAAACTGTAATGTCGTTGGATCGGCCCTTGCTCAACTTTAAAAAAAATATGTGCGTGAGAAGCCAGCCTTTTACTTTGTTTGTGCATTATGAGAACTTGAAAGGAAGACCCACTTTTGACTTAAAGAAAAAAATTGTTCTCAGCAACTGAGACGAGATGTCGAATGTAAAATAATGCAGCAGAGAAGACCCTTAGTACCTTATGGAGGCCTAATCTGATGGATGAAATGTCATGTTTCGCAAAAACAAAGGTGACGTATAATTGTGTTCGCTAACTTTTTTCGGCATGCTTGCTTGTTACTGGACTTGCCTCAATACTTCACTTGTTAACGTAATGTGGATAGCCTTTAAAGCTGTCGCACAATAAGCATCAACTACCTCAGTGCGCAGCAAAAATGCTGGTGTACATTTAACACCCTTGGGTGTTTATATGAGGACCCAGATAAACACCCCAGGGTGTTAAATGTACACCAGCAGTGTTAAATTTACATTGCATTTTTGCCGTGTGTTTTTTTCTTAGTAGCCGTACCCGCCCGTGTCTCAAAACTCGGCAGTGCAGTCGAGGGGCAAAATTATTGACCTCTCTTCGTGAATATGCTGAGTACTTATCCAGTGTTTTAATATTCTCCTCTCTGGAAATCAAGATTGCGCCTTATCTGCATGTTAAGTGAGGGTCTCACACAGATTGATAAGGAAATGGCTGTGAAAATGGCAGAGCTGTGAGTAAAGGCTGATCCGGGTTAATTGCACTTATAAAGGGAACTGCTGTGGATAACTTTTTTTACTTGTGTGTATGAGTGTGCCTGAGAATGCGTGTGTGAGGTGTGTGCGAGTATTTGTGTGTGTGTGTGTGTGCGTGTATGTGTGAGTGTGCATGCATTAGTGGTACACACCTATTATAACGCTCTCACCATAAAAAGAGATAATTATCTACCATTGGTGTGTCTGTATGTTCACAGCAACCACTGAAATGAATGTTGTTTTACAGAAGGTGCTGTCCTTATGTTGATGATTGTTAAAAAACAATCCTCAGTGGCACCTCATATCCACTGCACCAAACTGTAAATCGCGAGTGGGGCGAATGCTCTGACTCACAGCCATTAAAACCACCAGAGTGCTGAGACTCTGGGCGGCAGTGTAGTATAATGGTTAAGGAACTGGGCTTGTAACCGAAAGGTTGCAGGTTCGTATTCCCAGGTAGGACACTGCCGTTGTACCCTTGAGCAAGGCACTTAACCTGAATCGCTTCAGTATATATCCAGCTGTATAAATGGATAATATGTTAAAAAAAAAAATTTAAAAAATTTCAAAAAATGCTAAAAAGATGTGTTAGTCGCTCTGGATAAGAGCGTCTGCTAAAATGCCTATAATGTAAACTAATACTAGTAAGGTTTTTTTTAGTTGTTTTTTTTTTAGAGCAAGTGGCTCTGGATGATTTCTGAGTATACTTACGGGTGTTTTAATTTAAAATTGATGTGTTTAAAATTTTAATTTAAAATTGTATTTATATATTCATCATGCACTCACAGTTTTAAATAAAGATTTAAACTGGATTGAACAGTAGATACAGAATGTGGCATTCAGATTACTGTGTAGTTCATAGGCAATGTGCATATCTATGTTCATATATCTATATCTATGTTCAGTCTGTTCAGGGTTGGAAAACAAAATTATTTGGGCCACCAAAGATATGGTAGCCCAGCCCAAAATCTTGTTTCCCAGATATATACAGTGCCCTGCACAATTATTGGCACCCCTGGTAAAGATGAGTTAAAAGGGTTATAAAAAATACACCTTTTCGTGAATTGGCTTAATCTCACACTGAAAAAATTTGAAAAATCCAACCTTTAATTGAAGCACATTTATTCTGAGAAAAAAAAATCATCATCAAGAAATAATTGTTTTTAACAAAACCAAGTGTGCCACAATTATTGGCACCCCTGCATTTAATACTTTGTACAACCTTCCTTTGCCAGTAAAACAGCACTGAGTCTTCTCCCATAACATCCAATAAGGTTGGAGAATACAGAGCAAGGATTCTGAGACCATTCCTCTTTACAGAATCTCTCCAGATCATCCAGAGTCCTAGGTTCTCTCTTGTGCACTCTCCTCTTCAGCTCAGCCCACAGGTTTTCAATGTGGTTTAGGTCAGGGGACTGAGATGGCCATGGTAGAAGCTTGATTTTGTGTTCAGTTAACCATTGTTGTGTTGATTTGGACGTACAGTATGTTTTGGATGATTGTCCTGCTGGAAGATCCAACGACGACCCAGTTTTAGTTTCCTGGCAGAGGCAGCCAGATTCAGAGGCAGCCAGATTCAGATATGAAGGATGAATGTCCTGGTATTTCATGGAGTTCATGATGCCATGTACCCTAACAAGGTTTCCAGGGCTCCACAGCATCATGGAACCTCCACCATACTTAACAGTGGGGAACAGGTTATTTTCGGTATAGCCATCCTTCTTTTTACGCCAAACCCACCTTGAGTGTTGGTTGCCGAAAAGCTCAATTTTCGTTTCATCTGACCATAGAACATGGTTCTAGTCAAAGTTCCAGTAGCGTTCAGCAAACTCCAGGCACTTATGTTTGTGGTGAAATGACAGGAAAGGCTTTTTTTCTGGCATGCCTTCCACATTATTTGCTGGCATGGAGGTGATGTCTAATGGTAGTTTTGGAGACTTGATGACCCCAAGATGCTACCTTCCTCTGTAATTCTCCAACAGTGATCCTTGGGGATTGTTTTGCCTCTCTTACCATCCTCCTCATTGTGTGTGGGGGCAAAATAAACTTGGGTCCTCTTCCAGGCAAGTTTGTAACAGTTCCAGTTGCTTTGAACTTTTTAAGTATTGCCCTAACGGTACATATGGGCATTTTCAGGTGAGTAGCTATTTTTTTATAGCCATTCCCTGACTTATGAAGCTCAATGCACTTTTCCCTCATTTGATTTGTGTGTTCTCTTATCTTTATCATGTTGATGTATGAATAAGGGTATATGGCCTCTTATTTATACCCCAGTGAAACAGGAAGTCATAGATTACTGCTTGAAAGTTCCTAAACACTCTGATCAAGTTTAAAAAGTAAAATATAAATGGAAAAAAATGCTTCAGTTACATTTTTTTCATAATAATTTCTAGGGGTGCCAATAATTGTGGCACACCCTATAAACTTCACCCCTAGTGGTTTGAGACGTATCCGTCTCAATTACAGTATTCATGTTCATCTGAAATTATAAACTACAGCTTTAAGAAAACCCCGAAAATTTTGACGCAGTATTTTTTTAAAGGGTAGCCTCTTGCGAAAACCTCAGCTTCTCCAGTTACACTGCCGTGCAATAAATTAGGAGGGTGCTATTAGTAGCCCACAGCACTTACGACCCTCCTCTGGCTACAGCCACAGACTGTAAAATGCATCAAATGCACCGTTTATACACGCTAAGAAAATCATGTTCACGTATATAAACAATAATATTTTTTTAAAACGTTGCACAAATGAGTATTCGCCGTTTTCCCTTGCTTACTGTACTATATACAGTACCTGATGCACTTTCGGTTTAGAAGACACCTCATTTTTTGCTCCAAAATCTCTCGTATAAATATGTTTAAGAAACCAAGTACTTACCAGTATATTCAGCTACAGCTGTTTTCTCATGAACCCTGAAGAGTTTATCTTGTTATATTTCGCCAAAGTCCCGTACAGTCGACATTTCCACAGTGACCACCCCTCGCAATGAGGGCTGAAATACGTTGCTGTACTTGTGTGAATACACACGCGCTTTTGTACATTCTTTTTTAAACGTATTTAAATACATTAGGCGACGTATGTTATGGTTATTATATATATACTGTATGTGACTATTCTGAAATAAATGTATTCTGTAGCAAATTTCTGAATGATACAGCTTCTTCTTCAGTTCGAACTTAAAACCATGGATGTGCAGGGAATATTTTTTTAGATATTGACATTTAAATAAAACTAGTAGAAACCAGGAGGAAATTTCCTCAAAAGGGCCAAAGTAAATAGAGTTAAAAATAATTATTTCTTGATGAGGGATTTTCTTTTCTCATAATAAATTTACTTCAATTAAAGGTTGGATTTTTCTCATTTTTTCAGTGTGAGATTAAGCTAAGTCACCAAAAGGTGAATTCTTTATAACCCTTTTTACTCATCTTTACCAGGAGTGCCAATAATTGTGGAGGGCACAATTATTTGGGTATAATGTGTGTGTGTGTGTGTGTGTGTGTGTGTGTGTGTGTGTGTGTGTGTGTGTGTGTGTGTGTGTGTGTGTGTGTGTGTGTGTCTGTGTGTGTCTGTGTGTGTGAAATTGCAGAATAAACTTACTTCACTTACTAACTTGGTTAGGGAACTGGCATTAAAGGTCTGATTCCCAGCTAAGACACTACTGTTGTATCCTTAAGCAATTTTAACTATTTTAGTATGTATTTGGTGTATAAATGGATACTAAGTAAACCTTCTAAAGTTGTATAATGTTATATAATGTAGCACTGTAATAATGTATAGCCACTTTTAAACTAGTCTAAAATCATTTTAAAAATGTGATATGTAATACAAATGATGGAACTATGCATCCCTCAGGCTTTTTGAAAAGAGAGACACACACACGCACTTATTAGTATGAAAATATCACCACACATCTTGCTTGCAAACACTCGCTTTAATATATTACTAAAAGGCTCTATAAATTAGTATGAATATTACATTTTAAAAACTGAAGGAACTAAAATGAACTTAAAGGAACTTTCCCCGTCTGCTCTACGCCCATAGACCGTGTCTACACCATAATACCGACCGTTGCCTTGTGCAGTCAGAAACTATCCATCGCCTCGCATTCTAATCTACTATCCTCAAAAATGACTTGTAATCAGAGTAACTTTTTTTTTTTTGCAAACCACATTTATCCATAGCTAGAGAAAATAAATAAATTAAAACAACAGGAACATTTAACGGTAGCCTCTTGAGATTTGCATTGTCAGAGTTTGGTCCAGGGCAAAATAATGATAGTAGTGAGCGTGCAGACTACCGATTTCTTTTTACCGATATCTCCTTATCTACAGTATATTTGCAGTCACTATATCCAGTCAGATGTGTACAGGCAGGAAGAGTACAGGCTGTGTTGCTCCAGTCGATAGCTGTCAGATTTGTAGACTGTATTTACCGTGTGAGTATGTGCGGCAAGTAAAACTGTGTGTACTTCATTTTGCTGAAGGCACTTTTTTTTTCTTCCTTGATGGCACATGCTACACGCAGGACACTCACAGGCTGAGGCTAACTGCAGGCCTGGTCATGAAATGGGGGCGGGGGGTGTATAATCTCACATGCTCACATGCTTACAGAGTAACATCACAATCTCTCATGTGCAGACTAGTATCCACTGTGGAACTTGCAGCCCAACTGTACCAAGCTCACCCGTTCCCGACTAGCACATTGTGAACTGTCTAGCGGAAAGTGGCTGAGACATTCGTTGTGAGAGCGCATTGCACTCTGAGGCCTGCCCGTGCTTATCAAAAGCCCAGTGGAGCTCCTGGTCATTTATTAAGTTATTAGCCTTCGGGTTGTAAATAGGAAACATACTCCAAAGCCTTGTCCTTTGCCAGTGATTTCATTGACCGATGGGCCCTCGAAATTGGACTGTCAACTCCCAGAGAACATGGTCTATAAAATCCTTCAGCTTTCTGTGAATGTCAGTGAAATCATGGAGGATTATTTTTTACCTTTTTATTTATTGTTTTTGAAGGAAGACAACAGCGCGGTGGTAATGTTCACATTAACAGTAATGGTAATACATGTTGCTATTATGATTTTTTTTTAAAAGGCCTGTTCCAAAATTATTATTTTATACAGGTTTGTGACTATAACACTGTGCCACTTTACTGGAGAATATTGAAGAATCAAACAAGATTTTATTTTTTTCCCCCGTAAAGGAAATAAATAGGTTTGAGAAGCACATAATCTGCATGAATGCCAGATTGGCTCCCTACAAGGCTAACCCAAGGCAGTTTCTGTTTCTCTGTATATATGCTGCAATGATGTAAATTGCTTCATCCATTTTTAAATAGTTTTTTTCCCCATCCAACATTTTAAATATGGTTGACTTCCAGAGAGAGGTTTGTTAATAATTACTCAATCACATTGAATTAAGCTGTATTTAATAGGGTGAAAACTCTATTAAACATAGAAACATGTTAGTTTTTCTAAGAGACATAAATGATACAGGGCATTCAGATGCATCATGCTAAGGAAAGTTCCTGTTTCCCAGGTTGCATAGCTAAATGGTGATACATATGCACACCCATATTTTCTTGATTAAAACAGATGAGCAGTGCTCCATAATTATCTCATATTTCACTAGTTGCTTTGCAATAAATGGTATGGCTAGTTTTTTGCATGTACTTTTCAGCTCAGGCAGAGGGCAGTTATGTGTTAAGTGAAGAGAACTATTAAGTGAACTCAAGTAGTAGTGCCAAGACCTCAAATCCTGACTTGTGGCACTGTGCTAAAGCTCAAATAAAACAAATTTTTTATTGGATCCAGGCAATAAAGACTTTCTCTCAAAAGGTCAAAACACTAAGAGAGTTAAATGACTAACATTGGCTGTCAGACCTAGTCGACATCACTGAGCAAATGAACACTTATATATAATAGGACAATTCAAAGACCCAAGCAAGTTATCAGAAATGTGGTGGAAGTAGTAAAAGCTTTTCAAGCTAAGTGTGATTTATGAGAGAAACAATCTTCAGGTAGAAATTTATTTCACTTTCCCTCAGGAAATCAGGGAACAGCAGGAAAGTTCATTCTGTGAAGAAAACCTCATGTGGTATGAAGTTGTCAAATGTGAAGAGTGAATTTGAACGACACGCTCAGGACTGCCAGTTGCATCAGCAGATAATCCAGCTGTTTGCCTGTCCCCTTCTCTGTTAGTACAACCGCAGCTCTGGAGGAACTTAAATTGGAAATAATTGATTTGTAAAGCAAATTTGAGATTTATTCTCAGGAGCTGCTACTGGAGTTCGCTTGCAAACTCTCTTCTGTTGGCTTCTTCAAAATGAACACACTGCCACAGCAGGGATCCTGTAATCTGGCCCTGGAGGCCTGTTTCCCTTCTTCCCCTTTCATCAAGAATGGTGATTTACACCTGGGAAACCAGGTGAGTGTGGTTTCTGGCCAACTGGTGAATCGGTAACTGCATTAGTAATCAATTAACTAACCTCCAGGTAGAAAAGGAAACCAGCGTTATTACTGGCCTTGAGGGTGATATTTGAGTAGATCGGCCCTCTGCAGTAAAGTCCTGCGTCTCTTTAGAGTCACCGAAAAAAAGTTAACACGTCATGTTCATCTGTCTGGCCATCTGTCTGTACGTCCTGTTTGGAGGAGGCCGTGGCTTTAATTCATCTCTGGCCACACTGCGGATTCGGCGGTGAGAATGCACGGGTCCTTTTCCCTCAAATGTTTATGAGCCTGCTGTTTTCACTACGCGACGCTTCTTGCTCCGTCCAGTAAATAAATAAGAACCGGGACCGGAATAACACACAGCGCTCCGTAATGCCCTCGCTACATTCTCCACAGCTTCTTTTGTGTCTCCGTACGTCTCGATAGAAGCCGAACGCAGCACAGACATTCTGAAATGAATCTCCTCTCAAAACTGTTTTTCATTTTTAAGCCCCGGGTACCGGGGCAGGAGGGCGGGGGATTGAATTCTGTCGCTCCGCATTCGCCGCGACGTCCCTGTGGGAAATGGGATTTGTGTCCACGCTGTCTGCAAAGGAAAGGGGTTTAACGGCACGTTGTGCTCGGAGGGGTTCGCTTCAAGGAGGAGTTTGACAGCTGCCTGGCGGTGTAAAACAAGCAAAATAGCCAAAATCACATTTCTCGTTTGAATCAAAAGGGCAGCCAAGGACTGCATTCGTTCTTTTCCAGATTTTGTGAAGGAGGATGCGGGCTTCCGGGAACACTAAAGGGATCTGGCACAAACAAACTGATGGGAATAATGTAAATCGCCATATGCACAAACACACACACATACACGCGCACGCACGCACATGAGCTGTCGAAACATGCCCCAACAGACCACACAGATTTATTTATGTATTTATGTGTTCCATTGTACAAAGGTGAGAAATACAAAAACATCTAAGTGTGTTGGCCATGTCCTACCATGAGCTAGAGAGAGATAGCCCCACAAATAGCGGAGTGTGAATTAAGTAATAATGATGAGAAGGAGGCGAACGACACTCTCAGAAATAAAGGTACATTTTTCTTCTTTAAGGAACAAATTTCGCAAATGTACCCTGGAAGTACAATGATGTTCTATCTGGATACTAATAAGTAGGCCTACCTTTTCAAGCAAAAAGGTACAAATTAATTATGTATTGCTGTCTAGGGGTACACTTTTATGTATCTTTAGGGTACCACCCCAGTGACAAGCATTTGTACTTATTTTTTTCTTAGAGTGTAACTAATCGTGATTGCGTGCAACCCGAGAGCTGTTTAATTCAGTGGTTTAAAGGCACTGGTGTGGACTGCAGGAGCAGTGACAACATTAAAATTGGTGTGATAAGCCATCTCTCCCCGAGGGTGGAGTGAAACAGATCTCCGCAGAGATATCTTCATATGCAGTTTTTATTTGACAACCCCAGCCTGACAGAGTGCTATCTCTTTTTTTTTCTGTTTGTATACTCCGCTCCATATGTCTTCCCCTTTTCGGGGCCTGAGCAAATCAAATCATGGCAACTGTGCAGAGAATAATGTCACGCAAGCAAGGCGCCTGATGCTGGTAGATTGAGAGGAAATGAGGAAGTTATTTCTTTCTTTCTTTCCTTATTTTTTTTGCATATGGCTCAGATAACCAAGCATGTTTATCATTCATTTTCAATTTGACCTTTCCATTGAACCAATGCAGAGCATAGCTCAAGGACTGGCAACGATTGTACGCATTGTCATTCTTTTGAGAGGGTAGAAACTTTTCCGTTTTCACTGCAGCGCATCATGAGGTAATTGTGTGTTGAACTATTTGCTTCTGGAAGGCGGTTATTTGTCATATTCTAAATGGATGAAGCCCACATTCTGTAGGCATGTGTGGAAGAATATGCATTTATGCACTGGGTTATCAGTTCATTGCTATGTCAGTATATTCAGTCATCATAGAGAAATTCAAATTTAGATAACCCCCTTTCAACGTAACTCACTGGACGTTAATGCATCAACATGTACGATCGGAACAGTGTATAGGCACACTAAAGCTTAGAGCTCCTAGGCAGTGCTTTATGTCTGTTAGCACAAATCTGGTTAGCCAAGGTTTTAGCTCAAGGTTACCGCCAGAGCTGTGTCACTAGTGGCTGGCAGCACAGGAGCTGTGTATGTTCTGCTTTTACATTTGTGGTTGGTGGTGTTATGGGAGTAACCTGCAGCCAATCAGAGCAGCTGGAATTACTGGAGTTCAATAAAATGTAGGAGTTCATAAATGGCATGTCCTTCTAGAATTGTATAGCCATCTAGCAGTTACAGATATTTTACAAGAAAGGCACTTCCATGGCAAAATATAATTCCCAGAGAAAGAGTGCCGAGTACAGTTGAAATGCAAACAGGGTTTGCCCTATCGGCCTGCCTGTTTTACAGGCGTTTAAGCATAAAGTGCTAGCCGGGAGAGTTCCTTGTAGCTCCAATCGCTTTATAGGCTAAAGGGCGCAAAGGTTCCCTTTTGAAAGGTCACTCTCACTCACGCCATGCCTCTCTGCTGTTTCGGCTGTCTCCGTTACGTTCACTTCCTGCCCGCTGCCGCCAGGCTCAGACACGCACTCCCGCCTGCAAACCCAGGTCACGCAAAACTCCACGAGGACAGAGCGCTCACCAAACGTGTTCTTTCCTTAATGCTGGGGCTTGTAAACTCATTCATTTATTTATTAACGTGTCAAACTGTTCTTGCCATTGATCTAAAAGCGAGGACCGTGTTCTACACCCCGGCCCCATTTCCCTTTTGGCCAATCGCCATCGCAGCAGTAAACGGCGAGTGTTATGCGAATCCCGCGCCACAGACCTGTTTTTTTTCCCTTTACTGTGAGTGCATTTTGCACTGACTTGTGGTGGGTCATCAAAAAAATATCTGTCACTTTCCTCAGTATATATATATATACAGACAGGTGACACATTAAAGGAAAAATCAACATAAAGTGTCTTAGTAAGGTGTTGGGCCACCACGAGCCGCCAGAACAGCTTCAATGCGCCTTTGATGATGGTGGTGGAGAGCGCTGTCTAACACGTTGGTCCAAAATCTCCCATAGGCGTTCAATTGGGTTGAGATCTGGTGACTGTGAAGGCCATAGCATATGAGATTCACATCATTTTTATACTTATTAAACCATTCAGTGGCCCCCTCGTGCCCTGTGGATGGGGGCATTGCCATCCTGGAAGAGACCACTCCCATCAGGATATAAATGTTTCATCATAGGATAAAGGTGATCGTTCAGAATAACTTTGTATTGATGTGCAGTGACGCTTCCCTCTAATGGGACAAGTGGACCCAAACCATGCCAGGAAAATGCCCCCCACAGCATAACAGAGACACCGGACCCCTCACTGTAGGGGTTTTTCCTTTAAGTTGTCACCCGTTTGTATATTTTATATATATACTGTATATATAGAGAGAGAGATAGATAGATATTGTCTTGGGTTTTGTGCAATAAAGATATGTAAGATATTAAATATTGAGAGGAGACGCATACGTAGTTTATTCATTCAGGTTTCATTTTGTTATATAACATGGCATATCATGTGAGATATGGAGCCACTCTTTAAAAATGTTACACTAGTGTGTGCATTCTTGTAATAGGATTTACTTAATGTCCTCGTATTTTTTTCCTTCTGTTTGAGGTTGGGGAATACTTAAAATGTAAACTTCCCTCAGCTCAGCTCTGTAAGGTTATATGAGCTCTAATTCGTCAGAGCAGTTCTACGATGAGAAGACATGCTACCTGACAAATGCAAAATATGAGGAAAAAACAGATGAGTCACAAACACACAAGCGTAGACACACACCCAGCACACAAAGGCACTCAAATCCACAGACACATGAGGGCACATTTACAAACACACACACGCACGCACACACGCGCACACACACACACACGCGCATACACACACACACACACACGCACGCACGCACACACACACACACACATTAAATGATCATGTGCTTGTTCAATATGTGATCACTAATAACGGCTTTGTCCTGACTGAGCATGAAAGTAAACAAACAACATTTGATTGGCCTTGTGCATACTTTAGCTCAGCTAATAGCTTGGTTGTCATGGATTCTGCTATAAGGTATCACCCCTGTGATGCAAAAGATTACACCAGTAGGCAGGAGAACTGAGATTTTTAGTAACATGGCTGTCTGAGTTTTATGTAAAGATGTTCAGACATGTCTGAATATTGATATACTGACAAACGTCTCTTCGGAGAACGTACTGTGCTCAGTGGTTTGTGAAAATGCAATTGTAAAAATGTAGGTGCAGTACAAAAAGTCTTCCCAAACCACGTAATTTATAAACCTAGAGTTTGCAAATGACTTTGCCTTGTATTCGTGTCGCAGAACCAATTATTGTCGCTCTAAGCTCACTCATCCTCAAACATTTTACGGCACACTCAGTAACAGCCAGAGGAAGTGACAGAGCGGCAAAGTTTATTTCTTTATCACAGACGTGATAGCCAAGCAAGGCGCACACAGCTTCTGTTTGCTCTGGCTTAGGCTGAATCACATATGGGGAAGTGTGAGAATCAGCTGTGCTTCGCACATTGTGAAAGCGAGGGATAACGCCTCACAGAGCGTAGGATGCGTGCTAGCTACACGGGGAGACATGGAAAAACAGATGGTGGAAATACTCGTAATTTACACCGTGGACGAGAAAGCATGAAGGGAGGAAATTGTGAATTTAATATAATTACATTATTATTATTATTATTATTATTACTACTATTATTTTAGTAGTAGTAGTAGTAGTAGTAGTAGTTGCATCAAGGGTAGTAGATAATAAAAAACATAATCTTCATCATCATCATTATCATAGTATAAGTAGTAGTATCAGCAGTATCAGCAGCAGTAGCGAGACTAGTCGGCATAATAATAGTATCAATAATAATATTTGCTTTGTGGACATCCTTGTCCGTGTGTCATGGTTTGGCAGCCTCTCTATAATTTCTGCGGTCTTTTTCCTTCGTAGTCGCGTGAGGGCGCTCTGGCGCTATTTTTCCACCGACCGTGCCGCGCTTTCCTTTCCACTCGGCACTTATCCGGCTCACCTGTGCTGAGTTACCTGCTGGCTATTTAAGCTCTGTGCTTCCGTTTTCCGCCGCTTCTGTGTTGTTTCATTTTGACACGTAAACGGTATAGGAATTGGGCAACTTAAGGTGACCACTTTGCCCCATCGCTTTGCTTTGGGTTTATGCGGGACTGGCCTTTTGATGCAGAGTTTCTCTCTAGAGTTTCTTTTAGGGTTTTGTTTTCTCTTTTGCATTTTGCTGTCCTTCGTCCTGTTTTTCCTTTTCTAGTCCCTCTGAGACTGTTGTTGTCTTTACCATTTATTTCCTGCCTCTTATTGACTGCTCTCTCGTATTGAGAGTGAGAGGTCTTTCCTTTTCAAGCCTACTAGGCTATTTCGCCCAGTTATTCGGTCGCTTTATTTTCTATTTCTTTTACCTCTCTTATTAGTGCTCTCCCTTATTGAGAGTGAGAGGTACTTCCTTCTCCATTCCCTGCTCAGACTCATTTTCGTTGGCGCTACGCCGGGAGTTTGGTTTCCCTTTTCTTCATTTTTTCCTCTCCTTTCGCGGAACTCTTCCGCTCCTGTGCTTTTTCTACTCTGTAGAATAACTTTTAGATTCCCTCTCTATCGCATCTGGTCCTCCGAACCTGACTCCCCATTACACCGCGGAGCTTCCATCTCGCGGCTTGCATAGATTATTATTCATTTTGTCACAGCCTATTATATTCAGCGTCGCTGGGTGCAACAGCTGTGTCCCACTTTGGATTGTAACTCGCAGTCTCTAGACAGAAGCCAGCGTCCAGCATTGTCTCACCGTTAATAAGCTCTGACATGTGTTATGAATTTCACTGAAATATGCGAACCAATCAGAGACATTGATTCTCACAGACAAACACTATAACTGATTTCAATTTGTGAGGCACAAATAGCGGATGATAACACTCTGACAGGGTTTGATTGCGATACCGAGACTACAGGGGTCTGGGAAAGCGTGGCTGCCTCTTATGATTCTGGGTAATTTTATGCTGTGTGTGGGGGTAAATAGCAGAGGTCATGTGGGAAATTGAATGGTTTATTTTTAGGTTCATGCATATTTACCGTGGATTCCTGTTATGGAGAAAGCTTTTTGTGAGATTGTTGTGTGTGTGTTTGTATGGGGGTGGGGGTGCTGTGCTGTATCACATATAAAGTAGATAATTTACATTTTCTGTAAAATGGCAACAGTTTTGAAATGTTTTAATAATTATTCCACCTTACATTGAATCCTTTAATAGAAGTTTAGCCATATAAGGTTAACATTATGAGAGTCAGCATACCTTGATGTCACAAGTTTGTTATACATGCTGCATACATCCTAGTTGACATGACTGTGATGACTTCCATTTATTTGCAAGTCAGTTTATGAAAATGGTTTAATGAATCCAGACCATTTTCTATATCTGAAATAGAAGAGAAGAACGCAGAAAGGTACAGATTAAATATCTCTTTTTTTGCAAATGAAAGGCTGGAGACTAGGTGCTCTATATTACACTCAGTGCTATGCGGCGGTCACCCAAACGCAAGTGTCTTTGTTTCAGACCGACGCAGTTGTCATTTTACCCTCCAGCGCTCATATTGTTTAAATAGTATGTAAACATGCGCTGAACTGGTGTGGCTTTCCCGATTCCGATGTGTCTTCAGAATTGATGACACACTACACGATCTCTTTGAGTTACGAGCACTATCGGGAAAGCGTTGTGAATGGAAAGTATATCTTTTTAAGGGCTGAGCTTTGGACTATAACAGGTTAAAATGCATTGTGATGGTTTCTGTATAGTGTATTGACAAAAGGTTTTTGAATATTTTTCAACAGACCACATTTCTGTTGGTCTGATGTTAGCTAGCTAACTATCCAAAATTAAATACATTTCCCATGTTGCAATCACAAAAAAATTGTGGATGTAGTGTTTAGATTTTAATCTCAAACAGCACCAAATTGATACATTTTGCTGTTGAAATTGACAAAATTTTCTTTAAAAAAAAAACCCAGAGACAGTTTGGGGTACACCCACCACAGTTTCAGAAAATCCTGTGGGAAACACTGAGTATTATACTATTTTTTGTGAGTGGGGCTTGTTCAAGCATCTCCTAAATTAAATTGGAGGCATATTGTAAATTCAGCTATACATGCAGTTACATACCTCAAGCTTAGTCTGACATGCCAATGAATAGCCTAGCCTACATTCAAGTCCCCATCACACCTATCAGCTAAGAATGGGTAAAACAGGAGTTCGCTGCAAACTCTGGATTTCCTGGTCACACATGTATTCACAAATTATCATGGATCAAGCTATGACTCTATATTGGACTATATCTTCTGAAATCTTCAGGGGGCACAATCGTCTGTTAGGCGACAATGGATATCCATTTAAAAACTTTGGTGATAACACCTATACCATGCCTAATGCAGAAATTGTCATTCAATCAAAACCTCACAAAAACATGCAGTGCAATAGACTGGAGTGCTGAAAATGTCTGGATCATAATGTGGGACATTACAATACAGCTCTCTTCATCTACAGCCTGTACGTAAATGGAATGGTTTTGATTGAAAAAAGTTCAAAATGTTGTCCAGCGAATATTGCATTTATTCTTTCTCAAACAGCCTATTGTCCCGAGGATTCTCTGTGCTTGAGGTTTTTTTGATATGGTTCAAAAAACGGAGATTAATTTTAATTTCACCATTTTAACTGAATTTTTAACCTTATTCTTCGTTCTTCATATTTTTTAATTACAGTGACCACAGGGGTGTGTTTCCCGATAACGATCAATCTTAGGGTTAAGTGCGATTTCAACAAGCGATTCTACAATGGCTCTTTAATTTGTAACACGCGTTTCCCAAAACAGTTCTTAAAGCGTGAACGCGTAGTCACCTCTTAAGTGCTACTTAACCAGAGGTGTAAAATCCAGGTTCAGAAAGTATTTAGTTCCAATCACCTGGATTTGCTAATTTGCACAATTCTTCAGCCAGGAGGTAGAACTAATTAGTGAAATCAGCTGGCTGAGTTCATGGGTGGAAGCAACACATAGTAGGATTTTTCCTCTGTTCTCTGTACTTCTGGCTGTGGTGCTGCTGATACAGGAGGAGGAGGGGCGAAAGATTGGGAGAGGCGAACCCCACTGTATTGCCCAATACATGGCCGGTTAGGCACGTCAAAGTTTATTTTGAAATACAATCTTTTTCCCACTGATTTTACTTGTCTCAAACTTATTTATTTATAGGGCAATTTAAAGAATGGATTTTATGGGTAATTTCCAAATATATAAAAATAAGTAAATTAGAAATAAATAAATAAATAAATAAACATAAATATTGTTGCATCTACCATCACTATAAAAAAAAAAACAGTGGTTATGGTAACCGTAACACTAAAACTAAAAATCAAATAAAGTATGTGATTTATGGGCTTCTAAAACGCACTTAACCGTCTACGACTGGTCTGGAGTAATCGTTAATCTACGAGCGTTTCTAAGCGCGTCTTAATTTAAGATGCTTTTGGGAAATGCACCCAAAGTTCAAGAAGCTTCGTACGAAGGGTTTTACGACGTCTTAGCCTTACGATGCCTTTGGGAAACGCACCCCAGGTTACCATACTTTCAGCAATTACAACCCCCATTGATTTCACCTGTAATTCCATAACTGAACAAAACAATTTTAAAGAGAACTAAGCGGCTAAGTAAGGAAAATTAACATTTTCAACAATTACAAAGGAAAACAAATTGAGCTTAATTTAGATTTTTAAGTTATGTCAACTAACATTCATTAGTTCAGCAAACTTAATTTTTCTAACCTTTCTTTTTGTTAGAAGAAACTAAACACTCAATTTTGAGATAAGATGACTTGACTAAGTTCATTATTTGTTAATGATTGTTCAACTTGACAGCTTTTGTGAAGAAAATACGCACGCATACCTTTTAAACATCAAAGTTTAGGACAACTGTTGAATGCATCGGTATCAGTTATAAAATTTAGTAAAAAGACTCCATCATTGAGTTGTTTAGGGGAACACAGTACTCAGATCTCTGTTTTTCAGTCAGAAATGGAAAAAGAAGCCCTGTCCGTCAGGCGTGAGCTGTGGCCTGTAAAAAACTCGATGGATAATTCAGCCAGCTCATGCTAAATCTGCCTCTCCCACAATGCCGCATTCCTGCAAAAACAGTTCAGGGTCCTGAGTAATGAATTAATTGCTGCTTTGACAAAAAATAACACATTTTTGTAGAGGAAAAGCCTAGAACGTAAACACAGTTGCTTGCATATTTCTGCGGTGAGACATTTGATTGCTGCATTTGGCATTCACTGCATTTTCTATTAATCATTCCAGATTTATAGGGGGAAGCATTGAGTGATGCAGGAAGAATGCGATTCCCTGTCTTAAATTTATGCCCAAACTGTAGTTAATTTAAGTCTCTCTGCAGGCAGATTTCTGCCTTGTATTCAAAACCAACTCCAGGTTGAATAAGTTGAAAGTGTGTCATATTTGTCTTATTTTTCCAAAACTATAAGCCCCCAAGCATGAGAGAAACATTCAGTTAATTCAGTTTATGCTAGTTTTTATGTGTAAACACACACACACACAAATAAAGACATTTAATTTGTGGTGCAACACATACAGGCGCATAAATCATATATCTCCCCTTTTTAATTTTTTTATTCAACAAAACCTTGCCCTGTCAGGTTGTAATCTTGATGTGTGGAAGTTGGCAGATGTTTCCCCAGCACCTGGATGGCCTCCCTGTAATTACGCGAAACAAAGACGTGTGCGCCTCTCCGCGAGCCGATCCCATGAATACTCACCGCCCTGCAGCCACCCGCATCACAGGAAACAGAACGCTGGAATCATCCGCTAGCACCGTTCTTAAGGGTTAAACCCGCTGGAATCATCCGCTAGCACCGTTCTTAAGGGTTAAACCCGCTGGAATCATCCGCTAGCACCGTTCTTAAGGGTTAAACCCGCTGGAATCATCCGCTAGCACCGTTCTTAAAGGTTAAACCCGCTGGAATCATCCGCTAGCACCGTTCTTAAGGGTTAAACCCGCTGGAATCATCCGCTAGCACCGTTCTTAAGGGTTAAACCCGCTGGAATCATCCGTGCTATGGAGCACTGAGCCACGCTGTATTTGATTCGCGGCTGTAAAGAACAATGAAGGCGAGTCGAGCGCACTTTTCTTTCCTCGTCGGAGCTGAACACAAAGCCACAGCTCGCCAACCTAATTTTTTTTGTGGTGAAAACCACTGTTATCTCGTGAATAAATCGTTTATCCTCATAAAAGTCTTTTTTTTTTTTTGCCTGAAGCAAAGCAAACATCAATTCCCACTATCAGAGAGAGGGGGAGAGTAAAGACACTTATGTAGGGAGTTTGGGGAGTTTGGGGTTTCTGCACATCAAGGTTGTGGGAATCTTGACAGGAAACTCAACCCAAGTGTCTTTTGGAAAAGCTCATAGCTTGACAGGGATGTCCCCAACGGTTTAACATGACACAGTAGGTGCTTCACACACTATCAATCCTGTTTCATCTGGATTTGCTCACAGATAACTTCAGCATTTGAGGCTGAGATAAATGCAACAAAACAGCAAGTGTAGTTGACTTTTAAAAGGTTGAATTACAAGAATTATATATATATATATTTATATAATTTAAAGAAAAACTTATCCTTTAACATCTTAGGCCATGCAACAATAGAAGAAAAATGAGAGAATATCTAGGTCTTACTGATACGGAAAACAATGGTGCAATCGTTATTGATGTAAAAATAAATAAATAAATAAAAACTGTGTTGTGGTAGATAATACTTCTTTGAAGATATACTGTTCCCTCTGTCATCGCGGTAGACAGCGCGTGGCAATTATCCGTGAGCTGCGTCACGTCCCTCCGACGGGAACATGAAGCTCTAATGATCACCGCCATTGGGCCGCGGTATGAGATGTGACAGTGACACTATGCGATCTCCGTCTGGGATCACACGGGATGATAGAGACATGAACACGGCACAAAAATATAACAGAAAAAAAACATCTCAACAGCAACATTGCATTATGTTTATTTTTTTGTTGCACAAACCCCTCATTGAGAGTTGAACAGTAGCCTATTGTATTTGCATATCATTCCAGGTTTCTTATTAAAGTTACAAGAACAGCTGCCTACCCACAATCCAAACCAAAAACCTACCATATGTTCTGTATCCACTATATTCCTACGCTGTGCACTTACTTATTTATTTATTTTTGTTTAGTGTGCCTATGTTTTCCTGCTGTGTAATTTATACGTGTGCACAGTGTATGTTATTGCAAGGGAAATGGGCTTGTAATTGAGAGGTTGTAGGTTTGATTCCCAGCTGGCGTACCGCTGTTGAGCAAAAGATACTTAGCCTGAATATTTTACAAAAATATCCAACTAACTACATAAATGTATTGTAAGTCGCTCTGGGTAAGAGCGTCTGCTTAATGCAGAAATGTAATGTGAAAGAGGAGAAAAATGACAGACATTTGCTGTATTATAAAACATCTCTGCGCCTCTCTTTTTCTCTCTCTGACTGCATCAATAATGCAAGGGCACTTTTCCACCATTTAAACTCTTGTCTTGTGCTGAAAGTCCTGAAACACACGCAGACCTCGTAAGAGGGCGGGCTTTTGTTAAGCGTTTGCGCTTCTCTTGGCGTGTTCTCACAGTCACTTCATTATGTTCTCATAAATTCAACATGCCTCTTTGCTTTCCCCCTCGCCTGCTCCGAGAAAGTTTTCACAGTGAGCTTTTACATCAGGGGAAACTTCTAGCACCTTCTCTGTGCCGTGCCAGCATTCCCAGAGGTCTCTTTTCCTGACATCGCACCTCGTTAATAAGGGAAAGTGAAGCTTCGTTGACCCCCTAATGGATTGAGCTATCATAATGTATGAGCTGATTTACTGACTGGCATGAGGCAATCAAACAGCTTTTGTTTCCAGGGAAACAACAAAAAAAACTATTATAGGGTCCACTTGGGGAGTCACCAATAATGTATAGTAGCTCCACGCATTGTGGGGGTTCATGAATCCTCACTCAGTCTCCCATTGCTGCCGACATTTTGTTACATATTCAGCTTGTGTAGAACTAGCCCAGCTTCCCTGCATTCTAGCAGTTTCCGTGCCCCAGCAGTGCAAGAGGTGAGTGTCTGTGTTGGTTTTATTTATTTGAGTATTTGATTGTGCAAGTGGATTTGATCTCTTCAGGCTGAACCTGGTCTCTGGATTGCGCTCAGTCCCTTCGACCCGGTTCCCCTCACAGAGCTGTGTGCCGAGTTAACCTGAAACCTTGGAGATTATTTCCAAATCCCCAACAAATCCCCCCCCCCCCCCCCCACCCCAGTGCAGAGATCAGGTGTTAAGAGCCCCGAGTGTAAAGAACTGCCGTGACCCCGCCCCCAAACAGGAAAAAAAGAGAAAAGAACTTGAGTTCCCCTCTCATAAATTTTAAATGTGAGAGTAGCATTGCAGAGGAATGAAGGATAGTGGATAGAGCAGAAAACACGTTGCTTCTTCAGTACCTCGTCAGTAGACCTTTTCATGCTTGACAAAATTAGTGTGAAAGGTGATTGTCACTGATGTGAATATGAATCATTAACAACATGAAACAAATTTCATGAACAGTTGTCAAATATGTAGTTTTATATGGTTTAAATATTGTTTAAATTATTATTATAAATATTGTTATATTATTATTATTATTGTTATTATTATTATAATTATTATTTAAAATATTTGAATTCCAGCAGGTCTGAATGAGATTTGATACCAATGGAAAGATATAAAAGGACTGCAAGGTTGTGTGACCTGTGTAGGGTTCACCTGTGTAGCCCCGCCTCCTCTGCAGTGTGGCATACCTGAGACCAAAACGCCCTGAATGAGTGACCTCTGACCCGCTCCCCGATGGGCTGTAGTACAGCTGTGCATGAAGCTCGCTCTCTCCGCGCTCACGGTAAATTATGGCCAGATCGATGCCTTCCTCCGCTCCTCAATGGACTGTGGTGACATTTCAAGGGTTTTGCTGAAATGGCTGAGAGATAAAATCCAAGATAATCATTTGGCAGTAAAAAAAAAAAGAGCTTTATTGCTCTTTTAAGGCGGAATTGAGAGCTGACCGTGGAAAGGTAGCTTCAGAAGTTAACATGAAACCATTTTCTTCCTGCAGTCAACAAAGCAAGCAACAGTAATATAAAACATTACTTCCTATAGCTTAAGTAGCACAGTTGGAGAGATACAATCTACTGACAATCTATTATGATGGACATCAACAAGCTGTTTTTTGAGGGTCACTGCAAGGAAATGCTGACATTGTGGTGATTATGGCATTTGACTGACATTATACAAAGCAACAACACTATGAACTGCTTCTTTGATCAGCTTTAAATAAAGTATTAATAGTTAAGGAGAAGTACAAAAAGAGAGACACTGAATATCAGCAGAGCATGAGCTTTTAAAGGAAAGGGCTGTCAGGATTTTTTGAAAAAAATAATTTACATTAAGTGGTTGATTTCATCATTAATTGTGGTTGGAGGACTGAGGTACAGGGAATATGCTCTTAGCTATCTCACCATCAGTCCCTTTGCCGAGCAGTCCATGGCGAATGTACGCACCTCTGGTCACTGAAAACGCAGGGTCATATTATTTGGTAAGAACTGTGATTGTCTATGTGCACGGTTCTGATTCAGTGTGTATCCAAGTGCTAAAACCAGAAAGGATTATAAATAATATTTGTATTATTCTACAATATGTATTTAGACTTGCAGTGTGTGTTTCTTATTTATACTAAAATGTATTTATTCAAGGGTTAGTTTTTATAACTTTCAGCATTACCTGTGTCATAATTCTAAATTCAGTAATTTTCTCAAGTATTGTAGCTTAGAGAGTATATAGTAATAATTGTAATTGTATTGTAATGCTGTAATATTGAAACAATGAGAATATGCCAATATTCTCACTACAGCAGTAATACATCTTATAGCAATTTTAGAACAGCAATAAGAATACTTGCTTTTTGATGTGCTGAACACTAAACTGAGCCTGTTTCAATAAATATAAATACATAATAATAATCATAAAAATAATAATAAACGCACTGTGTGTTACTACTTTTCACAATTTTTGATTTAGTAAATAATTTATCTTTAGTTGTTGAACACATTTGATGAAAGCTTAGTGTTTTATTATGAGTTTTTTCCCCTTCAAGGATATCTCAAATGTGCTCTAAAGAGTGAGTGTGAAGGAGTCACCGGCAATATTGCAATATTATTGAGTAATATCCAATGTTATTGAATGTGGTTGTGCTCCAGCACAACCCAAAATATGATTTTATTCCTGCACACATATCCCCATTGCATAATTAATGATATGTAGGCTCACTCCAGCAGGAAAACACTAAGAGCTCAATTTGTGAGTCCCATATCGCCTCTGCAATCTAGAGTTGTTTTTCCTATCATGCGCAGCAGCAGGGGAACTAATCCATTCTAATAGTTAATTAAGGAACCCAAACACAACTTTGCAACAATGTGTGTCTGCTTTGCAAGCCATTAGTTCACCTTGGTACACACAAAGAATGCTGAATGCTCAGAGATCATTATATTCTAGTTTACTTTTTCATCATTCTTTACATGGAACTTGTGAAGGTTATTCATTGAGATTAAATGACTGTAAATAATATAAACCTCAATACATAATTAATTAGTTAATTTTGCTTCAAAGATTCTGGGTGACTGCTAATATTTAGGCACATGCAATAACATGTATACAACCAGAGGGCTCAGAGAGGTCTAACCAAACCATGTACTTCAGTGTTATGACTAGACAACAGGTCTGCAGTGCAGACATTCTTCAGATGTTTATTTACATGTTTATATTTTACTGTGATTTTGAGCTATGCTTCAGTGCACACAAAGGAATTAGCAGTGAATTCCCCAGAAAATATTTGCCATGTACGCTTTTTGCCAAATGTGCAGCCCTACGTGATTCAACCCTATGCCATCCCTCTTTCAGAACGAAAATGTCTGAAATCTCTCTGTCTCTCTGTTCCGTGCTCTCCTTCTCACGCGCAAAGTTGCACCTCATTTTTACCCACAGAGCTGTGCCTTTATAGTTCATAGGTCAGCACACCAAACAATGCTCCAAGCTGACTGCTCTTTCTTCTCCCCACACACAGGCTACTGCACGCACACACACACACACACACACACACAAATATACATATCACCATGCTTGTTACAGTAGCAATTACATTTTCAGTTAATTATGTTTATTGTCCATTTATCTAAAGTTGTTATGTCAGTAAGCTGGAAATTAAATTTAATAATATTCTTAAATTTAATAATTTTTATATTTGCAACAAAACGCAGCATTTACCCCTATCAGAGTAGGGCTAAAAGTCTCCCTTAGCGCGCTTTCTGATTCCATGAAGGTGGGTAGACAGCTCATTATATCTGGCTCCTGAATCCATGGTTGTGGTCAGACCACTCATTAAATATATGATTGTGGTCAGAGTGCTCATTAAAAGTGGTTTCTGATACTGTAATTGTGGTCAGACCACTCATTAAACACGGTTTATGCTTCTGCGATGGCGACGGGTGGTCGAGCTGTCTTCAAGGGCTGGCACAAAACCATTCATTCTCCATGGGACGGATTACAGAAGCAGATGTTCCACTGCCTTAGACAGCTGTGCCCAAGCTCAGACACGTATATCTTACTCTTTCTCTGTATGCAAGGAGCCCATTGCGTAATGTCATTCCTTTTGATCTGTTTATCTTAACAAAATATAATATTCTAGCTATTATGAATGTGTAACAAATGTTGAAGCGATAGATAGTTTTGTTTTCCTATTAAGTAGAGGGAAAGGGGGGTGTAAGGTGTTTAACGGGTGTGTGTGCAGTAATGAGTGCTCATACAAAAACGAGGAGCATTTCCAACTAGGGAGAAAAAGGGGAAGAATATAACATTATAAAATAAATGTTTATCTTTAATTACCATTTGCATTTATGTTATAGTTAGTAATGCTTTTGCAGAATTCAACTTTTAAAAGTTGAGCTTTTACAAGTTGAGAATTAAAAGTTGAGCTCTGAAACATCTCCAGTATGCACGCTTGCGTACACACACACACACACACACACACACACACACACACACATTTACAAACCCACTCTCTCTTCTTGGCGATTAGGTCTGACTTTCACCAAGGTTGTGGTAGAACCTTGGTGAAAGGTCCCCTGTGCAGTACAAGGTTGTACTCTCCACCCTGTCAAAATATTTTTCTCCCTTCATCCTTGTGGCTAATGGCTATGCTCTCAAAAACGATGATGATTGATATCCAGCACACCTTTTGTATTACTACTTTTGTGTTACTGTTAACACATTATGTGTCAAAGTGACTACTTTTATGTTAGGTTCAGCACATTTTGTTTCAAATTACACAATGCATGTGATAAAAAAGGAGGATTTTTAACACAGACTGCACTGAAATGTAACCCAAAATGTGTTGTCCTTAAAACCTTAACTAGAAACGGAGGTGTGTTAAAAATTGACACGTTATGTGGTGTTTTAACACATCTGTTTTGAGAGTGTAGCAACATTAAGGGAGGAATGATGATTTCTAGACAGAAGGCGACGTTTCAGTGCATGGAAGTGGCTGGTCTGGATGTGACATGCAACTTTGTGTTTCAGCACCGGATAGGTGCTGAAACTGTCACACAAGCCTGGTCTGAATTCAGCACTAGGTGCCGGACAGCTCTTTTCACACAAGCCTGGTCTGAATTCAGCACTATGTGCCGGACAGCTCTTTTCACACAAGCCTGGTCTGAATTCAGCACTATGTGCCGGACAGCTCTTTTCACACAAGCCTGGTCTGAATTCAGCACTATGTGCCGGACCGCTCTTTTCACACAAGCCTGGTCTGAATTCAGCACTATGTGCCGGACAGCTCTTTTCACACAAGCCTGGTCTGAATTCAGCACGAGGTGCCGGACAGCTCTTTTCACACAAGCCTGGTCTGAATTCAGCACTATGTGCCGGACAGCTCTTTTCACACAAGCCTGGTCTGAATTCAGCACTATGTGCCGGACAGCTCTTTTCACACAAGCCTGGTCTGAATTCAGCACTATGTGCCGGACAGCTCTTTTCACACAAGCCTGGTCTGAATTCAGCACTATGTGCCGGACAGCTCTTTTCACACAAGCCTGGTCTGAATTCAGCACTATGTGCCGGACAGCTCTTTTCACACAAGCCTGGTCTGAATTCAGCACTAGGTGCCGGACAGCTCTTTTCACACAAGCCTGGTCTGAATTCAGCACTATGTGCCGGACAGCTCTTTTCACACAAGCCTGGTCTGAATTCAGCACTATGTGCCGGACAGCTCTTTTCACACAAGCCTGGTCTGAATTCAGCACTATGTGCCGGACAGCTCTTTTCACACAAGCCTGGTCTGAATTCAGCACTATGTGCCGGACAGCTCTTTTCACACAAGCCTGGTCTGAATTCAGCACTAGACAGAGCGAGGCGGGCCTCAGAGAGTCGTAGCGTATGCATTTCAGCCGCATTCCATTTTTAATTCCCATTCCAAACCTCTAATTACGCATGCCGTGATCGCCATTCCTCGAGAGCAAAACAGATGTGCTGGGGATTATGGCTTTTGGCTGACGGCGCGCCCTCAGCTCCTCTTTGCCACCGCAGTTTTGCCACAAGTCTCATTAAGCATGCACTCGAGTTGTGTTTGCTAAAGTGGCCGATGGATCCATTTCTTCTGAAGGGAAATCAGCTGGGTGCGTCTGGTCGTAGCGGAACCGGGGGAGACTAACTGAGCGCCCATGTCTACAGGAAATGAAGCTCTTCTCTAATGACGGCTGACGGGAGCCATCTATCACGGTCATGCGATACACTGCTTCAGAGGAGGAGAGGCCTGCTCAATATGACAACTGGCGAGTGCCTGCACCGTAAAAGAAACCCTTCTGTTACTGCCTTTCCCTGTATTTTATATACCCATACCGATAGAATGTGTGTGTGTGTGTGTGCCTATCCCTGTATTTTATATACCCATACCGATAGAATGTATGTGTGTGTGTGTGTGTGTGCCTATCCCTGTATTTTATATACCCATACCGATAGAATGTATGTGTGTGTGTGTGTGTGCCTATCCCTGTATTTTATATACCCATACCGATAGAATGTATGTGTGTGTGTGTGTGTGTGCCTATCCCTGTATTTTATATACCCATACCGATAGAATGTATGTGTGTGTGTGTGTGTGTGCCTATCCCTGTATTTTATATACCCATACCGATAGAATGTGTATGTGTATGTGTATGTGTGTGTGTCTTTCCTGTCAATGATGTAATTGTATCTGTGGAAAGAAAGGGGCAGCAGTTATTGAAGCATTGTCTCTAAACCTCCTTCTCCTCTCTCAGATCTCATCCTAAAATCCCTCACCAGACAACCGTTCAGTTTGACACAACGTTTCCGTATAAGAAGTTGTGATCTCCAAATGTCTGAGACACATGAAACGCTGACGGTTCTTAGAGAAAAACAAAAAACAAAACATAGACCCCAAAAAAGAAAAAAAACTAAATAAAAAACACTGATTTAAACATGCCGTGCCTTCAAAAATTTTACCTGACTGGCATCAAAGTAGAACACTGGAATATTAGAGTGCTGAACACAAGATTCATTTTTATTGTTACCCTTTGAAGAATAGGTTTTTTTTTTTTAAGTCAATGTTCTAAGTCAGTGTTCGAGAACTCCATTGCTTTTGAATTACCAGCAGTGGTTGTTACATCAACATTAGAATGTTCAGTTCAGAAAATTCTAATCACATATTTGTCAAGGCAGTTTAACAAAAAACTCAATTTTCTTCCGTGGTGGCAAGCTGGTCAGGAAATGCAAAGGATTATGTGGAGAGTCAGATGCAGGTTTTTGCCATAATGCAGAGAGCCGGTTTCACGGGGATTTGGCCGGGACACTGGGCTTAACACCCCCTACTCTATCCAAAGGTGTTCCGGGATCATTAATGCCCACGGTGAGTCAGGACCTTGGTTTAGCATCTCATCCGAAGAACAGCAGCTGTTACGGCACAGTGCCCTAACACTGTGCGGGGGGCATTGGATTTGGTCCAGAGAGAATAGCGCCCCCCTCTATTGGCCCACCAATGCTTTCTCCAGGCAGATTTATTAGGGGTACAGGAGTTCCAGACTATCCAAGCTCACACCTGCGTAGGTGTAGTAATTTTACATAAGAAAGGTGCAGGTTAGTGGGACGGCTGAAAGGAAGAAGCACTGACATAAGGAAGTCTTGAGGCTGAGGCAGCATGCTAAGGGAAGTGCAATGCTAAGGGAAGGGGTTTGGAGTAGAGAGCGCTCACTCAACTCTTGTTTTGTGGTTTTATTAACACTGAATTGTGGTTAAGTGCAAGTGCTGCTAGGCGAGTTCATTTTGGCGATGGTTTGGGTTAAAGATATGCAGTGCGATGACCTCATCCTGAGAAGCATCAACCACCTAACTCTCCTCACATCCGGAGATGTGAGAATTTACACCAGTGCTATTTATACAATACATGCTGTGTTCAGTGAGACTGTTTTGTAGATTTAATTAGCAAATTTAATTGGTGATTAGTTTAATGAACAGCGTTTATTTGCTTATTTGCAAGGTTTAACATCAGGGAAAAAGGACAGATCATTGGACCAAAGACTTCAGAGATACGTATGTTGAGTATAGAGTTCTTACAATAAAGCACTGCTTCGCTGAACAGTACTGATAGATTTTTCTATTTCTGGTTCAAATAGGCTGGATGCAGCACCCTCATGCCAAGTACACCTTAATTTCACAAGGAAAGCACTGTGGTTTCTTCTGCTGACATATTTTTCCAAGGACTTCAATAGGAAAATTTGTCAGGAGAAACAACCCTTAAAGTGATCCATCCATATCTACTGCATATCTGGCAGCAGAGTGATGGTTTAAGGCTTGTTTGATACGTCAGACCCTTGATGACTTAGAGCCATTTCGCCACTGAACACGTGTTTGAGGCAACCATTTCGCCACTCTCTGAACACGTGTTCGAGGCAACCCCCCACACGCAGGAGAACATACCCCCCACACACAGAACATACCCCCCATGCGCCCAACGCACACAGACACACACACACACACACACTCGCACACACATACACACACACACACACACACATGCACAATCGCACATAGTTTGTTGTATATTATAGCAGTGAATCGTGATTTGCCCTGTTTGATACTTGGTGCTCAATAAACTATTAAATTTTCCAAGATTGTCTGTGTTAATGTTGCTCTTGGGTTGAACTGAGTCAGCCAATGCTAATCGCAGGGATTCTCCCAAATGCCTTCATCAATAATTTATATTAATTTGGTATCAGCTGAGTACATAATATTGTGATTTTGATAAGATAATTATTAATGTGTAATTATTAATTCAATGTATTATTTTATTGGTAATTAATTTTTAATTATTAATTCAAGTTACCCATTTTTAGCTAGCATATTCTCTTTTGAGGATGGTATATAAATTTTTATGAGACTGATTTATTCTACAAAAACTATGCCACCAGTTGTATAAGGATGGTAGTGGCGTATTCCAGTACATATGTGAAAGAAAATGGTAGATTTTACTAGAGGATATTTGATCCTTCTAGCATTTATGTAAACTCTGTTGGAGTAAAATTTACACAGAAGATTTTAGCATTTGTATTTAATGGCTATTTTATCCACTCTCCCTCCTAACATTCCGTCATTGGTCCAATTTGCTAAATCATAACCTCATACTAACTTGGTTATTTATTTTGAACAGGTTTGTTTTAAGCTGTTAAATTATTATAATGGAGGTTTTGTTATTGTTTTGCATAGAATAGACTTACGTGGGATGATTTGGCTAAGCTAAGGGTACTAATGCTAAGCTGATTAACATGAAAATCCATGGTGAGAATCTTGCCAAATTAATTAAATGTATTTATTATACTTTGCAAAATCCCACTAAATGAGATAATGTGCTATTCTTTTTGATATATTTGTGTGGTGGTAGTGGAAGGGGGGGGGGGGGGGGGGGGGTTGATTTTGCAGTTTAGGTGCAGTTTTCTTCACCCCTCATTTACTCCTTCAGTTCCATCTAGTTACAATTATTAACTGTGTATTATTAACTGTGCAGCAAAGACATTTGAAATGGCAAATGTCTTTGCTGGTGTTTCATGTGTGCATGCTCGATCATGCGAGAGCGCAATGTAAAGTTCCTGCTCCTGAGCAGATTGCAAAACATCTTGTGATTGCATTTTCTTTTCTTTTTTTTATGTATGTAGTAAAGTGCTTCTTTAGTTTGGAATAGTCAGGAGAAAGAGAGAGAGAGAGAGAGAGAGAGAGAGAGATTGAGAGAGAGAAAGAGAGAGAGAGAGAGAGAGAGAGAGAGAGAGAGAGACCACCCAGTATGTATATAATTACAGATGTCTTATCTGTTCAATATTATATTATATGCTCCTCAATATTTTGTTTTCCCCAATATATAATGGAAAAAAAAATATTATTATTATTATTGTTATTACTATTTTTATTATAATTTTAATATGTATGTATGTGTAATGCTTTGGCAATATTTACGATATGTATTTCATGCCAATAAAGCACATTAAATTGAAAATTGAAATTGAAATTGAGAGAGAGAGAGACAGAGAGAGAGAGAGAGAGAGAGAGAGAGAGAGAGAGAGAGAGAGAGAGAGAGAGAGAGAGAGAGAGACGAGAGACGAGAGTACAGTGCTTCTTTAGATTGGAATAGTCAGGAGAGAGACAGAGAGAGAGAGAGAGAGAGAGAGAGCGAGAGAGAGAGAGCGCGACAGAGAGACGAGAGTAAAGTGCTTCTTTAGTTTGGAATAGTCAGGAGAGAGACAGAGAGAGAGAGACAGACAGACAGAGAGAGCGAGACAGAGAGAGGGAGAGAAGCAGGAATTGATGTCAGCACATTTACCACTGCTCTCTCCGTACCCATTCACGCTGAACGGCCGTCACCTTTATCTGCCTGGTTTTATATGCAACTGGAAGCATTAAGCCAAGCATAGCTGGCAAAGTCCATTTCAATCTTAAACGTGTCCCCTTTTAATAAAAATGATAATGAGTCACAAGCGTTCAAAAGGTGAAATGGCGATATTGATGAGGGTGAGGAGAGAGAGATCAGGGGTTGGGGGACAAACATGTGCATTTGGGAGAATACATTGGCATGTGAGTGTGTGTGTGCATGTGTGGGTGTGAGAGCGTGTGTGTGTATGTGTGTGTATGCATTTGTGCGCGTGTGCGTGCGTGCGTGCTTGCGCGCATGTGTGTGTGTGTGTGTGTGTGTGTGCACGTGTGTGTGTGTGTGTGTGTGTTTGTGTGTGTGTGCAGTACAGTGAAGGAAAGGAGCAGCCAGACCTTGCTGTTGTTGAGGTACTGCACATCTGTGATCTTGAGATGGCCTCACAGCTGGCAGGTTTGCATGCATGTTCCATCTATCATGCCTGCATCAATTGAGGATACTTGCTTTCTGACAACAAGGTCAGAGATTACATGCTAGTTATTTAAATTTGATTGCCATTGAACCTGCTGAAATGAGCAGCCAGGACTTGTGCACCTGTCTGTGACACCTTATTTTAGCTTAGCAGCACTGCTACTTCATAATGACGAGGTATGAGAGACTAGCAGAACACACTGCAGACAGCTGAGTATCCAGTAGGAGTCTTGCTCCTCAGAAGTTGTCAGTATCTAATAGAAAAACGGCACTGGAGACGGGCAGAGCTATCAGTAACCAATAGGAGATGTTCTCTGCTGACGAGCACACCTGGCTTTCCTGGCTTACAGGGGAGGAGAGAAAGGTCAGCGGCTTTGGGGGCTCCCTGCTGATCACCGAGACATGGTTAACGAGGTTAAATGGAGGTTAAAACGGTCACGGCGGCATGCCTGGCCCGGCATTGGCACGTGACTGGTTCTGTAGACTCACTTTTGTCAGGGAACGAATTGATTAGCTCTTAACGAGCAACCCAGGGAGCAACTTTGGATTGGGCGGCAGTGCAGTATAATAGTTAGAGAAAGGGCCTTGTAGCACAAAGGTTGCAGCATTGATTCCCAGATAGGCCACTGCTGTTGTAGCCTTGAGCGAAGCGCTTAACCTGAATTGCGTCAGTGAGATTTTGTAATTTTTATGTATTATTAAGGTGTGTGATTATGCAGACATTTTTGCATGTGCATGTCTTCTTTTGTCAGTTGTGATGATACTATGGTGCTATGAATAATTTTATTTTGATTATGTTCTGCCAGATGATATGGGTTGGGAAGTTATTCAGGCAATATTTTACTCTTCCAAATCCATATTTGAATTTCTGAACAATTTTTTGACTCATGTATCAAATTGAAGCAGTATGATTAAAAAATTAAACATTGCTTTCAAGAGGATTTCTCACAGTGCAAATTTTAGAAATACATTTAGGTAAAATAATAGGCATTGTCTGCTGTGTGCCATGCCATTGCGTAATCAGTACGTCGCCTGAAGGAGACTGAAATGTTGATGAAAATAAACGCAATGAAATTAATGTGTGCATGTGCATGTGTGTGCGTGTGTGTGTGTGTGTGTGTGTGTGGGCGTGTGTGTGTGCGTGTGCATGTGCATGTGTGCGTGTGTGTGTGTGTGTGTGGTTTTGAGTGCTTGAAGAGGCGAGGAGATTCGGTGAGTCAGAGACAAAATAAACATTGGTTTCCACTCAGCGGCTTCCCCTTTTTCCCTCCCCATCGACTGTTTTAACAGGGCTTTTATCCTCCCGCCAAATATTGCGCCCTTTTTCCAAACAGAAGGATTCACGGGCGCACGCTTGCACGTCTAATTTGTTTGGAAGGATCCAACTGAATAGTAGGTCTTCTCTCCTCTCTTGACCTTGTGTATGAAATACATTTGAATATGTTATCTTTTTTTCCTTCTAAGCCTCTTTGTTTGAAAACGAATGATAGGGTGGAACTGCCTTTAGTTTTTTAAACTCCTTTACAGTGTTACAGATAGCACCCCTGCGAAAAGTTATAAAAGAGTTATATTGGAAATGTAAAGTTTTTTTGTTTTTTTTTACATTTACTACTAATACAATTGCTTCAAGAAAAATATTTTTTGACAGATATTTGCCCAAAAATATGTTTATCAATTATGCAGAGCCCAAATAATTATTTTAAACAAAATAAAAAAAAATAAACATGAAGGCTTTATATAGCATATATAAAGCCTTCATAAAGTAGACATAATGGCTTCATAAATCATTCATAAGAAAATGTCATGCTTCATAAAGGGCGAAATAACACCTTATGCAACATGTTATGCCAAATGTGACATAACCAACAATATCACATAGCTGATGGCTAAACATTAACCCAATATAATGCATAAAACATGCTTATGTAGGAGGCTAAGCTAACTGTGACACATCTGGCATAACATGTTGCATAAGAAGGTGTTATGTCACCCTTTATGAAGCATGACATTTGCTTATGTATGATTTATGAAGCCATTATGTCATGTTTATGAAGGCTTTATATAGCATATATAAAGCCTTAATATGGAGACTTTGTTTAAACTGTGACCCAAAAACTTTATGAATTCCAAAATTTATTCTGCACGTTTCATGAATAAGGCCCAATGTGTGTATACGTCCATGTAGAATAAGTTTCTTTGGAATAATTTTTGTGTGTGTACATTTGTATTAGTGTGTTTATATGTATATACTTGTGTTGTTGGTTGTTGGAGTGTGTGTGTGTGTGTGTGTGTGTGTGTGTGTGCGCGTGTGTCTGACTGTGTGTGTGTGTGTGTGTGTGTTAAAGTTATAGTTATTTCTAAAGGTTTTGATACTGTTTTAGTTTTAGTTTATGTTTCCAATGGGCCCAGACAGTTCTAAAGGATATTTCAGATATTTACAAAAATTTCTGACAACCTGCCAGGTTCACAGTAGCTGGCATGTGGGCATTTGGGATTTGTGTCTAAAGCAAGAAAACACACTTCAAAGCATCTTCTACAGTGATGTTATGCCACCAGAGGTTGTATGCGTGTATATTACCCGATTATTCTTCAAAAACAACATTTTTTTATGGCATATGCAACCTGAGACCGTTGCGCTCAATGCAAGTGCAGCATGGCTTCTTATAATAAGATTACTATACATATCCTTGGGAGAGAAGCGCTAACGCCGTCTGAGAGCTTCGAAGGAAAGACATACTGATATAAAAATGATTTATGTTTGTAATTTTGGACGAATGCTATAAACTAACCTGGATGTCTAATGTACAACCTAATGTCACTGTACAAGTTGCATTTTGGAGTTACTTGAAGCATTTTTTCTTGCTTTAAACCATTCTGCCCGAATGTCCCTGTGCTCACCAATATCAAGCCTACTGATCCTCAGAAACTTCTGTAAGTATAAAAAATGGCCTTCCTGGAATGTAAAAACTGTCTGTGCCAATTGAAAACATACTGCAAATTCAAAATAAAAATAAAAACCCCAGAAAGTGAAGTATCACTTAACATTAAAAAGCAAAAACATTCTTGCAGGCGGAGTTTGAAAGCGATGTGGCCCTAATAAACGTGGTTTACGGGCATCACGCTAATAAACGTGGTTTAAGGGGGCATCACGCAGAGTGCTTTCTGAACAGAGTGCTCTCTGAACTGAGACATACATGGCTCTGGCAGTCAGTCTCTGCCTCTGCTGGCTAACACAGGCTCGTCTCTCTAACGAGTATTTTCTTGGGGCATAAATAAGGTTGAAGCATTGTACTGCGATCACAGCTCAGGTATCACATGTGCGCCATGGTCAGTTTGCTCGGTCAGGCTTCACGCCGGTGCCAGGGACCGTTTTGTGCATGATCCCAAAATGTGGTTCCCTCTCCCAACCAGTGATGTGAACCATGAAAGCACATCAAAGAGTGGCTGCTTGTGTCGACCACTCCTGTGGCACGTGGGGTTTAGTGAAATGTCATGGGCTCTGTGCTCTCTAATGATATCTGACATCTCCTCTCTCTCCGTCCCTTTCCTTTAGTGAAGTGCCATTGGCTCTGTGTTCTCTAATGTAGTCGGACATCTCTCTCTATCCCTTTGTTCTTTTGTGGTACCATGGTTACGACAGTACTCCTCGTGACCTCGTAGATGATGTATTCATTTCCCAAAGTGAAGCGTTTTACCTAAGACACTATTAATTTTCAACTGAATAGATTAATTTATAACTTTTTTCATTGGAAATAAGCTGGTAAAATATTTATAGGAAAGGAAAAGGACAACAATAATATCTAAATAATATGTTATCGTCATCAGGGTTTTGTCTGTTTTAGCTGTATAAAATGTATGTGTGCATTGCATGCTATAAATCTGTGTTCTACACAAGAATGTAGGAAATAATGTACTTACATTGAACATTGTGACTACATGTATGAAATAATGACATTAAATACAGTGCCCACCAGACTTATTGGGCATCAATTAATGTGAACAAAAAATGGTGGATGAATTTAATCTTATTGTTAATCAAATGTTTTCTAAGCTCATCATTTTGAGAAAATGATGCTCAGAGAAAGATAAAATAATCTTTAAGAAAAAATAATTTGTGTTAAAAAAAAAAAAAACATTTAACACAAAACCATTTGTGTTCTGAAAACACATTATTGTACATCATCTATACTGTATTTACATTATGCATCCTCCCGTTGCCATGATAACAGCACTAGGTTTTCTCCAATAATCTTTGATGAGGTAGGAGAACACATGTCAAGGTTTCGGATGCCATTCCTCCATGCAGAATATCTCTAGACCTGTCAGGGTCTTTGATCTTTGCTTGTGGACTCTCGTCAGCTCAACCCACAGGTTGTGAGTGGGGTTTAGGTTAGGGATGGGGATTGGCATGGCAATTGCAAAAGCTTGATGGTTTATGTTTAGAAGTTTTAGATGTTTAGAAAATGTTTCAGATGTTTAGCAAACTCCATGCATGTACGTCTGTGGTTTGACAACAGGCCTTCTTTTGACGAGCCATTTGTGAGCCAGGTTTTCTGTCTCATTGACGTAATTTGGAACGTCTCACAGGCTGTGAGCCATTTGTCTCGTACCTCCTGAAATTTCTAGCGGCTCACACCGCGTCATTAATGTCTCACAGCTTTGATTGGTTGACTGGCCTGGGGATATGGAGCATTCTGCGTTGCTAAGGAGATGAGAAATTGCTTCTGCAAAAAGGTAAATAGACCATAGACATTGCATATTAACTAGACAGGAAAGTACGCCCTCAGCCAACCGAAGTTTTGAAGGACCCTAAAGTAAGCCTGTATTGCGCGTGTCTCAAAGATTGGAGCTCCCATTAAAATTAATGGGAAATAATTTTCCCTGATGATATTTTTTAACTTGATTAATGGACGTCACGTTTCATATGAAAATAAGATTATGAAAATATGTAAAATATTTCTTATGATCAAAAAAAAAAGACTGATTAGGTTTTCTTTGGTTGTCAAATCAGCTTGATTTTCTCCATTGATTTCAATGGGCAGGAAGCTCTTTTGCGCTCAGCAAGCATACTTCCGGGGTGCTTCACTGCCTGACCCCTCCCACCCTCTCCAGTTTCTAAATACGCTCTATGAAACAAACCAGTTGGTGGCGTTTACAGTTGCTATAGAGACTACTCGCGCACACCTCAGTGTAGCGTCTACGTTGCCATAGACACAGGACGCTTGTCAGTGAGCCGATGTATTCAGTATAAATGCCCAGAGCTATGAGCCATGAGCCCGTCTCATAGCTTGTCTTACAACATATAAACTAGGCTTGTTCTACATGGGGGTAGCATCTAATTGTAGTTTTGGAGACTTAGTGACCCCCAAGATACAACCAACTTCTGCAGTTCCCCAACCATGATCCTTGGATAATTATTTTGCTCATCTCACTGTGCATGGGGGCAAAATACACTTCTGTGTTCTCTTCCAGGCATGTTCATCACAGCTCCTGTTGTTTTAAAAGTCTTAGATATTGCCCTAATAGGGGAGATGGGTGTTTTTTATAGCCATCGTCTGATTTATGAGAGTCAGCAACCCTTTGTCTCGTTTCATTGTTGTGTTCTCTGGCCTTCCTCATGTTGATGGATGACTCCGGGAGTTTAGCCTGTGTGTCACCTCATATTTATATCCCAGTGAAAAAGGAAGAGGGAAGAGTTCTTAAAGACTCAGTTGAACTTTAAACAAGTTAAAAAATATATATATATATATATAAATACAAATGTGACCAAATACAAATTTTGGATACAGCTTTGGATATAGTCTTCAACGTTCATTACTAGGGATAGCTGCTACATTATGGGAAGGATGTGCTTTGTCATGTCTGTTCTGTAGTGATCTTGATGATGTCTCTGTATGCACTTACTGTACGTCACTTTGGATAAAAGCGTCTGCTAAATGAATGTAATGTAATGTAAATGGGGTATCATTTGATGCAAATTTTATCAAAATATTTGATGGAGTCAATATTTCTGGAGATAGGACTGTTTGAATATTGTTTTTTTCAAAATAAATATTTGATATAACATTTTTTAGTGCAATTTTGTGGAGAATATTGCCCTTTATTAAAAAGTTCACCCTCAAACCAGGAATAATTGTAGGATTAATAATTGTTATGATTGTGTAGGTTCTGTCATTAAACATAATTTATGACACTACAGCACCAGTATTACGTTATATAGCAGCTTGTCATCACAGAGACCGATAAAGTATGATCTCCATCTGTGAAACCATACCAATGATTAACATATTTGAACACATGAACGTTTTGTTTGGGACTCCAACATTACAGTGAATCTAAAACGTCACATATTTACGCAACACTTTGAATTTCGAAATTTATGTCAGAGGTAGACTTTGATTCTGGTATTAACTCAATTTTGACAGGATACTGATTTTGCTATGTTTCTCATCTCTCCTGTGAATCTCAAGCTTGCGTCGGGTCACAAATATAAATGGCAAAATACTTATATTCGATTTTGTTCATAATAATTTATAGAGGTGCCAATAATTGTGACACACATGTTTCTGAAATAAGATAGTTATTTATTGATGAAGATTTTTTTTTTAACAATTTCACATGAAGTAAAGGTTAGATTTCTCTTATATTGTGATTGTAAGTACAAGCTGATAAATAACTATGACATTTTTCCCATCTCTTTTTATTGCTCATCTTTTCCGAGGGTGCCAATAATTCCGGAGGGCACTATGAATGTTCCTTACAGTGCAGCCCTCGGTTTTCTTTGTGAGGTCCTCATAGTGAATGATTTCCTGTCTGTTGTGTGTGTGTGTGTGTGTGTGTGTGTGTGTGTGTGTGTGTGTGTGTGTGTGTGTGTGTGTGTGTGTGTGTGTGTGTGTGTGTGTGTGTGTGTGTGAGCCGGGTGAATGGCTGCTGTGTGTGTGTGTGTGTGTGTGTGTGTGTGTGTGTGTGTGCGTGCGTGCGTGCGTGTGTGTGCGTGAGCAGGGTGGCTGCTGTGTTCAGACCTCTTCATCAGTGCTTCACCATCAACCTGTATTTCCACCACTTTAAACGATGGTGAAGAAGGAGGGTCACAAACGGACAGAAAGAGAGAGAGAGGAAGAGAGGAAGAGAAAGAGAGGCATGCTGATATACCCAGATCACAGCCCAGATCCCAGATGGACAAACGTGTTGCCGTTCGGGCTTAGCGTGTATATTTTGGGACTGTCCGAGGGCGCTTGAGTGGCAGCGGAGCGTGACAGCGTCTGGGTAATGGAGCCATGCTGGGGGGGGCGGGAGGGGTTAGGGGGGGGCACCTCCTGAGCTGCCCATTCCCGTAGCCAAGCTGCTCCCAGCCTGGGGCGCGGAGCACTCCTCTTTGCCCCACGGCTCTTGAAAAAGGAAAATGGACTCTCTCAGCAAAAAAAGGATCAATCAATCAATACATCTTTCCAATCACGCAGCTGTCCCGTGGCGGTTTACAGTAAGCATTATAACCAGAAGAAAGAAAAAAAACCTTTTTTTGCGACGTCGAAGATAAACCTGAAAAATGATGTTCGAGCTGAACTTGAAAATGACGGGATCCACAGTTTTACACACTGAGAACTAACTTAAAAGCCCGTTTTTAAGGGTGATGTTGACAGGTTGATTCAAGTCCTGTAGTGACCAGCTTATTTATATGCTGCAAATATAGCACATTGTCAGGAATTTATCACATGTTGTGGATAATTTTGGCAAACACTGCAATTGGCCAAAAATATGCTTATTCACTGTTGGCTCTTGGCTACACCTACTGTACGTTCAGACCACACTTCACCATCACCCCTTATATTCTCTTCTACGTGTAACCACAGCGAGAGAGGTCACGATTTTAACTGGATATTATACACTGACCTTACAGACATTATGCAGCGATGCCCGCTCTGAGATTCACATTGCTGGCTGTACCCTGTGTAGGATCCATCAGGGTGCGTTTGACAGGGTCTAATTGTGTGCACTACGCATGCAGGATTATCAATCCTTTATGTGCGCGAAAAAGCCCTCCCTTCACGACTTTGGCTTGGCATTGGGTTTCGGAGAGGGGAGGTATATAATCACTTTTAGTATGGGTTTATTAATGGGATTTGAGTGCCTTGAAAAATCTATGTACGTTGGAGATAAGGGAATTGTTTATCCTGTTAATGTCTCACTTTAAAGACATTATTCCTCGTTTGGCCGTATGCCCCGTTAATCCTGAGTGCTGCTAGACGAACCCTTTATTGAATTGCACATTAATTAAAATGACGTAGTTGTTTTTTTTTCGGTAATAGCGGTAATTTCCTTGTCGAGGACAGACTTCTTAAGCCCAAACCGGCTTACATTAAGGCTCCATCGCTCATTAAATTTGCAAAGCAGGCGTTTTTGTTTTGTCAACGTGAAAGGGTCGGCGGATTGATAAAGCGCGGTGGAACAGGAGTCACCTTGGACGTCTGCGGAATGGCTGGCGGGAAACAGATCGGCGGTGCTGGGCGTCGGCTCGGCGTGGCTCCCCGCGTCCGACGCTCCACCGCGTCCAACGAGGTCAGCCTCAGCCATACGCAGAACAAAGAACATAATCCCGTCCCTCGGTCTGCAAATCATGTCGGTTAATGAATTTAATTTGTTCAGTCATTTATGTTTAATAAGGAGGTGTAATTAGCAGGTCTTTAATAATGCAAGGCACCGCAGGGATGTTTCAAAGTGTAATTTATATTAGCGAGAAGAAAAGTATAAAACCCACATTCTTTACTTTTCATATTTCTGTGAAATCCATACGCGAGCCAATATTGTACTTTATACGTCCAACGTACAGTGGAAGAGAACGCCAGAGGGAAGTTGCTAAACGAGTCTAATTCTGATTGGCAATGAATGTTAGTTAGCAGGTTCCCCACAGACTTTGAGGCTGCTCAGCTGATTAAATAGTCAGCACTTGGTTTTACAACCTTAGGCCAAATACATTGTAAAATGCCATTTATTCCCTGCAAGCAATTGAGAACTTATTGCTAATTTAAAAAGTTTGCATTTGTGCGTCCTCAGTGTCCAGCATTCGTTTGATTGATTGCTGCAGACACTCGTATGATCCAGATCAAGCCGGTGCCAAATGTAGCCCCCATGGAAGGGCGCGCAATATTCCGTAGCCTGACCGAGGGAGAGAGAGAGAGGGAGAGAGGGAGAGAGGGAGGGAGAGAGGGAGGGAGAGAGAGGGAGGGAGAGAGGGAGGGAGGGAGAGAGGGAGAGAGGGAGGGAGGGAGGGATCCAGTCTCTGCAATCAGAGCCGGCCGCTGGCGTAAACACTTGAAGCCACAGAATTCAAGTTTTTTTCATGTGATTTATGCTTGAGCACTTTTGGGCCACAGCAACATCCTTGTTCAGGGCCACCGAAACCCTGGAGCCCGCCCTGTGTGCAATCACCGTGACTCATCGTGCCCCAACGGCCCACTCGGGTCGGTCGGGCACCTGCTGTCTGCCTGAACGAACAAGCTGAAATGCACCCCTCCAAAAGCTACAACCTTACACGCTCAACAGTCGGACTACGGATCGAAAAGTGGTGGCGCCTCTCTCGGAAGCGAGCCCGTCTCGTCTTGGCTTTGCCAAACCGCTGGAGAAGACTGCCGTAAAAATCCGTTGAATAAAAGCATAAAGACTCAGTGCTTTTCAGTCCTGTGGGTGTATACTGTCACAGTTGCATCAGGATTGTCAGTCCTCCTTTTTTAGTGTACCAGCTTCCACAACCTTGTTCCGGAGAGCCGCAACTGTTTTAACATTAAAATTGTACAGGATAGTGTTCCCGCATGTTTAAAGCTGAGGCATTAGAAGGCCAGGACAGGGGACCTAGAGTTCAAACTGTTGCGAGATAATTGTGCTTCCTGGCCGCCATTCCAGTCTAGAAGTGCACAGAGAAGCATTTCAACAATTAAAAAAATATATAAAATCTGATGCATCGATTCTCCTCTCCCCTCAACCTTTCCCAGAAGTTGAAATGAATATGATGAAGAGTCTAATCTCCACGGCTGTTATTGTTCTGGTTTTTAATGTCTGTGTATCTGGTAATAGAAGCTTTGCCTAAGGTACTTAGCAAGGGAAAAAAGGACACAGACTTTGGTTTGTGAATCTATCTGGCTGCCTTTCTTTTTTGTGATCTGTAAATGTTCTTTGCTATTAAAAAAGTTTTTTTTTTTGTGTGTGAAAACAGAACAGTGGCAATTTTTTCTTTCTTTCCTCACCTGGGGAATATTCCTTCAAGTTAATTGAAGCAAGGAAGAAAGGAGAGAATGGTTTCTTTAATGAAATATATTTTTTAACGGATCCGTCTGAGAGTACAGAACTGCGCCTCACCAGAAGAGTGATACAAACTGTAGCAGTAACATTTTTCACACAAAATCACCTGGCACATGACTACTAAAGCGATCTACTCCCGTACAGTGCGGTACCGCTCCCCATTAGCACGTCTCCCGACGGGTGCTATGTAGCAGCACACCATACGATGCTCAGTATGAATGTGATAGCTGCTTAATACAGTCCAGTGCCTTAAACTGACCATTTCCTGAAGTGAAGGGAACTTGGGGCGCAAAGCTTTGAGAAGGAGCAGCTCATTGGCTGGACGCGCAGTGGGAACAGGTTAGAACAGGTTGGAACAGGTCAGAACAGGTTGGAGCACAGCCTCGTATAATGTTTGTTTTTTCCCTATCGTCCAGACGGGACTGTGGCCTGCTGCAGCTGGTCTCCAGTGAACCGGCCTGACGTGTGATTTACACTGAAAGGGCCGCAGGGCTGGGGGACAGCAATTTTACCACTCACCGACGAGGGCCAAGAGTGATTGAATGCGTTTGCTGCAAGCCTAAAACCCCAGACCGGCTGTACCTGCCACACCGTACCTGCCAAGACTCCGACAGGACAGACACTGACTGCGTCCCAGGAGACGCTCTGGGGGAAAAAGGCCTTCTGGCTCAGACAGAGAGTAATATTAGAGTGAGCTTGGAGAATGTGTCACAGGAGTAAACAGGCGCGGTTTCCTCAGAGCGCAGCCACAAAAAAGTGACAGCAGACCCAAAATGGTGACGCTTTAATTTCAAAAGCAGAGTCGGAATGGCGATGCTTTAATTTGAAAATCAAGCAAGTGAAATGAAAATGCAAACCCCTGAATCACAAAGTACACCCACTGATTACAATAATCACCTATTCAGCTAGGGGACTCTTCTTTAATTGATGGTCTCCATATAAAAGAAAAAAAAGAAAATAATTGTTGAATAGTTCAAAATAGTATAGTGCCTAAATTGAATCATATTCCATTCTCACAAGCATTAACTTTTTTTAAATTGTAATGTCCCTTGCTCTAATTGATTTAATTAAGAGAAACAGACAGAGATGAAACACAGTGTGGTTAGGGATTACCTGCGTTGCTGTCTTCCGGAAGGTTCTCCTACAAATATGTCAACCATTTCCTGAAGGAAAGCACGCAGGTTTTTCTTCCTTTTGATCGGGAGGGGGAGGAACCCTACAAATTCCTGATCGATCCAAACTTAAAGCCCCACAACCCCATCTGAAAGACAACAGAGGGCTGGGAAAAACAGATCACCTAATGTCAGGAGGGGATATCAGCACTAGTTTGAGTCCTAGGCCACCTAAGATAAAACACCTGGATGCTAACCACACTTAGGCTATTATTATGAGTCTCCCTAACTTGTATCTCTAATGTGGCAAAGCCCCACAAACCTTGAAGTTGTGTTTTGATAATGAACTACTATCTGTGACTAATCACAAACTCGCAGAATTCCAATTGGAGGAGGCAAATCAATGCAAGAACATTCCATGTTGATGCTCAGGTAAATGGAACACAAACTAGCTACACTTTTGTTGGATTACTAACAAACTAATCAAAGGAAAATTACCACTGAACCACTGAGTGAATTCTGGCAAAACACTGGAATGTGATACTTATTTTCCATTTTTCAGTGTTTCTAGTGATCCAAAAATAATCTCATGAGACTCCAGAAGGCCATTTGCAAAATCCTAATCTATTGAGGAATTTTGGCTGGAACATGCAACCGATCAGCTTTGTTTTACAAAAGGGCAAACCATTTTAGCAAATTGAAAATCAAAACAGCAAATCAGAAAACAAAAAAAACAAAAAAAACAAATCCGAGAACACACAAAAAAAAGAAAACAAAAGTGACAAATCTGAAAAGGTCCGTATTAAACGATTCCTTGTTGGTGATAGTTAAAATGCGTAAAAGTGCTTACTTTCTGTGCTTTAGACACTGCATTCTCAGGAAGGAAAATGAGCCCCTTCACTGAGCCTTGTAATTGCACACATTCATAATCATTACTCTAATCCAGGAATTTCATCTGAAGCAATCATAGATATGCCATCAGATTTGCAGGACATTGAAATGAGTATGCACGCTCTATGCGCACTTAAATGAAGCAGGGTTATTCAGAAAACAGCATTGTGCATATTGCATGTTTTTCTATTTAATCCAACCAATTTAGCAGAAATCATACAAAATGAAAAGAGATGTCAAACACTGAATAGGGTTAAATTGATCCCAAACATAATAGAGGGGTACGCTTATTAAACCCATCAACAGTGGACCTATGTGTTCAATGTACACTATGATTCATGAGGTGGGTTGGGGGGGTCATGTTGCCATATAGGGGTGTTTTATAGATACCAATTCTCTATTTGCTGTGTTCCTATCCCTCACAAAAAAATAAATAAAATAAAAATTGCCCATCAACAGCTTTATCAGTATGTAATTCCTTACATTAGCCATTGGGCAGATTTTGCCAGACCCTGGCTGAGAACAGTCATCGTCTGTTAATGACTGACTGACTTACTACCCATTGAGGAAACCGCATGCGCGGCTAGCACACTCCAGTAAAGTAGGTGGTGTTATGCACCTACACTTCTTTATGAACCGCCATTAAAAGCAAGAGGCCTACTGTTGTTGTGTGCATGGCTACGGTCCAATCAGTTAAATATTCTCCCATTGCATGCGAAAAAGCAGAAATATCCTCAATGTATATTCCGGAAAAAGAGAAAACTAGAAAATAACTGACAATCAATTTATTGATGGACAGCAAATTAAAAAAGCAGGAATGGGGAAGAATACACTAAAATGTATGTTACAAAATACCTCCCAACAAAATATATTAAGAAACTACAATCAAAATGATGTATAGACTGCTTTGCAGGTGTCACAGAAGTGTAAACCATAAAAGAGGCATGCGACACATATTAAATATGAAATCCAAGAAAAATGTATTTGAAATATTGTCCATTCCTGCTTATAACCTTGCACACTGTTGCTGGCTCATTTCTTGGCTACTAGCTGAACTTCAACAAGCTGATTATGTAGCTCATCTGAAATAATCATTCTAAAACTGCATCCTAGTAGGCTATAACAGTGGTTCCCAACCCTGGTCCTGGAGTACCCCTGTGTATGCTGGTTTTCGTTCCAACCACAATTGCAATACCAGAATTTTAACAAGATGTTAATTTTTCTTAATTAGGTGTTTTTATTGTATAGAGAGAACACTTTAAACTCTTTACTCTCTTAAGCCACGTTATGTTAGCAATAGCTATGCATGCCATGAAGACTAAAAGTCCAAGATTCACATTGTGTTGTATTGTAAACAATTAAAAGGAGGTAAAAAATGTTTTAACTGATCAAATTAAAGACTGAGGTGAATCAATAGGCTCATAATTGGTGAAATTGTGGACACATGGCCAATAAAACTAACCGTTTGGTAAATAATGAAGAATTCAAAGACAAAGCAAATGATAACGAGCCAAACCTGCATTGTGTTATGGAAAAAATTATGAAGGAACTTAAACTTGCGTTCAATTACCTAATTAGGAGCCTAATCACCTGAGTTGTTACTTCTTCTTTGTAATTGTTTGCAATATAACACAATGAGCATAATGAACATGGGTTTTTTTTTCTTCATGGCATGCATAGCTATTGCTAACATAACGTGGCTTAAGAGAGTAAAGAGTTTAAAGTGTTCTCTCTATACAATAAAAACACCTAATTAAGAAAAAATAACATCTTGTTAAAATTCTGGTATTGCAATTGTGGTTGGAACGAAAACCAGCATACACAGGGGTACTCCAGGACCAGGGTTGGGAACCACTGGGCTATAACATTAAACTATTAGCTGGAGATGAGTTTTAAAGCGATTTCATCGAGCCGCTAAATCAATGTTATTTCCTAATTTATTCAACATTTCAGTCAGGCAATAAAACACTTTTAAACAATTTTATACTTGTATGCCGCATTCTCTAATTTTTAGGATTTTTACCGGGAGATACTTTGCAGCCCTGTTACTCAAATCACGGCCCTCGAGGGCCGGGAACTGCTGGTTTTTCTCCCTCCCTTTACCTGGGAGTCAGGTGTGAAGACAGTCTGGCCAATCAGTAGCAGCAATAGTCCAGTTAATTAGCTGGGAGAACGGAAAACCAGGGCCGGAGATGGATTTGAGGGCCAGATTTGAGTATCTATGGTTTAGGGAAGTTTTTAAAGTCTTATTTTGCTAGATCTGTTTTTAGCTAATTGGCTAGCTAACATTGGCAACAATAAACCAAAAGATGTTTACAAGTAGCAGCGATGGATTGAAGCATGGGCAGTTTGGCGAGGTATGATTGGCCGATGGATATCGTATTGTTACATTGTCACCAGCATTCCATCATCGCTAGCCTTTGATATTAAATTCTATTTCTCATAAAATGTATAAACACATAGCCTACCACTTGTCTTAATTTTTTTCCGTTATCTCTTTGTATGGCTTTCATTCGACTTTTCCAACTGGACAATCAGTGACATGACACATCACATGATGTGGGTATTTCTTCCCACGGGTCAGTGATCTGCCTGGCACAGGTGTGCGGGCCAACACAAGCTGCATTGCACAAGCACAGACATTTGCCATAATAGAAGCAACAAATTTTCCAAAAATTACATTTCACAGAATCGATCGGCCCAATTTAGATCTAGGTCTCATTGACTCTCAATGGGGAAGGACGTGTCTTCTGGAACCTGCGGGAAAACAAGGGTGCTATTTATGGCCAGAAAGTTGTGCGCTTCAGATTCTGGGAGAGATTGTTCTCCCTGCTAGTACCCAGGGTCTGGCTCAACTAGGTTTGCCTATTCTTGGGCTGCATTTAAAATTCCCTTCACTTGCTCGCTTCTTTTGAGTGAGCCATTTTGTGACAGAATCTGTCATGTGCAGCAGGCAGATAGACGAGGAACAACCCAAAACTGAATGGAATGGCCCATGCAACTGATAAGAGTAAGTGCTACACCCATAGAGTTGAAATGTGATCACCCACTTTTTCCCATGTGGAGCATTGGGTTGTGGGATTCCCATCTTGCTGGAAGCTTGCATTTTATATCCTTGGTGGAAGGGAGGATTAACGAGGGAGCGAGAGAATATAATTACTCCCTCCCCTTTCTTAAATTGGTACCGAATCCCATTTGTTGTGGCTGCCATGTTTCATCCTGGCATTTTGGGGATTCCCTCCATTGAAGTAAAGGAAAGGGAACAACAGGAAGATAGCATACAATTTGGATCCGAATGCAGCCTTTTTCTTATGACCATCCCTGCTTCCTTTCACTGTGTTTTTTGGGAGGAATGGCAACATGGTGCTTCAGAATAAAGACGACACTGTTTGGAGCTGAGCGAGGCAGTGCTCTTCTGGCCAAAAAATGTGGTTTGATTCTTTTATTTTTATTTTATTTATTTTGCTACAGTGGAAGTCAAAGTGTCAAGGACTTAGTGGCAGCTTGTTTATTCATCATTAGCCATTATTGATAGCTATTTTATGAAGCAGTATCTGCAGCTAGCGTAAGCTAATAATATTCAAAGCCATTCAATTATAGACAGCAGAACCAAAAAAAATGGTCACAAACGTGATAAACGGCAAAAATCCCAGTTCAGAATTATATCTTTAAAAGTCGTATACAGTATTTTAGGAATTAAAACAGATATCGCTTGACCACTATCCATTATTCAAAGAAATGTGATCACGCAGTTGCTATGTAAAGTATTGTTTGATTCTGCCTAAACTAAGATGAATGTTTACTAAGGTGAATGTTTAACTAAGGTGAATGTTTACGTGACTGGAGCCTGAAGTATCTTGGGAAAGTATTTAAACTAATGAGTAAGAATCTTGGACATTTAAGTTCCTAGGCAGAATTTGTCACGTATCTGGTGACAATATTGACCTGCGTGTCAGTCAGAATTTACAGTTTGAACTGTTGAACTGCGGATTGCCAGATGAGTGTGTGAAGTCATACAAGAAGAGGCTCATAGAACAATGTTCCAGAACCTTAATACAAGTCTAAATAATAGAATAGTCTGCAATGATCGTCTGCTTTTGGTGCCGTCTGGGCCTTCCTCGATGGAAGAGCAACAGCCTTTGTAATGTTTTTTGAACATGTTTTCAGAAATGTTAGCTTTTGAGAGCATAGTTTTCATAGTCACAAACATCGTTTTGAGTCACATTAAATTCAATTAAAGTGTCCAATTTATAAATATTGTAATCACCAAATTTCGAACCACAAGGCTATTGTAATTCACTAATTGTAGCCATGCTAAATGGAGAAGATAACTATGAAAGTGCACTTCAAAAGGGAAGGGTGGGCACAGAGTTTCAGGAATGCATGCATGAAATGTAAAACTGCCCCAGCCAACCAGATCGATTATCAGAAATCTGCTTGCACAAATCAGATTGCAAAAAGTCTTTGCCAGGAAAGATAACATTTTCGAGATGCTCTTTCAGAGATTGAGCATCTGGAATTGAGACTGCCTGACATATTAGTTCCTGGTAAGGACACTGAAAGGGACATTGCTAACTTGAATATAGTGTGTATCATTACAGCCCTGATTTGCAAAGGCACATAAGACTGATGATTACGCAGATTGGTACCTCTGGCATCTTTACAAACTTGCAGTGCACACAAACACATCCTTATTAATTAGAGTAATTACTACTGTATCTGGTAGGAAGTGACTCACACTCACACACACGCACATATGCATACACACACACACACACACACACACACACACACACACACTCACTCACACACACACACACACACACACACACACACACACAGATGCATTCACACACAGACATACACGCTTGTGCACACACACACACACACACACACACACACACACACACACTCACTCACACACACTCACTCACACACACACACACACACACACACACACACACACACACAGATGCATTCACACACAGACATACACGCTTGTGCACACACACACACACACACACACACACACAGACATATTCGAGAGAGAGAGAGAGAGAGAGAGAGAGAGAGAGAGAGAGAGAGAGAGAGAGAGAGAGAGAGAGAGAGAGAGAGAGAGAGAGAGAGAGAGAGAGCACTTAAGGACATGTAAATTCCCAAGGACACCTCACAGTTTCTCAATCTTTGAGAGGAAGCAGAAGATTTCCGTTTGCATGCATGTGTGTATGTGCACATACGTGTATCTTCATTGATAGGAAACTAGCAACCTGCTCTCCATCATAGAATTCAACACCAGGAAACAAATGAATGCAAAATAAGCATCAACAGTCCTGGCACAAACTGGCATATTTCTCACCTTTGTGAGCCGGGCTACAGGGGGAGGCCGCAGCCTGTATCATCCTTGGCCAATTCCTCTCAGCGAGAATATGATCGCTCTCCATACAGAGTCCCTTTTCTGACGGTTTAACGGCGGGGTCCCCGCAGTGACACAGTGCTGGGAAATATGGAAGATTATCAGACGCGCGGCTCCCAGCCCATTACAGAGTCTCCGGGGGCAACGTAGCGGCATTAAAATCAACATTACAACCGCTTCCACCCGGGCACACCAGCCACACAAGCATCATCCATCAGGATTGACTCGCTCCCATCTCTTGAATGCTTTTTAATTGCGTGCATTTTAATGGACTTTATGCCACTGAATGCCAACTACTTCATTCCCATGTTTAATAAGGCATCCGAGCTGCATTAGGCTCTGTGCTGTGATTTGAGACAGGCACAAACTGTGCACAGGAAATTTGTTTTTTTCTATTTTTTTTGCTACAATGTCAAATTAGGGATAAAAACCTGCCTATAAATATATATTTACCGCTGGTAAAGATGAGTGAAAAAGGGTTATGTAAAATTCACCGTTTGGTGAATTAGCTTAATCTCACACTGAAAAAATGAGAAAAATCCAACCTTTAATTGAAGTAAATTTATTATGAGAAAAGAAAATCCCCCATCAAGAAATAATTATTTTTAATAAAACCACATTTGCCACAATTATTGGCACCCCTGCATTTATATAAAGAATAAAGTAATCATTTTAAATATTTGGTCGCATATCCTTTGTATGCAATGACTTCCTGATGTCTGTGACCCAACAACATCAAAAGACTCTTGATATCTAATTTCCCGGTGCTCTTACAAGCGATACTATAACCTCTCTGCATTTGAATGGATCTATATGGGAATTGGGGGGTGGGACTAGATTTAGCTGTAAATTACACTGGAATAGTATGGAACACATGGTTGGCTAAATGGCTTTAAGTCGTCAAGGGTCTGACGTATCAAACAAGCCTTAAACCACCTTAAACCAAAACTCTGCTGCCAGAAATACAGTAGATATGGATGGATAACTTGAAGGGTTTCTTCTCCTTACTTATTTTTCCATAGAGTACAATAAGAAAATTTGTCAGAAGAAACAACCCTTAAAGTGATCCATCCATATCTACTGCATATCTGGCAGCAGAGTGATGGTTTGGGGCTCGTTTGATACCTCAGACCCTTGATGACTTACAGCCATTTTACCAATCATGTATTCAGTAGTGTTCCAGCATAATTTACAGCTAAATCTAGTCCCACCGGCCAATTCCCATAGAAATCCATTCAAACGCAGAGACATTATAGTATCACTTGTACGAGTACCAGAAAATAATTTAATGTTGTTGGGTCACAGATATCAGGAAGTCATGGCATGCAAAGGATATGCGACCAAACATTAAAAATGTCAGTGTGACATTAAGCTAATTCACCACACGGTGAATGTTTTATAACCCTTTTTACTCATCTTTACCAGGGGTGCCAATAATAGTGAAGGGCACTGTATATAAAATTATATTTTAAGGAGATGTTTCCTGGCATAGTCTTTAAATCCAGCATAGTTCTGTAGACTGTTGATGATAAATGGTGAAATGGGTAGGTTTAATAGAAACAGAATTTATTAATGCACTTTCATGACAGAACATTTTTCTGTCAGCATTTGTATTTATACATCATGCACAGCCAATGCTTAGAAATATGTTTTACACTAGAGAACTTGGATTATCCCTGAAACAAAGCAATGTATCAATCAATGTCCTTTCATTTTCCTTTGTTGAATACATGTAAGCAATGGGATAAAAAAAAAAAAAAAAAGCATTATCTTTATTAAATCATATCCCCACTGGGGATGAACATTGTTCAAGCAGAGGTGAGGATGACAAAAATTCTGACAAAAATCTCCCTGTCCCCATCAATAAATAAAATCAGCCATTCTTGTGAGCCCAAGATTAACTACTTTCTATTTGTTGTTGCTGAAATCACGGTCTGGATTTTTCAGCCTAAAAAGAATCGGTTTGCAAAATGCCTTGTGTTGGTGGTGAAGAGACATTGTTGTGTCTGCTAATGGAAACATAGCTTGCAATACAGCCCGTCCCTGGTTTGTTTTGCTTTTCTCACTTGATTGGATTAAATGTGATGTGTATAACCGCTCATGTAATGTTATACGCCGCTCAAATGGCTGCTTCTGGGCTCCGACGTCCGCCCGAGCTCTGCTTACAGACGTCGGTTACAGCTCTCAGTGCCTGAAAGGGTGACCGTCTCTTCCCTCGAGTTCTCTCTCTGGGTTTCGATTGAAGCCGTTTGGTTTCCTTTCGAAAATGCAAGAATCTGAACCATAAAGGGCGATGAATTATTAACGACCTTGCCGCTGGTTGCGCTCGGCAGTGCCGCGAGTAGATGGCGTCCCGGACGTGCAGGAGGGCCGTGCGTGGGAGTGTGTGCAGGTGTGGGCAGGGACACATGAGGCGCCGGGGTTGGTTGGCGTGCCCTTAAGGTGCCAGCTTGGATAAGGGATGTGAGCTTGTTATGGTGGCACTTACCTGTCACTGGGCTGTCAGTCTGACGACTGAAGCTCCAGCCATAGCAATCAGCTTCAGCCTGGTGACAATTCACTATAGTAACAGTGACAGCTGCCCTGCAGATGTGTGTGAGTGTGTGTGAAAGAGCGCCCGTTCTCAATCACATTATAAGGCTTTAAAAACAGACTGAGCATAGATAGTATCAAAAACTTAATTTATTTTAAAGTCATCTTTACCTGGTTGATCCTTTCCACACAGTGGCATACGCAGTTATATACCAGCCACATAGGCCAATTGTCAAGTCGCCACATCTGTGGACTGCTGATACACACACACACACACACACACACTTAACCA
>CM056376.1:12461707-12522190 GCA_029718625.1 Synaphobranchus kaupii
TCTAAATTTACATAGTATCATGGGAATCTGCTGAAGAACTTTGTTAATTGCTTTCTCCGGGGAACAACGGCTTTATCACACCTGGGATTTGAACCTGTGTGCCTCTGGTCACCAGGGCCACCGTGGGATTATGGCAAATCTCTTTAGAACCACAATGAGAATTGATTGCTATGATTTCACAGGCGCTAACGACGTCTGTAGCCGATAAACAGTCATGGAGAAAACACGGTCAGCCCGACCGACTTCACGCCGCCATTATGCAGTCATCGTGAATGGCGCACTCAACGAGTCCCCTGTGCAGAGTCACCCTCAGGGGTGCCTGTAATGATAGCTGAGCACTGTTGAAACGCTTGGTAGCAATGAAAAATTCTCATTGTGCTGAGTGCATTGTGCGTGCTGGTCAAGGTCACCCCTGTCTCTGGTGGGTAAGTGCCTACTGAGCCCAGCCCCCATTGCTCCAGCAGTGTGCCTGGTACATGGGGATTAGTATCGTTAGTAATAATAATAATAATAATAATTCCAGTTATCTTTTGACCTTGCCTGTTTACATGTTTTTTACATGCCAATTTACTTTTTCTTTTTTTTGTTACGTGTTTGCATACCATTTAACCTGCAGGTTTATGTACAGCTGAATATGCAATGGCCTATGATTTATTCACTCACAAACACACAGCTCTCCCTGGCCGCACCTTGATGTCTCAGTGACTACGACCTGCATGCGTTTCCGAAATAAGGCCAGAACTTCACAGAGGGTCACTGGGCCTCAATCATGAAACGTTCCTAAATATGTGCGTATATTTACGCACAAAACAAGTTTGTCCAAAAACAAATTTACACCGGATTCATCAAACCGTGCGGGAAAGGCAGATTTGTTTGTATTCCATGCCTATGCTAAAAACAGCCACCAATGCAGGATCACTCATCACACAAACTGTTAAAGTAGTAAAAAAATTGTTAAAATAAAAGAAAAGAAAATGGATCGACATTAAATTGGAAGCGAAGAAACGCATAGCTCCATAAAAACGCACCACAGCTACATCTGCCAAGCACTGCGATCTTTCTCGCAACCTGGAAATAAATAAAATGCTATTGATTTAGTCATTTTGTTGGTGTTCTGTGCATGTGAGAGGTGGTGGAAATGGTGTAATCACATAACTTATTTTAGAATCCCTCTTAAATTCTGGTGCGTTCTAATTGCGGCCACATTGTTGAGTTTGAGTGGTGAGTCATCCGACGGCGGCCCTAGTTCGGGTGGATTGGGAATGTCTGGTATAGGAAGGTCATGTTTCATGCACCAAACTATATAGAATGGCCATGTGCAGCACACAGCAGTATTATTTTGCACACCATCTCACGTTTGTAGAAAAGGGTGCCGCCTGTTGTGCTCAAGCACAGCCATTGTCCCTTCAACACGCTGTTGGTACGCTGGATGATCGCGTGATGGTGTGTGCCCCATTGTAAGCCAGCTCTCACTGTCTCTGTGGGTTACCCCCTGTCCCCTAGTGATGGAAAGAAGTAGTTAGGAATCTACATACTTTGCACCTAAAGACATAACAGTACACAGCAATTTGACTAATATATTCTTACCAATAAGCCAGCCAAGTCTCACATCACCGTTCTCTAAATGAGCACCAACTGAACTTCCCCGCAGAATTAAGCTGGGTCCCACCGGGCCCAATGTTGAACACACATTTGTGTTGTGGTACAGAATTAAAATTGGTGTCTATCTAAACCGAAAGTACATTTGGTATTGTAGCTACACAGTAGCCTACAGTAGGCTAAGCAAGGGAGAAAAAAAACTCATAATGTTTATGTATAGCCTGCTGCTTTGTAAATATCGGAACACGATGCCACACTTTTAACGTGTAGAAACGGTGCATTTTGTGCAGTTTCTTGTCTGGGACTGTGGCCAGATGAAGCTCGTAAACAGTCTGGTCTGGTCTACCAGCCTGTTTTATTAGCCTGCAGTGCAACTAGAAGCAGTGAAACAATCTTAACAATCATGCGGAACTTTGCCGGTTTTCTTCAAGCTGTAAGTTATGTAGGCTGTAATTTTGGAGAAACGTGCATATTCTGCATAGTGTAATTGCGACGGATGCGACTACCGCTAGGGAGGCACAGTGGATGGGGCTACTTCTGCAATACAGATTTCTGTAGGCCCTATAACACAGGTTACTTGATTTTTGTTTTTCCCAGAACAGCTAGAAACTGTTTTAAAACGGCCTTTTAAACACTCATTTTGAATCACTTGAACCTGTTTTTACAAACTATTTCCACAATGTTGATTGGTCGGCTAATAATGCTTTTTTCCCCCACATATTTCTTTGTGCACCAAGCGAACCTCGTTTAATCAGTGACTTGATGCACTGATTTTGATTTTTTTTTTTTTAATTGCACTTAATGTTCTACTATGACACTGATCTGACTTCTCACAATGCCTTAGGGTGGTTTAACCATCATGTTTGTGAATGAAGCTATTTTCCCTTAAAAGTATTCAACAGATTACACCATTCAGTTACCAACTTAAATCATTTCACTGATGTTAAACAGTCACATGATAGATAGGGGGAGGAGGGTATTGACACAACCCTTTAATCTGCCATTAGTCCTCCAAGATACAGATGCAAATTAGTTTGGGGGCAGACAAGCATTCATATGCAAGGATTGTGGGATAACTACTGCAAGAAGTAATTACCTGTTGATGAGGGCTATCAAAATGTATGGTTCAAACACTATTATAATCAAACTTATTCAAAGTCATACCAAGCACTGAGTTACGGACTACACAAATATACCAATTCCATACAATAGTTCCTGGTTTGAGGGTGTATTTTATGAGGAGAAAGGGCAGAATTCACAACAAAATCTTTAAAGCCAGTTTTCTCAAAACTGTTTTGCAAACTCACAATATTCAAACAGTCATATCTCCAGAAATATTTACTCAATCTCATCTAGTGATATCTCATTTTGTAGCTCTGGTTCTGTACTTTAACATTAGGGGCTCTATTTTAATAAACCAAACGCAATGGTGAACGCAAGAGTAATCGCTTGGCGGTATCGCTCTGAGGGCGTGTCGGCGAGAAATTTGGTAATTTCATGACGGCAATCTTGGCGCACCTTATGGCGGTATTGCTAAAAGGCTGGGTTTAAACGTCAAAGGTGTGTCTCTATGGTAGCCAATCAAATTGTTGTTCTCATGCTTTAAAACGCAATCGCGTTGGAACGCAATCGCTCCATGCAATTTCATAATGAGCAACCCAAACGCACTGGACCGTCAACGACAAGATTTTCCGCACAGGAATCAGACATACTTGCAACAGAAGTACAGGCTAGGACTGTAGTAATTTATGGATCACAATCCACACCACCTCGTCTCCCAGAAGTTCGGAAGGCACGGGAGGAGGTGGCGAATGCATTAATTAGCCTACATTAGGTGATGTAGGCATAATTATGATTCAAATGGTAGGCTTATGATTCAACTGTGTCAATGTGTAATTTATATATTATAGGCTAGTGGCCTACATGATCGCAAGTTTCTTGTAAGCTGTCCTGTTTTATTCGAGTAGTTTAAATTAAAATTAATTAATTAATAATAATTATAGGCTATTTGTTCATTAAATGGAAGTGTAATGTTGGCATCACCTATAGACACTACATAGAACTACATGACGAATAAGTTACCAAATTGCCAGAGTCTATTGCGTTTCCGCTAAGAGGTGGTTCCAGCTGATCATAACGCAATGGGTTTTCGTTGGTTCAAATTGTCACTGAGCCGAAAGTATTTTAGAACACGCCCCAGACAGCGCCACCCATCCCACTGCAGCGCAAGCGAAAGGATGTTATGTTGAGAATTTGTTGATCCTAGCGGTATTGCTGAGAAACGCCATAGCGCCAGTTTTAAGACGTTGATGCTGTCAACAAGTTTGCGTTTGACTATACCGTCCCCTTGCGCTGGTTTGAAAATAGAGCCCTATATGAAAAACTAAGTCAAATTTTGAAACATGTATCCCGTCACATTTTGCATCACTTATAAGCTACTCAAGTACACATTGATGGAGTGATAGCCCTTTCCATTCATATACAAACACATCATCGGATGCAGCTTCATTGTGTACGTGTGTCCAGTTTATGGCACCGATAACATTGGGCAGGTTGGCAAGCGTGGCCATTGCAATGCTGGCTACTGCCACGTAAAGCTGGGAACACGTTACACTATTTTTACAATCATAAGCGACAATGAAAGGAATGAGCAGAACACATTTAATAACTGTCATATGCAGACTTTCAGTCTCTTCTGTCACACGTACATAACGACAGCTGTCTTTGAGGTGCTGAAATATAAAGACGGAGAATAGACGGACGCAGTTTTCTTCCAAGAACATTAATCTTTGCGGCACACCTGCACTTGCGAGAATGTCTTTTCCTCCTGATATTTTTAAACCAAAACAAACATGGAGCTCGTGCTCATACAGCTTGTAACTTTGTCTGTTTTGTTGTGGAAACTTGACAGAGTTGACATTGAGCAGACGCACGTGCCTGCCGCAAATCTACAAGTCGATTCTCATGTTTAGCATTCCAGAAAACATGTTTATTTGGCTCAGCCATCGCAAACGTGTTTACTTCTGTATTACGACCCTTCTTCTTACCTATGTCGGAAACTCAATTTTCATAGTCTATTGGAAATTCTCGTTGCGATTGACTCTTTGGCGAGGACAAATCATAGGATTATGCAAGGACTAGCCCCGATAAAATCAAACATGTTTGATAAAATCGTGGCGTTGGGGATCGCATAAGAGAGATTTGGGTCTTTCACTCCCAGACACATAACAATTACAGCTGCGACCATACAGTGCAACTGCCCTGGACTACCGCACACTCTGCCCGAATCAAATCGTTGCCAAATCAGGCACAAAAAAAAATCATGTAATGTGTCCCCAGCCAATTTACAGCAAATCCCATTTTTTGGTTAAATGTGCGTTTTAATTGGCATATTTAACATCTTATCTCATTTAAATGTAATCAATTTAGAGAAATAGGTAGGCTATAAATATGGGTCTAATTAAACAAGTTGAGTAAGTAAAATTGATTGATTAATAGGCATAATCCAAGCATGTTTGTAATTTATTACGTCTGCATTGCTAATTTCAAGGGCTACATTTAGTCCTGTGAATTTAACAGAAGATAAAAAAATAAATTAATTGTAATTAAAATTCGGAAGCTACATTTAGCAGCATTTTGAATTTACCCAATTACCACCCTCAACGCACCTAGCCATTTAGTCAAATCTTAACCAAACATATTTCCATTTCCCTAAACTAAGCACAGCCAGTTCCTTTCCGTGGTTGTGTTTTACATTACGTCAGCAAATCTAAGTCAAGACGCCAGTGTTTACCTAATCACAAATGCTAACTTTTAAGTGAGTTTCTCTGTTTACCTGACATTGTTTCACTTGCGAGTCGACTTTGACGAACGTTGCGAATGCTATTGCAGATTTTATGAATATACAGAGTACGCTGTCTGCTAATTTGTTTCAAATGGGTGTGTTGATTGATTGCATGCGATCAACAGGAAATGTGTCACTTTGTGCACCTCCGTGTGTGTGTATAAATTAGTGTGATCCATGACTTTGCGCGCGAGGGGAAGGCTGTCGATCGAACGCTCTCTGCCCCTCCATTTTCCAGGTCAGTGGTTCAATTTCAAATTTGAACGGCTGCAAATAAAAGCAATTTCCATGTGGAGGGCGCACTACATTTCACAGCCTATAAATTTCATCATGCCACTGCTCGACAAAAGCCAGGAACACTACAGTCCAATTATTAATAGGATGCCTCTGCGATAGAGCGAAAGTCTACAACGCCCGTCGTGTCCTACAACTGCGTTAAAGTGCTTTATTATTTTCTTTAGACACGAGGCATTTGTCTTCATTAACAAAATCAGGTCCCCAGTTTTGTATTTATGAACTGTTTAATTTCAGTCTGTCGCAAGGGCGTGGCTAATGAACCGGGTGGAGCCTGATGACTCCGATAGGCTGACGGACCATTGAGTAAGCACTGCTCTGTTTCTCCATTGGAGAATTCCGACATTCTTTGTTTTTCCTCTTTTATTGATATTTCTCATTAAGTGGATTACGGACAGTGTGTCTGGATGCGTGAAGCTGTTTCATAACTCTGGCTTGCTTTTGTTTCTCATTGGGAAATCTACATATGACAAATGTGCATCTACTATAAAGGATATCGGTTACTAAGGAGATTTTTAGAGCTGTTTGTAACATCACCTTTGTGGTTGTGCACATATTATTTGTCTGTGTTTGCAGATTTTTTTTTTTTGTGTGCAAGGTCTTATTCTGACAGTGATCAAAGACCTGTTCGCTCGCCTATCCAGTCTACTGGTGCCATCATAGAGGCCCCTTTCTCAAAGCCATTCGCACATCACGGAACAAAGCATCCTCGAGCCTCGTGAATTGTTTATTTTCTTAGCGAAACCCCGCATGACCCAAAGAGCCAACCGGAAGGGTGTTTTTGCCCATAGCCACGATAAACTGCAGGGCATTTTTACCCAGAATCCAATTTGTATTCTCAACCTATAACTCAAAGAAACAGCAGGGTCACCTGTAAACAGATTGGTATTTTTTTTAATCAATCACCCACATAAACATCAGGGAATTTTACTCACTACCTTCATAATCAGCTGGACTTGAGTTTTATTGAAAAAATATATAGCTCTTTGACTATAGGTGCAGCATTAATGACCCTCTGGGATTTAAACACGCCATTCCATTCTAGGCCCTCGAGCGCAGCTCCCCATTGGCTAAGCCAGTGACAGTGGCACGGATACAGTCTGCTGTCCCGTTATAAGAGCAGTTAAGAAGTTAAGAAGACTATATAGAAGATAAGAGCTCAGGGCCGAATCAGCAGATCTGTCCCAGCGTCTGATAACAGGGGTGGACAAGGCGGCTGGTGTCTTTGCCGTTTAACAGACCTGCTTGTTTACACCACCACCAACCCCATTCCGCCGCTTCCCTAAAGCACTAATACAATTTCAAACTAATAGTTAAATTAAGTCGATAAGCATGCAAAAAAATAAGCTAACCCCCCTCACAAAATTCATTTTTCATGAGTGCTTTCCGACGGCGCCTCTGTCTTTTTTTAATATGTTTTATTGCTTGCGGTTGCACAAGAAGTATTTCCGTTTTGCGATGAAACGGGGTAAGGTTTTATGAAAGACAGTGGTGAAGGCTCAGGCTCTGCTCCCTAATTCAATTCCCCCAGCCTCCACCGAGCTCCTCTATTTAACTGTGACAAATCTGGGTGTCGGGGGACAAGCACACAATGCATTCTCTACAGCTCTCCAGTCAAAGGCCTTTTTGCCTTTTTAAAACCCATCTCACAGCCCCCGGGCCGTGGAAACGACAGCCGATCTAATGTGCGTGTAAACAGGAAGTGAGCAGGCGTTTGTGCGTGCACGGGAACTAATCACATAAATTTGATAATGTGGTTAATGTCACCGTCCTTTCATATGCTAAAATGGCCCGTTGTGTCTCGGGCAAAGTAATGAAAGTGTAATTGCTGTTTGACACGTTCATGGAGCCAAAGGAAGAAGGAAAAAGCCGCAAAGCCTTCATTTATGTTTTCAAATCACACCACACTCAAAAACAGCTTTCAAATGTAAATTTGCAGTGTTAGGGTGCTATGTTTTCATTTATAAAGCTTGGAGGAAATATGCATTTCCCTTTGATGAAAAAGGATGTTTGTAAGGATGTTTTGAAATGCGCAGGCAATTTCCGGAGAATTCTTTAATCAGCCAGCCCTCTCATTTTCATTTCACAACATAAGAGACAGATTTTCACAGTCCGCAGTACAATTAATCAGACCAGCGCCCTGACTGAACAGCAGGAAGTGACTGAAATTATTTTGCACCTGACGATAGATCATGCACAGTTTAATAGAAAATAATTATGATTGTAATTGCATAAAACGTGTTAATATATGAATGTACTTAAAATGTATCTCCTTAGTTTAATATCTTACTGAAGCTGTTAAGAAATGCCATTGATGGGATGTGAAGGTCTAACCACGTTCAGTCATCCGTTACACAATGCTTCCTGACAGCTGTAATAGTTGAAAAGACGGCTGGCTTTCTCCTCGAGATTGAGCGGGAAAGAAACCGAAGGCCTGTAGAAATGATGACAAAAATTAATCGGCCGGTTTCCAGTTTAAATCCTTACTGTGCAGCTGGATCTTCTGGTAAGATGACTGGAAGCCTTACTGTGCAGCTGGATCTTCTGGTAAGATGACTGGAAGCATGGTTTCATTCTTTGAGAAACATTTGCAACTTTCTGCCACTTTGCTTAAATTTTTTATAATGTATTAATCCATGCTAGAAAAGATTTTCGCGCTCACAAAATACAGGTGTGTGAGGTCAGAAGACAAAAATAGATGAAGGGGCGGAGTTCATTTAGCCTATATGTTACGTGTTCATTTAGCCTATAGGTTACGTGTTCTTTTAGCCTATAGGGCTTCCCGGCACGAATGGTTCAAATGGTTACAACCATGCTACTTTAATGCAAAATATTAAAAATCATCCAATTCTATGAACTGAGATAATAAGTTGTTCCAAGAAATATTGAAGCGGTCCATTTGCTGGTCATTCAACTGATCTTGTCTATCGCTTAATAGTTCCTTTTATTATTATTCATGCACCTTTATTTGTGCTCAAAATTTAAATAAATAATTTCTAAAATAACAGTAGCAAGTTTATAATGAATGTTACTGAATCAGCACTTGTTCAACTTCAAAAACAGGTGTGGGCGATACCAGCTTTTTAATTATTTTTTGTGCATTCGGAGATAACTTCACACCTAGACCAATGTTTGGGTTAAAGAGATAAATAAATGATTGTGCTCAGACAAGTGAGACGAAGCACAGCCTGAAATGTAAACTAGTGCAGCAAACAAGATTAAACTTGGCGCAACCGTTGCTGAAAAAATACCCTTTGAAGCCTGCTGCGATGGTGAATTGTGAAAATTCACAACTAAAAATACTTTCTACCCTTTGTAAAATTAACAATTTAAGACAAATAAAAAGAATAATTCCTAGCAAGAAGAAAGGGACTCAGGGAATACTGAACAGGGTTTTGGTTTTTGACTTGATGCCTGATTTGGACTTTTGGATTGGATTTTTTGTCTATAGTGTTTAGGTTGCACAACATTTGTGTGTCCTGTGTGTTTACATGTCCATGCAGCTTGTACAAGTAACGGTTAAGGGTAAGGTTAAGTGTAAGGTTGACATTCCAACTGACAGACACCAACATGAAGCCCAGTGAAGTTAAGATGACGTTGCCTTTTTTCAATATCCTGTGCTTCAAAGGCAAGGATCGCATTGGACAGAAATGTATGGTACGACAGCGGGGATGAGCCGTTACGGTGCCTTAATACTTGTGACAAGTCTTGGGATGCACAGTAGGAGTAGGGAAACCTTCGGATATTTGTGCCATCGTCTTTCCCGTCACCTTTTCCAGATAAAGCGCTCCTTTTCACCATTCAATTCTTGTCAGGAAGCATGTAGGAGCACGTTGTGGTGGCTCATTACTGGTGCTGGATATAGCACTATTGCACACCTTTTTGGTAGAAGCACATCCTTGTTGTATTTTATTGTTTGCGCACTTTGGCAGGCCCTACAAAGTTAATTTTTAGAGAATGCACACATTTTCCCAAAGGGGATTAACTCCTGGATGTCACCAAAGGCTTCAAAACGAAGTGGCAGTTACCTCAGTGTACAGGAGCAGTTGACAGTCAATCGTAAAAGCTGGCACTAATATGATGTCAGTAGGTCACTTTGGGGAAAACAAAACCTGTTCTGAGTGATTAAATTCAGGTCAGATGTTGGCTATTGGAATTGTATCGGAATTCAATACCGCATACGGAGGAGGCCTGCATCCGATCTCACATACCGTGCGTTTTTCTGGTGCTTACTCACTTATTTCTTCCAATGAAGGAAAGCGAATATGGTTATTTTGTCACCACAATCTCTAAACAGTTGACTATCAAAAGAGTATTTTTATTGTTCTAAGGCAACAAAAAAAAAAACAAGCAAAAAAAAAATTGCTAAATCTGTATGGTCTGTTGCTTTTAAATCAATATTAGTCTTTGAACAACCATGAAAATGATACATCCACCTTAAAAAGCATGAGATTAAATTCAGAACTCTGTCACTCTTTCCCCTTTCTTCTAACGCCGTCCTGTTGGCTAAATTCAGTGTAGGCTACAACTCCTGTCAAGAAGGGGAAGAGGCATATGCAATAGAGAGAGTGCATTTTAGAAGATGCATAAACGGTAGCAGCCGGCATTACAGTTACTCTTCATTCTATAATTGAAAATCCACGCGCAACTGCTTTTTAATAGGCAACATTTACATAAAACAAAACTGAAAAATGGTATAAATGTTTAAAAAAAATAATTAAAAAAAAACCATCCGTGTGGATTTTCGGAACCGTCGGTGTGACGGTTATATGGTGATCGTGACAGCCGAAGTGCTTCGTTTATTTCATTGTAAGTTAGATCATTAGGCACAGGCTACGTGAAACATACTCATGAAATGTGTATACAAACAGAACCGAAGAACATTTGTACCTTGTGTAATTTAATCTACCTTCTGTGTGCGACTCAGCGGTGTCAATCCCTTACAAAAAATAAGTTTATAAAAGTATTCCTTGTTTTGAACTAAATTCCAGGTAGAGTACTTAAAGTGCGCTTTCACTTTACTGTCTAGAAGTAAACATCTATCACGGTTTAAAATACTTAGTCTACTAAGTTAGGATACAATGTTTAGAAGTAGTTCATAAATGCTATAGTTCCACAAAATACATTAAGCATACTTAAAATGGGCCAATTTAGTTTTATAAAGTATTAAACAAATATACTTTAGAATAAAATGGATGTACTTTAAGCATACTTTAAAAAATTATCATTCCATGTGCTATTTCGATTATAGATTAGATTACATAACATTACAACCGAATCTGCTAAAATGGAGTTGAAGATATTTTTTCTTTGGCCCTACTTTTAAGATCATTCCAACTTTTCTTTTTTAAATTATATTTTTAGGGCTTTTCAGCTTTATGGTACAGCGCAGTGTAGAGAGACGGGAAGAATGGTTTCTTTTTCTGGGGTGATCTGGGGTGGTGGGGCCCAATGGAAGATATTTTCATTGGGCCCAATATCCATGGTGGTTCCCCGGTCTGAGACCTTTCAGTTGCATTTAAATTTCTCAAATTTAGTCTTGGCAAGGTAGGATTGACCCACGTTGCCTAGATCTCCAGTGAATAATCAGAAGAGTTGATGTCTCTCTGACAACCAAATGTTTTCACTTGTTTCTCAGTCTGTTGGTCTTTTGCACCATAACTAACTGTGCTCACTAAGTGTTTGGACATGGTTGTGTGGTTTCTTTATTTAGCATTAATGCTTGAGCGAACCAGCCGTTAACATGGCACAGATAGCGTTCGCAGCTGTCCCGCAATCAACAGCATGTTGCTGTTTTTCATTAGTGGATCTAAGTGTCTAAAGCTATTTTAAAAGGCTTCGTGCTACATTAAGATACAAAGTGTTGGAACTATCGCTAAGGCTGTGTCCGTATCAGAGCCCTGTCTTCTGCGCCCTGTCTCCTGCGTACAGTGCACTGTTAATGTGCACTGTTTAGCAGTCCGCGAAAAATAGCCGCCATACCATTTTCCAACCGCACTGTGGAAGTGTCGTAAGCAGGTCATAAGACGTCCCACCGGTGTTGCCATGTCCGCGGTTTTACAGCTAAATTGGGATACTTTCAAAGTGCAGTCACAGGTAAAAATGAAAAGTCGCAAAGCGCAAACTTATTTAAAAAAGTAAAAACATGATGATTTCTATTTAAAATACATTGGTTTTGGTTAAAAATTATGGAGGATTATTCAACCCAAAATGAAAATGAAAACGAAAATGAAAATGAAAACGAAAATGAAAATGGAAAATTATTCAGCCTAAAATTAAAATGAAAATCTTTTCATTTTCGTTTTCATTTTCATTTTCATTATCATTTTCATTATCATTTTCATTATCATTTTCATTATTTTCATTTTCGTTTTCGTTTTCATTTTCATTTTCGTTTTCATTTTCATTTTCAAACTGTACTATCTATGTAAATGAGGGGGTATGGTCAAGCAAGCAGGGTGGGCCTCATACAGGTTTAGTGCAGTAGCACTTAATGAACACTAGGGGGATCATAGCATAGGGATGGGTAACAGTCTATGCTTGATACTATGCTCTCAGGGCACTCATACGTTTTAATGTATGAAATGATGAAGAATCTGAGCAGTGTTATAAAGTATTCTTGTTTTATGAAAGAAACGGAGCTAGCTAGCCAGCGCTACGCTGTGTAGGCTATAGGTCAAACCTGCGAGGTGGAAAATCCAGGTTCAGAAAGTGAAAGTCCTCCCCAATCATTTGTTCCAATCACCTGGATTTGCTAATTATCACAATTCTTCAGCCAAGAGGTAGGAGCTAACTAGGCTAATTAGTGAAATCGTGAGTTCATGGGTGGAAGAAACACGGCAGGACTTTTACTTTCTGACCCCTGGAATTTCCACCTCTGCAAACCTGATAGTAGCCTACGATAGGCTACATTGTGGCAGGTTAAACGTTGGATTGGATGGTTGTGTTGTACTGCTGGAAATAAATGAAATCCTCTCTTAAAATAAATGAAAAGACCGCAAATGAGTCACTGGATCGTTTAAACTTTTAACCTGGCTCCGGTACTTTAAGCGAACATTAAGGCATTGCTTCAAAAAGTCTATTGACAGCCAGATTCTATTCTATATGTTATGCAAAATGAGAAATGTTAATGTAGGCTATTTGAAAGTGAGTCGGCTTCGTCATACAAAAAATCCAGGGTTAAATCTTAAATTGAGCTTGCCAGCTGTTTATTATTATCCTAAAATAGCTCTCATAAGTGTTTATGTTACCCATCTATCGTTAATTGTGTTTACTGTATTACACACTTCATGTGTGTGCCATGAGTCACTGGACCGTTTATTTTAACCTGGCTCCGATAGATCTAGCTAGCCTACTTCAAACGAACATTAAAGCATAGCTTCTAAAAGCTAGCTAGATTAATGACGGTCGTCAAAAAATATGGTCGCAAATATGAATAGGCTAGGGCATGAAAGGTGCGTTTTTGCGTTGTGAAAGAAAAAATATTGCTGAAGACAGCTGAAAATGGAACGCACAAAATGGTGCTATGACGTTTTATTCTATCCAGTTGTTTTAATACACATCGGAGCTAGAATCCTGAAAAATAAACGAGAATGTCTAAACTGGGAACCTGCCAAGTGTGTCGTTGTTTTTTCCCTGAGGGAATTTCACAAAGCAGAGGTGTAGCCTAGCTACTAAACGAGATTAAGGGGTTAGACAGCTAAGGGGTTAGACAGCTCATTTGGGTATCTGGTTAGATCACGATTTTTCATACAGGTCACATGTGGCTAATCTAACAAAAAAACTTAAACCTAAACTTGGCTTTCTTTTTAGAAACAAGTCTTGCCTCTCCTTGGTTAGCAGGACAAAGATTGCTCAGGCCACAATTTTACCAGTACTTGATTATGGGGATGTTTTATATATGCATGCCCCCACTTGTGTTTTAAAACCCTTGGATGCCATATACCATAGTGTATTGCGCTTTATCACAGGTGACGGCTTTAGAACTCATCACTGTGATTTGTATAAATCAGTAGGCTGGTCCTCCTTAGAGCTACGGAGGAAGCAACACGGTATTGTATTTGTTTATAAAGCGTTGCTTGCGAAACTCCCTCATTATTTAACAAAACATATTTTTTTTAAGGTTTCAAAATATAATACTAGAGCTCAGGACTGGATTACTTTAGATATACCTCGATTTAGAACTGAACTGGGTAAAACTGCTTTCAGTGTTTCTGCGCCCAAATTGTGGAATGAAACCCAGGAATCACTTCACTTAACGTCACTGGTATCTGTTGAACATTTTAAGCAACTTATTAGTTTTTAATTTATTAGAGAAGGAAGGTACATGTACCTGCATGGCCTAATCATCCATGTGTTCTTTGCACAGGATGCATCCTATGATTGTGGGCCTGTATATGTTTGTGCTCATGTGTATACTTACATGAGTATGTATGCATTTGTATAAGTATGTGTATGTGTATGTGTATGTATATATGTATATACTACCATTTATTCTTATTCTCTTTTACTTGCAAATCATCTCTGTACATATTTTCTCTGTATAACTTACTAGAATGTTCATTCTTCTGTTTTATCATTGTATGGTCGCAGGGCCCCCCTGAAAAAGAGATTTCGGTCTCAGTGGGGTCCCCCTGCATAAATAAAGGAAAATAATAATAATAATAATTTAAATTTCCACCCTGGATTTTCTGTATATCACAAAGCCGACTCACTTTCAAATACATTAATGTCTCGATAGACTTTTAGAAGCTATGCCTTAATGTTCGTTTGAAGTAGGCTAGCTAGATCTATCGGAGCCAGGTTAAAATAAACGGTCCAGTGACTCATGGCACACACATGAAGTGTGTAATACAGTAAACACAATTAACGATAGATGGGTAACATAAACACTTATGAGAGCTATTTTAGGATAATAATAAACAGCTAGCAAGCTCAATTTAAGATTTAACCCTGGATTTTTTGTATGACGAAGCCGACTCACTTTCAAATAGCCTACATTAACATTTCTCATTTTGCATAACATATAGAATAGAATCTGGCTGTCGATAGACTTTTTGAAGCAATGCCTTAATGTTCGCTTAAAGTACCGGAGCCAGGTTAAAAGTTTAAACGATCCAGTGACTCATTTGCGGTCTTTTCTTTTATTTTAAGAGAGGATTTCATTTATTTCCAGCAGTACAATACAACCATCCAATCCAACGTTTAACCTGCCACAATGTAGCCTATCGTAGGCTACTACCAGGTTTGCAGAGGTGGAAATTCCAGGGGTCAGAAAGTAAAAGTCCTGCCGTGTTTCTTCCACCCATGAACTCACGATTTCACTAATTAGCCTAGTTAGCTCCTACCTCTTGGCTGAAGAATTGTGATAATTAGCAAATCCAGGTGATTGGAACAAATGATTGGGGAGGACTTTCACTTTCTGAACCTGGATTTTCCACCTCGCAGGTTTGACCTATAGCCTACACAGCGTAGCGCTGGCTAGCTAGCTCCGTTTCTTTCATAAAACAAGAATACTTTATAACACTGATCAGATTCTTCATCATTTCATACATTAAAACGTATGAGTGACCTGAGAGCATAGTATCAAGCATAGACTGTTACCCATCCCTATGCTATGCTCCCCCTAGTGTTCATTAAGTGCTACTGCACTAAACCTGTATGAGGCCCACCCTGCTTGCTTGACCATACCCCCTCATTTACATAGATAGTACAGTTCGAAAATGAAAACGAAAATGAAAATGAAAACGATAATGAAAATGATAATGAAAACCAAAATGAAAACCAAAATGAAAAGATTTTAATTTTAATTTTAATTTTGGGCTGAATAATCTTTCATTTTCCATTTTCATTTTCGTTTTCATTTTCGTTTTTGTTTTCATTTTCATTTTCATTTTGGGTTGAATAATCCTCCATAAAAAATAGCCTATAATTTGGGCTAGTTTTGAGTCGCCATTTGCCTGTAAAGTCTTACAAGATCTGGCAACCCTGTGCCCCACTCTTGCGCTGCCATGTCCCGTGTTGTTTTTGTTGTATTTGAAGGAAAACGTCAGCGAAGCTGCGCCTCATTTTTTTTAAACAAAGCTTCACGTCATATTTATGTGACCAAAATGGTTGTGCACTTCTTGAAAAGTGTGCTCCCGAATGTACTCAGCGAAACCCCGGAAGTAAGTGTGTCATCCGGGTGTTTGAAGTATACTGCAATTTGAAAAATTTGTGCGTACTGTACGACTTTCTCACCCTATCTACTCACTGAGGCTACTCAACAGTGTGGAAGAGTGCTGATTCAGACACGCCCCTTGTGCCTGCTGAAGCCTGAGGCCCTAAGCATCAGTGCATATCTTTTTTTACTTCAAAAAATAAATAGATGAATGATTTATCCATATTTTCTCCCCGGTTTAAAATCCCCAATCGTATACAGCCGCATTCATTCTGCAGCCTCCACAGCCGATGCAGGGGAAGCTGTTCTGAAGCATGTGATGTCGCCAGCTGCTGTTTCTCGCACCGCAGCACAATGTATGCTACAATGTAAAAAAAAGAGCTGAGAAAAAATTTCAAGGCGACTTACTTCACTACATTTTTTGTTAGTTTTGAGCTTACCTTAGATCAGGGGTCCTCAATCTAGTCCAGAAGGGGCCGATGTGGGGGCGGGCTTTTGTTCCAACCAAGCAGTAAATTATACTAATCAACCACTAGAATCTCTGTTAAGGACCTCGATTAGTAGAATAAGGCGTGTTACTACTTGGTTGAAACAAAAGCCTGCACCTACACTGGCCCTTACTGGATAAGGTTGAGGACCCATGCCTTAGATTTTCAAGTACAGGTGGCATCTTGCATTCATTAGTTGTTTTTCAGAAAACTTAAATTTCATTGTTAGAAAAAGTTTTTCTAACAATAAAATGTACCTTTTTTGAGCCAATTAATGTTAGTTGGCATAAGTTAAGCTCAAAACTAAAAAAATGTAGTGAAGTAATTTTCCTTGAAATTTTGAGTACTCAACTTTTTTCCAGCGACACAGGAAGACGTGCAGCTTCATCTGCAGCTTTAGAGGTGCCATATGGAGCAGTGGGGGTCACCGCAGAGCGACTAGAGCAGTGGGGGTCACCGCAGAGCAACTAGAGCAGTGGGGGGTCACCGCAGAGCGACTAGAGCAGTGGGGGTCACCGCAGAGCGACTAGAGCAGTGGGGGTCACCGCAGAGCGACTAGAGCAGTGGGGGTCACCGCAGAGCGACTAGAGCAGTGGGGGTCACCGCAGAGCGACTAGAGCAGTGGGGGGTCACCACAGAGCGACTAGAGCAGTGGGGGTCACCGCAGAGCGACTAGAGCAGTGGGGGTCACCGCAGAGCGACTAGAGCAGTGGGGGTCACTGCAGAGCGACTAGAGCAGTGGGGGGTCACCGCAGAGCGACTAGAGCAGTGGGGGTCACCGCAGAGCGACTAGATCTGGATCCCAGCTGGCCGAACCCTCCCTAACCCTGGCTGATGCTGCCGGACAAATTACTCATAGCCCCGATACCAGCCAGTCGGTTCTGCCACAATCTGAATTTGATCCTGGACCATTGGGACGATGGATGCACTAGAACAGTGCCTTTACAAGATGAACCAGCCAGCAGTGCCCCTGCTTACACTTTTTAAACCGGCTAGAATTATTTACCCATAAATCCTAGCTGTGAGAACATAAAGTACATGTGCTCAGCCAATCACGGCCTTCCCTTTTCCTCCACTGCAACCAAGGACAGTCCGGACAAGCTGCTGAACCGAAATAGTTTGTCCCTTCGGAGAGGCGCACCCCCATGTAGAACACACATGCAGTTCACTGCCAGGGGAAAAGACAGAACGTACAGAGCGAACATCATGTGAATTTTACAGTAGTATTCAGTATATGCTCATTTTCCATGTTTATATGGTCTCGTTGGCGCTGTTCTGAGAGTTGAATATGGATAAACCTAATGGAGATGAAATGAACAGAAGCAACTTAGTTTGTATTCAAGATCAATACGGGGTGAATTAGTATAGTAGGCTACAGCTATAGCTAACAGGCTGAGGTAGAGACACGTATCAGTAAAAAACATGTATCCTGGGTCATGTAGGCTAACATGTGTGGTAGAATATAGTAAGCTAGCACTCAGAAAGAGTGTCATCAGAACTACGGTCAAGTTTTTACAATGTGTTCAGTCAGTGATGGGCAAAATCTAAATAACAATAACAATATTTTCTATCATTATATTCCATGGATCTTGAGAATAGCTACATGGGCAAGTTTTTGGTTCCCCAACAAAATCGTGTTTCTTCAGCCTTCTATTGACCAGTGTGAAAAAGTGTAGAATTTGCACCTAGCTTGTCAATCAATACTGTTTCTTTACTTTCAGAAGATGAATGGAGATATTATGTGTTTTTTATATTTATGCTGTTTATGCAAGCCCACTTCTCTCCATGTGTTCCCTAGCTGTTTGTAGGCCTACACTGAAAATATTAATTATTACAAATTTCTGAAGGTTTTGCAAATTAGTGTTTGAAGGTGTAATGTAGGGTTGTCGAAATTTCAGGAACAGATCAAATTTAAAGTCCATGTCTGGTGTTTCAATGAATAAAAATAATTATATTGTTTGATTACGTGGAGAAGGGGTACATGGGAGGAGGGGGGTAACTCGTTATAAGGCTCAAGGGGCCCCGCTGATGCAAACCCTTATTTTTGCAAACCCATTTTCGGGGGGGGGGGGGGGGGCTGGCTATGTACTAAAAAATATTGGGACTATGTACAAAAAATATTGGACAGTTTAAATGTAGAATAAAGTAATCATTTTTAATATTTGATCACATATTCTTTGCATGCCATGACTTCCTGACGTCTGTGACCCAACAATATCAAAATCTTATTTTCTGGTACTATTACAAGCAATACTATAACCTCTCTGCATTTGAATTGAACTCTATGGGAATTGGTGGGTGGGACTAGATTTAGCTGTAAATTGCACTGGAAGAGTATGGAGCACATGGTTGGCTAAATGGCTCTAAGTCATCAACGGTCTGACGTATCAAACAAGCCTTAAACCATCACTCTGTTGCCACATATGCAGTAGATATGGATGGATAACTTGAAGGGTTTCTTCTCCTGACTAGATTTTTAAGTTCAATAGGAAAATTTGTCAGGAGAAACAACCCTTAAAGTGATCCATCCATATCTACTGCATATCTGGCAGCAGAGTGATGGTTTGGGGCTCGTTTGATACCTCAGACACTTGAAGACTTACAGCCATTTCGGCAACCAAGGCTGCGTTCGGATCCGAAATGTATCCTTCCTGACGTTCCCTTCCCTTGCTTCAAGGGGGGAATCCCCAAAATGCCAGGATGAAATATGGCAGCCACACCAAGTGTGATACGGATCCAATTTAAGAAAGGGGACGGAGTAATTATTTTCCCTCACTCCCTCGTTTATCCTCCCTTCCACCAAGGGTATAAAATGCAAGCTTCCAGCAAGAAGGGAATCCCACAATGCAATGCTCCACATGGAAGAAGTGGGCGGTCATCACAGAACTATGTGGTGGTCACATTTCAACTCTATGGTGTTCCATTTCTGAAATGTTGTGAGGGCGGTTCGGTTCCATTTTTGTTTGTTTCTTGTCAATCCTCCCTTGCAGAGCACCTTTTAAGTTTGCTTGCTGCACGTAGCAAATTGTGTCACAAGATAGCTCCCTCGAGGGAAGACAGCAAGGGAAGGGAGTGTGTTAAATTGGATTTGAATGCAGCCCATGTATTCCATACTGTTCCAGCGTAATTTACAGCTAAATCTAGTCCCACCCCCCAATTCCCATAGAGATCCATTCAAATGCAGAGAAGTTATAGTATCACTTGTAAGAGTACCAGAAAATTAGATATCAAGAGTCACTTGTAATAAGATTTGATGAACATTTGATATCTCTATCGACGCTGTCACTGTAAACAACAACAACAAAGCTATGGTAAATATATAATTATAGTAAGGGGCAGCGCTACAACAACAGTTATTATGTATTGCTGCATTCGCTGAAGTTGAATGCTATTGAATTCTGATACAGTAGACACGGCAACGCATGCCCATATGTGCAGTACACACAGGCGTGAGTGCACAAACTCACACATACACACATGCGTAATGAAGGCGCACAGACACTGCAGGGGGATTTAAATTGAGTTTGTTTGTAAATGTAGAAGCCTTTGATTGATCCCGTTCCCCCCCTCTCTGCAGAGATGTCTGGGACGGGGGCGGAGATCTCCCTGGTGCACTGGAAGCAGCAGTGGCTGGAGAACGGGACGCTGTACTTCCACCTGTCCCTGAGCAGCGCGGAGCAGCTGTTTCAGGTGACTCCGCCCCCAGCGCAAGAGCCCGCCCACGTCCTGCACGAGCACGTGCACCTGCTGCACATCTCCGTCATGGTGAGTAATCGTCCGGCGGCCACTGCGGACAGGAGAGGGAGGAGTCACAGAGGCACGCCCTCCAAAGGGGCGTGGCTTCCATGACCTTTCATGTACGGGTTGTACCGGTTACGGTTACTCTGCCGACCAACCTCCCAGCCACACGTGGCTCATTTATTCACATTGTATTTAATGTAAATGTCTTGTGCTCTTATGAATAGTGGATCCGCTGCAGAGAGCACAGCCCAGAGGAATCCCTGAAGCACAGTACATCTAAACACTACTGATGAGCTTCAACAGGCCGGGCCACTGTAAATAGACCCATGCGCGTGTAGAGAAGGAACAGGTCTGTGTGCATATCCAGGGCCTGTGTGGAACAGCTCCTGCTCTGTAGAATTAGTCAGAGAGGTACTCTGCCAATGTGATTATTAAGCACCCTTTATAAAACATCCTGAGATCATACATTTTCCAGCTCTGACACCTGCACAGCGGCCAGTCTGAAGGTGTAAAGTCATCATGTACCTTTCACACCCACATGCACACGCACGCACGCACGCGTGCACGCACGCGTGCACGCACACACACACACACACACACACACACACATATGTACATATGCCTAGACACACAGATACACGAGTGCTCACACAGACAAACACGCATGCACATATATACACACTTACACACAAATACACACACACACACACACACACACACACACAGAGTCATACTTACTAATATCACAATACCAAAATCGTGTTATTGTTAACTTCATGAAAAGGTCTGGGTGGTCAGTCTGTAAATGTTTAATTAAGTTGGTACTGTTGCCCCTTATTGGCTAGCTCCGGAGCACTTTGAACAAATTGGCCTCTCTGTCACTGTCACAAGCAATTTAAAATTTGACTGTGGGAATTGGGCTTCTTAAGAAACCTTGAAGCCTCTTGGCTCGGGGTCTGTCCCTCTGTTTGCCATCGCGTGCGGCAAGCTGAACAGCAGTTAGCTTTTACACAGGAGACGAGTGTAGGCTGAACGAGCACAGGCAAACACGCAAAACACGCAACACGCAAACCGTGAAAATGTGACGTGGATGTGACAGTACAGCTAGATACCAAGAGCCTTCATCCTGCTTTCCTGAATATTTAAACGTCCGCTTGCCTGTGACTTTTGCCAGCTGACTCCATAATGGCATACACACAGACTGTAAGGCCCGGTTCACACCATCTACTCACGACAGACACAAAACCGCTGTACTTGGTCACGTGCAGCGACAAGGGGACGTTGTAAGCGCATTTGATGCGACACCAACAACTTACCGATTGTAAACACTTGGTTGCAAAGTACAATACAGTCACTAGACATGCCGACGGTCTCGGAAATTCTGTTCAAAGCCTCAAGTTTTATAACATCCCTATAGCCGTACAGACTGTTATTGTATAAAATTGGGTGATTTAAGACCGCAACGATGAGCTGCTTTTCAGAAATACAGAAAAGAAGGAGAGCTCACCGGACACTGTTTTTGAACAGTCTAGAGCGACGTCGTTTCTGATTGGTTGGTAATGCGACAAAGTTGACTGGTAGTCAACATTTCAGAGAGACAAACACACGGGTTAGTTGTCGCTGTGTACGAACTCCACCCCTTCCGCTGTTTGTCGCCGTTGTTGAGAGACTTTGAATAGAATCTTGTTGCTTTCTCTCTGTCACGAGTAGATGGTGTGAATGGGGAGTAAGCACCTGTGAACTCTTGTGTTAATTAAGAGGCCTTTGGAGATTAATTAACACTCTCTTTTTCAAACATGTAGTTACAGTACTTATTATAGTATACTTATACTATACGTTTGTAGTATACTTACCTACATATACTATATACGTATGTTGTGTGTGTGTGTGTGTGTGTGCAGTGGGGCTCCTGAGCTGAAAATTGGGGGGGGCGGAAAACTTCCCTTTAAACTGATTATTGGTCTTAATCATTTTTCAATCAGTTTCCTTAATTAACAAGAGTGCCAATGATCTGAATAATCCATTTGCAGGTGAAGACACAGCTTCATTCTTCACATCATGTTTGGGAGATTAAACGGAAAAGTACACTTTACGAAAAATGCACAACCTGCAATAAAAAATAATCTAACAAAAGCTGAGCTTTAAGATCGTTTAATTTCCATGAATATTTTCAGAATTAAGAGTGCGGAGAACGAAGAGCACATGTATCCACAATTATAATGTTGATTAAAATGTGCACAATTTTGCGATGCAAGTTAAAATACTTTTATTACTTGCCTATTAGCCTAACTGAGGAGAACTGGCTATTTGATGGCATTGAGTAATTTGTGAATTAAAGCTGATGTAGCTCTATTGTTAATCAAGGAAACTGATTGAAAAATGATTAAGACCAATAATCCGTTTAAAGGGAAGTTTTCTGCCTCCTCAATTTTCAGCTCAGGAGCTGCCACTGTGTGTGTGTGTATTTCAGAATTAATCTTTTCATCATATCTCTGTGTGTGTTTGTGCATATGTGCAGTGGGAAATTATTGACTGTGACTGTGACTGTGACTGTGAGAGAGAGAGAGAGAGAGAGAGAGAGAGAGAGAGAGAGAGAGAGAGAGAGAGAGAGAGAGAGAGAGAGTTATGATGAGTAGAGGTGTGCCTGTCTGACATGTTGAGTGAGCGTGATTAGCTGTAATGCTGTCAGTCTGAGGCTAACTGAACAGGAAACTGTCTGTCCTGCCCTCATTCTCGTTTTATTACATGCAAACAGGGAGACTTCATCACTTCAATGCTCACTAAGAGCTACTACAGTATACGGGAGAGCTCACTGACTCATGGTAAGCAGGCTTATAGGTAGCGCAGCGTGTAATAATAAGAGTTTAGCGCAACCCCTCACAATGCTTGTCGTCTGGTACCTGGGCTCCGATTGGACATCCCATAATTACTCTGCCCCTCTCCCCCTCCCCATCGTGTTGACCTCTGCTTTGCTGCTACATGGAAGAACACGCAAAAACTGGGGTAAAAGCCAACATTTGTTAGCATAGCATTTTTTTTTGTATGTGGTTGGCAACCTGGTCTCAAGCCTTGGCATCGCTATAGTTTCACGTCAACGACTCCATGTGAGGCCAACGACTCCAACTGACCATTAAATATTCAAATCTTTTGGTGTCTAATCTAGCCCTCGAATGGAGTTTGATATATTCTTCTTTTTTTGGCAGAGGTAGATAGTATTATAGTATTAATGAATTTTCAGCAGTGGATGAGGCAGTCTGGTCCATTGTCCTTTGTGTAGACAGGTTAGCGTCTGGCCATAGTGATGTGAAGGGCATGGGTCCAGGGTGGGCTGGTTGCTCGGTAACAGTGTATGCACAGCTTTGCGGTGTCTGCAGCTTTACTTACATAAATGACATAAATTACTTTTATTTATTTATTTTGGGGAGCGGGGTGAGCGGCTTTGGGCTGACCCCACGCCACCTGTCCCGGTGACACGCGGCACCCCCCACAGGGTGTATGACAATGTGCCTGGAGCTCTCTGACGCTTGCCTAATCGCGTAATCGTTCCGTGGTTTCGCTGCTCCCTGCATGTTTAATAGCTGATCGTTTGGCGTGAGATGCCTGGATCGCACGAGGAGCTGCTGTTGATAAAAAAATATCTACACTACTCTGATTATCTCCACACCGTGTATGATCAAGGTTATCACTCTCTTGTCTCTCTGTCTCTCTCTCACATGAATTGAATTGGCGTTGTTGGCATGGGAAGGAGACATTTGCTGTCAAAATAAACCTTAAAATAAGCAATGACACATTGAAATGTAATTAAAGCATACTTAGTACACAAACAAAATGAGTCTGCACCTGAAACTGAAATGCAAATGTAAATTTAAATTATCATTCAAATTTACATTGCCTTCATTTGCATGACAACCGCAAGGTTTTCTTTTGCCAGTGTGCATAAATACTTATAGCAACACAGGTGTACCAACTCAGTCTCACATGCTCCCAGCCACAATATCACTGGTGCATATGCAGTCAACGCAGATGCAAAATATCCCTACAGGCATTATATGAGTCTAGTTACTTCTGCATACAGCATCACTGTGAATAAAAGCATGATTCTCTGGAGAGAGTGCACATATCAGTGTGTTTCTCAGCTGCTACCAGCCCGGGAGCACTATTACAGCCATGATTTACACCGGCGCAGTTGTGTAAGGTTCCCAGATGACCACATTATATTTCACATGTGGATTGGGTATGGTTATTGTATCTGAAGTTGCCGGTGTAATAGAAAAGACTAGTTTGCGCTTAAAATTATGCACCTGCAATAAAATACATCTGTAGGTTGTGGAAAGCAGGATGCCACCTTTCCTTGAGAAAACAAACAAAAAGAAAAAATGCAAACACTGTAAAAAAAAAAAAAAAATAGTTTGAGGAAACCCATTGTTTTGAACTATTTCAGTAGGAAGACTTAATCTGTAAAGGTATTCAGTGGTCTTTAACCTTTATGTTACTCTTTTTATTAATTGAGTTATAATAACTTGTTACATTTCTTTAAGCGGAGATTGCTCAAGTCATTTAGTAAAATTGTACTTATCTTTTACTGAAAGCGCTGAAGAAAAAAGGGAAACAAAAAAGCCGACCCCTATCTTCCCCTTGTGCTGAAGGCACTCATGCAAGCTTTCGATTAAAAAAGGGATCGATAGCAGCGGTGGCCGCTGTCAGATCCCGACGCTTTCTCCCCCGGGGTCCGCCAAGGAGGAGGGCGACGTGCGGAATCATTAGCTCCTTTCGCTAACCACTCCGCCGCCACAAAAGAGTTCTTGTGCCGATTAGACGGGGGGCCTTTCAAGATGCACGCCGCCGCAGATTTTTAACAAAACCACCTGGGCGCGCCTCGAAAAAACAATTTCCCTCCGTAGGAGCCGGCTGGAGTGCAGAGCGGGGAGGAGCCGGCCGGAATACAGAACGGGGCAGGTCCTGGTAAGGGAGAGAAGAGAGGAGACTACACAGCAAAAATGTCGGTGTACATTTAACACCCTAGGGTGATACCGCGGTCTCATATAAACACCCTAGGGTGTTAACTGTGTTAAAATTACCCCGGCATTTTTTTTTGTGTGGTACAGCAGATTTTTACCCGACTGGATATTTGAGCATGTAGAAAGACTACGTGAAACTGTGATGTTTCAAGAAAATACTTTTTTTTTTTTGGTGAGGTAATAATAACTGTAGGGAAGGAAAGAGCTGAACATGATTACATGTCCCAAGAGGTCATATGAAGGACAGTGTAGGTGCCCGAGCAGCTGAACCTGCATACAGGGCAAGCAGACGGAGCTTCTTAATGCACTCAATGCTTTTTTGCATACGCCGCATATTATATTTATTTACAACAGCGGACAGCTGTGTTACCTTTGCCGGATTGAATGGGGAAAGCAATTTAATGGCAAAGGTCATAAACCAAGATCATGTTAAGAAGAAATATCTACTTTTTTAAAAATACGTCTTGTTATATGAGATACATTCACACAAAATGCAATGAAGCGCGACTGGTGCACATCAGCTGTTTGTTTATTTAAGTATTTATGCGTCTGTGCGTTCGTCAGCAGAACAATTATAAGCTCATTCACACAGCCACAGGAGTCGCTGTGTGGGCTTTTCCCCATTGTCAGGCTGTCACCTTCTCAAGTGATAAAGGACTCCTAGCTGCCCGCAGTACCTGGCTTTTTAAAATTTATTTCTTTCTTTCTTTCTTTTTTTTCTTCTTTTTTTTTCTTTTTTTTCCCTTTTCTTTTCTGCCTTTTTTCAGTTGGCATGGATACTACCGGTGAAGCCCGTAACTATCAAATTTTATCTTATTTGATGTGGAAGAGGCTCAGGTGTCAATCACTAAAATATGTCTGCCGCAGCGTACCGTGTTGTCGCCATTTCATTCATCTCTTTTAATTGGATGTGATTTCCGTGCGGCTGTCAGGGTATGAAGTTGTCACAAGGTATGTGCCAAGAAGCCGTATACTCATTCAAACCCTTGAAGGAAATTACCTGTTCATACTTGCTTCAGAATTGATATTAGTATTTTGACAGAATTGTGAAATATAATTGCTGTTCCCTGCCATATGCACAGACCTGCAGTTAAAAGCCTGGAACTGAAACAGCCTTTTTGTCCTGTCAAAATTATACAGGGGGATATATAGGAATATAGGAAACACCCCTGAGAAATGGCTTTAACTTTGAAGCATCTAAACCACAATTACAAAAGCATCTACACAGGCGATTCCTATTAATTTGAATGCTAATTAGCAGCATGTGTCTGCTTAAAAGAGGTCTAACCAGCAACACTTTGCGAGGTAAGTCTCTAAAGCAAGATGAGGATACTAACAGAGTTCCAAAGGGGCCAAATGGTTAGTTCCTGAATTGCAGGTGCGTCGGTCACAAAAACGGCTAAATTATTTAAGGTGGCAAGGGGAACAGTGTCAAACATTATGACAACATATGCCCAATACCAAAAAACAGCATCAGAAAAAAATAACTCTGGCTGCAAGTCAAAGCTCTCCGACAGGGACAGACGGACACTTGGTAGGATAGTTGCTAATAACCACAGAAGTACAGCTCTAAAAATCACCACAGAATTGAATCAATCCATGTCTGAACCAGTCTCAACAAAAACAGTATGTCGTGAGCTTCACAAAGCTGGTATTTATGGCAGGGCCACCATTCGGAAACCATTTGTATGCAAGGCCAATGCACGAAAGAAAACATAGCACAAAACCTGGAGCCCTGAGCAATGGAGAAAAGTGATATGGTCTGATGAGTCATCTTTTAATCTTTTTAAGACATCTAGACGGGTTTATGTTTGGAGAAAGCCTAAAGAGGCATTCAATCCACAATGTCTGTTGCTAACTGTTAAGTATGGTGGTGGTTCTGTAATGGTATGGGCAGCCATTTCATGGGACTCATTGGTTCCAATGATTGCTCTCCATGGACATGTAACGGGCAAACAACATGAAACCATTTTCCAACACTAGGTGCACCCTATGGTGCAAACACTGTTCCCTTATGATGTTCCCATATTCCAACATAATAACACCCCCATACACACTGCTAAAAACATTAAAGAATGGTTCCAAGAACACGAGGATGATGTCAAATGCCTTCCATGGCCTGCACAATCACCAGATCTAAACATAATTGAACCTTTATGGGAAGTTCTGGAGCACAGAGTACGAACTGGATTTCCACCTCCTTCATCCCTCAAAGAACTGGAGACTGTCCTTCTTGAACAATGGGCCAATATTCCCCACTACACACAGTTGAGAAATTGTATGACAGCATTCCTAGAAGGTTTGACACTGATTTGAAGGCAAATGGTGGGCCTACTCATTATTAGTTACTAGATATTCAGTTTTTGTATGTGTTTTTGATATTATATATATATATATATATATGTAACCATTGCTGATTAGTGTTAATTGGTGTTAATTGTTGCCTGTTGTAACCATTATTGTGAACTATAACTAAATTGATATTAAGTGTTAATTGTTTCTACAACATGATATGAGTCACCTATGTCTAAGCTTGTTTCACGAACGAACCTGACGAAGATACACTGAAACGTGCGTCGTTCGTTCTATTTTTTAATAAAACTCTTTTGTATCTAAACGTTTTTTTGCCTCTGAAGGTCGGTCTTTAAATTTTTTCTCATTTGAGTGTGTGGGCTGAACATTGCAGCTTTGCATTGGATATTTTCATCCTGGTTTTATTTTTTTTTTCATGTTTCTTCATCTTGCCGACACCAGCACCTCTTTGATGGTGACACGTTTGTGCACAAGGCTTTTCCCTTTTTTTCATATATATATATATGAAAAAAAGGGAAAAGCCTTGTGCACATATATATATATATATATATATATATATATATATATATATATATAATATATATATATATATATATATATACGTATATACAGTTGCAGCCACTATTATTGGCCCCCCCTGTAAAGATGAGCAAAAAGGGTTATAAAAAATTCACCGTTTGGTGAATTAGCTTAATCTCACACTGAAAAAACAAGAAGAATCCAACCTTTAATTGACGTTAATTTATTATGAGAAAAAAAAATCCCTCATCAAGAAATAATTATTTTTAACAAAACCACATTGGCCACAATTATTGGCCCCCCTGCATTTATATATAGAATAAAGTAATAATTTTTAATATTTGGTCACATATCCTTTGCATGCCATGACTTCCTGATGTCTGTGACCCAACAACATCAAAAGACTCTTGATATCTTATTTTCTGGTACTCTTACAAGCAATACTATAACATCTCTGCATTTGAATGGATCTCTATGGGAATTGGGGGGTGGGACTAGATTTAGCTGTAACTTATGCTGGAACAGTATGGAATACATGGTTGGTAAAATGGCTTTAAGTCAACAAGGGTCTGAGGTATCAAACAAGCCTTAAACAATCACTCTGCTGCCAGATATGCAGTAGATATGGATGGATCACTTTAAGGGTTGTTTCTCCTGACAAATTTTCCTATTGAACTCTATGGAAAAATAAGTCAGGAGAAGAAACCCTTCAAGTTATTCATCCATATCTACTGCATATCTGGCAACAGAGTGATGGTTTAAAGCTTGTTTGATACGTCAGACCCTTGATGACTTACAGCCATTTAGCCAACCATGTGTTCCATACTGTTCCAGTGTAATTTACAGCTAAATCTAGACCCACCCCCCAATTCCCATAGAGATCCATTCAAATGCAGAGATGTTATAGTATCGCTTGTAAGAGTACCAGAAAATAAGATATCAAGAGTCTTTTGATGTTGTTGGGTCACAGACATCAGGAAGTCATGGCATGCAAAGGATATGTGACCAAATATTAAAAATTATTACTTTATTCTATATATAAATGCAGGGGGGGCCAATAATTGTGGCCAATGTGGTTTTGTTAAAAATAATTATTTCTTGATGAGGGATTTTTTTTTTCTCATAATAAATTAACGTCAATTAAAGGTTGGATTCTTCTTGTTTTTTCAGTGTGAGATTAAGCTAATTCACCAAACGGTGAATTTTTTATAACCCTTTTTGCTCATCTTTACAGGGGGGGGCCAATAATAGTGGCTGCAACTGTATATACAGATCCTTTCCAAAAAATTTGAATATCATGGAAAAGTTGATTTTTTTCCATAATTCCGTTCAAAAAGTGAAACTTTCATAGATTATAGATTCATTACACACAAAGTGAAATATGTCTAGCCTTTATTTGTTTCATTTTTCATAATTTTGGCTTACAGCTCCAGAAAACCCCCCAAAACAGTATTTCAAGAAATTAGAATAGTGTGTCGAAAATCAGCATTTACTTCAGTTATTTCAGAGAAATATTTCACTTTGTGTGTAATGAATCTATAATCTATGAAAGTTTCACTTTTTGAATGGAATTATGGAAAAAAAAACATATTATTATTATATTCTAATTTTTTGGAAAGGATCTGTATATATATACGTATATAGTGCCCTCCACTATTATTGGCGCCCCTGGTAAAGATGACTAAACAAGGTTATAAAAAATTAACCGTTTGGTTAATTAGCTTAATTTCACACTGAAAAAATTAGAAAAATCCAACCTTTAATTGAAGTAAATTTATTATGAGAAAAGAAAATCCCTCATTAAGAAATTATTATTTTTAACAACGCCACGTGTGCCACAATTATTGGCACCCCTGCATTTATATATAGAATAAAGTAATCATTTTGAATATTTGGTCGCATATCCTTTGCATGCCATGACTTCCTGATGTCTGTGACCCAATAACGTCAAAAGACTCTTGATATCTTATTTTCTGGTACTCTTACAAGCGATACTATAACCTCTCTGCATTTGAATGGATCGCTATGGGAATTGGGGGGTGGGACTAGATTTAGCTGTAAATTACACTGGAACAGTATGGAACAATTTATGAGCACACATAGACGTATCAAACAAGCCTTAAACCATCACTCTGCTGCCAGAAATACAGTAGAAATGGATGGATAACTTCAAGGGTTTCTTTTCCTGACTTATTTTTCCATAGAGTTCAATAGGAAAATTTGTCAGGAGAAACAACCCTTAAAGTGATCCATCCATATCTACTGCATATCTGGCAGCAGAGTGATGGTTTGAGGCTCGTTTGATACCTCAGACCCTTGATGACTTACAGCCAGTTTACCAGCCATGTATTACATACTGTTCCAGCACAATTTACAGCTAAATCTAGTCCCACCCCCAATTCTGTGCTAGAGTACAGCACCAAAATAATAAAACAAATGTGTCACTGTCCAATTAATTATGGTGCTCACTGTATATATATATAGTGTGTGTGTGTGTGTGTGTGTGTGTGTGTGTGTGCGTGTGCGTGTGTCTGTGTGTGCATGTATGTGTGCAGCGCTTGGTATTACTACTAATTTCTCAGAAGATAAGAGAGAAAAAATATGATTTTAGCGCTTGTCAGTCTAGCTTTGGCCATAGTAAGTGATCAAGGAAGCTTAAAATAAAGAAACTGAAAGAACTAGCCAGTTCAGTAAAGTGAGCAATTATATATATATATATATATACCGCTTAAATGCTTGCAGCTTAAATATTAAGGCAATACATATTTTGCAAACATTTTAAATCTTCTCTTATTTTAGAATGTGACAGATAGAATGTGTCAAATGTGTTATTTGACACATTCTATGTTTAACACAGGAAAACTGTCACCTTCAAAATTGTAGTAATTGTAGTATTTCTCTGGACTCCACCTCCAGCTCAAACTTTGTTTCTGTGGCTCCTGCCCTTTGGAAAGGACATCAGGTGTGTCAGGAACAACCAATTTTATAAGCCACTGGGTGACTTTTATAAAGTATTTCACCACAGTGCAGTGCTGTCTGGAGTCAGTTTACGCTTGAAAATAATTTGTTTTGCATAATTTCATTAACGCCCTGCTGTTTTGGGGGTCTAATTCAAGGGGGAAAAATGACTGCCTCCCTGCATTTTTCCCTCAGGACCATGAATCTTTCCATTGTCCTTCTCTGCTCGGAGAAACCCGCCTTCACATCCTCATACCTTTTAATATGCTCAGTAATTCTGACGAGGACAGAATGCTGTAGAATATTCTAGCACAGGTCTTACATGTCTAAACAGTGATGGGATGCCCTTTTTAATTGAACAAAAATAAGCTGCGGGAAAGGAAATATATAAATGATTAAAATAGGTTGCAAATTGGAAATTCATTAGGTGACTGAAATGCAGTAAAGTTGTGTAGTTAAAGAAAGCTCACTACATAATTTTGATTAATGCATCATCACCCATTAATTACCTTTTAATTGCTCGTTAAGTGCCCTCATCCCTGACAACTTGCAAAGCTTATGTTTCATTCTATGTGCTTTCCTTTCATACAGTTGCATATTTATTGACACTGTTCAGTTTCAGCGCTTTGCAAAAGGTTACAGCAGCTATACGCATCTGAGAATTGAGCCCGCAACCTTTTAGCCTAATGCATAAATGCTATACATAATATATAAAACTATATAAAATACTATGCTCTATAATCTAACAGACTACATTTATATACTATTAGTAATTTATGTAGGTTGCATAAACATCTGTTTGATTCTACAGATGGGTTTTAATTAGCCTACTTCCCCATCTTCTCCTTAGTCCTTCTGAGTGCCCAGTTCTAACTGCCCGGTTCTAGGTGTGTGTCCCATTGTTGCCATGCTTCCAATTTTGTGTCCAACGTCATCGATTTTGGGAGGGATTCCACTAGCGCCCGCCCCTTCAAAATGTGCGTTTCTTGCCACGTTTCGGTCGGCCAGTGGGGGTTGCCATTGTTACCCCCTGCGCAGTTGACCAAGCCGGAGCGGGCGTGGCCTGGCCTCTGGGGCAGTGAAAAGGTGGGGGGGGGGGACCTATCTGGGTGCTGCCTGTCACGCATGACATTGCGGGACAGGAGGCCGCAGTCGGTGTTGACGTGGCTCTGCTACAAGCCGGGCCATACGGCTTTAGTCATACCCAGACATAAGGAGCCGGGCACGGGACGCGCCATGTTCTGCAGCCAGGGGAAGCGACACTCGGGAAGCACTCTATTTATGTTAAGACATAAGTGCTTGCTCGTCAGTTGAGGTGCCATCAGGGATATGAATGAAATGCATAATATGCTAAGTCAGTGGTACACGAGCATGCTGTATCTGAAAATGAAACTTTAAATCAACATTACTGATGGTGATGTATTGCCCCATAAGCACAGGGTGGCTTTTTGAAATGCCTCTCTCTGGATCCATCTGTGTGTAATTAAAAAGGCTGACGCCCATGAAACGCTGGGCAACTAATTGGGTAAAGAAATGAGGTTTCATAAAAATGAACAACTTCATACCAAGGGCTCTATAATTATAATTTTTTTTTAATCCTCCTTGCAAACCTCTGATACAGGCAGAGCGAAAATATGCAATGATTAATTAAAGGAAAGATATGAAACAGATTTTGTCATTACGTATAAAGACAATTTTTTGTGCTTTGCTTAATGTGGTTCTTATGCTGTTTAACACTTAATTTGTGATGACACGCAATGCTTTTTGCTGGGTTTAACAGCTGCTGAATTGCATATCTTGGTAAATAAACCACAAATTGGGCCTGCATTGTGTAATCAGGCATCAAGTATACCTTCCAAAGGTCTCCATAAGGCATGTACAACACCTTTATTAAAAAGGAGTAACATCATAAATCATTGAAATGCAAATACAATTCTTAATCTCGGACAATATAAGTCATGTCAAATTCTATTTTCAAATTTTTCACTTATTTGTGACCCTGATGACAAACACTCATGCGTTTGGGCTTATGAATGAATTTTGAACATTTTATGCAGCGGTGATAAAGATGCTTCATAAAAACATAGGATATATATGCCATACATTAAGCGTGTCTGCAAAACCTCAGGTATATAGTGTTTGGTTTCGTGTGATTTGTGTCTGACCTGTGATAATTACTTTTTCAAGACGTCCTTGATAAAGACAGTAGAGACTCCATTAGGCCCATCGTTGCCATGGCGCCAATAGTTGTGTTTTGTTGATACAATTACTTCCTGGTTCTTGTAAAGGTAGTCACGCAGTCATATACAGAAATGACCTTCACTAGTGCAACGTAAAATCAATACATAATAAAATGTTGCAGTGCACATTTTCTGCATTCTGGCGTATGCTACAGGCCTGTATGAATGGGGAATATGAATTGCATTATTAAAAGTGCCTAGCCCTGCCAGTAATCACTTTTAGCTCAATGTAAATAATCTTATGCAATTTTGGTGAATTAAAAATTAATAATCTCTTTCTTAATAAATATAATAATTTTATATTAAGTATATGTTGCTAAGAGTACAAAATGCATCAATGGATGTTTCTTAAATGATGGATATATGCAGATATCGGTGCAGTGTATTGTAGGTTGAGAAAACGGGAATGAGGCAGATTTCTAAACGGAATTTAGTTTTCTTGATTGCTGTGCATGCTCTAGCTTTCCTGGAGCACCAATATCACCCTGAAGCCTTCCAATTTATGATAACTCATCTTTTCATATGTTGCGTACCTTAATTTATAGTTAGGAAGCATTGGTGAGGTGGGGGGTCCAAGTGGGGGGTCCAAGTACTTAATGCATACTTTGTCAAACGGTGAAAGTGGTGTGCACTTTCGTGATCGAAAGTGTCGTGATCTCCTTCCCGTGTTCAGTCACACTGCGTGACAAAGTATGATGGCGTGCGAAGTCGTGCCACACTTTTTTTCCAGTTGAAAATGCATAATATTTGTCAAGCTACACTTGTCGAAAGTGTCATGCGACAAAGTCTAAAATAGGCTTTAGTGACTCTACTCCAACAAAGGCTCCAGCTCTCACAACACTCCCAGTCTCCTGAACTCCCTGCACTGGAGTGGGCCCGTCGCAGACGGGGGTCGTCGCCTGCAATTCTGCGCCCTTTGAGCGCTCTGCAGTAAGCAAGAGCGCTCCGCATGGAGCTTTGAATGCTTGGCGAGCGGGACAGCGTCTCCCGTGGCTTTCCTCCCACCAGAACGGACCCCCATTGGCGCAGAGCCCCACTGAGGGACAAAATTCTGGGCAATAATTAAATTAAGGAGGCTGTAGATTTATGTGCTGGGAAGTGCAGGTCGGCACGGAGATGGACGAACGCTCTCTGACCAACTGCCCACGGCCACCCAGACGTCGGCGGCGTGGAACCCTGACAATTAATTTGCTCTCTCGTGTTGGAAACGATGAGGCCGCACCGGGCGCGGCGTCTTATTAATCATCGTGTAAAAACTTGAAGGGCGGCGACCTTTGCGTCACAGTGCATCGCTATCTTTCGGGCCCCCTTTCTCCGACAGCCTCCTGCTTTCGCCCTTTCCCCCGCTAATCTTTTTCTCTCACTGAAGGAGCCACGCCCATCCGCCTCCGTAAAGCCCACGTACAGTGATCCAACCTGTTGTCGTTACTTGTGTGTTTTTTTAATGAGCTGCACTAAAACAAATTACTCTATGTTGATACGGCATTAAACAATTTAATCTTGAAACTTGTACGCCAGCGTGGCGAGTACCGCGCCAGTACGGTGAAGTGTTGGGGGGGATTTTTCTTGTAAACAAAGGCGCTGTGAAAGTGGAGGGCTGTCGGAAAAAAGACTGACATGGGAGCACAGAGAGGGAGGGAGGGAGAGACACAGAGAGGGAGGAGGAAGATTACAGGTCAAATAGGGAGAGAGGATGTGGAAGATAGCAGAGACTGAGACTGCTGTGCAGTGGGGTGGTAGTGTGGAGTAATCAGGTGCTGTTGTGAGGTGTTGTTTTGGGGTAGTTAGTTGAATTAGCATTGTAGTAGTGTGGAGTAGTGAGTTGGAGTAGTGACGCGGTAGTTAGTTGGAGTAGTGAGGTAGTAGTGCGGAGTGGTGAGTTGGAGTAGTGAGATGCCCGTGTAGCCTTGTGGGTGCTGTAGTGAGGTGGCAGTGTAGCCTCGTGGGTGTTGTAGTGAGGTGGCAGTGTAGCCTCGTGGGTACTGTAGTGAGGTGGCAGTGTAGCCTCGTGGGTGTTGTAGTGAGGTGGCAGTGTAGCCTCGTGGGTACTGTAGTGAGGTGGCAGTGTAGCCTCGTGGGTACTGTAGTGAGGTGGCAGTGTAGCCTCGTGGGTACTGTAGTGAGGTGGCAGTGTAGCCTCGTGGGTACTGTAGTGAGGTGGCAGTGTAGCCTCGTGGGTACTGCAGTGAGGTGGCAGTGTAGCCTCGTGGGTGCTGTAGTGAGGTGGCAGTGTAGCCTTGTGGGTGTTGTAGTAAGGTGGCAGTGTCGCCTCGTGGGTATTGTAGTGAGGTGGCAGTGTAGCCTCGTGGGTATTGTAGTGAAGTGGCAGTGTAGCCTCGTGGGTATTGTAGTGAGGTGGCAGTGTAGCCTTGTGGGTACTGTAGTGAGGTGGCAGTGTAGCCTCGTGGGTACTGTAGTGAGGTGGCAGTGTGGAGTATTTTTTTTTTTTAATGCAAATTGTATTTTCTGAGTCTAGAAGATAAACACAGAGAGGGGCTGCCAGTGGTTGATTACAAAGAGATTTATCCATCTGAGACCGGCCAAGTGTAACAAAAGTATGTCTAAGTAACGAGACAGAATTCAGATGCTGCACTTACGCCACGAGCGAGAAAACATAGATTTTCTACAGCCTTGTATTCTATTATTTTTCAGCCTTGAAATACCAATAAGTCATGTTTTTGGGGCAGGATTTAAAACTGGCTTAGTGGACGTCAGACAGCGTATTGCTCAATCAACAGTTTGTCTCAAAGTACCCATATTGTGGGGTTAGACCACGGTACCGATGGGAGAATAAGGCTTCATGAAACCTTATTTATTTATTTGTTTATTTTATTTTTCATAATTTTTTTGTGGAGGGCTCATTTAAGTTGTATACGATGTCTGAGCTTTGTCTTTCATTTACTCTGAGTCTGGCTAATCAGTTTATTTCTGTAAACACAGCCTGGGCCCTGTTCCTTGTAACTGGCTAACTGACTTAGCTAGCTTGGGAGAAACAAAACCTGGAACAACCTTCCCCCCAAATATGGAACATATGAACTAGCAAAAATGCTGTTATGAGTTTTACTCAGCGCAGTTAGCCAGTTACAAGGAGGAACAAAGCCCTGGATCTTTTTCAGAGCCTCATTTCAAAACAGTGAGCCTCCATTGCAGGGCCCATCATTGCACAAGTGAGTATAGAGCCAGCAAAGTAGCTGTGATTCATCCTTTGATCTGGCATCTCAAAAGGAAAAATGGTCCTAATCAATATGTATTTCTTTCAGTGTGGACCAGGGCGCATTCTGGGAGAGGTAACAACAAAAAAAATCGCCAACAAAATAAAAATAAATAAATAAACATGCAAGGTGAATTTGACTGCAGGATAGGGTGGTTTTGTATGGAGAAATGGCTGCATCTGAAAATCCAGAAGCAAGCAGGGAAAGCGGGTTTGTGTCCACATCAGTGCGGAGTCGGGGAATGGAAATGGCGGCTCAATGTGATAGAGCTCCTACAGTCCATAGAGACTGCGGCAGCTCTTTTTTTGTGTGTTTCTTTAATATCTGATAATGTGCAAATCCAGGGTAGAGGATTGAGCACAGTAGTGCAACTCAGTCTTATTTGTTTTTCAGCTGGAGTGTAGAAGGAATATTGATGTGATACCTCCCGCACACACACGTGCACGTGCACGCGCGCACACACACACACACACACACACACACACACACTGTGCACAAACACTGACACGTGAAGCTTCAACAAAGCATCATTGCTCTCTATCAGAATTCTGAATTTAAAATGACGTCATGGTGTTCTTCTTTGTTCCTTCCTCAGAGAAACAGAATTTAACATCTTTTCCTCAGACAGCAGCGATAAATGGATCGTTTCTATGACTGCACATGCCTTATTAAAGTAGAATAACTCCGAGCCATGTCCGCAGGAATTATCCCCTGAAATTGAACAGCTTGTTCTGCCGAGCCTTGGCTTTAAGGTTAAGGAGGTCGTTATCAGAGGTGAAAGGTCCAAGGGTCAGAAAGTCCTGCCATGGTTTTTTTTTTTTTTTCCATCTGTGGACTCATCCAACTGATTTAATGAATTAGTTCTACCTCCTGGCTGAAGAATTGTGCTAATGAGCAAATCCATGTGATTGGAACAAAATACTGGGGAGGATTTTACTTTCTGAACCTGGATTTTCCACCTCTAGTTGTTACAGAAGACATTCTGTAAGGAATCTTGGGAACTCCAGTTTGTGTTGATATCATCAGTGTCACTTGGGAACCAAGGAGTATTACAGTTACCTGCAAAACGTGTGATGAATGAGCTGACCTCTGCAATCTGAGAAAATCAAATGATATCTAGACAGATTCATAGTAGAACAAAGAACATTGCTCGTTCGCTAACACAAAATAGATCACATTCATTTTTCTATCAGCTAGAAATTCAAAGAAATGAATCTTGAAATACAATTTGGAATACATTGCCAGCTGCCTGTTGCCTTGTTGCTGTTCTCTGCGGAAGAGCATGTATGTGTGTGTGTGCGTGTGCGTGTGTGTGTGTGTGTGTGTGTGTGTGTGTGTGTGCTATGTTCAAAGACTTACAATAGCATTACCAAACTTAACCAAACTGGAAGCTGCTTGCCATTAACATCAGCAGGAGCACCAAGCATATTGCGAACGGCACACAGCTGTTGATGGGGTTGCGTAGTGGAGGATAACCTCTTTGTAGGTTTCACACAGCTGTTGATGGGGTTGCGTAGTGGAGGATAACCTCTTTGTAGGTTTTTGTTTGCGGTGACAAAAACTTTGCACTTGGCACTGTCAGAGAGCAGCTGCTTGCTTTGTGCCTCCATCGACGGCTGTGTCATGTTCCCGCTCTGTGAATGGAGCAGGATTGGGCCTCCCTCAGCATCCGCACGTGCCCTTGAACACAAAAGACTCTGCTCTCCTGAGGGACGGTTCCCAGGAAGGGAACATTATAATTAGAATGCATTTATTACTCGCGCTTTATAGCGAGACGCAGGCCGTCCTCGAGTCAAGGTGCTGTATTACTCCTGCTTTATAGCGAGACGCAGGCCGTCCTCGAGTCAAGGTGCTGTATTACTCCTGCTTTATAGCGAGACGCAGGCCGTCCTCGAGTCAAGGTGCTGTATTACTCCTGCTTTATAGCGAGACGCAGGCCGTCCTCGAGTCAAGGCGCTGTATTACTCCTGCTTTATAGCGAGACGCAGGCCGTCCTCGAGTCAAGGTGCTGTATTACTCGCGCTTTATAGCGAGACGCAGGCCGTCCTCGAGTCAAGGCGCTGTATTACTCGCGCTTTATAGCGAGACGCAGGCCGTCCTCGAGTCAAGGCGCTGTATTACTTGCGCTTTATAGCGAGACGCAGGCCGTCCTCGAGTCAAGGTGCTGTATTACTCCTGCGTTATAGCGAGACGCAGGCCGTCCTCGAGTCAAGGCGCTGTATTACTCGCGCTTTATAGCGAGGCGCAGGCCGTCCTCGAGTCAAGGAGCTGTATTACTCGCGCTTTATAGCGAGACACAGGCCGTCCTCGAGTCAAGGCGCTGTATTACTCCCGCTTTATAGCGAGACGCAGGCCATCCTCGAGTCAAGGTGCTGTATTACTCGCGCTTTATAGCGAGACGCAGGCCGTCCTCAAGTCAAGGCGCTGTATTACTCGCGCTTTATAGCGAGACGCAGGCCGTCCTCGAGTCAAGGCGCTGTATTACTCGTGCTTTATAGCGAGACACAGGCCGTCCTCGAGTCAAGGCGCTGTATTACTCGCGCTTTATAGCGAGACGCAGGCCGTCCTCGAGTCAAGGCGCTGTATTACTCGCGCTTTATAGCGAGACGCAGGCCGTCCTCGAGTCAAGGTGCTGTATTACTCCTGCTTTATAGCGAGACGCAGGCCGTCCTCAAGTCGAGGTGCTGTATTACTCGCGCTTTATAGCGAGACGCAAGCCGTCCTCGAGTCAAGGTGCTGTATTACTCGCGCTTTATAGCGAGACGCAGGCCGTCCTCGAGTCAAGGTGCTGTATTACTCCTGCTTTATAGCGAGACGCAGGCCGTCCTCGAGTCAAGGTGCTGTATTACTCCCGCGTTATAGCGAGACGCAGGCCGTCCTCGAGTCAAGGCGCTGTATTACTCGCGCTTTATAGCGAGACGCAGGCCGTCCTCGAGTCAAGGCGCTGTATTACTCGCGCTTTATAGCGAGACGCAGGCCGTCCTCGAGTCAAGGCGCTGCCTAAAAGGCATTCTAAGGACGGCGAGGAGGACTGACGGGTCATTGCTTATTTCATGTTTTTATAATTTTGTGTTTTGTCTTAATGTTTAAACCTAATAGTTTTGTAGTACTTTCAAAGGCAGTGTTGCACCTTTCTTTGATGCATGAAAAGCGATGAATAATTATATATGTATAATATGAACATTTAAAATCGTGAGGGAATTGGGGCGGGACTTGATAAGCAGGCTGCTTTTTTCCCGTATCCCTTTTCGGCAGGAAATGTATTTGTTAAATGCATATGTCAGAAATGTGATGCAATTGTGACTATACACATGCCGAAATAAACAAATAAACAAATAAACAATATCCATTTTTTGCGTTATATTACTATTTCAACTGTCATATCACTCTTTTCCCTATTCTGTTTTTTTTTTTTTTGAAGTAACAAATTTGAAAGAACTGCAGAGGATACTTCACTTCTGTAATCTGGATTTTGTATTTGTTTTTTTAAATTTGTCAATCACTTTGTCTCTGTTCTCATTGCTTTTATCACCATCCACCTCTCTCTCTTTCTTTTTGATTATGTTTTTTATTTTTATTTTTTTATCCTGCTGCACTTTTTTTCTGCTTCCGCCATTCTTTTTCCGTGAAACAAATTGAAAGTGTTCAGAGCGCTCATCTCCATGGAGACCTCTCCAAAGAACAAAGTGACAGGGATGTTTATCAAGACAAATACTACTTATCTGTCAGTGCAGTGAACTGGGGACCTTATGGGATAGAGGGGAAATCATTTGGCGGGCAGGCAGCCGGCAGGCCTCTCTCTGGGATGCAACCTGCCTGTGGCCTAGAGCCCTTCTCCTTGTGATGGGTGACCCTTCCCCAAAGCCTTTGGACTTGTCCGTGCGTGCGTGCGTGCGTGCGTGAGTTGTGAGTGAGTGAGCGAGAGAGAGAGAGAGAGAGAGAGAGAGAGAGAGAGAGAGAGAGTGAGAGATTTGAAATGTGTGTGTGTGTGTGTGTGTGTGTGAGTGAGAGAGAGAGAGTTGTGTATGTGTGTGTGTGTGTGTGTGTGAGAGAGTGAGAGAGTGTGAAAGAGAGTGTGAGATAGAGAGAGAGAGAGAGAGATTTGAAGTGTGTGTGTGTGTGTGTGTGTGTGTGTGTGTGTGTGTGTGTGTGTGTATGTGAGATTTGAAATGGCAGGAATGGCACTTCCCAATATGGGATGGACCACTTTGCTTAGTTCAGAAACTACAGCCCCTTCAGTATTGGGTCAGTTCTGAATCATAAAGCCACCTGGACCCTTCGCCCCTGGTGCTCTGTGCAGTGATACTGAGAATGAATCCCTGAGAATGAATCCCTCTGTACACGTGTGCTGTGATACTGAGAATGAATCCCTGAGAATGAATCCCTCTGTACGCGTGTGCTGTGATACTGAGAATGAATCCCTGAGAATGAATCCCTCTGTACGCGTGTGCTGTGATACTGAGAATGAATCCCTGAGAATGAATCCCTCTGTACGCGTGTGCTACGATACTGAGAATGAATCCCTGAGAATGAATCCCTCTGTACACATGTGTAGTGCTACTGAGAATGAATCCCTCTGTACACATGTGCAGTGATACTGAGAATGAATCCCTGAGAATGAATCCCTCTGTACGCGTGTGCTGTGATACTGAGAATGAATCCCTGAGAATGAATCCCTCTGTACACGTGTGCTGTGATACTGAGAATGAATCCCTGAGAATGAATCCCTCTGTACGCGTGTGCTGTGATACTGAGAATGAATCCCTGAGAATGAATCCCTCTGTACACGTGTGCAGTGATACTGAGAATGAATCCCTGAGAATGAATCCCTCTGTACACATGTGTAGTGATACTGAGAATGAATCCCTCTGTACACGTGTGCTGTGATACTGAGAATGAATCCCTGAGAATGAATCCCTCTGTGATACCAAAGAGTGTCACTGGCTGAGAAGTGCTGACTCGTCTTTTCCCGTTCTCTGTAAAGCGCTACGCTACCGGTCCATGACTGAAGTGGAGTCCACATCATTTCTGCAAGTAGCTCTTTTTCGGCTGAGTTACTTTTAAGTCACAGGCCTTGAAAGCAGCTTTCTCCAGGCTCTCAGTGTTCTTTCCGCCTAGAAATACTGAGGAATCTATGTTGTTATCCATTTAGGCAGGATACATTACTTACTTAACATTTTCCTATCTGAATAAAGCACTGCCACACTATGAAAGTTGTAGTGTTAATTTGACTCTTAACAGAGTTTATATGAGTCCAAGAGGGATCAAATGTACCCCATCACAGTCAATTTAACACTGAACATTTTACTGCACCATCTTCATCATCATAAGAACTATCATCTCTGTCATCATCATCATCATCATTATTATCTCCATCATTACTACCCTCATCATCATCATCCTCATTTTAACCATCTTCAACATCAAATTCATTAACATCATGCCCGCTTAAAAGTTTTTTTTTTGTCCCAGCAGTTAATTCCCTTTCAATTTGAGTATTGAGGGAACTTTGCCTAAATGCGTGTTATTTAATGACTTTTTGTATTTGTTGTTTTATACCATTGAGACCTAAGCCTTGCATGGTTCTATCTGCCATTTCTACAGGGCTGATACTGAGCATTCAAGTCCATTGGTTTTATCACTAAGAACTTATTAAGAACTGGAATTGCACCCAGATTTTAAACTTTTCCCATTTTTAGCATCACACACAGAATGATAAGTACAGCATTTATTTGTAAATAACTCATTTAAAAAATTTTTTTTTTTTTTAAATCACTTATACCCTGTAAATCTCACATCACTCTCAGATGTGGAGGTGTAAGAGTTGAATTAATTAAGCACTCTTGAACTAGTATAGATCTACAGTATGTGCAAATTTATGTATAGTATTAGACTTTGGATTCCTGTGAAATGTGTATTAAAATGTCTTGTTCAGTGACTGGGTCATTATCCTCATGAGAGCATTTTTGGTTGATCTATAGATGTAGTGAGATGTAATGTGTGAACTCTTCGCGCATTACCCCTATGGCCCCCATTTCTACCGTATCCTTAAAACTAACGTGGCCGCGTAAGCGCTCTTCCAAACCCGGAGACGCGTGTCCAATCGTCTATAAAATGCAGCCTTTCGGTGAGCCCGTAAACGCACGCTGGCTCGAGCTGTGGAACGGACCGAATTAGACCAGTGGCGCTGCCCTAATGGGAAAAATGCTGCTTCTGCATTTCACGCCCCCTCCGTGTCAAGCCTCTAATTCCGCATGCTAAATCGAAGCCTGCGCGGGTCCGGGCAAACTCTTTTTACACTAACTTTGCCCGTGAATGCTGCAAATTAAATATCATATTGAGGAGGGTGAGAGCCAAATGCCCTTACCTGTCAGAATCGCTGTGTTGTCACTGTCCCTGCGCAAATCGCCGTCCCCCGTGCACACAAAAGTAACGCGGATTAGTCACGCCACGGCATATTAGATAATGTTCCGTAATAACCTACTTCCCTTTGCTAAGACTCAGATTACCATTTTATACTTACTTTCCACCGTATATGTAATATGGATTTATGGTATCAATATGGACATTGCGATACTAGAATATTTAAGAGTTTCAAAGAAACTGGGAACTTGGTGGAATTTGTAAGGGCTGGGTGTGCAGACAGATTCCCAATTGTAATTACATTCATTTGAACTCATTTTACATCTTCCTGAAAGGCAAAACCATTTTATGAATTTTGAATGAAGCATTGTTATGTCATTGGTTCAGTGCATGGGATTAAAGCATGAACTTTAACCAGGTACGTCCACGGAACGTCCAGGAAACACGTGAGAAGGCGCACCCCCAAGAGGCCGATTTTCCTTTCCCACAACTCTCTTTTAAAAAAATAAATAAATTTTTAAAAAAGGGCGGAAATAAAAAATGAAAAGGCATCTTAAAATACAGTATAGTTCTGTCAAAACACAAGGCAGCCTTGTCAACAAAAGCAATCCATAAACGAGAACAGCAGGAAGGAGAGCAGGTGGAAAGGTCGGGCCTTATTGATCCGTGTTGCACTGAAGCGTGGGGGATACACAGACTCCAGCTCAGGGGTCTGTCAGCTAATATCGAAAACCGGCTCTGTTCTCCGCCAGCGCTCAGAGAGAACAGACGAAGGGCAGCCCCCTTCGCTTTGAGCAACGACGGCCTTTCCGTTCCCACCCCCGAACAGCTTTTATGTATTTATGTATTAATTACATTTTATTTTCTACCGAAAGAACCGCGCAAAGAGTTTACTCAGACTCTTCAGGCCCAGGGCAGTGCGCGTGCCCGGGACTGCGCATTCCTCTTGCCTGGTTTACAGGACGGATCGGTTTATGGCGGACTTCCTCCGCGCACGCGAACACTGTGCCAGGCAGCAGGCTAACGCTGTCTTGTTTCAGTGTCGATGCCATGTGTCGTGAACTCATGCTTTTATACCCCGTGCGTAACGTTGTATATCCTCCTGGGACCCACAGAAATTGAAGTGGAACAGTGACTTTCAGCTTTAATTTGAGCAGGTTTACATCCATATCAGGTGAACCATGGAGACATTGTAGCCATTTTTATATATTTTCCTATTGAACTATAGACACAATAAGTCAAGGGAAGAAACCCTTAAAGTGATCCATCCACATCTTCTGCATATCTGGCAGCAGAGTGATGGTTTGAGGCTTGTTTGATACCTCCGACCCTTGATGACTTCTAGCCATTTAGCCAACCATGTATTCTATACTGTTCCAGTCTAAATGACAGCTTAATCTTGACCCCCCCCCCCCCCCCAATTCCCTTAGAGATCCATTTAAATTCAGAAAGGTTATAGTATCGCTTGTAAGACTACCTGAAGATATGATATCAAGAGTCTTTTGATATTGTTGGGTCACAGACATCAGGAAGTCATGGAAGGCATTTTCCATACCTGTCTGTATCACACAGACTGACCGCTCACCATACCTGTCTGTATCATACGGACTGACCACTCTGCATACCTGTCTGTATCACACAGACTGACCACTCACCATACCTGTCTGTATCATACGGACTGACCGCTCACCATACCTGTCTGTATCATACGGACTGACCACTCTGCATACCTGTCTGTATCACACAGACTGACCGCTCACCATACCTGTCTGCATCACATAGACTGACTGTTCTCCATACCTGTCTGTATCATACGGACTGACCACTCTGTATACCTGTCTGTATCACACAGACTGACCGCTCACCATACCTGTCTGTATCATACAGACTGACCGCTCACCATACCTGTCTGTATCACACAGACTGACCGCTCACCATACCTGTTTGTATCATATAGACTGACCGCTCACCATACCTGTCTTTATCACACAGACTGACTGCTCTCCATACATGTCTGTATCACACAGACTGACCGCTCACCATACCTGTCTGTATCATACAGACTAACCGCTCACCATACCTGTCTGTATCATACGGACTGACCACTCTGCATACCTGTCTGTATCACACAGACTGACCGCTCACCATACCTGTCTGTATCATACGGACTGACCACTCTGCATACCTGTCTGTATCACACAGACTGACCGCTCACCATACCTGTCTGTATCACACAGACTGACCGCTCACCATACCTGTTTGTATCATATAGACTGACCGTTCACCATACCTGTCTGTATCATACGGACTGACCACTCTGTATACATGTCTGTATCACACAGACTGACCGCTCACCATACCTGTCTGTATCATACAGACTGACCGCTCACCATACCTGTCTGTATCACACAGACTGACCGCTCACCATACCTGTTTGTATCATATAGACTGACCGCTCACCATACCTGTCTTTATCACACAGACTGACTGCTCTCCATACATGTCTGTATCACACAGACTGACCGCTCACCATACCTGTCTGTATCATACAGACTGACCGCTCACCATACCTGTCTGTATCATACAGACTGACCGCTCACCATACCTGTCTGTATCACACAGACTGACCGCTCACCATACCTGTTTGTATCATATAGACTGACCGCTCACCATACCTGTCTTTATCACACAGACTGACCGCTCACCATACCTGTCTGCATCACATAGACTGACTGTTCTCCATACCTGTCTGCATCATACGGACTGACCGCTCACCATACCTGTCTGTATCACACAGACTGACTGCTCTCCATACCTGTCTGCATCATACGGACTGACCGCTCACCATACCTGTCTGTATCACACAGACTGACTGCTCACCATACCTGTCTGTATCACACAGACTGACTGCTCTCCATACCTGTCTGTATCACACAGACTGACCGCTCACCATACCTGTCTGTATCACACAGACTGACCACTCACCATACCTGTCTGTATCATACAGACTGACCGCTCACCATACCTGTCTTTATCACACAGACTGACCACTCACCATACCTGTCTGTATCACACAGACTGACTGCTCTCCATACCTGTCTGTATCACACAGACTGACCGCTCACCATACCTGTCTGTATCACACAGACTGACCGCTCACCATACCTGTCTGTATCATACAGACTGACCGCTCACCATACCTGTCTGTATCACACAGACTGACTGCTCTCCATACCTGTCTGTATCACACAGACTGACCGCTCACCATACCTGTCTGTATCACACAGACTGACCGCTCACCATACCTGTCTGTATCATACAGACTGACCGCTCACCATACCTGTCTGTATCACACAGACTGACTGCTCACCATACCTGTCTGTATCACACAGACTGACTGCTCTCCATACCTGTCTGTATCACACAGACTGACTGCTCTCCATACCTGTCTGTATCACACAGACTGACCGCTCACCATACCTGTCTGTATCATACGGACTGACCACTCTGCATACCTGTCTGTATCACACAGATTGACCGCTCACCATACCTGTCTGTATCATACGGACTGACCACTCTGCATACCTGTCTGTATCACACAGACTGACCGCTCACCATACCTGTCTGTATCACACAGACTGACCGCTCACCATACCTGTTTGTATCATATAGACTGACCGCTCACCATACCTGTCTGTATCACACAGACTGACCGCTCACCATACCTGTCTGTATCATACGGACTGACCACTCTGCATACCTGTCTGTATCACACAGACTGACCGCTCACCATACCTGTCTGTATCATACGGACTGACCACTCTGCATACCTGTCTGTATCACACAGACTGACCGCTCACCATACCTGTCTGTATCACACAGACTGACCGCTCACCATACCTGTTTGTATCATATAGACTGACCGCTCACCATACCTGTCTGTATCATACGGACTGACCACTCTGTATACCTGTCTGTATCACACAGACTGACCGCTCACCATACCTGTCTGTATCATACAGACTGACCGCTCACCATACCTGTCTGTATCACACAGACTGACCGCTCACCATACCTGTTTGTATCATATAGACTGACCGCTCACCATACCTGTCTTTATCACACAGACTGACTGCTCTCCATACATGTCTGTATCACACAGACTGACCGCTCACCATACCTGTCTGTATCATACAGACTGACCGCTCACCATACCTGTCTGTATCATACAGACTGACCGCTCACCATACCTGTCTGTATCACACAGACTGACCGCTCACCATACCTGTTTGTATCATATAGACTGACCGCTCACCATACCTGTCTTTATCACACAGACTGACTGCTCTCCATACATGTCTGTATCACAGACTGACTGCTCTCCATACATGTCTGTATCACACAGACTGACCACTCACCATACATAACATGTATGCATCTGTATTGTGTATACTGACTGCTCAGAGAGCAAATGTGTGAGAGAAAAGGAAAATGTGTGAGCATGTACATATGCATGTGCGTGTGTGTGTGTGTGTGTGTGTGTGTGTGTGTGTGTGTGTGTGTGTGTGTGTGTGTGAGGTGCGTTGGCAGAAACAGCTGTTTTTCTGCGGATCTGTCTCTTTGTCTCAAGTGCTGGAGTCCAGGTGAAAGGCTGCTAATTATTTCTCTGTGCCGTGCATATACGCATATGGTGTGGAGCTCTATTTCCAGGTGCTTTTCAGCTTCAATGACATTCATAGTGTGATCATCTTTGAGAGTGTTTTTGAATTATATATTTTTTATATATTTGCTATTTTTAATAAAGAGCTATTTTTTTTATTTTGTATTTTTGCATTACATACAGTATATATAAAAAAATATTTAACCCACTATATGTAGCTATAATGTATATGTACTGAAATATGCTCGTGCAGCTATGAAACCTACAGGATATGTACATCTGGAAACCAGCTGTATAGTCTAGCCTGCCATAAAATTTACGATACGTCCATGCTTATCTAGCTTCAGGTGACTCCATCAGCAAGCTAGCCAGTGTGTGCGGATTCATCCTCCCTAAATCAGTCACTGACTGTCACCGTGGGGGGAGGGGCCTGGAAGCAGTCCGCACGCATCGCAGATGGCATACATCTCTCCAACCGCTTCCTTCCTCTGCGATTAATGTGCAATATTTCATCTTTTGTCATATTTTAATCTCCACCGATGCTCCGTTCACGGGTTCATTTCACCCCACCCCCACCCTCCCCCCTCCCCGTTACCGCCGCCTGATTTGCAGCTTTAGGATCACAGGCAGGGCCGTCAGATAACAGCCCCCGTGCTGATTAAAATGCAACAGAGACGTCGTTGAGTAGGCATTGATCATCCCGCCCGTCGGATGCGAAGCGCGGCTCGCGTGCGGTGGGGGAGGGGCTGCCTTTGGACCACTGCCCGCCCTTACTCCCGCCATTACTCTGGACTCTCAAAGGAGAGAGAGGAGAAAGGCACGCGCGCCCGACAGCAACGTCTGAACGGAACGAGCCGATGCATTAATGAGTGTCCCTCCGCGAAAGGGCCCCCTTCCGACGAGCTTTATGGCCTGAGCGTTCAAGCGCATTTTATTACATTTCATTTAAATTAAATTCAAGTTTCATGATGAACAGACATTGCGTTCAAAAGTTATCATTTTTGTGATAAGCGACACCTACATACATATTCATTGGCTCTTTATTCATCCGTCTTTTAACATATCAAAATTCTGTATACAACTTTTATGAAACTTGGTCTAAGGAGTGTGTCCACCAAAGTTTGTGAACATTGGTCAAAATTTGTAGCAGTTTTTAGCATTTTAAGTGTTTTACAGAGAACACAAATTAGCGGAAAATCCAATATGGTGCACTTTATGGGTGCTTGAGGCAAATATTTTCGTCATGAGCAGAGGGACCTGTCCACCAAATATTGTGACTCTAGGCCAAACGGGGCGTCGGCAGTGGGCGTGTCAATGTCAAAATTGTGTCACGTACACAAGTTGTGGAATTAATATGACAATCGGCACAGTAGGCGTAGGCTGCTCGCCTCTTCAGACTCCAAATTAGTACCTCCACCCTACTCCTCGCTAACACTCTAATACCTCACCCTAACACTCTAATACCTCACCCTAACACTCTAATACCTCACCCTAACACTCTAATACCTCACCCTAACACTCTAATACCTCACCCTAACACTCTAATACCTCACCCTAACACTCTAATACCTCACCCTAACACTCTAATACCTCACCCTAACACTCTAATACCTCACCCTAGCACTCTAATACCTCACCCTAACACTCTAATACCTCACCCTAACACTCTAATACCTCACCCTAACACTCTAATACCTCACCCTAACACTCTAATACCTCACCCTAACACTCTAATACCTCACCCTAACACTCTAATACCTCACCCTAACACTCTAATACCTCACCCTAACACTCTAATACCTCACCCTAACACTCTAATACCTCACCCTAACACTCTAATACCTCACCCTAGCACTCTAATACCTCACCCTAGCACTCTAATACCTCACCCTAACACTCTAATACCTCACCCTAGCACTCTAATACCTCACCCTAACACTCTAATACCTCACCCTAACACTCTAATACCTCACCCTAACACTCTAATACCTCACCCTAACACTCTAATACCTCACCCTAACACTCTAATACCTCACCCTAACACTCTAATACCTCACCCTAGCACTCTAATACCTCACCCTAGCACTCTAATACCTCACCCTAGCACTCTAATACCTCACCCTAACACTCTAATACCTCACCCTAACACTCTAATACCTCACCCTAGCACTCTAATACCTCACCCTAACACTCTAATACCTCACCCTAGCACTCTAATACCTCACCCTAGCACTCTAATACCTCACCCTAGCACTCTAATACCTCACCCTAACACTCTAATACCTCACCCTAGCACTCTAATACCTCACCCTAACACATGGTTTAGTGCAACTTTGTTATTTGTTTTCGGAGCCTGTATTTCTTTGCTGTTGTTTATTTAATATAGTTTGATGCTAATCTGGTAGTTTTGTCCTTGGTTGTATAACTTGGTTGTACGTTCAATAGGATTTGACAAGTTGTCAATTGAATCTGCACTTTTTGCACTTACTGTCTATCTTTGGACAATACTTCCCCCCTTTAGGGACTTGCTGCACTTCCATCCCTGATTGCTGTGCTTGAGTCTGCAGTGTAAAGTCTGCTGAATGGCAGTAAAGTAAAGCTAATATTGCTTACAGTGTTTTACAGTGTTTTACCGTTGTTTTAAAAAAAAAAAAACAGTCCAATATTGTGTAGCTATCAATAATCGTGCATCTCTCTCGCTCTCTTTCTCTGTTTCCCCTCTCTCTCTCTCTCTCTCTCTCACTCTCACTCTCTCTCTTTCTCTTTTTCCTCTCTCTCTCTCTCTCTCTCTCTCTCACTCTCTCTCTTTCTCTTTTTCCTCTCTCTCTCTCTTTTTCCTCTCTCTCTCTCTCTCTCTCTCTCACACACACACGCGTGCCTAGGTAGCGCTTTGATGAAAGAGCACGTGCCCTGGGGTCCTCCGTGTGCCCCATCGTGGCTAAAGGCAGGGAGCAGTGGGTGGCGCGAGCGTTAGCACTGCTTCAGCTCGGCTAAGAGCCGAGTTGAGTGGAGAGACAGCAGAGTCTGCAGTCTTTACCTCACACCCCCACCACACCTCTCCCCCACCCCCCACCCCCCTCTCTGCCTCCCCAACAAATCCCCCCCTTGCTAGTATCCCACCCTCCTGTTTCACTGTCAAAGATTAGCAACCAAAGCAACAGGAGAGGTATTTAATGTTGTCAGATTATATTCAATTATACAATTATACCCACTTTTCTGCTATAATGCTGGAACTAAACTAGCACCTGATGGGGTTGCATTTGGCTGACCTAGCACAGCAAGATTGCTTTTTTCACTTATTTTCGGTAACCAGAACTGAAGCGTGAGGCAAATCCCTTCGAATGCAGCTGTGCACCAGTTTACAGGAAGCTGCTTCCTTATCCGCGTACGACCAAGGCTGAGGTTTTTCTGAAAAAAAATGATTCAAACTGGACTTTTACTGCAATGCGTTTTTTATTTGGTTGAAGTGATCAATGGTGGCGGCGTGCTGGACGTGTCATTCTCCTCGCCGTTGTTTTCAGTGCTGACGCCAGCTGAACGGGCTTGCTGACTCCACCCACAAAGTACCTGCAACTCGGCCAAGGCCAATAATGCAGGTGGGCTGTGCTGACGTGTGTCAGCATGGGAAATAATGAGAAAGAAATTTGAAATATTCATATTCCATAATAATGATAATGCATGTGCACGCCCCTTTACTGAGTTGCAGTTGCCTTCTGTGACTGGAGTGTGGACCACATCTGTTAGCTCAGCAGGAGAAGGGTCACCTGTGACCGTCTCCGGTAATTTGGTGTCAGTTTGAGGGGAGGCAGGTGCTTTACCACCATGCTGGCAGAGAGATGGGTGAGGGCCTGAAAAAGCCTGATTAGCTTAGCCCCACAGTGGGGAGGTCTCTCCTCAGAAAACCCATGACCGCTCCCTCTCCTGCCCACTGAGACACAGAGACACGGACCGGGTCCTGCAGCAGTCTCCAGCTTGTGCTTCTCACAGGAGACCATCCATTTTGGAAGGAAGGTGTGTCTGTGCGTGCGTATGTGTGTGAGTGTGTGTGTGTGTGTGTGTGTGTGTGTTTGTGTCACTTCAATGTTGTTCCTGAATAAAGTCACACCACACCATTTAAAACCTAAGACACAAGGTGAACCAGAAGCTGCTGATCTAGAGTCCAGACGCTAACCGATCCAAACTGACGCAGGATTGGCTAAGCCCGTCTTTCTGTTGTTTTCATCCTGCACGTTTTTCTAAGCGCGTTGGATTCCGCACCTGTCAGGTTGACAGATTATCTTAAACGGTTTACAAAGTTCTGTGTCATCCGACAGCCCCGTAGGGCTCCGGCGGAGGTGATGGCATCAGAAAGATGGGTCTGATTGTGCAGTGGCCGACGGCTCGTATCGCAGCAAATGACATTCACTGGAGCTTGAAATAAGAGGAAAGATCCCCATGAAGAAAAATGGCGCGTGCGTGTCATTCATTTTTATTATTTTCTACTTCCGGTATCTAATCCAAAGGTGGATGTATAATCTTTGCATTTAAAAAAGTGAAGAGATCGTTGTGTGTGAGGAGTGAGGAGCAATGGCTCGAGGGAAAGTGAAGGAAATGACGTCGTGCATCAGTACGAATGGGAACGCATACACACTCCGGGCCATGGTTACTCCACATAGATTCTTAAATACATTTTCTTCTTCCTGTCTTGCCTGAAACGCCTCATCCCTTATTCTTTACAGTATTCAGTTTTTGCTTTTTTTCATTGGCTTAGAGGCGTAACCACGACCCTGGGGGCGGGGGTCTCGGGGGAGGGTGATGAAAGCGCGTGTCTGGAAGCCAGCCCCCCAGGTTAAACGCCATCGGATTACCCAGGCTCTGCCGCGTCTGCAAGTCAGCGGCGGATTTGTCGCGTCGAAACCTGTGAGGCGTGCGCACGTGACGTGCTGAAACGGGACGCCGCCCAGTCTAGTCCTTCACCACCGGTGTGCTGTTTTGTTCATTTTATATATCCCAATTTGGAATGCCACACCATATGCCGGCTGCCACTTTTATTTGTGCCCTCCACCAGCCAAACTGCACAGTTATAGCACTGTTGGCTATTAGCCCAAACTGCACAGTTATAGCACTATTGGCTATTAGCCCAAACTGCACAGTTATAGCACTGTTGGCTATTAGCCCAAACTGCACAGTTATAGCACTGTTGGCTATTAGCCCAAACTGCACAGTTATAGCACTGTTGGCTATTAGCCCAAACTGCACAGTTATAGCACTGTTGGCTATTAACCCAAACTGCACAGTTATAGCACTGTTGGCTATTAGCCTATGATTCTGCCATTCTTGGTTATCTACAAGGATGACGGCCGATGAAGTCGGTCACATATGCCCCTCCCCCTTTTCTTTCCCTGGCTATCATCCCAGGGACCTTAAAGCAAAATTGAACTTTGGTGGAACTTTTGGTTGTGTAGTTACCTGGCCAAGATATGAGTCAAAATGGTGGCGAAATATGTTCATTAGTTGCTCTGTGCTCCCCTGGGGTGATTTGTCTCTCTCCATTCACTTCTATAGGGCAGCTAAAATGGTCTCAAAATGACACTTCTAGCACGTATACAAACGTGAATGAAGCGGATTCTGTCACTATGAACAATAACCAGTCCTCTTACGTATTTTTTTTTAATCTTCTAAAAAATATATGTAAGAGGACTGGTTATTGTTTGTATTGACAGAATCTGCTTTGTTCGTGTTCGTATATGTGCTAGAAGTATCATTTTGAGACCGTTTTAGCTGCGCTATAGAAGTGAATGGAGGTCGACAAATACCCTATTCTGGATTATCACCCCAGGGGAGCACAGAACAACTAATGAACATATTTCGCCACCATTTTGACTCATATCTTGGCCAGGTAGCTACACAACCCAAAGTTCTACCAAAGTTCAATTGTGCTTTAAGCATTGCGGACAGGGGAGTGGGGCAGGCAGTGACAGTGGGGTACAGATTGCAGGTGCCTTGTGGCAATTGATCAAACAGATGTTAATAGCGAACTGTAAAACTAATAATGCGCCTTCTCACCAGGCTGCCAGTCAGTGTCGACACTGCCACGGTAAAAATTTAATACCCTGGTCCATGTCTCACCCTGGAATCCAATCTTTATCAGGGCATGCCACCTGACTGCCCCATCATCTGATACAATATCATAACCGGGCGCCAACCGCGTCTGGCTTCTTATTCATCCATTTCCTTAAAAAAAATTATAATATGGATAGGTCCCCTCCAGTACTGTCTTTTTTTATTTTCTTTAAAATATGTTTTCAGTTTTTTTTGTGATTGATGAACCCATTTGTCCGGCATGTCTTCCCCCTGTCTGATCCGTCCGCCCGTGAGAAGATTCATGGGCGTCCTGAAGTTTGTGCGCGTACATCTTTGACGGACGTTTGTTTTCCCTGTTCTGAGAAGTGGGCATTCTAAAACTTGATTAATAGTGCGCACGCCTCGTCGCTCAGGGCTGCGGGCGGAGATAGACGTGACATGACCGAAAGGCACGCCAGTCGCCGTTCTTTCTCCCGTCCGTGACGGGTGTTTAAAAACTAAAAAGAAAAAAAAAAAGTTTTATTCTCTTGCTGGGGGCCGGCATAGAAGTGGCGGGAGTCTCTTGGCGTTACCTGTTGTCATCATCAATCTGGCGGATTGACAGAAAGTGTGAATGCTCCGGGCTCTCTGCTCTATCCCGACATTCATGATTTAAGAGCACAACAGCCTCTGAGCCTGTGCGTGAGCACATAAATATATTTGACAAATCAGTTAGGACATTTAGGGAAAGAAAACATTCTCAATCGTGGCCTGAATACAGCTGGTCTAATTGACATGTTGGAACTGTATCTTTTTCTGGCATTTTTTATGCACACTTTTTTAACGTGTTCCAATTAGGAATGCCTGTCCATATTCCCAGGCCCATATTCCCATATTCCCAGGCCCATATTCCCAGTAAAATGTTCAGTGTTAAATTAACTCTTCTAGAGTGCATACGGTCTATATTGGACTGAAATGTACTCTGCTAGAGTTGAATTAACACTGAACATTTTACTGTGTTCTCATCAGTCCAGAAGAGCCAAATACGGCACTGAGTGTGGTGACAGGTGCCGCTTGTTTTCACTATGCAGTCACTTGCCATTGCCGTTTGCGAGATGTGGCGGGAAAAATCCTGCTGACTGAAGCCAGCTCTCCCTGGGTGATGCTAACAACACCGGTTAACAGATAGTATGCCTTGTCACTACACTGAAACCCAATGCTTTAGCACGAGGTGTTACCGGGAAGCCAGTTAGTCTGAGTTGCTGTTCTGTGTTCGCAGTAGCCCTGATGTGGCAGTTGCAGTGATGAACAGCAGTGGCAGTGATGATATACAGTGGCAGTGATGATTTACAGTGGCAGTGATGATTTACAGTGGCAGTGATGATTTACAGTGGCAGTGATGATATACAGTGGCAGTGATGATTTACATTGTCAGTGATGATTTACAGTGGCAGTGATGATATACAGTGGCAGTGATGATTTACATTGTCAGTGATGATATACAGTGGCAGTGATGATTTACATTGTCAGTGATGATATACAGTGGCAGTGATGATTTACATTGTCAGTGATGATTTACATTGTCAGTGATGATATACAGTGGCAGTGATGATTTACATTGTCAGTGATGATATACAGTGGCAGTGATGATTTACATTGTCAGTGATGATTTACAGTGGCTGCGATTGATAATGGGGATGGACAGCGATGGTGATTGGCGGAAATGACTGACAGTGGGAGACCATGACAGTAAAGATGAAGAGCAGGGATCTGAAGTCTGTGCTTGTGTACATTTCTGTAGCTGGTGGAAGCTGAACTGTGTGTCAGATTTAGCTGTACTTCACATAACTAACACACTCTGGATAAAATCTTTACAAATAATGAATTGTCTTAGGAGAAGGTATACAACTGTGGTAAGTTGTAGAGTTAGAATTTAACTCTTATCCTGTCATTCTCCTTTTATAATCTTCTAAGCAGAGATCTATTTTTACATCATCTCTCTCTCTCTCTCTCTCTCTCTCTCTCTCTCTCAGTTCAATTCAATTTCCATTTACATAGCTTTATTGACCTGACAAAAACAATATTTGTCTCACAAAAACATAAAACAAGCGTTCACACGCATTAAATTAATTTTAATAAAGAAACAACAAGGCCTATCTACCTACTGTATGTAGATGCATTGCTAAATACTGTATGTACCGTACACAAAAGACTACATTAAATTAAATCTAGGCAATATCTTTTTCTTTATACAGTTACATATAAAAGCATTGGGACAGTGACACATTTTCTGTTGTTTTGGATCTGTACTCCAGCACGTTGGATTTGTAATCAAACGGTTAAGGGGTTGCGGACTGTCAGCCGCAAATTGATTGACATCCACATCAGGTGATCATTGTAGGAATTACAACCCTTTTAATTCATAGTCCCCCCATGTTAGGGGAACAAAAGTAATTGGACAAATGAACATACTGTGAAATAAAGTCATATTTAGTACTTTAGTATTTGCCTGAAGTATGCGACCAATAGACATCACCGGGTATCTTCCCTGCTCTGCCAGGCCTGTACTGCAGCCATCTTCACTTCCTGTTTGTTTCGGGGGTTTTTTGGCTAGTCTTTTTTTCCGAAAGTGAAACGCATGTTCAATCGGATTCAGGATGGGTGACTTGGCCAGTCGGGAACATTCCACTTTTTTACCTGAAAAACTCCTTGTTTGCTTTAGCAGTATGTTTGGGGTCATTGTCCTTATGCAAGTAGAAGTGCTGTCCAGTGAGTTTTTAGGCATTTGGTTGTGATCTGAGCAGATAAGATGTTTCTGCACATTTCAGTATACATCCTTCTGCTACCGTCAGCAGTCACATCATCAACGAAGACAAGTGAGCCGGTTCCAGTGGCAGCCGTACAAGCTTTCTTGTCCGTGAACTAATGACCCAAAGACACACAGCTGGCCAATAACAGCTGAGCACCCAATTGTCCAATTATATTTCCTCCCCAATAATGGGGGGACTATGCATTAAAAGGGCTGTAATTCCTACACGGATCACCCAATACGGATGTACATACACCTGTTATGTATGTATATAACAAAAACGAACAAAAATAACATAAATTTTATAGTAACTAAAACAGAATAACAAAAACAAAGCAGTACTACTAATTATAGTAATACTAATGTAATAGCAATAATAATGATGATATCACGCTGAGATTTATCTCTCTCTCTCTCTCTCTCTCTCTCTCTCTCAGGGAGGTCTTATTGCGTTGCTCCTACTGATTCTCCTGTTCACCATGGTGCTGTTCGCGAGGAGGCGCTGGTGCAGGCGCAGACGGGCGCCCCAGAAGAGCGCGAGCACCGAGGCCACGCACGAGATCCACTACATCCCGTCCATCCTGCTGGGCCCCCAGGCCCGGGACAGCTTCCGGAACTCCCGCCTGCAGCCGCACGGCTCCGTCATCGGCATGCCCATCCGCGAGACGCCCATCCTGGACAACTACGACTGCGAGGAGGACGAGCGGCTGGAACTGGAGCTGGAGCAGCAGCAGGCCGACCGGCTGCGCAGCCAGACCCCGGACCCGGGCCGACACGCGGGCCACACGCTGGGCAGCTTGGAGCAGGAGGACCTCCATCACAAACTGGGCCTGGAGAAGAGAGGTGCGCCCCACTCCTCGCTGTACTGTGCGTTACACTAAGTGCGCCCCCACTCCTCGCTGTACTGTGCGTTACACTAAGTGTGCCCCACTCCTCGCTGTACTGTGCGTTACACTAAGTGTGCCCCACTCCTCGCTGTACTGTGCGTTACACTGAGTGTATCAATTCTTAGCTTAGCAATGAGCATTGCCTTTAACAGCCTCTGTCACTTGCATTTGTGTGGACGTGTGTGTGTGTGTGTGTAAGAGAAAGGCTGTTTGAAAACCGTGAGAATAAGAGAGACTGTAATTGTGTGTTACTTCTGTACTTGGGTTTTGTGTTTACATAAATGTATGGATGTCTATGTGTGTCTGTAGATTTACAGTGTATGAGTGGGTGTGTGTGTGTGTGTGTCTGTCTGTCTGTGCATTTATGTGCGTGCTCTTTGTCTTGCTTGGCCCCAGAGTTACAGCAGATGTGTGTGTGTGTGTGTGTGTATATGTGTGTGTGTCTGCTACATCAGGTCGATATATACAGGTCAATACTACCAGGCACAGCAGTTGTGTTTCACTCAAGATTTACATCCCATGTCTGACACGATATAAGCACCTATGTCTGCTGTCCCCAGGGACTCAGTGTTTAAATAAAACCCTGATCAAGAATGGCACGTAGACTTGATTTAGTTCACCGACTACTGCTTGTTCATTTTGAGACTGGACCTATTCCTCTACTGGTCTGGTTAGTTAATCACCATTGGGTCAGAAAGGGATAAGAGCCAGTAAGGCTTTGCTGACGTATGATGTATTAAAATGAGGCTGTCAGTTAATGCAGTGATTGGTGCTCATTGTCCCCTATATTTAAGCTTACACGTTAGCGGAAAATCAAGCCCCATGCCTCAATCCATAAAGAGGAAGCTCCAAGTCTCTTGTTTCCCTGTGAAGCTCCATGGTAACGTTGGCTTCCTGATGGCTTTTTATTTGACTGGCCGGGAAGTGAGGGTCAGGGGTCAGTGTAACCTCCATATCCTGCCAATAACGAGCCGATCAGGCCATATACGAATGTCGGGACAGGGAAAGTTTTATTATTAAAAATTTTACAATTTGGGTTTTTTTTTTCCCCCCCAGTGGCAGTTGAATGTCTGAACTCCTATTCTTTTTCTCCCTCCCTGACATACGAGGTAATCATCTGGAATGAGACACATTTGTCATCTTGGCCGGAGCTCTTCCCATGTTTCTTCGTGATATGTTTTCTATTTCAGCTGGTAAATAATTCAGCAGACCAAGGAGGACAGTGCAGATGGCTTATTTCAGCGTTTATTTCACTGCTTGGCGTTTCTGTAGCCGGTAGTTATGAGGTGAACTATGTGTCACATTTAGCAATCGCTCACATAAGGAACAAGCTCTGGATACAACCTTGAAAAATAATTCATAAATTTAACATAAGGTCAGCGCCATCGTAAGTGGGGAGAAAGGAGGTAATAATTCTAGGGGCCCAGAGCTGGGGGGTGGGGGGCAGGGGGGGGGGGGGGGGGGGGGGGGCATAAGTTGTTTGCAATGCACTTTGAGCCTACTTTGTTATACACTATTCTTTCGAGGCCCATTCCTGGCTACTCCCCTGCATATGATGCAGAACTGTGGTTAATGTAAGTGTAGCGGGTGTAGCTCGGCTAGTTCGCTAGTAAGCACAGTGAGGTGCAGTAAAGCGAAGGCCTTGTAGCAGGTTACCGTGACAACACTCTCTGGCGACGCAACCCTCAGGGTCAAAATAACGACGTTACCCTTAGCAATCGGCGATGTTGTCTTTAGCTGATTGGTAACGCGTTCGCTTACGAGTGAGAGGAGCGGGGTTCAAATCTCACCTTGGACTTCTGAGTAAAAAAAAAAAAAAGCTTCTCTCTTTCTATACGGTTACATAAGGTTTTCTCCTTCATTCTCCAGTATGCTCTTCAAACTAGAGAACTGCTTTTTTCACATCTCTCTCTCTCTTTCGCGCGCGCACACACAAAACTCCCTCTCTCTGAGGGGGATTTTAACTGTTAACCACGGGGGGGTGGGGGGTAAAATTTGTGCAGTCACTCATGTGAAACTGCCTCTCTAGTTTGGCAGCAAAGATCGCTGCGGCTTTCATCCAAATACATGCAGTCATCCAGCATATTTGAACCTGCAAAGGTCATATTTGGGTCCCTCGATTAAAACCTACCGTAAATACTTTGGTATTGGCCAACGCAATTTGGGCTGAGAGGAGGGAGGTGTGAGGTTATTTGTCCTCTGAAAGGTAAACACACAGGTAGACACACCTCTTCAGACTCCACCTTGACTGATATCCTCACCTAGGAATATCAGTTCCCTGTGTTTTCCTGTCTGTTTATTATAGTTTATAATAGTATTTGGAATGGAAGTGTGGTGTTGCTGATTTGCCCACAGCTTACTGTGAACTACAGTCAACGTTCATTGCTAGGGATAGCTGCTACATTATGCGAAGGATGTGCTTTGTCTTGTCTGCTCTGTAGTGATCTTGATGATGTCTCTGTACGCACTTACTGTACGTCGCTTTGGATAGAAGCGTCTGCTAAATGAATGTAATGTAATGTAATGTAAACAACAGCCGGCTTTTTTCTTTCATATCTTGCTGTATAACTATAGTCTGTTCCGTTCGGCGGTTATGGTTGGATCCCGACAGTTAATTCAATCATTTGCATGACATGAAATCTAGGAAATGTCCTTTATCAGCTCTTTTCTGCTTTTCATTTTCTAAGAACAGCTATTTTCGTTTGAGCACTATCAATTGGAACTGGTCTGGGGGGTCGAGGGGTGGTCAATCACACTTGAACCACCCCCTATCCCCCCTCCAAGGACATGCCTATGTACATACAACATTTCATTGTTTCATTGTTAAATTTGAGGATGAATATTAAAGAATAATTTTTACGTCTCACAAGTAGGGATGCTACATGTGAACCAAAACCATAAGTGTTACAGATTAATTTTAGCCAACATCAGTCTAACCGAAATACAGGTGTACTCCTCATTATAAGGCAGATCCATAAATCTGTTTTCTGGAGAGAACAATTATGTAGTGGCATATTTTTATTATTATATACTTATTTTTAAATAAAGCAAAAAAAAGTCTAATATAAAAAAATATATAAAGCCTACATAAACGTGACATAATGACTTCATAAATCATACATAAGAAAATGTCATGCTTCATAAAGGGTGACATAACTCTTTATTATGCAACATGTTATGCCAAATGTGACACAAACAACAATGCAACCTGGCTAATGGCTAAACATACAAGGTGACATAAAACATTCTTATGTAGGATGCTGGGCTAACTGACACATTTGGCATAACATGTTGCATAAGAAGGTGTTATGTCACCCTTTATGAAGCATTTGCTTTT
>CM056376.1:12522690-12670190 GCA_029718625.1 Synaphobranchus kaupii
CGACCAGCTTTATGGCCTGAGCGTTCAAGCGCATATTATTACATTTCATTTAAATTAAATTCAAGTTTCATGAATGAAACAGACATTGCGTTCAAAAGTTATAATTTTTTGTGATAAGCGACACCTACATACATATTCATTGGCCTCTTTATTCATCCGTCTTTTAACATATCAAAATTCTGTATACAACTTTATAAAACTTGGTCAATGGAGTTGTGTCCACCAAAGTTTAGTGAACATTTGGTCAAAATTTGTAGCAGTTTTTAAGCATTTTAAAGTGTTTTTACAGAGAACGCAAATTAGCGGAAAATCCAATATGGGTGCACTTTATGGGGTGCTTGAGAGGCAAATATTTTCGTCATGAGCAGAGGGACCTGTCCACCAAATATTGTGACTCTAGGCCAAACGGGGCGTCGGCAGTGGGCGTGTCCAATGTCAAAATTGTGTCACGTACACAAGTTGTGGAATTAATATGACAATCGGCACAGTAGGCGTAGGCTGCTTCGCCTCTTCAGACTCAAATTTTGTACCTCCACCCTACTCCTCGCTAGCACTCTAATACCTCACCCTAACACTTAATACCTCACCCTAACACTCTAATACCTCACCCTAACACTCTAATACCTCACCCTAACACCTATTACCGTCACCTAACACTCTAATACCTCACCCTAACACTCTAATACCTCACCCTAAGCACTCTAATTACCTCACCCTAACACTCTAATACCTCACCCTAACACTCCTAATACCTCACCCTAACACTCTAATACCTCACCCTAACACTCTAATACCACACCCTATACACTCTAAATACCTCACCCTAACACTCTAATACCTCACCCTAACACTCTACATACCTTCACCCTAACACTCTTAATACCTCACCCTAACACTCTATATACCTCACCCTAACACTCTAATACCTCACCCTAACACTCTAATACCCTTCACCTAACACTCTAAATACCTCACCCTAACACTCTAATACCTCACCCTAACACTCTAATACCTCACCCTAACACTCTAATACCTCACCCTAACACTCTAATACCTCACCCTAACACTCTAATACCTCACCCTAACACTCTAATACCTCACCCTAGACACTCTAATACCTCACCCTAACACTCTAATACCTCACCCTAACACTCTAATACCTCACCCTAAACACTCTAATTACCTCACCCTAACACTCTAATACCTCACCCTAACACTCTAATACCTCACCCTAACACTCTAATACCTCACCCTAACACTCTAATACCTCACCCTAACACTCTAATACCTCACCCTAACACTCTAATACCTCACCCCTAACACTCTAATACCTGCACCCTAACACTCTAATACCTCACCCTAACACTCTAATACCTCACCCTAACACTCTAATACCTCACCCTAACACTCTAATATACCTCACCCTAACACTCTAATACCTCACCCTAACACTCTAATACCTCACCCTAACACTCTAATACCTCACCCTAACACTATACCTCCCAACTCTAATACCTCAACCCTAACACATGGTTTAGTGCAACTTTGTTATTTGTTTTCGGCGCCTGTGTTTCTTTGCTGTTGTTTATTTAATATAGTTTGATGCTAATCTGGTAGTTTTTGTCCTTGGTTGTATAACTTGGTTGTACGTTCATGTTCAATAGGATTTGACAAGTTGTCAATTGAAATCTGCACTTTTTGCACTTACTGTCTATCTTTGGACAATACTTTCCCCCCCTTTAGGGACTTGCCTGGCACTTCCATCCCTGATTGCTGTGCTTGAGTCTGCAGTGTAAAGTCTGCTGAATGCCAGTAAAGTAAAGCTAAAGCTAATATTGCTTACAGTGTTTTTACAGTGTTTTACCGTTGTTTAAAAAAAAAAAAAAAAACAGTCCAATATTGTGTAGCTATCAATAATCGTGCATCTCTCTCTCGCTCTCTTTCTCTGTTTCCCCTCTCTCTCTCTCTCTCTCTTCCCTCTCTCTCTCTCTCTCTCTCTCTCTCTCTCTCCTCTCTCCCTCTCTCTCTCTCTCTCTCTCTCTCTCTCTCTCTCTCCTCTCTCTCTCTCTCTCTCACGACACACACACGCGTGCCTAGGTAACGCGTTTACGCTTTGATGAAAGAGCACATGCCCTGGGGTCCTCCGTGTGCCCCATCGTGGCTAAAGGCAGGGAGCAGCGGGTGGCGCGAGCGTTAGCACTGCTTTCAGCTCGGCTAAGAGCAGAGTTGAGTGGAGAGACAGCAGAGTCTGCAAGTCTTTACCTCACACCCCCCACCACACCTCTCCCCCACCCCCCCCCACCCCCCATCTCTGCCTCCCCAACAAATCCCCCCCCTTGCTAGTATCCCACCCCTCCTGTTTCACTGTCAAAGATTAGCAACCAAAGCAACAGGAGAGGTATTTAATGTTGTCAGATTATATTCAATTATACAATTATACCCACTTTTCTGCTATAATGCTGGAACTAAACTAGCACCTGATGGGGTTGCATTTGGCTGACCTAGCACAGCAAGATTGCCTTTTTTCACTTATTTTCGGTAACCAGAACTGAAGCGTGAGGCAAATCCCTTCGAATGCAGCTGTGCACCAGTTTACAGGAAGCTGCTTCCTTATCCGCGTACGACCAAGGCTGAGGTTTTTCTGAAAAAAAATGATTCAAACTGGACTTTTACTGCAATGCGTTTTTTATTTGGTTGAAGTGATCAATGGTGGCGGCGTGCTGGACGTGTCATTCTCCTCGCCGTTGTTTTCAGTGCTGACGCCAGCTGAACGGGGCTTGCTGGACTCCACCCACAAAGTACCTGCAACTCGGCCAAGGCCAATAATGCAGGTGGGCTGTGCTGACGTGTGTCAGCATGGGAAATAATGAGAAAGAAATTTGAAATATTCATATTCCATAATAATGATAATGCAATGTGCACGCCCCTTTACTGAGTTGCAGTTGCCTTCTGTGACTGGAGTGTGGACCACATCTGTTAGCTCAGCAGGAGAAGGGTCACCTGTGACCCGTCTCCGGTAATTTGGTGTCAGTTTGAGGGGAGGCAGGTGCTTTACCCACCATGCTGACAGAGAGATGGGTGAGGGCCTGAAAAAGCCTGATTAGCTTAGCCCCACAGTGGGGAGGTCTCTCCTCAGAAAACCCCATGACCGCTCCCTCTCCTGCCCACTGAGACACAGAGACACGGACCGGGTCCTGCAGCAGTCTCCAGCTTGTGCTTCTCACAGGAGACCAATCCATTTTGGAAGGAAGGTGTGTCTGTGCGTGCGTATGTGTGTGTGTGTGTGTGTGTGTGTGTGTGTCACTTCAATGTTGTTCCTGAATAAAGTCACACCACACCATTTAAAACCTAAGACACAAGGTGAACCAGGAGCTGCTGATCTAGAGTCCAGACCCTAACCGATCCAAACTGACGCAGGATTGGCTAAGCCCGTCTTTCTGTTGTTTTCATCCTGCACGTTTTTCTAAGCGCGTTGGATTCCGCACCTGTCAGGTTGACAGATTATCTTAAACGGTTTACAAAGTTCTGTGTCATCCGACAGCCCCGTAGGGCTCCGGCGGAGGTGATGGCATCAGAAAGATGGGTCTGATTGTGCAGTGGCCGACGGCTCGTATCGCAGCAAATGACATTCACTGGAGCTTGAAATAAGAGGAAAGATCCCCATGAAGAAAAATGGCGCGTGCGTGTCATTTCATTATTATTATTTTCTACTTCCGGTATCTAATCCAAAGGTGGATGTATAATCTTTGCATTTAAAAAAGTGAAGAGATCGTTGTGTGTGAGGAGTGAGGAGCAATGACTCGAGGGAAAGTGAAGGAAATGACGTCGTGCATCAGTACGAATGGGAACGCATACACACTCCGGGCCATGGTTACTCCACATAGATTCTTAAATACATTTTCTTCTTCCTGTCTTGCCTGAAACGCCTCATCCCTTATTCTTTACAGTATTCAGTTTTTGCTTTTTTTCATTGGCTTAGAGGCGTAACCACGACCCTGTGAGTTGCCTTAATCCTGGGCTTTTCAGCACGGGAGCTGTGCGGAGCAGCCATCGGCGAGATGGCAGGAAGCGCGGGGGGGGGGCAGGGGTCTCGGGGGGAGGGTGATGAAAGCACGTGTCTGGAAGCCAGCACCCCAGGTTAAACGCCATCGGATTACCCAGGCTCTGCCGCGTCTGCAAGTCAGCGGCGGATTTGTCGCGTCGAAACCTGTGAGGCGTGCGCACATGACGTGCTGAAACGGGACGCCGCCCAGTCTAGTCCTTCACCACCGGTGTGCTGTTTTGTTCATTTTATATATCCCAATTTGGAATGCCACACCATATGCCGGCTGCCACTTTTATTTGTGCCCTCCACCAGCCAAACTGCACAGTTATAGCACTGTTGGCTATTAGCCCAAACTGCACAGTTATAGCACTATTGGCTATTAGCCCAAACTGCACAGTTATAGCACTGTTGGCTATTAGCCCAAACTGCACAGTTATAGCACTGTTGGCTATTAGCCCAAACTGCACAGTTATAGCACTGTTGGCTATTAGCCCAAACTGCACAGTTATAGCACTGTTGGCTATTAACCCAAACTGCACAGTTATAGCACTGTTGGCTATTAGCCTATGATTCTGCCATTCTTGGTTATCTACAAGGATGACGGCCGATGAAGTCGGTCACATATGCCCCTCCCCCTTTTCTTTCCCTGGCTATCATCCCAGGGACCTTAAAGCAAAATTGAACTTTGGTGGAACTTTTGGTTGTGTAGTTACCTGGCCAAGATATGAGTCAAAATGGTGGCGAAATATGTTCATTAGTTGCTCTGTGCTCCCCTGGGGTGATTTGTCTCTCTCCATTCACTTCTATAGGGCAGCTAAAATGGTCTCAAAATGACACTTCTAGCACGTATACAAACGTGAATGAAGCGGATTCTGTCACTATGAACAATAACCAGTCCTCTTACGTATTTTTTTTTAATCTTCTAAAAAATATATGTAAGAGGACTGGTTATTGTTTGTATTGACAGAATCTGCTTTGTTCGTGTTCGTATATGTGCTAGAAGTATCATTTTGAGACCGTTTTAGCTGCGCTATAGAAGTGAATGGAGGGCGGACAAATACCCTATTCTGGATTATCACCCCAGGGGAGCACAGAACAACTAATGAACATATTTCGCCACCATTTTGACTCATATCTTGGCCAGGTAGCTACACAACCCAAAGTTCTACCAAAGTTCAATTGTGCTTTAAGCATTGCGGACAGGGGAGTGGGGCAGGCAGTGACAGTGGGGTACAGATTGCAGGTGCCTTGTGGCAATTGATCAAACAGATGTTAATAGCGAACTGTAAAACTAATAATGCGCCTTCTCACCAGGCTGCCAGTCAGTGTCGACACTGCCACGGTAAAAATTAAATACCCTGGTCCATGTCTCACCCTGGAATCCAATCTTTATCAGGGCATGCCACCTGACTGCCCCATCATCTGATACAATATCATAACCGGGCGCCAACCGCGTCTGGCTTCTTATTCATCCATTTCCTTAAAAAAAATTATAATATGGATAGGTCCCCTCCAGTACTGTCTTTTTTTATTTTCTTTAAAATATGTTTTCAGTTTTTTTTGTGATTGATGAACCCATTTGTCCGGCATGTCTTCCCCCTGTCTGATCCGTCCGCCCGTGAGAAGATTAATGGGCGTCCTGAAGTTTGTGCGCGTACATCTTTGACGGACATTTGTTTTCCCTGTTCTGAGAAGTGGGCATTCTAAAACTTGATTAATAGTGCGCACGCCTCGTCGCTCAGGGCTGCGGGCGGAGATAGACGTGACATGACCGAAAGGCACGCCAGTCGCCGTTCTTTCTCCCGTCCGTGACGGGTGTTTAAAAACTAAAAAGAAAAAAAAAAAGTTTTATTCTCTTGCTGGGGGCCGGCATAGAAGTGGCGGGAGTCTCTTGGCGTTACCTGTTGTCATCATCAATCTGGCGGATTGACAGAAAGTGTGAATGCTCCGGGCTCTCTGCTCTATCCCGACATTCATGATTTAAGAGCACAACAGCCTCTGAGCCTGTGCGTGAGCACATAAATATATTTGACAAATCAGTTAGGACATTTAGGGAAAGAAAACATTCTCAATCGTGGCCTGAATACAGCTGGTCTAATTGACATGTTGGAACTGTATCTTTTTCTGGCATTTTTTATGCACACTTTTTTAACGTGTTCCAATTAGGAATGCCTGTCCATATTCCCAGGCCCATATTCCCATATTCCCAGGCCCATATTCCCAGTAAAATGTTCAGTGTTAAATTAACTCTTCTAGAGTGCATACGGTCTATATTGGACTGAAATGTACTCTGCTAGAGTTGAATTAACACTGAACATTTTACTGTGTTCTCATCAGTCCAGAAGAGCCAAATACGGCACTGAGTGTGGTGACAGGTGCCGCTTGTTTTCACTATGCAGTCACTTGCCATTGCCGTTTGCGAGATGTGGCGGGAAAAATCCTGCTGACTGAAGCCAGCTCTCCCTGGGTGATGCTAACAACACCGGTTAACAGATAGTATGCCTTGTCACTACACTGAAACCCAATGCTTTAGCACGAGGTGTTACCGGGAAGCCAGTTAGTCTGAGTTGCTGTTCTGTGTTCGCAGTAGCCCTGATGTGGCAGTTGCAGTGATGAACAGCAGTGGCAGTGATGATATACAGTCGCAGTGATGATTTACATTGTCAGTGATGATTTACAGTGGCAGTGATGATTTACAGTGGCAGTGATGATTTACAGTGGCAGTGATGATTTACAGTGGCAGTGATGATATACAGTGGCAGTGATGATTTACATTGTCAGTGATGATTTACAGTGGCAGTGATGATATACAGTGGCAGTGATGATTTACATTGTCAGTGATGATATACAGTGGCAGTGATGATTTACATTGTCAGTGATGATATACAGTGGCAGTGATGATTTACATTGTCAGTGATGATTTACATTGTCAGTGATGATATACAGTGGCAGTGATGATTTACATTGTCAGTGATGATATACAGTGGCAGTGATGATTTACATTGTCAGTGATGATTTACAGTGGCTGCGATTGATAATGGGGATGGACAGCGATGGTGATTGGCGGAAATGACTGACAGTGGGAGACCATGACAGTAAAGATGAAGAGCAGGGATCTGAAGTCTGTGCTTGTGTACATTTCTGTAGCTGGTGGAAGCTGAACTGTGTGTCAGATTTAGCTGTACTTCACATAACTAACACACTCTGGATAAAACCTTTACAAATAATGAATTGTCTTAGGAGAAGGTATACAACTGTGGTAAGTTGTAGAGTTAGAATTTAACTCTTATCCTGTCATTCTCCTTTTATAATCTTCTAAGCAGAGATCTATTTTTACATCATCTCTCTCTCTCTCTCTCTCTCTCTCTCTCTCTCTCTCTCAGTTCAATTCAATTTCCATTTACATAGCTTTATTGACCTGACAAAAACAATATTTGTCTCACAAAAACATAAAACAAGCGTTCACACGCATTAAATTAATTTAAATAAAGAAACAACAAGGCCTATCTACCTACTGTATGTAGATGCATTGCTAAATACTGTATGCACCGTACACAAAAGACTACATTAAATTAAATCTAGGCAATATCTTTTTCTTTATACAGTTACATACAAAAGCATTGGGACAGTGACACATTTTCTGTTGTTTTGGATCTGTACTCCAGCACGTTGGATTTGTAATCAAACAGTTAAGGGGTTGCGGACTGTCAGCCGCAAATTGATTGACATCCACATCAGGTGATCATTGTAGGAATTACAACCCTTTTAATTTATAGTCCCCCCATGTTAGGGGAACAAAAGTAATTGGACAAATGAACATACTGTGAAATAAAGTCATATTTAGTACTTTAGTATTTGCCTGAAGTATGCGACCAATAGACATCACCGGACACTGGGTATCTTCCCTGCTCTGCCAGGCCTGTACTGCAGCCATCTTCACTTCCTGTTTGTTTCGGGGGCTTTTTGGCTACAGTCTTTTTTTCCGAAAGTGAAACGCATGTTCAATCGGATTCAGGACGGGTGACTTGGCCAGTCGGGAACATTCCACTTTTTTACCTGAAAAACTCCTTGTTTGCTTTAGCAGTATGTTTGGGGTCATTGTCCTGCTGCAAGTAGAAGTGCTGTCCAGTGGGTTTTTAGGCATTTGGTTGTGATCTGAGCAGATAAGATGTTTCTGCACATTTCAGTATACATCCTTCTGCTACCGTCAGCAGTCACATCATCAACGAAGACAAGTGAGCCGGTTCCAGTGGCAGCCGTACAAGCTTTCTTGTCCGTGAACTAATGACCCAAAGACACACAGCTGGCCAATAACAGCTGAGCACCCAATTGTCCAATTATATTTCCTCCCCAATAATGGGGGGACTATGCATTAAAAGGGCTGTAATTCCTACACGGATCACCCAATACGGATGTAAATACACCTGTTATGTATGTATATAACAAAAACGAACAAAAATAACATAAATTTTATAGTAACAAAAACAGAATAACAAAAACAAAGCAGTACTACTAATTATAGTAATACTAATGTAATAGCAATAATAATGATGATATCACGCTGAGATTTCTCTCTCTCTCTCTCTCGCTCTCTCTCTCTCTCTCAGGGAGGTCTTATTGCGTTGCTCCTACTGATTCTCCTGTTCACCATGGTGCTGTTCGCGAGGAGGCGCTGGTGCAGGCGCAGACGGGCGCCCCAGAAGAGCGCGAGCACCGAGGCCACGCACGAGATCCACTACATCCCGTCCATCCTGCTGGGCCCCCAGGCCCGGGACAGCTTCCGGAACTCCCGCCTGCAGCCGCACGGCTCCGTCATCGGCATGCCCATCCGCGAGACGCCCATCCTGGACAACTACGACTGCGAGGAGGACGAGCGGCTGGAACTGGAGCTGGAGCAGCAGCAGGCCGACCGCCTGCGCAGCCAGACGCCGGACCCGGGCCGGCACGCGGGCCACACGCTGGGCAGCTTGGAGGAGGACCTCCATCACAAACTGGGCCTGGAGAAGAGAGGTGCGCCCCACTCCTCGCTGTACTGTGCGTTACACTGAGTGTGCCCCACTCCTCGCTGTACTGTGCGTTACACTAAGTGTGCCCCACTCCTCGCTGTACTGTGCGTTACACTAAGTGTGCCCCACTCCTCGCTGTACTGTGCGTTACACTAAGTGCGCCCCACTCCTCGCTGTACTGAGCGTTACACTAAGTGTGCCCCACTCCTCGCTGTACTGTGCGTTACACTGAGTGTGCCCCACTCCTCGCTGTACTGAGCGTTACTCTAAGTGCGCCCCACTCCTCGCTGTACTGTGCGTTACACTGAGTGTATCAATTCTTAGCTTAGCAATGAGCATTGCCTTTAACAGCCTCTGTCACTAGCATTTGTGGACGTGTGTGTGTGTGTGTGTGTGTGTGTGTGTGTGTGTGTGTGTGTGTGTGTGTGTGTGTGTGTGTGTGTGTGTGTGTGTGTGTGTGTGTAAGAGAAAGGCTGTTTGAAAACCGTGAGAATAAGAGAGACTGTAATTGTGTGTTACTTCTGTACTTGGGTTTTGTGTTTACATAAATGTATGGATGTCTATGTGTGTCTGTAGATTTACAGTGTATGAGTGTGTGTGTGTGTGTGTGTGTGTGTGTGTGCGTGTGTGTCTGTCTGTCTGTCTGTCTGTGCATTTATGTGCGTGCTCTTTGTCTTGCTTGGCCCCAGAGTTACAGCAGATGTGTGTGTGTGTGTGTATATGTGTGTGTGTCTGCTACATCAGGTCGATATATACAGGTCAATACTACCAGGCACAGCAGTTGTGTTTCACTCAAGATTTACATCCCATGTCTGACACGATATAAGCACCTATGTCTGCTGTCCCCCGGGACTCAGTGTTTAAATAAAACCCTGATCAAGAATGGCACGTAGACTTGATTTAGTTCACCGACTACTGCTTGTTCATTTTGAGACTGGACCTATTCCTCTACTGGTCTGGTTAGTTAATCACCATTGGATCAGAAAGGGATAAGAGCCAGTAAGGCTTTGCTGACGTATGATGTATTAAAATGAGGCTGTCAGTTAATGCAGTGATTGGTGCTCATTGTCCCCTATATTTAAGCTTACACGTTAGCGGAAAATCAAGCCCCATGCCTCAATCCATAAAGAGGAAGCTCCAAGTCTCTTGTTTCCCTGTGAAGCTCCATGGTAACGTTGGCTTCCTGAGGGATTTTTCTTTGACTGGCCGGGAAGTGAGGGTCAGGGGTCAGTGTAACCTCCATATCCTGCCAATAACGAGCCGATCAGGCCATATACGAACGTCGGGACAGGGAAAGTTTTATTATTAAAAATTTTACAATTTGGGTTTTTTTTCCCCCCCCCAGTGGCAGTTGAATGTCTGAACTCCTCTTTTTCTCCCTCCCTGACATACGAGGTAATCATCTGGAATGAGGCACATTTGTCATCTTGGCCGGAGCTCTTCCCATGTTTCTTCGTGATATGTTTTCTATTTCAGCTGGTAAATAATTCAGCAGACCAAGGAGGACAGTGCAGATGGCTTATTTCAGCGTTTATTTCACTGCTTGGCGTTTCTGTAGCCGGTAGTTATGAGGTGAACTATGTGTCACATTTAGCAATCGCTCACATAAGGAACAAGCTCTGGATACAACCTTGAAAAATAATTCATAAATTTAACATAAGGTCAGCGCCATCGTAAGTGGGGAGAAAGGAGGTAATAATTCTAGGGGCCCAGAGCTGGGGGGTGGGGGGGGGGGGGGCATAAGTTGTTTGCAATGCACTTTGAGCCTACTTTGTTATACACTATTCTTTCGAGGCCCATTCCTGGCTACTCCCCTGCATATGATGCAGAACTGTGGTTAATGTAAGTGTCGCGGGTGTAGCTCGGCTAGTTCGTTAGTAAGCACAGTGAGGTGCAGTAAAGCGAAGGCCTTGTAGCAGGTTACCGTGACAACACTCTCTGGCGACGCGACCCTCAGGGTCAAAATAACGACGTTACCCTTAGCTATCGGCGATGTTGTCTTTAGCTGATTGGTAACGCGTTCGCTCACGAGTGAGAGGAGCGGGGTTCAAATCTCACCTTGGACTTCTGAGTTAAAAAAAAAAAAAGCTTCTCTCTTTCTATACGGTTACATAAGGTTTTCTCCTTCATTCTCCAGTATGCTCTTCAAACTAGAGAACTGCTTTTTTCACATCTCTCTCTCTCTTTCGCACGCGCACACACAAAACTCTCCCTCTCTCTGAGGGGGAGTTTAACTGTTAACCACGGGGGGGTCAAATTTGTGCAGTCATGTGAAACTGCCTCTCTAGTTTGGCAGCAAAGATCGCTGCGGCTTTCATCCAAATACATGCAGTCATCCAGCATATTTGAACCTGCAAAGGTCATATTTGGGTCCCTCGATTAAAACCTACCGTAAATACTTTGGTATTGGCCAACGCAATTTGGGCAGAGAGGAGGTAGGTGTGAGGTTATTTGTCCTCTGAAAGGTAAACACACAGGTAGACACACCTCTTCAGACTCCACCTTGACTGATATCCTCACCTAGGAATATCAGTTCCCTGTGTTTTCCTGTCTGTTTATTATAGTTAATAGTAGTTAATAATAGTATTTGGAATGGAAGTGTGGTGTTGCTGATTTGCCCACAGCTTACTGTGAACTACAGTCGACGTTCATTGCTAGGGATAGCTGCTACATTATGCGAAGGATGTGCTTTGTCTTGTCTGCTCTGTAGTGATCTTGATGATGTCTCTGTACGCACTTACTGTACGTCGCTTTGGATAGAAGCGTCTGCTAAATGAATGTAATGTAATGTAATGTAAACAACAGCCGGCTTTTTTCTTTCATATCTTGCTGTATAACTATAGTCTGTTCCGTTCGTCGGTTATGGTTGGATCCCGACAGTTAATTCAATCATTTGCATGACATGAAATCTAGGAAATGTCCTGTATCAGCTCTTTTCTGCTTTTCATTTTCTAAGAACAGCTATTTTCGTTTGAGCACTATCAATTGGAACTGGTCTGGGGGGTCGAGGGGTGGTCAATCACACTTGAACCACCCCCTATCCCCCCTCCAAGGACATGCCTATGTACATACAACATTTCATTGTTTCATTGTTAAATTTGAGGATGAATATTAAAGAATAATTTTTACGTCTCACAAGTAGGGATGCTACATGTGAACCAAAACCATAAGTGTTACAGATTAATTTTAGCCAACATCAGTCTAACCGAAATACAGGTGTGCTCCTCATTATAAGGCAGATCCATAAATCTGTTTTCTGGAGAGACCAATTATCTAGTGGCATATTTTTATTATTATATACTTATTTTTTAAATAAAGCAAAAAAAAGTCTAATATAAAAAAATATATAAAGCCTACATAAACGTGACATAATGACTTCATAAATCATACATAAGAAAATGTCATGCTTCATAAAGGGTGACATAACTCTTTATTATGCAACATGTTATGCCAAATGTGACACAAACAACAATGCAACCTGGCTAATGGCTAAACATACAAGGTGACATAAAACATTCTTATGTAGGATGCTGGGCTAACTGACACATTTGGCATAACATGTTGCATAAGAAGGTGTTATTACATTACATTACATTATAGGCATTTAGCAGACGCTCTTATCCAGAGCGACTTACACAACTTCTTATTACATTTATCCATTTATACAGCTGGATATATACTGAAGCAATTCAGGTTAAGTACCTTGCTCAAGGGTACAACGGCAGTGTCCTACCTGGGAATCGAACCTGCAACCTTTCGGTTACAAGTCCAGTTCCTTAACCATTATACTACACTGCCGCCCCACTGCCGTTATGTCACCCTTTATGAAGCATTTGCTTATGTATGATTATGAAGCCATTATGTCATGTTTATGAAGGTTTTATATATGCTATATAAAGCCTTTATACAGAGACATTGTTTAAAGTGTGACCACAAAAAAATAAAAATTACAGGTAAACAAGCTGTATTCTACACTAAAAAATGAGAAGAGTTCCAATGCCGAACTTGCTGCTATGGTCAGATGAGACAAAAATCTGGCTTTTTGGCCATGCTCACCAGTTTGGCATCAGAAGAAGGACGCTTATGCTAAAAGGCCATCATGCCTGTGATGAAATATGGAATTGGATCTTTGATGTTGTGTTCAGGGGGTTGTTTTTACATCTATTGATCCCGGGGCTCTTGTTAAGGTCAATGAAATCATGAACTCCAGCAAATGTCAAGACATTTTGGCGAAAAACCTGGTTTTCTGTCCTGTCAAATTTGACTGCGGATGTTTTTTTTTTCTGCAAGATAGTGACCCCAAGAATACCGCAAAATAAACCAAGAACTGGCTAACCAACAAATTTACCATTTTTCCATGGCCATCTCAGTCCCTCTGAGCTATTGGACCAGTTTAAAAGAATGCAATTTTAGCACACAGAATAGCTCATTACCTGTGTTGTTTATTTTATGCAAGCTATTTTGCTGTGACTATAATTTTGGAAGGCACTGTATGTCACTGAGATATAGTAACCTCTGAAGACCAAAGACTGCAACAACATCACTAGCTAATTATGCTAGCTTAGCACACTCTTGCTTGCATAGCTCCCCGCAGTGTCATAAAGTCAAACAGTGTCAGAAGCTTTATTTAAAATGCAACTACTAGTAACATACCACCAACCAAAGAAACCTAGACACAGCAGTATGCTAATGAAATTATAAATGAGAAGGAAAGGACAAACTAAAATCAAAACTAAAGCTCCATAAATCTTTGCAATAAAGTGGCTAAGGAAAGCACTACAGAATCAAAAAGTGCTTATGGCAAGTGGAGTTAAGAAGGATGACACTGTGGATTATGCCTAATATATGTCATGGTAAAATATATAAATGAAGGAAAAGTAAAATATACTGGAACTCAAATCGTATAAACTTCAGCTCTAGCAAACGTACTTGGATATATGCATACTGTATCTTCTTTAGAAGGTTTATGAATTATGCATGTGCTGATCATGTGAATATACCTTTTTCAGTGATTTTAATGAGCGAAAAATAAAACGAGGAAAACAGGTCATTTTATTCCTGGAAACTGAACAGCATAACTAACCAGTGATGCGCAGAAGAAAGCGAGAGACTCCTTTGGATCATTGTGCCTGAAACAGAAAAATAACCCTGTTAGTCTCAATGTCACTCCACAGACAAGAAAATCGCCTTTAATCTTTTCCTGTTCATATAACCCGTGTAAGGATGGATTTAAATTCTGCAAAACGTAGTTATTATTGGGTAGACAGTGGAATGATGATTGTATGTAATTCAAAGATGTAATTCAGATTGTAGAAGAAGTCTCTTCCCCCCCCCCCCCCCCCCCCAGTTGTGCCGTCAGATTTTTCTTTGCAATTCAACAATAATCATGATCATTTGTGTCATCACGTCTTTCTTGCCTTAGCATATTCACTTCCGTCCCAAGCCAGAGCCAGTCATCGTCACAGAGACTGCGGAACCTTCCGGTACCTCTCCTGTCTGACTCCTCTTGTCCAGGGCCTGCTCCAATCTCACTACGCACGCTCCACCAGACAAAAGGGGAGTAGTTTCTGGGTTGTTTGATTAATTATCCACTTAAGCTCATTATCAAAAAGAGAGCGGAGTGAACTGCGTTTGTGGAGAGGCTGTGTGTATGAGGGGGGGGCAGCATGTGGTAATTGTTAGGTTCATTATTCATGGATCTAATTCTGTTTAATGCGGTCACGTGATGCACCGTTTACCCTTTCAGCGTGTTTCTGTGGAATTGTGTGTGAATAATCTGCAAGGCGGATGTAGTTTTGTCTGCTCTCTTGGCTGTCTGAGGCCACCAGGGGTCACTGTGGTTTGCTTCCCCCAGTACATTGGGTGAAGAATACTTGGTCAGGTGGGATTTGTGAAGGATATGGTGTATGCTCACGGTGTACTGAATCCACTACCCACCTCCGTGCATACAGCACAGACGCCCACATAAGCACAGAAACATCGCACAAACACACACAGTTAAAAAAAGGTGCACCGTATGTATCATTAGACTGTTGTCATTGAAATGCAACAAGCAAGATGTAAAAAAACTTCATCTAACACATTCCAAATGGAAATTGTACTCAAGGGAAATTAATATCAAATCATATTCCCCTTGAATACCTTCCTGTCCTTTTGTACTAGGGAACTGTACAGAGAGTTGTCAAATTGAAATTATAACAGCCATGCCGTAATTCCATAAGGAAAATGCCACGCCATGTTCAAAATATCACATTTTAAAGTGTAATTTTGAAATAGGGAAATCGATCACTTTTAGACAGTTTGACTGACTGTGTGGCTTTAGTCACTACAGACCATGATGTGATAGTTGAACACCGTTACTCAACCTGCTTTATTCAATACACGTTCCGGGGTGCATACAGATCCTTGAAAGTCTTGAAAATGCTTGATTCTGAAAGCTTTCAAGTTTTCAAGGTCAGAAATATGCTTGAATTTTGAATAAGCTACTTGAAAATGCTTAAGTTTTCCATAATTAGTCAGAGTAATTGTTGGGAGGAAACAAAAAATTATATTTGTTCATTAAAATTTGACAAGAAACAGTTTTCCTTGTTGTGAGCGAGGTTATCTGTGATGACTTCCCTCCAATTGCATGCACTGTATTGCCACAGAACAGTTACAGTTGAAGGGGTAGCGTCCGCAACATACTCCTGCCAACATGCCCGGCTGCTGAAATTATTTTCAAAATGGCTGTGGCTACAGCGAGGGCCGGCCTCACGCAAGGCTTACTGCAAGTTTTGCAGGAGAGACATTGACATACACGATATATATGTCAATATAGGGGCTAGGGGCTAGCATCTGCTATATAGGGGCTAGCGTCCGCAACACACTCCTGCCAACATGCCCGGCTGCCGAAATTGGTTTCAAAATGGCTGTGGCTATAGCGAGGGCCGGCCTCACGCAAGTTTTGCGGGAGAGACATTGACATATACACGATGGGGGAATCAGCACTGATAAGCCATGCTAAAGGTAATCGGGGCAAACGCGGTTTCCGTCATTACATTACATTACAGTCATTTAGCAGACGCTTGTATCCAAAGCGACATACAATAAGTGCATACAGAAAGGTCATCGAAGTCGCTACAGAACAGATAAGACAAAGCACATCCTTCACATAACGTAGCAGCTATCCCTAGCGATGACCATTGAATGTACTAGTTCACAGTAAGCTGTGGGTAAATCAGCTATACTATAATTCTATTCTAACTACTATTATAAACTATAACAAACAGTTAGACAAGCAAACACAGAGAATAAGTACCATGAGCAAAGGTCCTAGATCAGTATATCAGTCAAGGTAGAGTCTGAAGAGGTGTGTCTTCAGGCCACGACGGAACGCATGCAATGTTGGAGTAGAACGTTGGGGAATGGGGAGTTCATTCCACCACTGAGGAGCTAGGATGGAAAAGCTCCGCAGTCAGGATGAGCGAGAGTGGTTGTGGCATACAACTGCATAAATCGATCTAGCTTAGGGAGGTCTGTAAGAAAAATAGCAGAAATGTTATTTCAAAGTGGCAACTGATCAGGTATCTTACCTTGCTATTGTTTTAAATAACTTACAGATGACTATGTATAAAGCTAAGCTGAAATCATGTAGGCCAGCTACTATTGTGATGGACAAGGGATACTAAAAACTTTAAATAGCCACAACATATTACAGAGGGATGTATCCACTACACACCCACCAAATATCTTTTTCAAGAAAATGTAAATAGGTATATTAATGTACATCTCAAAGTCAGCGAATTAACTCAGTCTTGAAAGGACTCAGGATTGTAAGGGTGTGGTCTAAATCCACGCCCTCAACCCGAGTGTCATCGATGTCATCCAGCCCTACATGTTTGAACCTGGCGAGGAATTAATGCAATCAATTCAAAGTAACATACAGTGCAGCTGCTATCAGGAGATAAATATCACACGCAAGCTCGCAATCAAAGTTAACTTTAACGCTAAGCAGAGTATTGCAACCATTTGATCTAATATTAGTCTATTTAAAGTAAGCTAAATTGCAAGGCTAACGTTCCACCAGATGCACGTTCCACACAAATCATTACACAATGGTAAGTTTAGAGTTTTTATTTTATTTTATATTTAAAGGCCCACTCATTAATTTTGGTTGCTAATCGAACAAACATTACCTGCTTGGCAACTACGTACTTCGGTGGATCATGGTTCTCTCACTCACTCACACACACACACACACACACACACACACACACACACACACACACACACACACACACACACACACACACACACACACACACACACACACACACACACACACACACACACACACACACACACACACACACACACACACACACACACACTGCTTGCTTCAGTAGTCCATCATGTCCGGTGAATTCCACTTCTGTTTTATCAGTGAGTTTTTGTATGACTATACCGTCCCATCATGTAGGAAGCACACATTTTCTGGCAGGTAGGACGTGTGTAGGATGTGGAATGTTATGCAAGCCGCCTGGTAGACTGCAGCTTTAGTGAGTAGCCTGCGGTTTTTATTGAGGAAAACCCTCTTCCTGAGCCTCCCGAAGGCCTGCTTGATGCTGTTCTGGATCTCATCCTCAGTGCCACAGGCTTCCGAGGTGAGGCTCCCTAGATATTTGAAAAGATGGCACGATTGCCAGGGGTTTGTCCACAATGGTGAAGGTGGAACAGGACCTTTGAGATGTTCACTGTGAGTCACATCCTGTTGTAGGTCTTCACTGCTGCTGTTCTCTTTATCTATCTCTCTCTCAAATTCAAATTCAAATAAGCTTTATTGGCATGGCAAGGGTACACTTACATTGCCAAAGCATATACTGACATAACAAACAGATAAGCAATAGATATCTCTCTCTCTCTCTCTCTCTCTCTCTCACACTCTCTCACTCTCTCACACACACACACAGACACACACTGATTTCTACAAAAAAAGTGAAAAACATAAACCCAGCGATCATTAAACAGTTATTGAAATGCAGCAAACAAGAGGGAGAAAACAATCTAACACATTGTAACCCAAAATTGTAGCCACAGGAAATTAATCTCAAATCATATTTCCCTTGAATACCTTCCTGTGCTTTTGTCCTAGTGAACTGTACAGGGAGTTGTCAAATTGAAATTATTACATCCATGCTGTAATTCCATATAGCCCATGGAAAATGCCACGGCATGTACCAAATATCACATTTTAGAAGCATTTTTTGGATTTGTGGAAATCAATCACAGTTAGGCTTCGGGCGGTAAACTCTGTGGGCTGATTCGCTAGAGACCATAATACAATTATTAAACACTGTTGATCAACCTCTATATGGAGTGCACATTCACACACATACGCACGCTCACGCACACATGAACACACATACGCATACAAACACGTACAATACTGCGCACACATATAGTAGGCCACTGTACACACGTAGACACAGAAACGCACACACAAACACACACCCACGTACGCAAACACACACACATACAGTGCTGTAACCACACGTATAGACACACAAACATGCACACGTGAACACACCCACACATACAAACACACACGTCATGCAGTACTGTACACAGATGGACACGTGAATACACCCACGTGCAGAGCACTGCTCCAGCAGGGGGCTCCCAGCGTGTGGACGACTGCGCTCACTAGAGACGCACTATACATGACGCACTATACATGACGCCCTGTGGCGAAAGGGACATCGGGCCAAGAGGCGATACCGTGAGACAGTCCTATTATCGGTGCACAAAATTCTGCTTATATATCCCGGTTTGAGGTTTCCAGTCACGGGAGGCTTCCCGCTGTGAGCGTTAGCGGCTGCTTCAGAGGGGCGCTGGAACGTCCACCGGCTTAATTAAAGCGGCACTGAGGCAGCCGGCCCCGTCTGCCCAAGGGCTAACGGAGCCTGCTGGTCGGAGATAGAACGTGCCGCAGAACCGATGTCTCAGTGGATATGACAGGCGTAGGTGCAGATGACAAAGAAGCACATTAAAATTTCATAACGGCAACATTTTATCCAGATATAACAATTTATATATTATATTACATTTCTCAGCTGGACAGTTAAGTGTGCGTGCGTGCGTGTGTGCGTGTGTCTGTGTGTGTGTGCGTGTGTGCGTACGTGTGTGTATGTGTGTGTGCACGTGTGCGTGTGTGTGTGTGTGCGTGTGCGTGTGTGTGCGTGTGTGCGTGCGTGCGTGTGTCTGTGGACTTTTTTATTTCCACATTCCCAGCCCTGTCATCGAAAACCAAACAGCACTATTTGGCATTGTTTTAATTTGCTTTATAAAGACTTCAACCCGTGAGGCAAGTCTGGGTTTGTAAATTAAATGCGTTGAGCAGTGAGGGGCGTGAGTGAGTGAGGGAGGGGGTACGTGGGGGGGGGTTCTGGCCGCTGTCTCTTTTATCAACGCTTAGCGCTAGCGACAGCATCTTAAAACAAGTATGATATCGGAGCCTCGTCTGGCCGCCTGCAGCGTATATCCGTCCCGCTCAAAACCCTGACCTTGGCTCGTCCCCAGCTCCTCTCTGCGCCTCTACCTTACATAACGGCGCATTTCCGCTGCCAGATAGCGTCAAGAGAGCGGGCGTCGTCTCCGCCGTCGTGCAGTACCGTCTCAAATGAATCCTGATAGGACGAGACCGCAGTGTCGCCCGGTGTCTCTGGCAATCGCGGAGATTTGTCGGCGCTTTTGTCATCGAGTTAATGTGTTTATGACAGCTATTTGTTTGTCATCCGTTAACAACTAGGCAGTGGCTCCTTCGCTCGAGCAACAAGGAACAACGGCACAAACCATGAATATTCATCTACAGGTCCCCGCGAGACTGTTTCTCTGAAATAAAGTCTCAATTTCTTCTGAAAAGTTTCATTAAAGGGAGAATTTGCGCTGAATTTAAACTTTAATGTGTTGTTCCTTACCTTGCATACAGTAGCTATATATCTGCATTGAGAATAAATTAATAAGAATGAGAATCTTTGCTAATTTAAAAATCCTTTTTGTGGTTTGGTTTGCGAACCTACTTTTAATCGTCACACACTGGCTCTCATCTCACCATTTGCAGAGCTTCAGACACACACACACACACACACACACAAACACGTGCGCACACATGCATGCACACACACACACAGCCACTCATTCTTCCCAGTTTTTTTGTTATTTCTTTTAAAAAAAGATAAATGTTTTGCATTTGCATCTAATTTTGCAAGCTTTTTAACCGAAGATGTATTAAACTAAGCTATCAATAACTTTCTGACTTGTGCTGTCTCCTTACGGCATCGACATACAACAACAACCTAACAACATCAATCAGTTACCACACACGTACAGACATATTACCAGGAAGTTCAATGCTTTTCAATATTATCAGTGACACTTCCCCTCCTCAATGAACATTGACCCTCCTCCTATCCTGTCTTTAAAGCAGAGGATTGGAAGGTTACAATGCATTCAATTCAATTCAATTCAATTTTATTTATATAGCGCTTTTCACAGACGACTGTCAAAAAGACGCTTTACAGAACAGAAAGGGGAGGAAAGGGGAAATGGGAAATGCCAGCTCTAAGCACCCAGATAGCAGAGGTAAAAACTCTCTAGTAGGGAGAGAAAACCCTCATACTGTGGCGAGAAAAAACTCCCCGATGGGAAGAAATCTCGAGAGGAACCCGGCTATTGGGGGGATGCCCATCCTCCACTGGCCTATGGGTTGATTATTTCATAGGGAGGTATTCTACTCTGATGACTCCGTCATGTAGAGATCAGCAGTGGCAGGTGGGGGGCGCCTAGCAACTCCCTATGCATGGCTACTCCTTCAAAGAACAATCCTTTTTAAAGAGTGCGATACCAGTCACTGCAACATCTCCAACAAGAGAGAGCAATCCCCTTCCCCTAACTTGTGAGAAGATTCAGCTTCAATCATTTGTGACATCAGTGCAGCCAATTCAAAATTACTACCTGCAATGAACTGGGGATGAACATTTTGTTACAATTGAGCCAATCAGCAAAGGTTAGGAAAGTGGAATAAAGCAGGCATTAGGGCAATCTTGTCTTCATTCTGTTCTGTTCTTCTACCGTTTTCTTTATCTCATCTAATCTCAGATCACTGAACACAAAGCCAGCGAGGAGGCTCACGGTCCATTTCAAGTGGTGAGCGTTGCTCTAGCAGGAAAATGCGATTTGCCTCTGTAATAAAGCTAAGATCTCCATTCTCTGAAATACTCCTGACAGAAGGCCCCAACTACTACTTAGAGCTGGGTTCGGTGGAACACATAAACCCACAGCCTGTCGGTAGAGAGAAGCCATGGAAAAGGCTAAGCTAGATATTCATTACAAGCGTTTGCCCTGCTTCAAGTATAGCAGGTTGTTATAATGCATAGTCATAGACACTCATTTCCACACGCTCGGAAGTCTAGACATTTGCAGATTCTCTTTAAAGGGACAGGGTATTGCAGGTCTTTTCCCTCATACCAATTCACTCCCTGCTTTTTGAGAAAAGGCTAAATATGGCGTCCGTTGCATTCCCAAAATTCTGGGTGACGTAAGTGTTTGATATGGGATGCTGCCATTTATGAGAAATATCAATATTAACTGATATAAATATCAATATTAACTGTTCTAAGCATATTTTTTTCACAATGACCCACCAAAAAAAAACAAAAAAAACACCTTTGTTTGGCAAATTAATTTACATCTCTGGCCTTAATATTACAGCATTTCTTCTTTTCTTTTTAAACAAAAATGGCATGATGAAGGGAGGATAAAGAGCAAGAAAACTTTATCTTCAGTGCAGGAGGGTATTCTCAGCGACAGTGAAACAAACGCTAAAGCCAGTGATAATTCTAAATGTCCGCACGGATTTAAATCCCATGTGGTTCTCATGTATGCCTTCGATAATGGACGTCCTGGGTCAGTTGCAGCATGCTTAGCGGGAGTTTAAACCTCTGATTTAAACCGCTAGACCACAGGCAGGCATTACGAGTGGAACACCCATCACAATCTGTGAAATAAGGATTAGCTCTTCCGTTAGCAGTAATGCAGTTCTGTGGTCTAGAGGTTTGAACCAGCTAAACACGCTGAAATGGACTCAGTTTCACATGAATCACGTCATCTATTAGAGTTACAACAAAAAAAGCTTTTGTTCTTGTATTTCATTTAATGTAGTTAGTAGTATGATCGTTAAATTTTTAAAGGTCTTAGAAATAAAGTTATTTCATAACTTAGAGAGACTAAGGCTAATTTCCTCATTAATGTCATAAATGAAAGGGCAAACAGCACGGGGAAACAGCAAACTGAGTTGGAGGAATATTCATAAACTCTCAGGTAAGGGACATAAGATTTTGTAATATAAATTAAGAGTACAAGCAGGGGTCATTGACACAAGGGGGGGTGATCTAATTTAATTGATCTAATTTCAAATATAATATAGTACAAAAAACATTAGATTGCCTCAAATAACTACTTAAAATATACCAATACAATATAATAGAAGAAATGGCATTTGCCTTCATCATACTGCACATCAGTACATCTGTTTAGGCAGCCTGGTCTCACTCCCAAGTCGTCACATAGCGACGCTTGGGCAGCTCCTACGGCGTCATCCTTTAGACGCAGAAGGAGGCCTTTTGCGTCATTATTTGACGCACTCGTCTCGAATTTACGAATCCTACTATGGCGAAGGCTTTGCTCATGATAACCGACTGCGAGCATGCCCGCTCAGTCTTCGCCGTGTGCGCGTAGATCTTTCTGAGTTTGTGATTCCCGTACCCCACCCCCAACCCCTAAACATAACCTCACAGGAGTTCATGTAACTCGGGCTCATGCCCGAACTGTTAAGATAGTGGGCGAGCCCGACCACAAGAATTCACGTAACTCTCTACCAGATGAAGAAAAAAAAAGCATAAAAAAGCATAATATTGAAGTGCCACAACCAAAGACAAATTATGTGGCCACAACCGTCAATATACGACGCAAAAGGCTGCGTCAATATACGACGCAAAAGGCTGCGTCAATATACGACGCAAAAGGCTACCTTTGGCGTCACATAGCGACTCTTGGGCAGAAGCGTCGCTATGTGATGAGTCCGCGTGAGACCACGTTGGTTTAGGAGCTTACAGACGGTTTCCATGTCAAAAACGGTAACATTTTAGTTTTTAGTGGACATTTTGTTTTGTAGTGGAAAGTTTGCTTTCATTGAGAGTGGAAGGTGGTTTGAGCCTCCAAGTTTGGTCAGATGGCTATATGTCAGTTTTCACTTCATCCAAACGTCCTCATTGCCTAGATTTCAAGATGGGTTTTCCGGTGAATTCAGTTTCTCGGTTTCCCCTGTATAGAATTAACAGTATCTGCTGAGAAATAATAGTATTTATTTAATCAATAGCAACAATACTTAACAACTTTCAGCAAAGTTTTGAGAGAATTACAAATACAACATGAAGTATAGAGTGATAGTCATTCTTCTCATTCATACTGGCCATCTTTAAATCATTATTCACCAGTTTATATTCTCTACTGTACCACATCTGGTTAATAGTTCAAATGGGATATATCAACATTATCTTGTAATAACCATGGAATCAGTAAGACTTAGCAAACGAAACGGCAACACAATTTTGGTTGAAATCAGTAGATGTGCAGTACTGGGGGAATACGCTGGGGAAACAGAGACACTGAATTCAGCAACTAAAATTCCCCGATTTGTGATCACAATCCCACCGCGGCTGATATTTAAATACTGTGCAGGTCCCTGAGTAGAAGAACATTTATACACCAATGTTAAAATTTTTGCCACAGAGGTTAACAACTTTTTTCTCCAGTCAGTAATGAATTTCTTAAGAAGAAAACAAATAACCACTCCTTGTGTTGATACCCATCTAGCTTTCAATTTTGTCCCTGTTAATGAGTATACAGTGAGAACAGTACTGACCTCCTTAAGGAAATCTAAATCCAAACATGTATATTGATTGGAAACTATATTCCTTAAACAGGATATTTTCATTACCCAAATTAGAAATGTAATCAATCTCTCAGTGGGGCAGCACATTTGTCCCCAATGCCTGGACGTCCGTAATAGTTACCCCCATATTTAAATCGGGACCTGTTAGAAGTAAGCAACTTCAGACCAACTTTGCAACTTTGTGTAACAACTGACTGATTATTTAAATGGCCATTTTCCTCTGCATCACATGCAGTTTGGGGTTTGGGTAAACCACTCCACTGAAATAGCTTGTTGCTATTTCCTGGAAAACATGGTAGATAAAGGTGGGGTGGTTGGTGCTATATTCCTTTAAGAAAAACTGTCGATACGTTAAACCACAATGTCCTACTCACTAGACTATCCAAATACAATTTTTCATCTAACAAAATATGTTGGTTTGAATCATACTGTCCACAATATTGAAACAGCCAAGACGCGCATGCATTAAATGCCTTCTCACATTTGAATTATTGTATAACAAGCTGGTCCGAAGCTGGAGCGAATTAAATGGAACCTATTCAATCTCTCTATAAACAAGCACAAAAAATTATGTATAAATACCAGTGCAATATTATCACTGCAAGATGCTTTCCAAGTTAAATGTATTCAGTTTAGATGATTTTTGTTTTTATTCTAATGTTTGTTTAAAATCGCCCATGATCTGGCCCCAACATCACTCAAAAGCTTTGTTATACTTTGCTCAGACAGCAATAAAAGAAGCACTAGATCTAGAGGAAATTGTATAACTCCATATCATTGCACTTCATTTGGTAAATCTGCTTTCTCTTGCAAAGCTATCACTCAATGGAATAATCTCTCCAGTGACATCAAGACATGTGCCAAATTTAATGCATTTCAAACAATTCACGTGGGGTTAAAGTGCAGATTCTCTGCTTTTATTACAGTGTATTTTTATACATTTTGTTTTCACCATTTTGAAATTACAGCACTTTTTGTTATACAGAGCCCCCATATCACGGCACCTTGGTCTTTGGGACAAATGGCTTTACAGCAGTTTCTGATTAGTCAGGTGTGTTCAATTGTTTTCTTAGTGCAGGTATTAGAAAGCTTTCAGTATCTAGCCTTGATTCTAGGCCTTTGATTGCCTTTCGGGTCTGTTATTGTGAATGGTCATCATAAGGACCAGGGTTGTGTCATGGAAAGTCAACAAAGCCATTATGAGGCTGAGAAATAAACAGAAAATAGTTAGAGACATAGGGCAAACTTTAAACCTTAAACTTACCTAAATCAACTGTTTGGAACATCATTAAGAAGAGAGCAGTGGTGAGCTCTGTAATAGCAAAGGGCTTGGTAGGCCAAGAAAGCTTCTACAGGTGATGACACACAGATTCTCACCATGATGAAAAAACCCCCAAACACCTGTCCGACAGTTCAGAAACACTCTTCAAGACGCAGGCGTGGATGCGTCCGTGACCACTGTCCGCAGAACACTTCACAAACAGAACTACATACGCTACACTGCAAGATTCAAACCACAAGTTACCTGCAAAAACAGGATGGCCAGGTTATAGTTTACTAAGAAGTACCTAAAAGAGCCTGTCGAGTTCTGCAAATGGGTCTTGTGGACAGATGAGACGAAGATTCACTTGTATCATAGTGATGGCAAGAGCCAAGTATCCGACTGGCTCACTTGTCTATATTGACGAGGTAACTGCTGATAGCAGCAGCAAAAATAATTCTGAAGTGCACAGAGGCATTTTATCTGCTTATCTTTCAAGTTCAAGAGAATACCTCCCAACCCATTGGACTGTGTTTCAGCCTACAGCAAGGCAACGATCCCAATAATACTGATAAAGCAACAAAGGAGTTTTTCAAAGCCAAAAACTGGAAGATTATTGACTGGCTAAGTCAGCTACCCAATCTGAATCCAAATGAACATGCGTTTCATATACTGAAGAGAAATCCTAAGGATCTAGCACCTGAAACACTTAGGAGCTGAAGATGAAAAAATTGAGGCGAACGGAGACAAATAAGGAAAAAATGTTTTTGTCCCAAACATTATCAAGGGCACTGCATAACGACTCCATTTTGTTCTGATTGTTTGTTGTGTATTGCATTTTGGCAATTTGCCTGTGTACAATGGGTTAACATGGTGCTTGACAGTTGTCTAGAAATCTCTCAATAACCAGAAGCACATCCATCCTTAACCCTTTGATACTTTACAGGGCGCTCCAGTGCCCCTCTTAATCAAACAGACATAAAACATTTCTTAACATATCTTTGAGCCATAAAATGAGATTCCCACCAAGGTCCATTGGTCACATTGTCGCATTACTCTAGTAAACAGAGGCTGGGAAATGTGTATTGAAAGGAGCGTGGGATTTACCATAAATCCACAAATGAAAACTGAGAAATGGAGCACTCTTTCCATCCTTTGGTCAGTAAATTTGACGGACAACATTGCTATTATTAGGTTATTATTATTATGACTCTTCCTGAATGCAATATTTATCGATTGTTGACTCTGATGCCTGGCACAGTTTCGTTTTCCGATTTGGTCTGCTTGGAATGATATAAATATTTAATGTTTTGTGTGATGTTGTTTTTTATTGTCTCATCATGCTAAGACCTTGGTATGACAGAAGGATAAATAAAAAGTATTGTCTGTTGTCTGCGTGTAATAAAATAAAAAAATTTAACTTGCAGTTCGCACACATATAATACAATGAAATCACTGTTTGAGCTCATTTGTGTAGCTGAGAAAAACAAAACCACAGCTTAATGGTAAATGTAATGGTTGGCTGCAGTTATGAGTTAAAAAGTAAGAGGTGGAAAACTGGGGAAAATATGCTTGGGTCTCTGAGTTGTTAACTGCTGTGAAATTACATGGGCTTATGTAACTTATGTCATCACACTAAATGCTAAGGTTGCATTATGGTTTATATACAGTTGGGCTGGATTCAGTCAAAATTTGTCCTCAAATTTAAATAGAAAATAGGAAATAAATGTTTTTCTACCTGGGGATTACTGTGCTGCCTAAATTATGTTGATAAAGAACATGTGGATATAACAGAATGAGGCAATAATTTTTCCAACCTGCATTCACATTTTTCTGTACTCAGCAATAGTACACTAAACATTTATATGAAACCAAACATTTTATACTAAATGAAATGTCTAACTTGCTAGCTTGAAATTTAAATTGGATTAGGTAGGAAGCTGTCATACCTTGTTTAGGTTAGCTGGGCATCTTATAGAATGGCGATAGCAGCACCTAGCTCCTTGTTCATGCAGTAGTCGTTACTATGTGACAGCTATGAAGTTAATATGAGGTAGGTAACTGTAGATTAACATACTTGCAGCCATGTGGGAGCCTACATTTTGGGGAGTTATTTGCAAGTTAGTTAATTTGCCAATTATTTAAAAAAAAAAAAAAAAAAAAAATTGTGACTGTGTCCAGACCTACATCTTCACAGTTCCAGCCTCCCTCCCACTTGTGACAAACCCATCTCCCACTTACTTAACTTGCTACCTCAAACCACATTCTTACACAAATATAGTAGTAGTAGTAGTAGTAAATTAATCCCAAAAAGGAAAACCACTTTGTCACAGACACCATAACTTGCAATATTCACACAGTACAACTCAGGCTAGACAAACCTACAGTAATTCAGGTAGGTAGCCCATACAGTGCATACACCCTCCTAGTCAAATTAGACACTAGACATTTGCCATTAGACAGTCAGGTCGAGCAGACGAGCATTAATATCATTCCACAATCTCATCACACTTGGCACAAATGACCGTTTGTACCTCTGGACATTTTCAGAAAAAATAAATCTATTACTGAAGCAGCTTCTATGTTTTATCAGTACGTTGTGGAGAGGATGACTTGTGCTGTCTATGATACTTTGTTTTCCCCTGGTGATACCACACTCTCAGACACATACTTATGAGGGAGTTGGACACTGCGGCTAGAATAAACGTTGGAGATTGGAGAGTCTTTTAAAATCTTTATGAATTCACTGATTGATGGCTAAAGAAAGCTGAACCCACAGTGAGGCTCATTGAATCACTGAACAGAATGCAGTTGTCTCAGAGCTCATTGGAGTGTGATATTAGGACAATAATTGATTGTCCTCTTACTTTTGGACAGAGGGCATCTCTTCACTAGCCCCATCAAAGACCTACCGTAAACAGAGGAAAATATCACACTTTCATTTCCATAACAACCGGATATTTTTTACCACGTTAGTTGCCTCATATCAACAGGCATTGATTTTTAATTGCAGCATTATCCGCTCCTTACTGTTGCTTAATTATCAGTCTTTTAACTATGATAAGAAGCCTGCTGGTTCGTATGGTGCGTCAGCTGTTTCCTTTGTTGAGGAGTCAGAAACAAATAAGGCGCTCATTTCTCTAAGCACTGCTCTCTTAGGAGCTCATCCAGGCTCAAGATACACGTGTGTAGTGAAACTTGGCAGTTAAACGCAGTTACACTTGAGTGCAAAAACAGGACATTTATCCAGATCCTTGCAAAAATTTGGCTTACATCACAGTTGCTTGTACATTTTATCCAGTTAAAGCTGTTGCTGCAGATACTAAAACAGGAATTGTATTATACCATTATGATTATAAAATGTTGTTGATTGATAAACAGATAGCCCTTTTGAACACAATTAAATTGTATACATGTAATTCAATTATAGAGACTCAGGATAATTCAAGGGAAGCAGCTGTTCAAACAACTTTTCTTTACACTAAACATACTTCAAGAATAAAGCAAAATGCATCATTTTAATTTGAGTTTGTTTCAAAGAAAATTAATTGTTCTTCAATATTTTACTGTTTATAGTATATGTGTCGCATAATTAATGATTTTGCAGGACGTGCATGATTCAGTGACCATGTGCAGATGTCTTTTTGTCTCCTTTTCTTTACCATAAAAAGCTCCATTGCTCGCCACCAACTCCTTTTATATTCCTGACGTTTCACTCACAATTAGCTCCTTGCCAGTCTCCGCTTCAGATCACTGGAGTATTGATCAGAATCACACTAAATCCCCGGTCTCTTGTAAGGTTTTAAAAAGAAAAACTGGCCCTGCTTGCCCTGAATGTTTAATATCGCCATTAAAGATAAACACCTTTTCCAACGTGGCTTGCAGCTTCATTATTCAAATGATAAATTTGTCCCTGGTTTGAACACACAAGCCTTCCATGCGGAGAGCCAGATGAATGTACTCCCATCACTTTGATCAAATGGAAAGGAAATACCGGCTGTAATTCAAGACATAAATGGAGCGTTTTAGCATTTTTACCGTAGCAGTGGCAACATTGAGCTTTATGGCAGCACCTTCCGCGGACGTGCAGAAACCTCTTGATTTCACAAGTGCTTAAATTTAATAGTTTTCCATAATTAATGTCTCATTTGTGTTTAGAAGAGTCAGATACTTGCAATGGCATGTAGGTATAATTCCAGTGGCAGTATTTTGGTCCACCCATGGGCTTGTGTTTAACCTGAGCAAATTTACATTTCACAAGGCGAGTCTGAATACCGGCTTTAAAACAGACATGTTGCCTAAGTCTTCTGATTCTGAATATGGCGTGTAGTGCCCTCATTCTTGAAACTGTCGCTCACTTAGTACCCATGTTACCGAATGGTGATCTCTCTGTATGACTGGAAGATTTGTTCTCTAATTTACCTTGTTTCTGGAAGCTTCCTTAAGCTCTGAGCTCCCGATGCCCTTGCTTCTCTGTCCGCGTGCCTCTCAATGCCCTTGCTACTCTATTTCTGCCCTTGTTTCTGAAAGCTCTTTTCTCTTAATGACTGTGAGCTCTATTCACTAATTACTCTTATTTTTGAAAGCTCGATTCTCTCAGTGGCCTTAAGCTCTGCCCTCTCTGTGTACTTGTACCCCTTTCACACTGAAGTAAGAACCCGGGTAACACCCATGTATGCCGTTTGTGCGAATGGGTCAACCCGCGTTATCCGGCCCGGGTCCACCACCCTGCTTACGACCCGGGATTTACAGGGTTCAGACACGACTTGGCTTCGGTGTGAAAGGGGCGACACAGGTTACTCTACGCAACACAGTTATCTGACCGACCCTCCATCTTGACATGTCTTTAATGTTCCCAACATCTTATATCCTCCTGAGACCCAGCAGAAAATTAGTTTCAAGTACTTTAATTTGTTTGACATAACACAAGTGTCTTGGGTGACAAAAAAACATGTTACAGTGAAAACATTTTCAAAAATATTATTTATTTAATTAAAAAATGCTGGCATTTACTATAGTGTGGTGTGTATGGGTCACACATGGGTTGAACCCGTGTTCAATATCCTGTGTGAATCCCAGGTTTTGTGTGTGAAATGTGTATCAGTAAACTTGTTTCCATAAAGTGCTGCTCTATTAGTGGCCTTGTTTATTATAGTTGCTCTCTCTTAGTGTCTAAGCTCTATTATCTAATTGTTCTTTTTTCTGAACACCTTACTCTTAGCGCACTTGTTCCTCTAAATGTGTCCTGCTTATGGGGACCTGCTGTTTATGGAACACTTTTTTTCATCCCAGCTGACCTCAATTAATTGGATTCAATTGAGCTTTTAATTGAATATTGATTTTGTTATTGGCTGCTACTTGGCAGCTGTCTTCAGTACACGCACGGCACAAAACGTGTGGTAGGAGGACAGTCTGTGCTAAAGGAAAGCAATGTTGTTGTTTTTAAGAGCAGCTGTCATCAACAGCCCTGTTTGCGATTAAATAAGTCATAAATAAATAACAACGTTATTCACAACGTTTTTTTTTTTTAAGAATAAGTTATTCAGTGAAAAAGAAAAAAAAGAACTGATATGATAAAATGATAACTCCCTCTCCAGTTAACTTTCTGGCAGCTCAAACACACTGGATTCATAATGACTACGGGTGCCATAATTCAGCATCAACAGCAGCGTACACAATGTGCCTCTGGGCAGAGGATTTGTACATGATCTACACTTACAGCATAACACACACAATAACTGCACACAGAGATTAAAAGGTGTACCCTACAATAAATCTGGGTGGGTTGGATGGCATCACAAACAAATTGTTGCCTGGGGAGGTTGGGGGTGAGTAGGCAGATGATCTGTAGATGGGCAGTGGGTGGGGTTAGACGTGTGCTGTCATTGGGTGGGGGGGGGGGGGGGGGCTGCGACTGGCGGTGTGGATTACTGTCCCATGAATCATTGCCAACATGCCTTTGTATTTTGAATTGACACAATGTTGCGGTTTCAGACGGTCTGCCGCTCCAACATTGTGACCCCATGCATGCCTGATTGAAAAAAAGAAAAAGAAAACTCCGCCTCTGCCTCCATGATAAAAAATTAGGCTATTGTTAGGAGGGACGTGCATATTCATAGGCACACATTTATATCTTTCCTTTCTATCCTATCTTTTCCTATTGCTGGCTGGTGAGATGGTGAAGTCATGAGAAGAGGCCATTTTGTGGGCAGTCAGGTGACTGAGAAGAGGCCATTTTGTGGGCAGTCCAGGTGACTGAGAAGAGGCCATTTTGTTAGCAGGCAGGAGACTGGGGAGAATGTATAAGAAGGCCCATTTTTGAGTGCTCTGCCCAGTTTTTGGCAGAGACTCATGCTGCCTAAAATATTGCTCCTAAAAAGCTCCTATTTCCCAGTTGCCAAATCATAATTACGAGGTTGACGCATTCACATGCTCCGAAGTCGGAAGTACCAGCGAACATGGAGGTCTAGAAAGTAAATGTTTCTTTTGTTCTTTTACAAATAAAAAAAAACACATGGAGAGCTGATATCACTTTCTGAATTACATTACATTACATTCATTTAGCAGACGCTTTTATCAAAAGCGACGTACAGTAAGTGCATACAGAGACATCATCAAGATCACTACAGAACAGACAAGACAAAGCACATCCTTCCCATAATGTAGCAGCTATCCCTAGTAATGAACGTTGACTGTAGTTCACAGTAAGCTGTGGGTAAATCAGCAATACTACACTTCTATTCTAAATACTATTATAAACTGTAATAAACAGACAGGAAAACACAGGGAACTAGTAAACAGGGAACTGATATTCCTAGGTGAGGATATCAGTCAAGGTGGAGTCTGAAGAGGTGTGTCTTCAGGCCTCGACGGAATGCAGGCAGGGTTGGAGTAGAATGTAGGGGAATGGGAAGTTCATTCCACCACTGAGGAGCTAATGTGGAAAAACTCAGCAGTCGGGACAAGCGAGAGCCTTTGACATGGAGGGGGGGAAGTGCCAGTCGCCCTGCTGTAGAAGAGCGAAGTGGTCGAGCAGGAACATAGTTCTGGATTAAGTCCTGCAGGTAGGCGGGGCCTGTCCTATTGGCTGCAGTGTAGGCCAGGGTCAGAACTTTGAACCTGATCCTGGCTGCAACTGGCAGCCAGTGGAGTGACCTCAGCAGGGGGGGTTACATGGGAAAATTTCGGGAGGTTGAACACAAGCCGGGCAGCTGCATTCTGGATCAGTTGAAAAGGCAGAGTGGTGCAGGCCGGTAGGCTTGCGAGCAGGGAGTTGCAGTAGTCCAGGCGTGAGGTGACCATGATCTGGACAAGAAGCTGGGTGGAGTAGGTGGTCAGGTACGGTCGAATCCTCCTGATGTTGTACAGGAGGAACCTGCAGGACCGAGCCGTCGCCCTGATGTGCTCTTTGAAGTCCAGCCGGTCGTCCAGGACCACCCCCAGGTTCCTTGCAGAGCGGGAGGCAGCCACCATGGTCCCGTCAACGGTGATGGAGAGGTCATGTAGTGGGGAGGTCTTGTACGGCATGAAGAGGAGCTCTGTCTTGTCAAGGTTGAGCTTCAGGTGATGGGTAGCCATCCACTCAGAGATGTCAGTCAGACAAGCAGATATCCTCTCCTTAACCTGTGGGGTAGAGGGAGGGAAAGTGAGGAAGAGTTGAGTATCATCAGCATAGCTATGGTATGAGAAGCCATGTGAATGAATTACTGAGCCAAGAGACTTAGTATACATAGAGAACAGCAGAGGACCCAGTACAGATCCCTGCGGGACTCCTGTAGACAGGGGATGGGGAGCAGAGACGGAACACTTCCAGGAGACTTGGTAGGATCTATCAGTGAGATACGATACAAACCAAGAGGCAGTTCCAGAAATGCCCATCTCAGCGAGTGTGGAGATCAGGAGTTTGTGGTTGACCGTGTCGAATGCCGCGGACAGGTCAAGGAGAATCAGAACAGAGGAGAGAGAGGAGGCTCTAGCAGTGGCGAGTGCCTCCGTCACAGCCAGGAGAGCAGTTTCAGTGGATGGCCGGTTCTGAAGCCGGACTGATGCGGGTCAAGCAGGTTGTTCCGGTGGAGAAAAACAGACAGTTGGTTAAGGACAGCACGTTCAATTGTTTTGGACAGGAAGGGCAAGCGAGATACAGGACGGTAGTTCCTGACATCAGCGGGATCTAAGATAGGTTTTTTAAGGAGTGGGGTTACACGGGCAGTTTTAAAGGCAGCAGGAACATGGCCACAGATTAGGGAGGTGTTAATAATGGAGGACAGATATGGAAGGAGCTCAGTAGATATAGACTGGAGGACTGCTGAAGGTATGGGGTCTAGTGGACAGGTGGTTGTGCGATGACAATGACAAAGAAGACGAAACTAAACATATGAGGAAAGTAATTATTGTTATATTAAAGTATATTTTGCTAGATGGTTGTGTGCTGTATGTGTGTGACCATCGATATGATAATCGGCTACGCTACGCTGCCTGTCTGCATTGTCATACCTGTCAAACCATCGTATTTTCTGCCATTTCAACTTGGCATCTGGGAACTATAAAAGGATAGAGAGGTGAAAGGTCAGTGCTGAAACGTCACAACTCGGGAACTCGGGTAGTAAAATTATCTCCGACTTTCCCACTTGTAATTACGACTTGGAGGTTAGTTCAAATGCAAATTCCATGTCGGAAACTCGTATTTCCGATAATTCCGACAGCACTTGAATGCAGCGTCAGTTTTGAGCACATTGGGTGCTCTGGTTGCTACAGGCCTCAAATGCTACTTGTTAGCTAACATTGTTTGGGGTTGACTGCCTTATTGGCCTGGTGTTGACTGGGCAAGTTTAGTTTGTTTTGGTTTGTTTTGTTTTGTTTTGATGTTTACAACCAAAGGAAAATTACTTCTGAACCTCTGAAGACTCATCCATAGAGGGAAGCTGGAGCTGGCCGCTCTTAGAGGAAGTACACGCTTGAGCCGGCCCTCAACTAGAGTAGTGAGAACTGGACCGACCACTCTCTCTCCAGCCAGCTTCTTTCTTCTCTGTTTTGTTTCCACCTTTATGCCTACATTAGACACACAAACACTCTGTTAGGGAAGCACTTTGTTTGAGTGAAGCAGCGCCTCTCGTAACACTATGAATTTGTTTTTTTTTAAAACAGGCTACACAAATACATCACAGTTACTAAGACTTTCACAATATTTTAAATAAAATCATTTATAATTATCGAAGGAATTAAATTAACATACAAAATGTTACTTCTGCAGATAATTTATTTGTGCTGTGATTTCTTTAATTTCAACTATTTTGGGTGTTTAGCATAAATATTTATTTGCTTTGCATATATACCTCCAGGCCTGGGAATTGCTATAACAAACAGTGTTGACTGAATAAAGGATGCAGTAGTGGAATGTTATAGCAGTATTGTGGCGAGCTGGCCAGAGAGCCATGCTCATATCTCCAGATCTAATTCCAATGTGACACTCTTACGCGGGTGCCCTAGACCCCGATGCTCCAGAAAAAAAAAAGTCTCTAACTTTGACTGGCAAATTAATGTATTTAGTGTATACTAATTACTGTAACTTACATTCAAAAAAGCGCAAGACATGACCTCATCTCAGAGGTGCTGCGTCATATTCATATGCACAAATGAATGAATGAAAATTAAAATGCCTTCCATGTTATATACCATATGAAGTATGAAAATGCCTTCCATGTTATATACCATATGAAATATGAAAATGCCTTCCATGTTATATACCATATGAAGTATGAAAATGCCTTCCATGTTATATACCATATGAAGTATGAAAATGCCTTCCATGTTATATACCATATGAAGTATGAAAATGCCTTCCATGTTATATACTATATGAAGTATGAAAATTCCTTCCATGTTATATACCATATGAAGTATGAAAATGCCTTCCATGTTATATACCATATGAAGTATGAAAATGCCTTCCATGTTATATACTATATGAAGTATGAAAATTCCTTCCATGTTATATACCATATGAAGTATGAAAATGCCTTCCATGTTATATACCATATGAAGTATGAAAATTCCTTCCATGTTATATACCATATGAAGTATGAAAATGCCTTCCATGTTATATACCATATGAAGTATGAAAATGCCTTCCATGTTATATACCATATGAAGTATGAAAATGCCTTCCATGTTATATACTATATGAAGACATTTTGCTATAGTTGAGTGTTACTTAGACTTAGTAAAAAAATCTAATGTGAGAAAGAGCGAGCAAGTTAATGTAATGACAATAATTCACAGGACATTCCATTAGGAAAATCATTGCCCTGTAATGAATGGACACACTATACAGATTAAATTTACATAATGTATTTTAGCATTTAATTCCGCCCTAACATGTGTTGCCAATTATTGGGTGCCAGGGTGGTGGGACCTGGTTGTATTTCTCATCTGACTGTAAAGTCCCCTCCTGCTAGCTTTGCAACATATGGCTGTCTATATCTTAAAGATTAATTTTTTTTGTGATATTTCAGTGAATTCATGTATCCATAATCATTCATAATGGAGAACAACAAAAACAAGGGGGGGGGGGGGGGGGGGTGTATACGGTAAATATTTTTAGATTACACTAATTAAAGGTATTGATTAGACCTAGTGGCATGTAATTAGTATCTTATGCTATGACAATAAAATAGCTCTCGACACAAGATTATATGGATCTCTTCACAAAACCATATAACTTTAAACTTATTTAGTACACTGTGCTTGTGTGATTGTGTGCCTGTGTGTGTCTGTGTGCATGAGTTTGTGAAAGAGACAGAAAGAGAATACATTCCTTGTGTGTCTTGTGTATTTGAATGTGTATGTTTATACAGTATATCCAGTTCCTGTGTGTGTGTGTGTGTGTGTGTGCGCGAGTTTGTGAGAGAGACAGAAAGAGAATACATTCCTTGTGTGTCTTGTGTATTTGAATGTGTACCATTGAAAGTGTATGTTTATACAGTATATCCAGTTCCTGTGTGTGTGTGTGTGTGTGCGTGTGTGTGCATGCACAACATTGTGTGATTAATGACAATGCTCAGGAGAATTAAGTGCTGCTGAAAAGAAGTAGCGTTTGTGTAAAGTGACCAAATATATCATACAGTCTTTCATAACTTCACAGAAAATCTGAAATATCATATTTCATAACGTCTAGCATCACATGCACTGTACAGTCAAATTAAATACATATTATAGCCATAGTGTTCACCTGTTCTGTGTTCTGATTGCAATGCAACATGGGCAACTTAGAAAGCACCCAGAGCTGCTTATTTAACCCTCATATTATCTCTGGGGTCAATTTGACCCGATTCAGTCTTTGGCGTCTCTTAAAAACCTTATTTTTTCATCTTGACACTGTATGACTTTTCCTAATTTGTTGGGATTAAATCGTAAACATGCAATAAACATAATGCTATATTATAATATAATAACATATAATGCTATGTTTTCAAAAGTCCTGTACCAACCTTTTATACTATGGGGTGCCAAATGTAAAGTAAAACACAACACATTTTTCCAGTTTTTTTCTCAGATTTAGCGTAAATGTGGCATTTCCCTGAAGATTTATGCTAAATATCAGTTTTTTTTTCCAAGATTTACCTGACATGCTAAATAAACCTTTTAGTTCATATTTTAAGATTTAATTGATAAATCTCAAATAAGCATGTCCTAAATATATAACTTAAATGTTACATTTGAGTTTTCAAAAATAAATATTTAAAGATATATATATATATATATATATATACAGTGCCCTCCACAATTATTGGCACCCCTGGTAACGATGAGTGAAAAGGGTTATAAAAAAAAAATCACCTTTTGGTCAATTAGCTCCATTGGGAAGATATCGCATTGCGGAAAATAAATAAATAAATAATAAATCTGCCATGAACTGGTAAAATAACTGCATTATTATGGCAGAAATCTTGTCTCAGTTTGTCAGTAACGAGTGATCGTATTACCAAGGAAACAAAGCAGTCGTTCTTATAGAAATAACAATAAAAATAACTTTGCAGCATATTGTTCTCATTAATGCTGGAGCTGTGGATAGGGAGTTAGTAATATTTAGTTATTTATTTATGAGAGGTAGCAGCAGTATAAGTAGGAGTAATTATTATTTATTTTTTTTATAGCATGAGCTCAGATTTGCACTTAGCATTCAGCCTGTCTAGACTGTTAGCAAAGCAGTCAAGGTCCTACTGTGGGAGAAATTAACTGATGGCGCTTTAGTGCTTGATTCAATTGGAGGGGATTTTCAGGACCTGAGGCCATTTTGTCTGAGTTCTGTGCATGTAGTCTGGTGTGAAAGCTGTTCTCGCACCCGCAAATAGTGCTTCCGAGTCTGCTTGAAACCGCGGGCCTGTGATTTGCCTCTTGTAAACTGCAGTATGGTTCGCTGTTGGTGTGAAAGCAATTTGCTTAAATTTGCCTTGATTTTCTGTGTTGAGTGTTGTTTTGAGTGTTGATGTCATTCAAGTCATTTGCAATGGGCTGTGCATGTGAGACATGCTCTAAAATGTAATATGTAGATTTTTTTAACATGGGGACTTTTGTACTTATTTTCAGTTTTCTGTCATCCTTATCATATTTAGTGTCCCTGCTTCATGGTTTTCGTTGGTGTTTATTTTGATAAAAGCACAGCCCTAGTAATGTTCATACTCCACTGTACCTACAGCCACTCATCTTCACATGTGTATTAAACTGTAATATGAATAACCTTCATCAATGCAGCTGTGACTACATACCATATAGCTCATTTTTTATGGTTTAATGCAGTGCTTATGAGGCTACCTTGGTGGCAGTCCATGGCATATGTTTACACACTACAAAAAACAAATCTTAACAAGCATTTAAATTTTATATTTAAACTGTTACTTTTTTGCTAAATAAGACAAAAGATTTGCCAGTGGGGTAAGATAATTTCACAAGCAAAAAGCTACTTAAAACAAGATAATATTTTCCACTTTAGAAAAAATTAATAAATTTTAAGTCTCATTACAAGACTAAAACACTTGTTAAGACAGAGTGTTTTGCGGTGCAGTTAGCATCTGATGGAATGTGTCAGAATGTGCCATCAGATCCTGGCTTCTCTGAAGCCATCTGAGGGTAACAGCACATCTGTGACATAGCCTCTCCAAATGCAGTGTATTTACTGCGCAGAATTGCGACAAATTCACATTGTTCTGTTTCGTCTAGTTCCATTTGTTTTGAATTCCAAATAAATAAATTGAAAAGCAAACATGACAATCCACAATTCTCCATGAATTTCCCTTATAGTATCTCCCGCAATTTTTCTATCCCAATTAAATTTGAGTATGGACTGAAGCCGCAGCTATAACCCTAACCCATCTGCAGACTTGTCTGAAGCAGCAGATAGAGCTCTAACCCTAACCCATCTGCAGACTTGCCTGAAGCAGCAGATAGAGCTCTAACCCTAACCCATCTGCAGACTTGCCTGAAGCAGCAGATAGAGCTCTAACCCTAACCCATCTGCAGACTTGCCTGAAGCAGCAGATAGAGCTCTAACCCTAACCCATCTGCAGACTTGCCTGAAGCAGCAGATAGAGCTCTGAAATCTGGGAGCCGGATACACTGAGTGGAGGGGAGGGATGGGGAATTTGGGCTCAATGGAGTAGGGGGGCATGAGCCGAGCGTAGCCTTAATCCTACACCAAAAGACCACAGCTCGATCTCTGCCGTTAAATCCCCCTCTTTCGGCCCCTAATGGCGCTGCCTCCTGTCTGGGACCTGCCGAGTACATGTTGCCTATTGAGGAGTAATGCGGCGTAGTGGTTACGGTGCTGTGCTTTTAATCAGGGTTGCCAGTTCAAATCCTGTGTAGGGCTGAAGGGGAGTTTGCCGGAGCATCCCCTAAGAAAGGTATTCACCCTGCACTTCTTCAGCCAATATGTTGCTGGTTCAAGATTAAAACGTTGCCCTGGATAATAAGGGTGTCTCCAAATGGACACAAGCAAAATGCTATTATTATTATTATTATTATTATTATTATTATTATTATTATAGGAAAGCAAGTAAGAGTTATAAAACACAGTTTGTCTCTTATCTCTCTTAATTCCTTTTTTTTTTCTTCACATGTTTTGTTTTGATCTGTTTATCTGCCTCAGCCCTATAAAAGTCTGGAAAATGTGATTCCTTTTGTTTGAAACTGCACCAGGGAGGGGGGGGGGGGGGGGGGGCGGGGGGGGAGGGGTCCATTTACACACTCGTGCTCTGAGCAGCCAGGATGCACTTTGAACAGGGCTCTCGACAAGAAATTAAACCAGATCAATAGCTTTTAACGCTGCCAGCTATAATTTGTGAGGGGCTTCTATGGCCTTGTGCTGGGATCACCTCCATCACATAAGAATTGTCTTTTGTGGTTCTCAATATCTACTTTTAAACCATAACTGAGGCCACCACTTAACAATTGTGCCTTTGTGTGTGTGCTATACCCTTTATCTGTTTATCTGTATAATCATCATGAGGTTTTTTTGTCTTGGCTTTGACAGGCCTGTTAGGGTCGCCTGGTGTTTCGCGATGACACCTTGTTGTAGTTCAAATGAGCTCTTTACTTAGTTTCTCTTGTAAACCATAGGCGGCCAGTGTCACACCAACCACTTTTCAGAACAAGAGCTGAAGTCCACCATTAAAATGCATTTAATCTCGTTTGACACTTACCCTGGGCCGTCTCATTATGTGAAGCGCAGCGCAGAGCCATTATTTTCCAGTGTTACATGCACCCCCCTCAAAACACACTTCTAATATCTTTTTTTTCCCTTTACGGGCTTGACACCGAGGGCACGCACTGAGCCGCCATCTTCGCAGCAGCTCATGAAAGTCACAGAATGATGCTGACATTTAGCCTGATATAAAGTTAGCACAATCAAACTCTGGCCTGTAAAATGACGAAAGGACAGTTTTATTTTTTTTAAATGTGTCGCAGAGCGCAGCTGGACAGTTTATTTAATTCATTTTAGATCATATTTTTTTAAAAAGACTGCAGTGTCTATCATGTTCTGCCAGTGTTAGTTCAACTCCCTCCCATGGTCCCACCGCTACCACTACATTGAACTCGCCCTGTTGCCAAGAAGAAGACATAAATCTCTCGGCTGCCAAATCGCTTCTTGCATGCGCACGCACAAAATAATAGTAATGTCAGTATAAATATTCCCCTCAGTTTTGAAATTGACTTCCCTTCCACAAAAAGTCGATAAAGTTATTTAAATTTATTTAAAAATCTGGACCCCTGTAAATCTACCCCGCGAGACAATTTGCATCGGGAGTCACTGCGTCCCGGGGCGAAGATTTGCAATCTGAATGCGACTCGCAACGCCTCAGCTGGCTTGCGCACAGTACAAACCCATTCATATTTCATTCTGGCCCTCAGCGAGTGCCTCTAGATGGCTTATAGAGATGGCTTATTGCTGCCCCACATGAAGAAGCCGGCAGGAGCTAAAACACAAAGCCGCAGCAGAAATGGTCCGATTCTGGCGCCTTGAAACAAAACCAAATATACACTAACGGCAGACTGTGGGTCAATTTAAGGCTAATTTAAGTTAAGCCTGTGACTGCGCAATACCGCTTCATAACAAAAGGCCAGATATTTACTGTGAAATTATTGTTATTATTTTATTTATTTTTTTTAACTATTATTAGCAATAATTATGGTGTTTTTCAAGGCTAATATTTTTGTCAGTCTCATGTGCGTAGGCTACGTCATAACTAAAAAACAAAATAAGGAAACCTTTTTACAAAATAATTTCAGTTCTGTTCAGTTCAGTAAACAAACAGTTTTCCTTACATTTTTCTTTGGCGCCGTTCAGCAGCAAGGAATCCGGCAAAGAAAGGGCTTTACTGCTTTGTGACCTTCCATTCCTTCCCCTTCAGCTAATAGGGCTGTGTGTCAAAACCATGTTGCATTTATTATCACGCTGAGGATGGGCCTATCAAAATATGTCTAGATGTAAAAAAATATATAATATATTTTTATTATATTATATATGCTCACCGATCTTGAGTCCAGACCCAAAACCATGAATTAACTTTAAGCCACCAGCAGCAGTTTAAATGTACATCACCCCCACCCCCCCCACACACACACACACAAACAGAGAGAGAGAGAGAGAGAATAAAATGGATGTTTTGCTTGCCTCCTCTCTCTTCCATGGCATCTTCATTTCTCTTAGATGTGCAATTTGTCACTATTGGCCGTGGCCATAGATCAAATGATGTAGGGCATAAATTTAATATATCAGCTAAAAATACCGAACAAAAGGTGGACTGGGTCACATGAAGGAGATCGGGGTGGCTATAATCTGTCTTCACACACGCCCCTTTTCTCATCATTTTCATTTGACAAAGCCAAGGGCGTGCTTGGAGAACACTAAGCACACACCTGCTACAAATAGCCACTCAAAGGAACTAGAAAGAGGCGTTCCCCCGCGAGTGAAAAAGCTGTTGAGATCAAACTGAGCTGCGTCCTGTATAGTGTATTGATGAGTTAATTCCAGTCAAAGTCGGGTTTCGGTTACAAAGATAGACAATACGGATAAATCAGCGTAAGTTACACGTGCAAGTTGGCCGGAAGTGATTACGAGGGGTTCATAAGTGAGACAGGGCCATTAGGTCAGTATAACCCCTGAACCCTCAGAGGCACATCATGTAAAACACACTGTGGAACACACACTGCCTTCCCTATAGTACTTAATATTATATAATATTACTATAATATTATAATATACTATAATATTATATATTACTATAATATTATAATATTACTATAATATTAATTACTATAATATTACAATGAGTTACTAAGCTACTATGATGTGAAAAAATACTTTAAAAATATATTTTTTATATTTTCCCCCCAATATTGAATGCAAATCTGCTGAATTATCATAGAATTTTGCTAAACTATAGTTTAAATTCAGCGACAGTTCTGGCGTTGTCCACAACTTCTAAGAACTACAATTTGCCATTTACAGTGAGCACTATAATTCATTGGACAGTAACACATCTTTTGTTATTTTTGGTTCTGTACTCTAGCACTTTGAGTTTGAAAGGATACAATGACAATGAGGTTTGAAGTGCAGACTGTCAGTATTTTATTCCATATCAGATGAACCGTTTAGAAATTATAGAACCATTTGTACATAGTCCCCCCCTTTTTCGGGAATCCAAAAATATTGGACAGTTTAACATAATGTAGAATAAAGTAATAATCCTTATGCTTACCACCATTCTATATACAAATCGTCCTGACGCCACAAGGTCTGCGCCAAGTTGTGTGGTCACTCTCATTTAGCCTTTCCCTGCTTGGATAACCTAGTGGGTAGAGGTGGATGGAGTGATTCGTGGAAGTCTGCCTGTTTACGTCCCTGTGGCTGAAACCACATAAACCCTAATCGAGCCAATCCATAGCTTTCAGAATTGCTTTGATCATCAATGATCAATTTAATATTCACAACTGTTGAATCTCAAAAGTGTAGCTCAAACATATTTTGTAGTTAGATGCACGTTTGTACCCGCCTTGTCTCTGACTTATTGAAGAAGGTGAGTGCACCAGATTTTATGGTGTATATGTGGAGTAAACTTTAGGTGAACCGAATTTATGCTACCCCCAGGCAGTCATGGACAGTATTATCCGCTGCTGTGATGCTACCCCCAGGCAGTCATGGACAGTATTATCCGCTGCTGTGATGCTACCCCTAGGCAGTCATGGACAGTATTATCCGCTGCTGTGATGCTACCCCCAGGTAAATCTGGGGGATGTTCTGGGGGGCAGCAGGAGGAGGAAAAAAGGCAGCTTAGATTTTAAAAAGACAACAAGGATCCCTGAGGCAAAGAAATCCTCCTCCCGCACCACACCAACCCAACTCCTCTGCTTGCATCACTTCCTGCGATGAGCTTCCTGCGATGAGCTTCCTGCCGGGGGTGGAGAGGATGAGGGGACCATAGACTGTAAAAAAACCAAAAAAAAAAACGCCCATTGACTCTAGGCCACTAAGCGCGTGAGACCCATTGGACTCTAGCCCCCCCCCCCCCCCCCAAGTGAGAAACAGTGACAAGGCAGTGACGCAAATGGTCCCTGATTGGTCCACAAAATATTATAAATGTGTCCAAATGACACAATAACTTAACAAATGAGCACATGGGGAGACATTAGATAACGGCCCATTGCGACGACATGTTCTTGCGGGGAAAAGCATTATTGACTTTGTATTGTGGCCGCATTGATACCATTGACTTGCATCAAAGAAGTGACTGAAAAACCTGTGCTGGAGCCAACCGCACTGGTGCTAGTGTGCAACGTCTCTCAACAAAGACCAGGAAGTGCGCTTCAAAAACAACGCCTGCTCTTGTCCCCTTGTTTGGGGATGCGGGATCATGCCTGCCTATTATTTAGCTACCTCTGAATCCCTTCCATTAGGGTGAGCGCCACCCTTAGCAACGGACGCGTTTTTGGTAGGGAGACACCGGGCCATGTCATTCCAGAGTTTATTATTTTCTGTGGTAATGTGGTTGAAAGCCAGCATTCTTGCAGTTGGGGTGGCACCATACAGTCTCGCTTGTGGAGGTCAACTCACCGCTCGCGCCATAGCCGTGGTGCCATGATGACGCCACGCCGTCTGTCTCTGCTGATAAGTGGTAAAAAAATAAAAGGAGGCTGAAGGAGAAAATAAGGGCGCCTGGCTTGGGCCAGAAACCTGAGCTGAGCAGAGCTATCTGGCCTGAAGTGTGGGGCACCACCAGTACCCACTGCTCAAGCTGCTCAAAGATCAGTCTCATGCAGTAGGCCATGGAAGGGAGTACCCAGCTTATGTCCTTCGACAAAGTGCATTCAGAATCCTGACCGTACCCGCGGTGACCGTGACCAGGAATCCTGTGGGGTGATACATAATTGGCTGTGGCTTCGGTACGAGGGTTTTTGTCCGAAGGGTATTCCTGCCTTCATTCCTCAAAGAACTGGAGGCTTCTCCTTCTTGAATTATGCTCTAATATCCCACTACACACCACTACACACAGCTCAGAACATCACCACTACACACAGCTCAGAACATGTACGACAGCACCACTACACACAGCTCAGAACAGCACCAGCACCACTACACACAGCTCAGAACAGCACCACTACACACAGCTCAGAACATGTACCAGCACCACTACACACAGCTCAGAACAGCACCAGCACCACTACACACAGCTCAGAACAGCACCAGCACCACTACACACAGCTCAGAACAGCACCAGCACCACTACACACAGCTCAGAACATGTACCAGCACCACTACACACAGCTCAGAACAGCACCGGCACCACTACACACAGCTCAGAACAGCACCAGCACCACTACACACAGCTCAGAACAGCACCACTACACACAGCTCAGAACATGTACCAGCACCACTACACACAGCTCAGAACAGCACCAGCACCACTACACACAGCTCAGAACAGCACCAGCACCACTACACACAGCTCAGAACAGCACCAGCACCACTACACACAGCTCAGAACATGTACCAGCACCACTACACACAGCTCAGAACAGCACCAGCACCACTACACACAGCTCAGAACATGTACCAGCACCACTACACACAGCTCAGACCAGCACCAGCACCACTACACACAGCTCAGAACAGCACCACTACACACAGCTCAGAACATGTACCAGCACCACTACACACAGCTCAGAACAGCACCAGCACCACTACACACAGCTCAGAACAGCACCAGCACCACTACACACAGCTCAGAACAGCACCAGCACCACTACACACAGCTCAGAACAGCACCAGCACCACTACACACAGCTCAGAACATGTACCAGCACCACTACACACAGCTCAGAACAGCACCAGCACCACTACACACAGCTCAGAACATGTACGACAGCACCACTACATACAGCTCAGAACAGCACCAGCACCACTACACACAGCTCAGAACATGTACGACAGCATTTGCGAGAAGGACTGAAGCTGTTCTGAAGGTGTGGCCCTGCTACTTGTTAGTAAGTTGATCTATGAGAAGAACACACGTCGATAATCTCAAGTCACAGTTCAAGGAAATAAGGTATTTTTGTTTCTATATTTTGACAGGCATGCCAGATTCTCTAGTTTCCGTTACAGCCCACGACTAAACAAATTGGCCACAATGAAGGACTACTCTCTGTAAGCGGATAGAATAACACGCTAACCTTTCTCACTCCTCAATCAAAATAAATAAAAAAATTGTGCAGGCTGTTTGTGGCAGGGCGAAGATTTGCAAAGATTTGCCGTCATTGGTCATATTATTGTTGTTGCGTGTGCTAAAAGGTTTTGCACTTGCTAAAGGTGTTAGTAAGCCAGGCCCTAAGTTGTGTAACATGCTGTCGTATGGGCATATCTGCTACACTTCCAGTACACAAGGGAGAAGGCAGCTGAGACATAGAGCTGTTATTTCTGCCAGGTGTTCAGTATGGTACTGTGGTGTGGTACTGTTCCTCAGCAATGACTATGCTAACAGCATGCTAACACTGCAACACCAATCCATATCCTCCACCAGAGGGTACAACTCTACAGCACCAGCCAGAACATTCTATAGCCTCCAGGGCCAGGCTATATGGAGCACTGTTTGTACAGGGGTCATTCATATATTTATTCCAAAAGTTAAATATTGGCCATACTTTACCCACAGCCAATCGCTGCACGGTCAATGCTATTTAGATGGTGTGTCCGCTGCGGTTTAGTAAAGCTTACGTGAATCGTGAGTCACTTCTTGAGGACTCGAGTGGCATTTCCGTGCCTGTGGTCGAGAGCGTATCCAGCACCGCGTCAAGCACCCCAAGAGTCCCTGCTTCTAAAATATGGGCCTTGGGAATTTATTTCAAGCATTAATAACCCTTTCTGAAAAATTACTCTTTTTCTGAAGTCATCCATGTGTGATATCTTGAACTGTATATGGATATATATTTTCCTGTAGAGCTGAATGCTTGAAAAAGATCCATCTAACTTAATCTTCTTATTTGTTAAGCCATACAGCCACCAGCATGTAGATTCTGGCTTTTTTTCCGAATGCACATCGAATCCTTTTAAATTGGTTTTGAAATGGGTCCTTTAAACTCCTTGCAGTGCTATTCGGTTATTAGTTCTTAGTACCAGTCATTTAAAGTTGTTATTTTTGCATTGTCTGTGTATGTGCGTGTGTGCCTGTCTGTGGGTGCGAGTTTGCGTGTGTGTGTGTGTGTGCCTCAGATCAAGACAGGATTCTTTGAGATGCTGTTTGATTGAGATGCTGTTTGATCTCTCATCATTGAGGAGGATTGAAGATTGGTGTGCTTGGAGATCTCTCCACAGTGGCCGCAGTTTCTCAATTTCATATGATTTTTGCTCCTCTTATTAGTGCGGTTTCACTGAAATTAAGGAATTAAGAGGGAAATATAATATTGGCAGAGAATCTCTTCAAAATGTTGAGATAAAAGATATGTATGAATATACATGGTCACGCTTTAAACACGTTGCGTTGTCCTAATGCTTTCATAAGATCTTTATTAACATATGTATACATGAATACATTATCCTATGTTAATGTTAGACCGAATGCATGTTTCGTTACCATATTTGTTAATAGCTCATTACTTAGACAAGCCATTGCTCCTTCTACATCAGCTAGCACACATGTCTGTTGCCCATGGAACATTTATCAATCGTACGACTGCACCCCATCATATGATTTCATTAACCAGCATGATGGTCTCAATGACAGACTAACATGGTGACTGACCAGTATAGCGGCGGGTGAAATGGTTGAATGGCAGAGTCATTAACCAGAGAAGTGGGGAACTGGGGAATTGGGGAACATTAATGTAAAAGTGGGGAAGTGCACAGGACTGCTTTGGAATGCAGATACTGTGCATTTGAGGAAGCTAATTGAGGGCAGAGTACAAGGAGTTAACCCCATCATGGTGGGTCAGGGGCAGGGCTTAAGTATACATGACTTTGCAGATGGAGGAATGCTGCAAACTAAGCTATCCAATCAAATTGAGTACAACCAAGGCCCATCTGGGGATTGGACATAGATCCAGTGCAGTTTTGCACCAGTTCAGGAAAAGCCCCATCCAGCAATCTCAAAGAGAAAACCCGTGAAACCTCCTTCTGTAATATCTCTTCAGGCGTTGATGGAAGACTCTCATCAGCCAGCTGAGACTCCAGCTCTGTGGCGGATTGCACTGTGAGGGATGTTGTACTAACTGTGAGAGACGTGGCGTTTGATTCGCAGGGTATTCAAATATTCTGCGGCTCCAGAGATTGACTATTCAAATAATCACACTGCTCTTTCCCCCAAGCTCAGAGCGAACCCTCTGCTTCCTCCTGGTTAAATAATGAGTCACTGCAGAAGAGAATTGTGTTCTCTTACGCTTGCTGTCAGGGAAATTCATAATAGCCGTGCATTTCTGTTTTTTTTTTCCAGCAAGGCCCTTATGCTCTCTTTCCTGCATATTGATGTGGAGGATAAAACCTGGGGATTTCTCTTCATTTAATTCAGTCCTTCAAGTGCTCATGCGGGTATTTACTTAGTAATGTGAAGGTCAAATTAGTCAAACAGTTGACATTGTCCCTAATAAATATCATCTTATAGTGTGTCTGTCGCTTGATTGGCAGTTTAACTGTCCAATGTTTGTGATAAATTAAGTGGAATTAAGTGGGCAGGTACACAAAAGGCAAAGCCATCTGGTCGGCGTGTGTGGTCTGATGGTCGGAACGAGCCATTCCCTTTATTGCCCTATAGGTCGGCACCAGGCACTGGGCTTTTATTGCCCTATAGGCCGGCACCAAGCACTGGGCCTTTATAGTTTTACATTTTCATTATCCTTTAAATTTAATAGATATAATTGCCTGCTTTTGTTCTTTTATATTCAATGTGTCTACATTGTAATTTTCTAGCTCAAAAAATAATTTATTTACATAAATGTGCACTGCTATGTTGTACCCAGTTAGCTCCGCGCACACACACACACACACACACACACACACACACACACACACACACACACACACACACACGCACACACACAAGCACACGCATGCACACACACGCACACAAATGCACAACCACACAGAATATCACACATGTGCCACCCACATACAGTAGGTGCACAGATGAGTTATTTAAATCAGATGGTGTCAAATAAAGCCTTGTAAACCGTAGAGGTGCCACAGTATGTGTGCATTTAGATCAGGAAATAAGAAGCCCCCACCTAAAGATAAATCTGAGGCAGGATTGACTTCATTGGAATCATCTAGAGCCACATCTTACCATTAAATTCTTATGTACATAGGTACATTTAAATATTTGCAACTTAAAGAACAACAAAAATTAACCATGCTTCTCTATACACTGTTTGATTATAACAGAGAAATGAGTTTACCTTAAACAGCTCTGATTATTACAAGGCGAACTAAAAATTAATTAGTTTGAAGAGCGTTGCCATAGAGCTGTGTATAATGTGCAATCAGGATTGAGAGAAGGAATCAGTGCATAATGGTGGTCCTGATTGAAACCCACAAACCCATTAATCAGGGGAAGAACAAAAGAACGGGTTCAGCAGGGGATGTTGGGTGGCCTGTTTTTCAAATGCAAGGGGTTACAGCATAGTCATGTACCCTCTGATCAGGGTCCCAATCTGGATGTTGTCTGCTATGGCCGGCTACCTTGTAGGGTGGTGCATAATCGATCGAAGCATTTCCCATGGAAAGGGGGGTGATTTCGTAATAACATAATTTTTTGTTTATGATTTTATGTGCACGGTAAATAGATAAATAAATAAAGGAAGTACCTAAGATCCAAAGCATACCACCTCTTCTGTGAAACATGCTGGTGGGGGTGTTATGGTTTGGGCATGTATGGCTGCCACAAGTACTGGCTCACTCACTTGTCTTCATTGATGATGTAACTTCTGATAGCAGCGGCAGATTGAATTCTGAAGTGTACAGAAACATCGCATCTGCTCAAGTTCAATAACGTGCTTCCAAACTCATTGGACGGCACATCCTACAGTAAGACAACGATCCCAAACATACTGCTAAAGCTACAAAGGAGTTTTTCAAAGCCCAAAACTCTAATTCTTGACTGGCCAAATCAGTCAGCTGAATCCAATTGAACATGCGTTTCATATGCTGAAGAGAAAACGTAAGGCCCAAGAACAGAACAAGCAGGGGCTGAAGACGGGTGCAGTACAGGCCTGGCAGAGCATCACCAGAGAAGATACCCAGCACCTGGGGATATGGGTTGGCCATGTAGTGTGTGTGTATACTGTATATGTATGTATACATACAGTATATGTACATGTATATATATGTATTTTTTTTCATTGTACTTTAGTTGAGTGTTTGCTATCCTGTTATTGATATTGGAAGCACACTTGTATTTCTGTCCCTGTTAGAGTAGCGTGGCTAATCTAGTGTGTTCACAGTAAATTATTCTGTGTTCATTTCGCTCGAACAGAGTTTATGCATGTCCACACTGGACAAAAGGTACTGCATCAGTGTAACATATTACTTTGCCAGGTTTGGTCTCACAATGAGCATTTGAGGTTGTGTTTGTACGAGATTATAGTTCCCTTGCCTCAGTGTTTAGAGCCCATCGGCCATCGCTGATGGGGAGCACGTCCCAGCGGCAGATTGCTTCTGCTCCCCAGGGGTCAGCCTCTCCCGCTCTGGGCGAGCTGCAGACGTGTGTTTACAGCCCGGGAGCCGGAAGAGGCAGTCACTGCTCCTTACTCTGACTGATTGGAACATGCACCAGCTCCATCAGGCCAACACCGTCCTTAGACAGAAGCACCTGTTTCTGCTGAGTGCATTTTAAAGGGATTGTTCACTTTCTGGGGTTTGTTTTCTTTTTGATATTTCCGTTTTAGTTTTTAGTTTTATGTTTTCCACTGGGCCAGACAGTTATTGTGTGCACTGAAGGATACTTTAGGTATTTGTGTAAACTTCTGACGGCCTGCCAATGGCTGGTTTCAGGGGTGTATGGTCTAAAGACAAAAAAAAATAAAAAATAAAAATAAAAATAAAAAATAAAAATTAAAAATAAAAATTAAAAATTAAAAATTAAAAATTAAAAATTAAAAATAAAAATAAAAATATATATATATATAATCATACTGACTGCGCCCGGTGTTTGAATTCGTATTTACCTTTTAGGGTTGTTTTTAACGCACTTGTTTCAGGTTGGAAAATGCACTAATGTACGTCGCTCTGGATAAGAGCGTCTGCCAAATGTCTAAAATGTAATGTAATGTAATGCAAGAAAATACACTTCAGGCAACTCCAAAGTAGCTTCTGTAGAAATTACATGTTATGCTGTGCATATGAGCAGATTCATTATATAGGATTATTCACAATTCTAAACAAAAGTTTGTATTTAGTCTCACTATGTCTTTCCTTGAGCTTTTAGATTGCAAAACAAAAAGAAAAGCCCAATTCCATTCTAGAGGCGCATAAACTGACATTGGGCGTGTTCACAAATTACTCCCAAATTAGCTAGCTCGCGAAATGTGAGTTAGATGTTTCTATCAAATCAAACCCAGCAAGCAGTTACCATTATATGAGATATTAAAGAACAAAGTCAGGAATTTCTGGCTCTACATTGCCATGTGAACAGTGACTCATTTATTTATAAGGCATGTTTCTGTGGGTTTACATTAATTTTCCTCACTTTTCAAAAATTTTATTGAAATTTTTTTTAAAGAATATACACATATATACACAGTCATGGACGAAAGTGTTGGCACCCCCTGTAAAGATGAGCAAAAAGGGTTATAAAAAATTAACCGTTTGGTGAATTAGCTTAATCTCACACTGAAAAAACAAGAAGAATCCAACCTTTAATTGACGTTAATTTATTATGAGAAAAAAAAATCCCACATCAAGAAATAATGATTTTTAACAAAACCACGTTGGCCACAATTATTGGCACCCCTGCATTTATATATAGAATAAAGTAATAATTTTTAATATTTGGTCACATATCCTTTGCATGCCATGACTTCCTGATGTCTGTGACCCAACAACATCAAAAGACTCTTGATATCTTATTTTCTGGTACTCTTACAAGCGATACTATAACATCTCTGCATTTGAATGGATCTCTATGGGAATTGGGGGGTGGGTCTAGATTTAGCTGTAAATTACACTGGAACAGTATGGAACACATGGTTGGCTAAATGGCTGTAAGTCATCAAGGGTCTGCCGTATCAAACAAGCTTTAATCCATCACTCTGTTGCCAGATATGCAGTAGATATGGATGAATAACTTGAAGGGTTTCTTCTCCTGACTTATTTTTCCATAGAGTTCAATAGGAAAATTTGTCAGGAGAAACAACCCTTAAAGTGATCCATCCATATCTACTGCATATCTGGCAGCAGAGTGATTGTTTAAGGCTTGTTTGATACCTCAGACCCTTGTTGACTTACAGCCATTTTACCAACCATGTATTCCATACTGTTCCAGTATAATTTACAGCTAAATCTAGTCCCACCCCCCAATTCCCATAGAGATCCATTCAAATGCAGAGATGTTATAGTATCGCTTGTAAGAGTACCAGAAAATAAGATATCAAGAGTCTTTTGATGTTGTTGGGTCACAGACATCAGGAAGTCATGGCATGCAAAGGATATGTGACCAAATATTAAAAATTATTACTTTATTCTATATATAAATGCAGGGGTGCCAATAATTGTGGCCAACGTGGTTTTGTTAAAAATCATTATTTCTTGATGTGGGATTTTTTTTTCTCATAATAAATTAACGTCAATTAAAGGTTGGATTCTTCTTGTTTTTTCAGTGTGAGATTAAGCTAATTCACCAAACGGTGAATTTTTTATAACCCTTTTTGCTCATCTTTACAGGGGGGTGCCAACACTTTCGTCCATGACTGTACCTCTGGAGGCATATTGTTATTCTATAAGCTACTTTGGAGCTACTTGAAGGGTACTTTCTTGCTTTTGACCACAGATCCCCAAGTGACTCTATGCCAGCCACTGTAAGGCCACCAAGTCCTCAGAAACTTCTGTAAATATACAAAATATCCTTCAACGCACAAAAGCTGTCTGGGACAATTCATTGTGAATAAAAATTGTCTAGGCCAAACACACACACACACAAAGACCCATACAGACACACACACACACACACACACGCACACAGACCCATACAGACACACACCGTGTTTGTTATCACCTTGAGAACTAGAATTAATTTATTATTTATTTATTGTGAAACTGGGGTGCAGTCGTCAGTGTGTGGAGAGCTGAAGTAACAGAAGACAAGGGGACCGTTTTGTACCCCGTTTTGTACCACCTGGCTCTTAGGCATTGCCTCTGTGCCGGCTCAAAGGATGAGAGACCATACCTGAGCTCTGTGGGGTGAGAGACCATACCTGAGCTCTGTGGGGTGATAGACCATACCTGAGCTCTGTGGGGTGAGAGACCATACCTGAGCTCTGTGGGGTGAGAGACCATACGTGAGCTCTGTGGGATGAGAGACCATACCTGAGCTATGTGGGGTGAGAGACCATACCTGAGCTCTGTGGGGTGAGAGACCATACGTGAGCTCTGTGGGATGAGAGACCATACGTGAGCTCTGTGGGGTGAGAGACCATACCTGAGCTCTGTGGGATGAGAGACCATACGTGAGCTCTGTGGGATGAGAGACCATACCTGAGCTCTGTGGGGTGAGAGACCATACGTGAGCTCTGTGGGATGAGAGACCATACCTGAGCTCTGTGGGGTGAGAGACCATACCTGAGCTCTGTGGGGTGAGAGACCATACCTGAGCTCTGTGGGATGAGAGACCATACGTGAGCTCTGTGGGGTGAGAGACCATACCTGAGCTCTGTGGGGTGAGAGACCATACCTGAGCTCTGTGGGATGAGAGACCATACCTGAGCTCTGTGGGATGAGAGACCATACGTGAGCTCTGTGGGATGAGAGACCATACCTGAGCTCTGTGGGGTGAGAGACCATACCTGAGCTCTGTGGGGTGAGAGACCATACGTGAGAATGTATTTTCTTCATCTTATACATAATAATACTAAATATTATTAATCTCAGACTCGTGGTCCATGGTAAATACACCGCACGCCTCCATCTTTCCACTCAGAACAAACATCTAGCCTGAAAATTAGTATACAGTATAATTCTCTCCCTCTCTCTCTCTCTCTCTCTCTCTCTCTCTCTCTCTAAAATCCAGGCATTGTAGACTTTTCCAAGTCATTAATATAAATGTTGAACAGTGTTGGTCTCGGGTTACAGCCCTGCCTCACCCCACATTTATGTGTGAAGAACTCTTTGGTGGCCAATTTTTACTCTACATTTATTTCCAGAGTACATTAATTTAACAATGTCATAAACCTTACCCCCTACACCACTTCAGAGAAGTTTGTAGTATAATCCTTTTGTGCCAAAAAGAGACGAATACTTTTAGGAAATCAATAAAGCATGCAAAAACTTTCCCATTTTTTGTTTGATGGACATGTTTATTCATTAGGGTGTATCAGGTGTGAATATGAACAGGAAGATTTGGAAGAAACCCAATTTGGCTTTTACTAGGGACATTGTGCTCGTTAAGGAACTCTCTCTTTCTCTCTCTAAGGATTGTGGGTGGGAAGCGGGAGTCTGAGTGTGCGGAGTGGTGTTGTAGTAGCGAGATTTGTTCTTTTTTACTTCGTCTTCTAGGTTTGTCTTGGGTTAACTACTGGGTAAAAAAACCTTTCCCCAATCGAGCCACGTTGAGCTCATTTTCGGGGGTATGTAGGAATCACGGTTTTAAATGTATTCCCAATAACTCAATCTCTATTGACATGAGAAAAGGCGGGTCATAAGAACATAAAAAACCATGTCTAGAATGGACAAGACTTTGGGCTCTATTTTAATAAACCAAACGCAATGGTGAATGCAAGAGTAATCGCTTGGCGGTATCGCTCTGAGGGCGTGTCGGCGAGAAATTTAGTAATTTAATGACGGCAATCTTGGCGCACCTTATGGCGGTATTGCTAAAAGGCTGGGTTTAAATGTCCAAGGTGTGTCTTTATGGTAGCCAATCAAATTGTTGTTCTCATGCTTTAAAAAAAAGCCAGTTGGAACGCAATCGCTCCATGCAATTTCATAATGAGCAACCCAAACGCACTGGACCGTCAACGACAAGAGCGATTTTCCGCACAGGAATCAGACATACTTGCAACAGAAGTACAGGCTAGGACTGTAGTAATTTATGGATCACAATCCACACCACCTCGTCTCCCAGAAGTTCGGAAGGCACGGGAGGAGGTGGCGAATGCATTAATTAGCCTACATTAGGTGATGTAGGCATAATTATGATTCAAATGGTAGGCTTATGATTCAACTGTGTCAATGTGTAATTTATATATTATAGGCTATTGGCCTACATGATCGCAAGTTTCTTGTAAGCTGTCCTGTTTTATTCTAGTAGTTTAAATTAAAATTAATTAATAATAATTATAGGCTATTTGTTCATTAAATGGAAGTGTAATGTTGGCATCACCTATAGACACTACATAGAACTACATAATAAGTTACCAAATTGCCAGAGTCTATTGCGTTTCCGCTAAGAGGTGGTTCCAGCTGATCATAACGCAATGGGTTTTCGTTGGTTCAAATTGTCACTGAGCCGAAAGTATTTTAGAACACGCCCCAGACAGCGCCACCCATCCCACTGCAGCGCAAGCGAAAGGATGTTATGTTGAGAATTTGTTGATCCTAGCGGTATTGCTGAGAAACGCCATAGCGCCAGTTTTAAGACGTTGATGCTGTCAACAAGCTTGCGTTTGACTATACCGTCCCCTTGCGTTGGTTTGAAAATAGAGCCCTTTATCTTTATAGCAACTGATACCCTTGTCATTAAATTTTCACCGAAGGTTTAGTAATTAATGGAACTTAAGTTGCGTCTTCACCGGTGGCAAAGGTGATACTTTCAAACGTTCCACCATATACTGAAGATACGATGCTCTTTTTTTTCACATATTTGCATATTTGCAGTATGTTTCGGCCCTAACACTTTGAGCAGGTATGGCAAAGTTATGAGCGCGATTAACCCCATCCCTTTAGGCTGTAAGAATGAGAAAGTGTAATGTCTTTGTAATGTAATGTGTAACGTCTAATTATATCTCATTTTAAACAACCCCGGTTTCCACCATAGGAATTTTTCAGTCGATGGATTCAATCAAGTTGTTTGCAAGCACCGAATCTATGAAATGTTTGAAATGCGGGTCCTATGGCCATATGAAACATTCTGTGACCGATGGTAAAAGTAGTGAGGGCAGTGGTGGGCCACAGGTTTCCTTCGATCCGCAGGTAGAATCACCTGTTGCGGCAGAACAAGGGGAATGCAGTAGAGAAGAAACAGAGGTTGATCCTGGCGAGAGATGGACGATGCAGGAGGTTCTCAAAGAGGTTAAAGGAAACTTTATTCTGTTGATAAGCTGGTTTCTTTCTAGACGAAACACGGAGTGTAAGATTTTTCCAGGGCCATTGGTAATAGCCTCAGTTTAAAACATGTGATCTGCAAAGATCAGTCTTTTTTTCTTTGGAAGTTTTGAATTGCTGATAAATATCAGAATTCTCTCTGTTCTGATGTATGGCAGCCTGAGAGGGTTAAAAAGCACAGCCTGGGTGACGCTGAGTTCCCGTGCTTCGGTTATTCCCTGAAAGGGCTGGGGATGAGGAGAAAGACCCCTTCGTTTGTATTACTTTTTTATTTTTTCAGGAGTGCACATGGCACATGGTTTCTGGTTGGGCTGTGCGATTCCCCTTAAGCGGGGCTGTTTTCTGTCTAACAGGAAAAAATGCAGGGGCCTGCACTGGTATTATTACATTACACAACTTTTTAGCATTTTTTTATTTTTTTTTTACATATTATCCATTTATACAGCTGGATATATACTGAAGCGATTCAGGTTAAGTACCTTGCTCAAGGGTACAACGGCAGTGTCCTACCTGGGAATCAAACCTGCAACCTTTCGGTTACAAGGCCAGTTCCTTAACCATTATACTACACTGCCGTCCTATGAAGGGCCTTATGAAGCTACTTACCTCCCCCCTTCCCCCTCACTGTAAAAAGTGAAAAGTGACACTAATTTTCCTACACGCACACACACATACACACACATATACACACACACACGCGCGGCTCTTGATATTTATTTGACACTTAAGGTCTCTGTAATGGAATTCAATCTGTCTGGTTGTCTGCAGCCTGACAGATTTGTTTGCATTGAATTTATTTATTCCATTTCCCCACTCACAACAAACATAGCTCTAGGTTCCATTACAGCTGGATCCAGCATACGTGCCATGCAGCATACGTGCCATGCAGCATACGTGCCATGCAGCATACGTGCCATGCAGCATACGTGCCATGCAGCATACGTGCCATGCTGCATACGTGCCATGCAGCATACGTGCCATGCAGCATACGTGCCATGCAGCATACGTGCCATGCAGCATACGTGCCATGCAGCATACGTGCCATGCTGCATACGTGCCATGCAGCATACGTGCCATGCTGCATACGTGCCATGCTGCATACGTGCCATGCAGCATACGTGCCATGCAGCATACGTGCCATGCAGCATACGTGCCATGCAGCATACGTGCCATGCAGCATACGTGCCATGCATCATACGTGCCATGCAGCATACGTGCCATGCAGCATACGTGCCATGCAGCATACGTGCCATGCAGCATACGTGCCATGCAGCATACGTGCCATGTAGCATACGTGCCATGCAGCATACGTGCCATGCAGCATACGTGCCATGCTGTTGACGCTTCCTGCTTGGATAGGAGACCTCCTGGAAAAGCCACGTTGCTTTTGGGAATGTTCATTAGGAGCCCATTTTACCTCTGGACCCATAATATAACATTTGCTTTAATGCAGTGATTGGGAAACTCAGGAGTCTTTTATGACACTTATTGTAAAGTGTACACTGTAAAAAAAAATCCCGTTAAAAAACAGCAAAAAGTCTGGCAGCAGAGTTGCCGGTAGACTACCATAAAATAACTGAACATTGCTGTAAATGTAATTACAGAGGAAACCCCTAAAAATTACAGTAATTTTTCATTCATTCATTCTCATTTGTTGACAAAATCACATTATTAAATGGTATTTCCCCATAAACCTACGAGCAAGACCATTTAAATAAAAATAACAACCTTCAATTAACAGACATAGTCTGTCTTTTTATATTTATGGGTTATTGCTGTTATTTTAAAAAGAGATCTTTTATATAAAGCATATTTCTGTAATTTTACAGTAATTCTGCCATTTTTTGAGAAAACAGGAAAAATCCAGTAAAATTTACAGTAGATTGTCTGTTAAAATACTTCTTTTTTTTTACAGTGTAGGGTATTCTCAACATATTATCAACATTGCCTGAGCCAATTGTCCAATTTGATGAGCTGTATTACTCCCTCACAATAAATAAAGTACATCAATTTTTCATCCTATTATTCTAGCTAATAATCGAGTAGACTCACAGAAATATGAACACATCAAGAATGGAGGTCATTCAGAACTCTAAGATGTGATAAAAGTAAGATCACAATAAATGCTGTTTAATCATACTATATTTATTGGAATGATTACACACTGTCTGTTGCTTCATATTACTTCAGTTATAGTATACATGTATGTTTTCACTTGGCAATTTTGGTGTGCAATGAAGGATATTATAGATATTTACGCAAGTTTCTGACCTGCCAGCTTTTAAATGGCTAGTATAGGGATTTTTGGGGGTTTGTGACCTAAAGTAAGAAAATATACTTCAAAAGAAAATGTAATTTGAAAGCAGCTTGTACACCGACTTCATGTTTCCAGAGGCTATGAATATGAACGGATTCATCTTATAAACTTAATTCCCAATTATAGACATAAATATCAGTTTTTATACCACAAGAGTACTTCTTTCCTTCTCAATTATCAAGTGGTGCAAGCTCTTCAGTCCTGAGAAAGGTTTAGATCCAGCAGGTGAGGCCAAGGGGTAGCTTATCGCTGTACTTGTGCCAGTTGTTAAATGCCAAACATTAGCCAAGCTATAGTTGCAAATTAAGTTAAAATTGTGTTCAACTGTGAGTTTCAATTATGATGCCAAACCTCATTTATTCCAGCCCAAATTTACGGATGAGGAGTTGTAAAAGATAGAGGCTTAGAGGTGGAAGAAGGAATGTTTATTTGTGTTTGGACACCTAGCTACATTTTTATAGGTCTGGGTTGTCTGAAGGTAGTTAGTGATAGTAACATGAAATCCAGTTTGTCATTCCGGCGTGTTCCATGTCATTCTGCTTCGGCGTGCTGGAATTGCACAAGCACAAACTATTTTTAGTTCAAGAAGTCTCATTAACACAGGATTCATGCAGTTTTTCATGCAGAAAATCTTTTAAAAAGCATAGAAATGTGAGCTGCATTTTTGAGACATTTTGAAATTGGATCAATTCAGTTTCAAGCTGAGATGTGTCTGTATTCTGTATTAATTCACAAAGATATTTTCAGTGTATAACCAGCTGGATAACTGATTCATGTGGCTCACCCTAACTGCTCTGAATGTGACTCATTACAATTTAACACTATATATACTGGGCCCTCCACTATTATTGGCACCCCTGGTAAAGATGAGTAAAAAGGGCTTTAAAAAATTCACACTGAAAAAATGAGAAAAATCCAACCTTCAATTGAAGTGAATTTATTATAAGAAAAAAAAATCCCTCATCAATAAATAATTATTTTTAACAAAACCACGTGTGCCACAATTATTGGCACCCCTGCATTTATATATAAAATAAAGTAATCATTTTTAATATATGGTTGCTTATCCTTTGCATGCCATGACTTCCTGATGCCTGTGACCCAACAACATCAAAAGACTCTTGCTATCTTATTTTCTGGTACTCTTACAAGCGATATTATAACGTCTCTGCATTTGAATGGATCTCTATGGGAATTGGGGGGTGGGACTAGATTTAGCTGTAAATTACACTGGAACAGTATGGAACACATGGTTGGCTAAATGGTTCTAAGTCATCCAGGGTCTGACGTATCAAACAAGCCTTAAACCATCACTCTGCTGCCAGAAATACAGTAGGTATGGATGGATAACTTGAAGGGTTATGGTGAATTTTTTATAACCCTGTTTGCTCATCTTTACCAGGGGTGCCAATAATAGTGGAGGGCACTGTATATATATATATATATATATAGTTGAATGTCATAACAAAACTGTTGTTGTCCCCGTCGCACTTGGTGGGTAAAATTAATTAACAAAGGAATTCTTAAATAAATAAATAAATGAAAACGTCCTTCTTTGAACTCTTGACAAAGACAAAGGAAGGCAAAGAAGAGTTTGGTCCCTTAAAAATACACTTGGCTGTTGCTGTCAGTTTCTGTGTCGATCTCGTTAATCTGAGAAAGTCTGAGACAGCAAATAATGGTTTTAGCCAACTGTATTTCCCATTGAGCGACCCCTCTCTCTCTCACACACACACACACACACACACACATACACGCACGCATGCACACATACACAGACACACTGTCTATTTGTATTTGAAAGCCTCTTGACAAACTGTTAAATCGCACTTGACCAGCAAGAGTCCGCACTTCACTGCAGCTTTTTATGGAGCATGCTGTATCTCAAATAAGACGCCCAACCTGGCTGACAAGTGACAAGCTAAAAGAGGGGGTTACAAAGTTTAAAGCTTTTATTTGAAAACAGTTTCTTATATCTATGGTAAATTAGAGAGTGTATCTTTATCCGCGATAGCCCATATGCCACTTCAGTGTGTACAAAGCCCAAAGTGAAATGCCTCTGAAGTGAGGGTTCCACCATAGAAATGTGTAGCCTTGTCCAACCTCAGTATGATTGAAAAGGGTCATTGTATGTGTACTGGGCACAATCCTTTTTTTTAAATCATTATCCGAGTCCAGCTCCATCCTGATCCAGTTCACTCTACCCCTCACTCTCACCCAAACCTTTAACCCAGTAAAAGGGTTGGTGCAAACCTTTCCAACTAAATTAACCCTTGCAATATTTACGCCCATGTCACCTAGGTTTTACCATGCAATGCATGGTCAGCATCAGCTATCATATACTTGTCTTTCTGTAGGGAAGACCTGTTTTGCATCTTATCATACAGTACCACACATCACCAAGCATAAATACACATCACATTTTGCAGGGTTTCTTCTGAAGATAAGATAGTACTTTATTGATCCCGAAGGAAATTGATGTACAACAGTTGCAACATATCACAGTAAACGAGGTAGAAAACAATCAACAGCAATATCAATATCAATAGCAATCAAATTTGTGCAGTAATCAGGTTCATAGATAAATAAATTAACTAAAACTAAAACTATAAAAATATAAAACTATATATCAGAAAGTGCCATAGTAAAAGTAAATTGACCAATGATTAGTCCCAGAACGGAAGTATAATCCAACAGAATGGTGATCCAAACGCTTGGGCTAGCATCACCTCAGTAACCACCTTCTGACACTCTAAATCTAGTCTTACAATTACATTTGACATGAGTTTCTTCTGACACTCTAAATCTAGTCTTGCATTTGACATGAGTTTCTTCTGAAACTCTAAATCTAGTCTTACATTTGACATTTAACAATATGAAACTGCAGTTGAACTACATAACATTCTTACGGTAGAGGGATGTCCCCTTAAATTGGCAATTACTTGAAACCTATTTCCACGTAGCTACCTGGGTCAACAATTAACTGATTAATCAATGCCAGTTTGGTGCAGCCAACTATTCCCTATTAGTTTATGAAAGCAATATTTTTTTCTGCAAAACTGTTAAGTATTCTGTAATATCCACAGATTATTTTATTTTATGGGCAAATTATTTAGGCTAGCTTATCTGTGTCCAGAATTAAATGGGGAATAGTAAGCCATACCATCTGCTATTGATTAGTCAGTTAATGAATTGCTTAAGTAAATACATGGAAACAGACTGCAAGTAATTACAAATTTAAAGGTAAGTTTTATAGCAGTCTCTGTACCACTGAACAACACCACTTCCAGCTGCAACTTAGTTTTCCCAGGAGGATTCCAACTGTAAACCTAACCAAGCCCAGCAAAGTACTTATGTGCTTGGCTTCAGCCATTCTGCCAGGGGAAGATAAAATTGTACTTAATTGGGGTAACTTGTTTTGTGAATGTGCTACTGTATGTCTTGACACCTTTTTCTAAATGTAGCGCCATCTCAATGATGTACAGGACCTTTTTTATGCATTCACAGCCCTTGAATCAAACCAAGAGACAGTGGAGGCATTGATGCTGAAGTTTAAGGAGAGCTTCCGCACCAACACACCCATAGAGATCGCACATTTGCAGCAGGTCACACGCAGCTCCTCGACCGGCAGGAAGAGACGGCGCAGCCACTCCAGAGGTAGGACCCCTCCTCGTGTCCGTCTGTGTCTCTGCCTGACTGAAAATAATTACCCAGTGCATTTCAGAATTTATCTGGGTGTCTGTGTCTGGCTTTTAGCCGGGCAGCTTCTGTGTATAATACATTATTCAAATGGGAGTCTGCGTCTCTGTCTGAATGACAACAAATCCCTTGTGTCAGATTTTCCATATGTGTCTGTGCCTGTGCCTGGTTGTAAATGACCTACTATGGCAGGACCTTGTCACTCTGTTGGTGCTGTGTGCCTACCTGTTGATGTTGGTGTGTGTGTGTGTGTGTGTGTGTGTGTGTGTGTGTGTGTGCGTGCGCGCGTGCGTGCGTGCGTGCGTGCGTGCGTGTGCGTGTGCGCGTGCGTGTGCATGTGTACCAAAAGGATAAATCCGTGTGTCCTTGTCCCTGTGCTGTTTCTGTAGTTGGTGAGAAGCACAGGATGTTGGTTTTGAACTGTTTTCTATCCTGTTTTTCTCTTTGGCTTTTCTTATTTTGCATAATTAAATGTGCCTTGTGCCTTGTGAGCAGTTGCACCATGATATGCACATGGTGGTATGCAGATGTTTGTATGAAATCATACAAAATCAATTCTAAATTTTATAAATAAATTAACAAACACTAAATGGGTAATTGTAGTTGGTTAATTGGAATTGGTTAAAGTTGATGGGGTCCTTTTCGAAAGCTTTATTTATTTTACTTCCGCTGAGAAATAAATAAATTTAAAAAAAACAATAATTCTCCTATGGTTTAATGAAGATTTGCATATGAATAGACCACACTCTTCAGAATGTAGTTAGAATTTATAATGTACTATTGCAGTGCTTAACAAAAGCACAGCCATCGACAGTGCAGCCGCAGATGGAGTGTTTCTCTGGCATCACAGATTTCATTTTGACCAAAACCTGAATAATTCTGTAATTGTTGATGACTTGTAACTTATCAATATGTATTTTTGTGTACGCATTATTCTTACCTCTCCTCCCCTGTTTGTTTTGTACTTTATTGAAAGCAAAATAAATCAAAATAACTTTATTTACTTAGTCGTAGGATAAGTATCTATTCAGTATTTATTTAGTATCTACATTTATGAATATCATTTTTTTTAGGGTAGCGTAGTAAATATGCTACTATATGTTTCTTTTTAGAGTACATAATAACCAAAGGTCCCTGATGTTGCTGGTATTGTGGATTTCTGATTTTTTGATTGGTAAAACATGGTCTGATTTGTAGATAACATGCATATGGCTATTTAATATAAAAGACTGAAATATATTCACTTTTTGGGAGAAGAACAGCTCTCTCTGACTTGTGACATTATGTACTGCATTTTTGCTTCATTATGTGCTGTGAATTGGCCCAGCTAGAGAATAACAAGAGAAGGGAGAAGAATGCATGGTTATTATGGATATCAGCTCCTGGCTATGTTGGACTCGTTACTCCTTCATTTAGTTTGGGGAAACACAGAACCATGGTACAGGATGTAACAGGCAAGTGTATGTCAGAAGACGCTGTCAGTAATTTCCACTTAATTCACAGAATTTATGTGAATATTTCATTAAAATGGCCACTGTATACTATTCTATACTTTGCTAGAGAGTTGTAGAAAGTCATTGAGAAGTAGCAAAAGTTTTCACAGTTTAATATCATCTTGTACTATGGGGAAGGTTGAACAGAACAGCATTCTTAAATAATGTGTGACCCAAGAAGAGCTTTTAACTAAAAAGTAAAGAATTTTAAATGTGGTCTGACCAGTCAATTGAAAGCAATGGTGTTAGTCATTCCATGAAAACTATTTCATTGGTCACGACTTTGAGTGCGAGGATAGTAGCCCTTATTGAGATAAGGCATCAGATTAATCTGGAGGCTTTGGTTGAATTGCATATGCTTTTGGTTGAATCCGTCCCTTTGATTTTCTTATAACAGAGAGCAGGCCTTTACTTTAGTTCAGGGCTATTCTTCAGTACTCTTGTCTACTTTGTATTATTGGTCCTTTGATCATGGAGAAGAAAAAAAAAAGTAATTATATAATTCAGATGCATTAAACATTGTGACTGTGTCCAGGTCTGCATCAGAACATCATCATCATGCGATGCTAGTCATACATTTTACTCGCAACAAGTACACTGGAGCTAGTATAGAGTATGCACATCAAGTACACTGGAACTAGTGGAGTATGCACATCAAGTACACTGGAACTAGTAGAGTATGCACATCAAATCATCCTCTTCTTGCACTGCACTGAACTGTAGCATGTATGTATTTTTTTATTTGACCTTTATTTAACCAGGTAAGAAAACTCTTCAGATTAAAAATCTCTTTTTCAAGAGTGACCTGGCCAAAATAGGCAGCAGTAAAAGTTAAAAAAACACAGAAGTTACAAACAAAACAACATAAAACAAAGTAGGTGATAAAAAGGAGCAATGAATCCCATAAAATCTATAAAAATAAACACAACATTTGAGGAATCGGAGTAAACTAAAACATTTACAAATCAAAGGATTTTCCTTCTGACATTAAAGCCTTAAAAGCAACTAATGGTATACACTCCCTAAGTTTGAGGTCATTATGAAGGGCATTCCAGTAGGAGGGAGCAGAATACATTAATGCCCTTTTGCCCATATCATATGAGTGTTCCTTCCATCCATGTGCTCAGAGGGTTGCTCAAAGTGCTGGAATGTGTAGTTCAATACATATAGTGTACATATACCTGTATATATAGTGAGTTTGCGCTTGGAGACAATCTGCTCTGTCGTAGCTTAACAATGAACAATGACACCCAAAGCGACTCTTGACTGTTAAACGTTGAATTGGATTGTACTCCTTTCAGGAGGAGCAGTGAATAATCTTCTACCAGATGGTCTCCTCTCTGTTGTGTTTTGTAGCGGTAAACATCCACTGGCTTTATTTTTGATGATATTCATAAACCAAGCGTGTTCTGTTGAGTTCATGTTCAGTTGCTGAAACCGTGGCAACTGTAACACTCAAATATTGCATGCCACAATTATCTGTCTGTCATAACTTCTCTATCAAATCAATACAAGGGGGTGTACTGTATGTGTATACGACCGTCTGCATTACCACTGAAGTTCAACATGTCAGTGGCATTGGGTAGGCGATGACCAATTTACATTTGACCTCTTTTTTCATTTCAAGACCATTGACCTTCATGGTCATATGCTGATGGTAATGATCAAAATAGCATGATAATTTTCAGTATTATCATTTATTTAGTTTTGCAATTGGACATAGGTTGGCTGATGCCATCCTCGGCACCATTCATGATTATGAAAATCATATTATTTGCCTCAGAATGGCGATTGCAGTAGGCTACAGGGTGGGTTTATCTTTTATTATTTACAAAAATCACCTCTGTCATTATGGCAAAATTTGCCACTTCTGATAGAAGTGTACAATAACTTAGCTGAATTACCACCTAGATGATTTATGTTTTATCTCCTTAAAAAAAGCTAAAACAACAGATCTTGTGATAATAAAAGCATGGCGCTTAGCTCTGCTTGTAACAACTTAAAGTGACTTTTACTAGAAGTAATTTTGCCAGTTCTTAGATAAGCCAGTCCCCCAACCAGTGCTTCAACTTATCACCCAATCAATGTCAATATCCTCAGACAGTCCCCGCTGGGTGTTTTTGGTGTTTTTAGTTTGGAGTTTGATTTTAGAGCTGTGAAGAAGTATTTTCTTCTTTTGGTTTTGGGGTGGCTCCTTAGTTGTATGTAGATGTGTTTGAAGGAAAACTATTTAGCAAGGTCTTGGCTTACTGGTCTCACTCTCTTACTCTCTGTCCCTGTCGAACTTCAATTGGATGGTTTTTTATGGCTTCTTAGTTTTCTTTTTAGTTCTTATTGCCATATCTCGGTTTTGACTTGTTGGTTAATTCTGTTTTGATTCCAGTTTACTGATTGTCCAACCTGTCAACAAATGATTTAAACTATTTATTATATTTTATTATTATTTTAGAAATGAAAATCTCATTTAAGCGGTTCATATTTTAATACTTCTACAGCATTTATGAGTCTTTTGTTGCTTGTTCCCTTGGGGTACATCTTTCAGAGGGGTAACCTAAAAAAAGGGGATCATTATTCAGGGAGCTGTAGCAGGAAGACTAACTCCATAATTACACAGAGCATGGGAACGGATATAAGCTTTCCAGTTTTTTGTGATTTATACAGTATTTGAGGTGTGGTTTTGGAGGGAAAGAGATATGGATGTTTGTTATTGTAACTAGGGGCCTAAGTAATTAGGAAATTCACTTTTACATGATGAAAGATTCTCAAAATGTTCCACGAAATATTGTTAGCGATGCAGATTGAGCAGTTTAAAAAAAAAAAAAGAACTCCATTAAAGAGAAAGCATGCTCAAAAAGCATACTAATGGTCATACTTTTTTCATATTAACTGAGTGGGCATTCTTTAAACTGTTCTACAGCATGTTCAGAGAGCCAGACTATGGAAAGGCAGTCAGCAGCTAGTCTCATGGCTAGTGCGTGCCACTGTCCTGGAAAGATTAACAGATCTTTATGGGACTGACACCATTTGATATTTCCTGAAAGTTTACTCAAGATGGAGAGTGATCCCTGATCTATTTTCCCAATGTCTCATTGTCCCAGACTGCAATGTGCGAGTTTTGCATTTTTGCCAGAGAGAAATAAATTATTTATAGAAGATTTGTAGATTTGTAGATTCAGGACGCTGAAACAAGTTTCAGAGAAAATGTCTTTCTGTTCATTTTAGATTTAATAATTCCTATATCTGAAAGAATATGTACCATATACTGTATGTATGTACCACTTAATTTGTACTGCACTAAGACCGATAGACAGCATAGTACAAAATGCAAATTGCTAAAAAAAACACCCTTAAAGATTATTATTCACTCTTTATGTCCCATATTTGCCAGAATATACTATATGGGCAGGTCTACTCCACTACAAGCAAACGCTATTGAGCCCAGACTGCATTCTGTCTATATTACCCTTACATCTAAACATCCAAGTACAATGCATGCTTACTATGTGATTCTCTTTTAAAGTATATGTAGAGTAAACTTGTGTTTTTTTTATGTTATGTTATTCTACATACTGTTGCATCAATAAATGTATGTGAACTATTTAAAATCTGATATAATGCCTGGGGGTAGGAAAAAAAAAAATCTTATCCAATGAAAAGAACAAGGTGAATTGCACCAGAGGGAAAAGTATTGATCGTTTTTGTTGGTGCAGCGGCTAACAATTGTTCACAGTGCACTTTTAAAATAATAAATAAAACACAATCACAAGATAGCGTTAGCACCACAGATCAAAACATATTTAAAGGAACAGAGGGAAAAAAGGCACAAATGAATGAATGACTGGATGAATTGATGCATGGATGAATTGAATGGATGGACGGATGGATGAATGAATGAAAGTTGACTTACTTGGAGCGACTTTGCACAGATAACCTTTTGCGCTCAGAGGCTCTGGTGTCCCGGTACGAGCTCAGCACAGGAGCATCTGGCCCACGGTCAGCGAACATGGCCATCTGTGCGGGGGCGTCATCTCAATTAAAATATTTACAGGGGGAGAAATGTGACATTTCTCATCATAAGGACAGATTTATGGAGGTTATGACAACTGGTCGAAGGAATGTCCAGTCCCAGAGCAAGTGATGTAAATGCTGTGTGATGAACAACAACAGTACCAACACCGTGCGTGCAGTTCCAGACTGAACGCTTTCTTGCTGTTTCGCAAGAATAAATAATGAATCATTTATGCTCTCATATACTTTTACATACAAACACCCAATTATATGCCTTCTGCATCTATATGCCTGTGTGTGTGCGCACATGTGTGTATGTGTGTCTGGGTCAGTATCTCTCTCTCTCATTATCTCTTTTTTTTTGCTGTGTGTGTGCGTGTTTGTGCGTGTTTGCGTGTGCTTGTGTGTGCGTGTTTGCGTGTGCTTGTGTGTGCGTGTGCTTGTGTGTGTGTGTTTGTGTGTACTTGTGTGTGCGTGCATGCGTGCTTGTGTGTGTGTGTGTGTGTGTGTGTGTGTGTGCTTGTGTGTGTGTGTGTGTGTGTGTGTGCTTGTGTGTGCGTGCGTGCACGTGTGCGTGCTTGCGTGCGTGTGCTTGTGTGTGTGTGTGTGCTTGTGTGTGCGTGCGTGCGTGCGTGCGTGCGTGCGTGCGTGCGTGCATGTGTGTGTGTAACTGCAGACAGCTTAATGAATTTGTGCAGCTGCAGCCACAGAAAGTGCTGTTTAATGTGGGAAACTGTGTGCCGCTTCAATCTAAGAGACTCTGTTCTCTGTACAATGGGCTGGAGAGCCTGGCTGGGCTGCTGTCCATGGTACTGAATCTCAGGCTGAGAGGGATAGTTAGTCAGACTGCAGTCCACACCGTAAATATCCCAGCTTCAGAGCGAGTGCGCTGTCCGTCTAGGAGCGATGTTTGGCCATCTGGGAAGATGGGGTAAGATTTGGGATTATTGAGTCATTTTGCATCCATGTTTGTTTGGTGTTGTGTGGCAAGCGCTGCGTGTTTTCCTTGAACGTGGAGGCAGGGAGAGAGTCATTGCTGATGGTGTGTGCTCTGGACGTGCAGCTCGGGGCGTCTTGTCTTATTAAAATCACAACAAAAGAAATGTAATTTTCCCAGTCAAAATGTACATCCGAAATCTTTTTGCATTGACTTAACAAGAGGAAACTTTGTTTTGGCAACGTAGGGTGGAGTAAAGGGATTATTTTTTATGGGTCATATTTCAGATTTTTATGGGTTTTAGTTTCCTTTTTTATTTCTGATCCTTTCCCACATTCTGCTTATGCTGTTACCACAAATAAGGGCATAATGGGGCTGCTGCTGTCATACCCTGGAAAATGAGGCAAAACTATTTGAGTTGTGTGTGTGTGTGTGTCTGTTTGTGTGTGTGTGTGTGTGTGTGTGTGTGTGTGTGTGTGTGTGTGTGTGTGTGTGTGTGTGTGTGTGTCTGCATGCGTCTGTATGTGTCTGTGTGCGTGCGTGTGTGCGAGACTGTATGCGTGTCTTTGTATGTGTGTATGTGTGTGTGTGTGTGCGAGAGTGTTTGTGTGTGTTTTTGTATGTGTGTGTGTCTGTATGTGTGTATGTATGTGTGTGTATGTATGTGTCTGTGTGCATGTGTGTGTGTGTCTGTATGTGTGTATGTGTGCGCATGTTTCTGTATGTGTGTATAAGAAACTGCTCTTTCGTCTCATTCTTAAGCTCTCCATTTCCCAGTTTTAATAGTTTGCCTCACAGCAAGTGAGAGGCAAATTTATTTTTATCTGTCAGCCTCCATAAACAGTACCTGGTCGACATTATGGTTATTGGTGTACTGTTTGTTCCCGTGGATACTCGTCTGTTTCATTTATGTTTTTTTAAATAGCCGCATTACAGTCACGCTGTGAAGTGGCGGGTTTCCACTTTTATCCTTCAGAATCATTCCTGGAACAGAGAGAGCTGAGGCGGAGCAGGAAGTGGTCGTTCTGTGTGCTAGTGTTCCGTCGGTGTGCTAGTGTTCCGTTTCCCAGCAGGCGAGCGGTGGCGTGGCAACGAGGCCCCCGCCACCGCCTGCCACGCCTCCCGTGACCTACGGCTACAGCCGTCAAGGCTCCCCGATCCGGAGATGCCTCTGTCACAAATGGCTTCCACGCTTCCTCCCCTCCAGCCCGAGCATGCCCAGTGCGCTCCTCCACTACCCTGGGAGGCTCATGATTGTTATTTATTACTGGGGGGGCGCAGCTCTCTGTCATTGGCTCATGGAGTGTCGATGTTGGTTTGGCCCCGCCCGCTGCCTGTAGTGACTGTGACCAGTTCGGGAGAGCCTCATTTCAGTGTCTGGAAAGCGTCCCCTTTCTGGCTTTGTCGTTCTTTATATAAAACGGCGCAAGCCTGCAAGAGCGTCCGTGTTTTTTCGGCAATGGTATTAGCCGTAGCTGTAGGAAAAAGTGGGAGTGTGTGTGTGTGTGTGTGCTCGCTGGGAGATGCAGTTGGCCAAAACCGTGTGTGCATGCGTGCGCACACGTGCGTTCACATATGTTTGTGTGCACATGTGTGTGCATGTGCGTGTGTGTGCATGTGCATGTGCTGGTGACAAGGGGAGGCCTCCTTCCTCTTTACAGTTACTTTAAGTGGAAAAGCTGGTGAGGGAAGCAGTTTTAGCTGCAGCATGAGAACTGGCCCGCAGGCAGGAAGGGGCTTCACTCACAGAAATGTCAGCCTCTCCACCCTGCTTCTGCTATATTCCCCATGTGCCCAGCATTTACCAAAATGTTTCAAATGTTTATACCATTAATGCCTGGATTGCTTACGCATACCTTTTCAGATGCATATTGCATCTCAGTGGAGGGTCTCTGCAGCTCTATGTAAAGCGCTAGGGGGGAGTCTGTATATGCCATCAGCGCAGTTTGTTTTAATGCCATTTGGTGTGCCGGAGATACTTTGCTATTCATGTAACGTAGTTTTGCTCATAAGACGATCTGGAGTGGGTGGGTGGAGTGACGGTGTGTTGCACAATGAAATTAATACGTATTTATAATTTTTTTAAAATTATACATAATTACTGCTCATATCCAAAAAAAAAAAAGATGGCCAAAACGGCCGTTTTCCTTCTTATTTCCCAGTTCAGTCAATGGTGTTTGCTTTGTTATAAAAAAAAGCCTCCTGCTATATCTATCTGTGAAGGGATTGCTAAAAAATTTATGAATACAAAACTAAACAAACAATAAAAAAAACACAGGAAGTATAGCCGTCGCCTGGAATTGTGGGAAGGAAATAAATAAATGAGAGAGATCCTACAGATGGGCATTGCCTGGCTGATTGAGCAGGTTTGGCATGGCGGGTCTGTCGGAGTTTTGCCGGATTGATGGAGGGGGAGGAAGAGGGAGAGAGGGAGGGGGGAGCAGGTGCTTGGCGTTGGGGTGGGGGGTTATACAGGAGGCTGTGGGGCGCATACATTTGTTCTGTGAAGCTCGGCCAGATCTCTTTCATCTCCATTCCCCAGTGAGGGGGGAGACTCACACTTCATTTCAACAAACACTTCATTTAGCCTCCTGTGAGTCAACCCCACGCAGCAGGGAAGCTCTCACCATTAGCAAAGCACCTTAAAGAAAGTATTGTTTGAATCTGTTAAAAGACAGCATAATCAATCCACCGAGCCATATACGCTCCCTTGTTTACACTCGGAAATCACTGGACGGACATCTAATGGACGTCGCAAACTTCCCCGTGGTTTCTCTCGTCGTACAGAAATACGTTTTGAAAATGAACCCGGGTCCGTTCTCTTCGAGAAGAGCCACCAGAGTGCAGCTCTGCCAGGTCAGATGGTCCCTGAAGTCTTTGGTCTCTCACTCTGGCTCTAGCCTGGAGTGACTTTGACTTTGTCCTCAAACTTTGGAAACAGAATGTTCTTCTCCAACGCCCTCTCTTTGGAGAGCACTGGCCAAAAGCTGCCTTCGTCTCCCAAGAGCCTTATCAGTAGGCAACTATTCGTAAGTGAGTTATTAGTCACTTTTGGAAACGGTACTGCCTCCACCTTCGGGCACGCCTGTGCAAAATCGAGTCTGTCTCGGATCTTATGAAACCTGAAGGATCACAGCCAAAGATCAACGGCGAAAGATCCAGAGAGATCTATGAATCTGTGGCCAGGGAGGATGATGTCATTTTAGCAAAATCAAACCACCAATGTAATGCAATGTGGGTGCAGAGGGCAGAGATCTGAATATATACGCTGTCAAAAAAGATGTGCTGATATCCACCACACTTTTTGTGTTACTACTTTTGGGTTACTTTCAACATATTTTGTGTCAAATTACACAATGGGCCCTATCTTACACCCGGCGCAAAGCGGCGCTAACGCAAACGCAAGTGTCTTTGCTATCTTACACCCGGCACTAGGTCCATAATAACGCCTAACGCTTACGCCGTCAAACTAGCATGTTTGACGGCGTAACTCTTGCGCCATCATTAGTGAACTGGGCGTGTTGGTCTTAAGATGAGGAGTGGCCAGGATTCTTTTTGGCGTATTGCTATCTTGAGCCAGCAGAAAGCGCTTGCGCTAGAACCACCACAAACCTGGTCTAAAGTCATGTCGCAGTTGTTTACATGCTATTTTAACGGCGCATATAAGTGCGTCTACATAGGCGTGTGCACAACGCGCATACCCTCCTGTCTGTTACACACAGGGGCGTGCACAGGCATGACTAAAATATCTAGATCACAATGTGAAATATTATTATTGTGTAGGCTATATAAAAAATGCATAATAATAAAAGGTTCCATAGGTCCACATACCTTTCCCTCAGCGAAGGGAAACAATGCCACATTACATTGCTCTCAGCCCACTCCATCAACATCCAGGCGATGTGCGATGGTACGGGACAATGGCTATCCATTAAAAAGGAGCTGATAACACCTATAGCTATCAAGCCTAATGCGCGAATTGTCTTTGCACCTAATGCGTGAATTGTCATTCAATGGAAAACTCGCTCACGGCAATAGACGGACATTTAAGTTCTGAAAATGCGCTTCAGATGTCATTACAATACAGCTCTGTTTATCTATGAATACAGCCTGTAAGTAAATAGAATGGTTTGTGACTGAAAAAAGTTCAAAACCTTGTCCAGTGAATATTGCATTTATTGTTTTTCAAATAGCCTAGGCTACAGCGAATTCGCTGTGCATAAGGTTTTTTTCGATAGCCTATGGTTAAAAAACGGAGATGTCACCATGTTAACTAAATTGTAACCTTAGCTATTCTTCGTCCTTCATATTTTTTTAAATGACAGTGACCAGGTTTCCATACTCTCACCGTTTAAAACCCAGCTGATTTCACCCGTTATTCCTTAACTGAACAAAACGATTTTAAAGAGAACTAAGCGTCTAATTAGAAACTAAAACAAATTTGCAGCACGTTACACAATTAATTCACAATTAATTTTAATGCCATTCTCTGCACGTTTAACGGTCTTCCTGGGAAAGTGGATTGTTTTAAAGGATTACGCTACGAGTAAAACAGGTTGGTCACATTTCCATAAACAGGACATTATTAAACAAGGGGAAATATGCGTGAACTTATGGGTTGCGAACCTGACAGCTTTATTGTATGGCTATTTAGTGTCATCATTAAGGCAAAATAACGGTATGTATGTTATTAATCAATATTAGCCTACTATGCAGGTAGCCTAATGAACTTTGGATGAAGCTTGAACTTCGAGAACTCCATGAGAACAGCCTCTTGGAATTGATGTTTGACACTTTCATTGCATAATCAAACGAAATTCGCTGAACAAGCAGGCTAATTTGGCGTTTTCTAAGGTGAGACTGAAGCCATTGATAGCTTATTCTCAGCTGTTGCAGGTCCTTTTAACGAAATTTAACCGCACATATTTTGTAAAATAACAGCCCTGTCTGGAATTACCGGGAACTCATAGGCTAATGGTTAGTCCGAATAATATTGATCATACTCCATTTAGCCTATTCCTTGATCACACTAAACACGCACGAGCATGTCTGTTTCGCCATCATAAGCAATCCGCCAAGGTGGAAAAGCAGGCTTTTAAAGGGAATGGGATATCACATTTTGATTGGTTTATTGAATGTCACGCCCAAGACACACCTATAATTAATGAAGCGACTAGGTTCAGCCCAGTTGCGCCATGCGCCGTGCTTAGCGCCAAAAAAACACGGCGTTAAAATAGCAAAAGTGGACTTGGACACGCCCTAAATGGACTTAGCGCCATGCGCTTAGACTAAGCACCAAGATCGCCAAGATAGGGCCCATTATGTGTTATAAAGGGAGACCTTTTAATATTGACTGTTTAAAAGTAACACACAATGTGTTGTCCTTAAATTAAAACCTAAACTGGACACAGCGGTGTGTTTAAAAAATGGCACGTTATGTGTTGTTTTTAACACATCTGTTTTGAGAGTGTACTGTTTTGGCTGTTTTGACCATGTTGGTCCTTAAGCCCTAGACCCTGAGCCGACCAGAGGAGGATGGGTTCCCCCCTTGAGTCTGGTTCCTTCCAAGGTTTCTTCCTAGTTACACCAGGGAGTTTTTCCTTGCCACTGTTGCCTTTGGCTTGCTCTTGTGGGGAGTTTAGTCTGGGTTTTGCTGTTTTGCTGTGAAGTGCATTGTGACAACTTGTTGTGAAATGCGCTATATAAATAAATATTGATTGATTGATTGATACTGGTGATATATCTTTAAGTGAAACCTCAGAAAAAGCGAAGCGTCCACCCGGTGACATAATCAAAAGGAATTTTCTGGACTCGCACGAATCTCGTCCTCATTTGCATCGAAGCCACGGTGCTATTTTTGAGTTATCTTTATTTCCGGAGCGCCGTCAACGATAAGCATTCTCCGTCTTAAACGAAGGCGCGCGGTCTTACGCGGTCGTCTGTCGAAACACTCTGCTGGATACTGCGATGCGTGCGATTGGCAGGATGACTTTTCCCCGACGTGGAGAGACAGATGAGGATGCATAATTAAAGTTCCTGATGTTTTGTGTTAATGACGCTTAACCTTTCCATATTCCAGTATGGTCCGCCGGGAGGGCAGCGGTATATGAGTCAGAGCTGTCCGTCAAAGGCCCGGCCGCTATGTCCGTACACAGGACGGCGGTTTCTGAGGCAGCGGTGAGGTCACGTGGCAGTCGTGGGCGATCGCCGCTTTTCACCGAGACTGACAAACACTTTCACTTTGTCACGTTGATTTATTCTCATGAGCAGATGGATGGATGCGCTATGATAAACATAAACACTGAAATAATACCATCGGCGCATCGACACCTTGATACAGAAACGTGCAAAAGAAGCGGACTAACAATGATTTGTGTTCGGATAGCCGACAGCCGTTAGTTTCTTGTATGCGTTTGAGATTTGTATTCACTTTTGAATGCCGTGGATAAGGACATAAAGCGATCGTGACCATCCTCATCTTCAGCAGCTTCATTTTTCGTTGGGTTTAACTGAACATGAAAGTGGGGTGGTTGTTTGGCAAGAGCTTCTATGACGAAGACTGGCAAACTCGCTGACGTTTCGCGAGGAACAGTGGCTAGCGCGATGCTGGCAAACAAGTCTGAGGTAAAGTCAATATCAACCAGGGGCAAAAGCACATACTCCTCGACAGTGATGCAACATATTCTATTTTATGCTTTGACTGATTTTACTGTTGACCTGCTGATGTAATACTAGGCTATATGTTAAATATGATGTACTGTCAACCCTCATATTATCTTTGGGGTCAATTTGACCTGATTCACTTAAAATATTTGTACCACCACCAGCACACCTCTCACTACTGGCTATTGAAGAAACTGGAAAGACACACAGGGAACAAAACAAAGGAAATACCAGCCATTCCCCTCTGTAACATTCTCAGTGGACTTTTGTTGTTGAAACTGCCTGATCACACCTCATATTGATTTGCCCAGTCACCTGATTCAGAGTTGCCTGTTCGTTTTGCCTTGCATCCCAAAATAATGCACGGGCATCACTGTCGAGGAGGATGTGCTTTTGCCCCTGATTGATATTGACTTTACCTCAGACTTCTATGCCAGTGTCGCGCTAGCCACTCTTCCTCGTGAAACGTCAGCAAGTTTGCCAGTCTTCGTCACTGAAGCTCCTGCCAAACAACCACCCCTCTTTCAAAGTCACTGAAATCTCTTCTAGACGTGGCAGCCAAAAACAGTATTTTTATACACAACTGTGAGCATGCTGGGATGTTAATTACTTGATTAACTGAAGAATAACACTGCTTTCAGTATACTGTGTGTATCCATTTATTCCTCTTTTTCCTTTATTCTTTCAGATACCTGTATGTGAAAAATAAGACTTGTGTTTGGGATTTGAGCAGATAGTCTGGATCAGTGTGGATACTTGGGATTGTTAGTGGTCAGGTTCAATTAGTACTGTTTGTTGGAATTAGTCAGGATTGTTTTTAGTCTGGACTAGTGTTTTTAATTAGTCAGTGCAGTTATTTTGGATCTGTGTGATTAGTTGAGATCAGTGTGGTTAGTTTGGAGTAGTCTGGTTAGCTAGGATAGGAACGTTTATTTTTATGTTTTCTGGTTAGTTGGGATGCGTAGGTATAGTTAGTCGGTATCCAGAAATCAGTGCGAATAAGTCTTCATGCCCTTGTTTTGAGAGACTTGCTTCGAATGTCATTAATTAGGTCTTTGAGTAGTTGTGATTCAGGTTGGCTGTGCAGGCTGGCTGAACACATGTACTGTGTGAACGTCATGCAGTGTTTCATGTTCTGCTCTTTGAAGCTGGAAGACGGCAACGTGCTTAAGATGCTTTGAGCTTGAGGACAAAGTGAATAATATCTGCTAATGAGAGATATTATTTCCATCACCGAACTCTCCCTGTGACCCGTCCTCCTGGAGTTTATATTGGTCTGTTCTGTGTTACTTATGCCTTAGCAACAGAAAAAAAGTTATTTTATGGAGAAGTTATCCCTTTCAACAGAAATAAAAAAATAAATCAGTCAGTGGCACTACACATGTTCTATTTGCTATTCTCTGAAATCTCTGAAAATGATTCGATAGCATAACTTTTTCTCGGGGTGGAATTCGGTGTCTTGACTGTTCTGAGAAGTTGTGAAAATGCGCTTTTTAATGAGCCTCCCTGCACAGAGAGAAGAGATATCTTTAAACCACTCTGGGAATCATGGCTCACCCTCACAGTCGCTGCGCTTACCCCAGCAGGATTCCACAGCCGGAGAGGAGATGAGAATGTTAATATTGAGTTTTACACATGCATAATGTAGACTTGTCTGTGTGAAGGCTCTAGAAGTCTTTTGGGCTGTTTAATAGACTTTGAGAGCTGCTCTAGCAGGTTCGGAGTTGCCGGCACATGGCTGGATTGCAAAGGGAGAGAGGCGGGTGTGCACTTTCCAGGAGAGAGAGGGTGTGGTTCAGTCATTTGATGACATGCAGTTGTTGAAAATGTCAAGCTGAATTCTCAGTAGCCTTTCTTTTGGGCTTTTTGTTATGTTGTCCTGCAAAAAGCATTGACATTAAAAGCATGCTATAGCATGTTGGTGTTTCAGTGCAATGTATTTACATCACTTTATTCATTTAAATATTCTATTTTATGCTTTGACTGATTTTACTGTTGACCTGCTGACGTAATACTAGGCTATATGTTAAATCGGACGTACTGACAACCCTCATATTATCTTTGGGGTCAATTTGACCCAATTCACTGTTTGACAGTTCTTAAAACCAGTTCATCTTATTTTTTTAATCTTGACACTTTATGACACTTTATGACTTTTCCTAATTTGTTTGGATTAAATAGAAGATGTGCAACAAACATAATGCTATGTTTTCAAAAGTCCTGAACCAACTTTGCATTCAAACGTGTTGTGTGGGGTCAGTTGTGGGGTCATTTGTGGGGTCAGTTGTGGGGTAGCTGTGTAAATTGTAAGAAAATATACAACCTTTCTTGTGGGTTATTCTTTTGCCACTTTCCCATACAGGTTTTAAACTGACGTTTCATCACGTATTTGTATATTTAGGGATAAAAGGCTGGTCAATTGGGAGACACACAAAAGGTGTAACAGAAATTGTCATTTTTTAAATTACAATAGTTTTGTGTCAGTTTAAATTATTGGGGTCAATTTGGCGCCAAACATAAAAGGCGTCATAAAATGTCAAGTTAATATGAGAGTTAATACAAGCAAAGGAAAAAATAGGTTTGTTTGGTTTTAAGGGTGAAAGTTGTTTTGATATCATTCACAGCAGAATCTTTAGTGTTCAATCACTTTTTGATATTGCACATTTTACATATAAACTGGAGTTGAATAAATATTGAATATTTTACTTCATAAAACAACATGAATTTAATATCATTATAAAAAAAGCTTTGTTTATTTTTTGTAAACACGCCTTTAAAAAGATTTCTGTTAATAGAATATATCTGAAATATTTTTCAGTCATAACTTGCCTGCCTGTTGAAAGAAGATGACGTAATTGACAATAATGCCTGACTTGTTCAAGAATGGAGCGTTTTATGCTATAAATTATAAATCTAATCAAAATAGGCATGCAGAACATGACACACTGTAACCTGAAACTGTGAGCGTGTGTGTGTGTCTGTGTGTGTGTGTGTGTGTGTGTGTGTGATGTGATATATTAGTAGCCTACAGGGATTGCCTAATACGGCGACAATTGAACAAGCTGAGCAAAATGTCATTGCCCTTTCATTCATGTTGTAAATAGTCCCTGAGACCAAATTGCTCCCAAAAGAAAGGAGGTGTGAGAACCTTAATAACAGCTCCACTTTTGCTTTTAGGGATTATTTCTTTTTCCGTTTCAAAAGCAACCCAATAACTAATTTTTGTTGATAACGTCCGACATGATTATCTGAAGTGTAGTGCATACGGGCCCAGGTCTTTGATTACCCACAAAGCAGCTCTGCTCCAGCCAGCCACTCAATCGTCTATTTTCAAAAAAGGGAGATTGGGCTGTGACCAACCAGCAATATGCAAGATGAACGCCCAGTTTAAAGTCTGTTAAAATGTTTTAAATGTCAGCTAAAATCCCTATACAGGAAGGAAGAGGGGAAGTATAGCAATATATTAATGTGTGCTCTTAAAAGCGCAGAGCTGATAAAAGGCCTGTCTTTGGGCTTTCATTTTTTTTCTGGTAAGAGAGAGATTCAGATTGGTAATTGCACCTCCAGAATTTCGCCAGCTCAAGCAGTCCGTAGCACACACATCCGTCTCTGCGCGGCTTAATTAGGCGGTGTGCAGCCCCACGAAGCGCCCTTCCGCCGGACGCCTCGTCGCCTCGCTCTTCTTCCTCCCTATCTTCCTCCCGATATCTCCTTCTGCTGTTTCATGCCGAACATCGCAGCGCTTTCCGCTCTTAATCATACCGAGTACAAAAACGAATAAATAAATACACAAATAAAAAAATAAAAAATCAATCCAGCTCCAGGCCTGCCGGGGAGCTCTCCTGATTAAAGTGAGGAACTCCTGCACACTTTGAGTATAAATCACCAGGGACTCCAGCAGGGTAAAGTGTCAGCAGTAAGATAAACTCATAAATACTGAAGGCATTCAAGGAACAGTGAGGGAGATATTGGGGCGAAGGAAGGGGCTGGGGGGTTAGACGCGGATAGCATCGAGGACAACGGCGAAATAAGTAATGGAAATGTTAGCAGAGGCATGATGGTCCCTGAAAATAGAGAACGGTTCCAGTCAATATCTCCTCCTCATGGGACGGTGGGGGGCCCGTGGGTCCGGGGATAATGGGCCGGTGACATTCTCCTCCGAATCGCTAGAGCAACCGCCTCCTCCGCGCAGCTCATTAGAGGCCCTCTCTACATTCACAGCACACTCGCATTTAAACAATTACCCAGCATTCATCAGCCAGGAACCTGCCTTTAATTATGTGTGTTGAAAATGGAAAGCTCACAAGTACTAAACAGAAAAAAGAGTTCTGGTTCTTTAAAAAGTTATTAAGCACACAATAGATGGAAAAAAAAGGCAACCCACACAGACCGTCTACTTTTCAACACATTTATATTACACATTTATATTACTTTAATGCATATGATTATTGCACTTATTATGATGATTGTGTGACAGTGGTGATCATAACATGTTAATCATGATAATAATGAGGATGATGACTATGATAATTATGAGTATGAGGCCAATGATTATTATTGTTATTACTATTATTATTATTATAAACATAGGCAAGTTGTCTTGTTTCAGATCAGGTTGCAATCAAAATGTTGTTTTGTTGACTGAAGTAGTACCAAATGCTCTCGACTAAAGCGTCTGCCTGCGCGTATTTTTGTGATGTATTTTTGCGCGTAGCATGGAGCTGCTCCTCATGCCAGCCTCATAATTCAGGGCCTTAATATTGTCTGTGCACCCCCCCAACCCCCCCCCCCCCCCCCCCCAAACCCATGGCTCCCCGCCCAACTTATTAACATGCATTGTGCTGGCCACATTTCCCAAAGTTGTTGGCCTTCCCTGGAAATACGAACCAATATATTTTATTGCGTTTTAACAAGTGCAAGTGTGAGAGCACTCGTTCTGTGGCCCTGTGAGAAGCCTTACTAACCTTCTGTAATGAAAAGTAATATGATGCGAAGGGTTTTTTATGGCCACGCATTTAGACGAGACCGTCATCTTCTTGGCAAGCTCAGGCGAAGGGTAGATTAAACACGTTGTTTGTGAACTGCATATATCTTAAGAGGCCGGTTTTATGACTGGCTTTTTAACTTTTTAAAAAAGCTGACTTGAACGTTCTTGATTTAGTGTACATCAGGCAGTCAGAGATGGAATTATATCCCTTTACAACAGCCAGTGCAGTATAGAATGTGCCGGGCACTGTGTTATGTACTGTAGAAACCAGGCAGTGTGTTATGTACTGTAGTAACCAGGCAGTGTGTTATGTACTGTAGTAACCAGGCAGTGTGTTATGTACTGTAGAAACCAGGCAGTGTGTTATGGACTGTAGAAGCCAGGCAGTGTGTTATGTACTGTAGTAACCAGGCAGTGTGTTATGTACTGTAGTAACCAGGCAGTGTGTTATGTACTGTAGAAACCAGGCAGTGTGTTATGGACTGTAGAAGCCAGGCAGTGTGTTATGTTCTGTAGAAGCCAGGTTGCAGTGTGTTATGGACTGTAGTAACCAGGCAGTGTGTTATGGACTGTAGTAACCAGGCAGTGTGTTATGTACTGTAGAAGCCAGGTTGCAGTGTGTTATGGACTGTAGAAGCCAGGCAGTGTGTTATGGACTGTAGTAACCAGGCAGTGTGTTATGGACTGTAGTAACCAGGCCGTGTGTTATGGACTGTAGAAGCCAGGCAGTGTGTTATGTACTGTAGAAACAATGCTGTGCATTATGTACTGTAGAAACCAGGCAGTGTGTTATGGACTGTAGAAGCCAGGCAGTGTGTTATGTTCTGTAGAAGCCAGGTTGCAGTGTGTTATGGACTGTAGTAACCAGGCAGTGTGTTATGGACTGTAGTAACCAGGCAGTGTGTTATGTACTGTAGAAGCCAGGTTGCAGTGTGTTATGGACTGTAGAAGCCAGGCAGTGTGTTATGGACTGTAGTAACCAGGCAGTGTGTTATGGACTGTAGTAACCAGGCCGTGTGTTATGGACTGTAGAAGCCAGGCAGTGTGTTATGTACTGTAGAAACAATGCTGTGCATTATGTACTGATGAAACCAGGCTGTGTGTTATGTACTATAGAAACCAGGCAGTGTATTGTGTATTGTAGAAACCAGGTTGTATGTTATGAACTGTAGAAACCAGGTTGTATGTTATGAACTGTAGAAACCAGGTTGTATGCTATGAACTGTAGAAACCAGGTTGTGTGTTATGTACTGTAGAAGCCAGGCAGTGTGTTATGGACTGTAGTAACCAGGTAGTGTTTTATGGACCTTACCAACCAGGCAGCGTGTAATGGTCCAGCTAAATGGTATGACTCAGATAGAGAGAGATGGACTGTACCAATCAAACAGTATTGTATGATCCACTTAGCAGGTTATGGACAGTACCAAATATGCAGGGCCTGATGTACTGTACCAATCCAATAGATGGCGATGAACAGAAAAATATAAACATACCAAATCCTAACTGAGGCTTGTCCTTAACATTCTGCTGCTAGTTAATCATTTTCTGTAAACAAGTTATTTTTAGACCTTAATAAAGCATAGTCAATGCTTTTCACCCTGCAAATAATGAAAATAAATGTATTAATATGTCTATCAATACACAAAATAAATAAATAACATGAATTGAGGGGACAATTAATAAATCAATACATTTAATTGGATACTATCTTAAGAACATTTCTATGAAATTGTGAGACCTATATAAATGAATCCACATCAGTAGATTAGCTTCTTCACTGTATTTTTGATTTGTATCTCATGTCTAAAAATGGTTTGTAAAATGTCAACAGAAATGTCTAATGAGTGGTGGCTTTGAAAAACATAAAATAAAAATTCACCCAGAATTCCAGTGGGCTCTTAGCATAAGAAGTAATTACAAGCACTCGTGCCGTGAATCGTGACTGGTCTTCACAAATCTTCACTGACACCCTTTGGTGGTGCAGCTGGTTCCTCTATTGAGATGGAGTGCTCCTGTGGCCGGTGTCTGAATGTTCCCTGCGGCACATGGAGCTATCTCTGTTAGTACTTTATCAGAGCACACAGTACATCGGGAACTATTTTGTCATCTGGCGTGGAGCCTGACTTTCATTTCCAGCTCTGAAAATTCCTTTGAAGTGTGTGTGTGTGCGTGCGTGTGCGTGTGTGTGTCTGTGTGTGTGTGTGTGTCTAACACCTACCTAACAGGCAAAGCAATCAGGCAAGCATCTCTTTGAATCCGAGTCACTGATGATCCTGACTATTTGTTCTCTGAAAACAAAGCTTGACCCCAGAAGAGTTAAAGAGTGAAAGACATATGGTGGTGGTGGTGGTTCATTTCCCCACATTAATCAATTCCACCTCAAGTGCTAAATGAATGTCTTTGATATCATCCTGTAGGTAGATATTTATATGCCGACAGTCTCACACTCACTTTGCTACTGTTATTTTATTCAGTCCCGTAGCGCATAACGGTTTGTTGGCACGAAGCCAACACACGAGTTTCCATACAAAATTTGAATAAAAATAAAATAAACTAAAATAAATTGAAAGTTTTCCTCTTTCCTTGGAGTCTTGATTTCCGGGTGTTGCTGTGCATTGTATACTGACCTGTGACGTGTAGTAACAACAACAAAAAATGTTGAAACTCAAAAAATAAGTTAGTTTGTACATCCCACAAATAAATCAAACTTCCAGAGTACTTACATTTACACTTATTTATCTTCCAATACATAAAAAAATATCAAAACACAAATGTGTGTCGGCTAGGACGGCCTTCATCAGAGCATAATATTCTCACTGGTATGCAAGGTCACAAGGCTACATATATACCACATAAAGAATTATAGCACAGGTGGAACACATTAGACATCACATTAACCAATCTTTTCTTCAGATTTTTTATGAACTTGCGACGCCAGTCCTTTCAACTACAGGTTCTGGGAGAGCGCTGTCGGTTGTCCATTTGAAAGAAGTAACTATTTCTCCTGAATGTATTTGGCCTATATGCAACAGTATAAATTGATAATACAAACTTTAAAATGGCTCTATTTAAGACATGCTAAATAAAGCTGTTTGCCATGGAAATAAGTAGTATTATTACTTTGCTAAGTAGGTTCCCTGAATTATTACAAAAGCATTTAATGAGACATGTCTTTATCATGGGCACTGCTGCAATGTCACACCATGGATTTGAACCTGCAACCTTCCAGGTGTAAGCCTTACTACTTAAACACTAGTCAAAATTTTACTTACATCACCACCAACTACATTCATAAGATCTCAGAACCATCAAACAAAGTCAAGAAGTAATCAGAAAAACTACCTCAACAGAGCCATCCAGAACCCATCAATTACACCCATCAGAGCCCATCAATTACACCCATCAGAGCCATCCAGAACCCATCAATTACACCCATCATTCACAAAGCACAATGGGCCACTAAGACCCCTCTATCTGCCATGCTCCACCTGCTCAACCCTAAACCTCCCTGAAAAAGCACTACTGATACTGTAGCACATGAACACCCCCACACACATACACTAGCACCTATCACCTTACACAATATTATCGCTCATTCTTTTTAATTACCTTTTAATTAATTATTTATCATTTACTATTTATTATTTATTTATGATCAGTGCTCTATTTTATTATATTTTATTATCTTTTATTTTTCCTGTTTTACACTAAAAGCCTTGGTAACACATGCCTGTACACCTGTAACTTTTTATATCTATAGGCTTTTTAAAATTTTATTTTAATTTTAATGTTTTTTTTTTTTGTATACTTGCCTCTGCCACCCCCAACAAACCTGTTATTAGTTTTTTTTTTATGGATAGAAAAGAGCCCAGCTCTGTGCTATCCCAACAGGAAACATGTAAAAAAAAAAAAAAAAACATGTCAAAATATGGTTGTGTTGTGGTTACATGGTTTCCCTTATAGCCATGTTTGACCGTTTATACGGTCATATAGTTTATGTGATGTAAGCCCGACTAGGTTTCCCTTATGGTCATTTTGCTGTTTGACTGTTTGTACGGTCATAGTTTATGTGATATGAGCTCGACCCGGTTTTCATTTATGGTCATGTTGTGGTTTGAGTGGACAGCTTGACGGTGATGGCATGTTTGTTTTTCTCCCTCCAGGCGGTGGGGTGTTTGGGCACCCGGAAGATTCCGGCTCAGAGGCAGACGATGAAACGCAGTTGAAGTTCTACACAGAGCAACACAGGGGACGCCGTCGCAGCAAAGGTACACACATGTGGGAGAGATAGAGCTTGGGCTCCTGCTGGTTTGACTTATCTTTCTGGATCTTTCTGGATGGTGTTTCATACGATTATTAAAAATAGAGTAGCCCACCCCCCTTCACACACACACACACACACACACACACACACACACACACACACACACACACACACACACACACACACACATACACCCACACAACTCAAATGGTTTTGCCTCGCTCAACATCAAAGACAGAGTAGTCGAGTGAAGCCAGTCCTGAGTGTTCTGCTCCTCAGTGGAAAGTCCAGTTGTCCCGTATGGCTTGGTTCACCTTTCCCTGACTGCATGTGTCCCGCTCAATAAAAGGGGTAAATGGACAGATGCCAGTTCCTGTTCACTGTAAAGAGTAGCAATGAATGAGGACGGACATCCAGGTACTTTCCCCGGACGTTCCCTGGTGTGTTTCCCCCACCTGGACTTTCCCCCAACAAGCTAGCAACCTCTTGTTTAGGCAGCCTGAGTAAAAACCTGCCACAAAAATCAATAGCTTTCTGTTGACTGATCAAAGTCATATTCACTGAATTTAATCTCGCAAGACAAATAGCTTCTTTCCTTCATGTGTAATAATGACACTAGTTTGCTTCATGGTATTATGTCTGACAAATCTTCATAAGCGCCAAAGCTTGCTAGAAAGTGCTACAGGCGGAGTTTTTTTCCACTGTTTGAAGGTGGGCGCCGCCTTGTATTGTGTGATTATGACTGTAGAAATGGCGCTGGGGCCACGCCGTCTGGACGGTGGGTGGGGTTGGGGGTTGGCAGCCTTTTATTTATGAGCCCTAGCTGCCACCCAAAATGGCTGCACATGTCCCTGAAACACACACATGTGCATGCACACACTGACCTAGGCGCGCACACACACACACACACACACACACACACACAGAAGTGTCATTGACATCTGGATTCATAAAACTGACAATATCCTCTGGGATGTTTACCATTCTAATGGATTCTCTAAAATAGTGGACCCAACTGTTTTATTATTTAGATAAATATGGTTCACATTTCATCATGCAGATTCATAAAATGTGTTTTTATTGTGTTGTGCTCCAGTTGGTCGTCTACAGAAACCCATAGGATGTTCATGCCTCTCATTTTTGGCACATTGCCTGAATTGCCCAAATCAAATTGCTTGCCTCAAAATTGATTTTTGGAAAAAAAATATATCCAAGGTCTTGGCAGTTGGCAGGCTACTTGTAAACATTAGCTATCTGTCTGGCCTAATTAGCCACTAAGGCAGGTACCATAGCTGGCTACAAGCACCTTTATGTGTCAGGCTGGTTTAGAAACTACAAGTAAATAATGTAGTCAATTAGCTTGCTGCTGTAAAAATGGCTATTTGCTATGTATTAACAAGAGACATCTGTTTGATCTGTCTAGCCATCAAGGGCCGTGTATCAAGTGCCACCAGTTTCTCCAGTGTTAAGATAATGCTGCACACACCCCATCCCACAAGTCCCCAAAGCCAGGTGACAAAACAGCGGGTTACTCCCGTAACCATAGCTGAATGAACTGGCAGGGGGTTGGGATAACTCCTGTGGACTGACTGAATTCACTGGCTGTCGAGTTTGCTGTCGACCCGGGTCCGCTCCTTCCGCTGGCACCAGCCTTATCTAAGCGGGCGAGTCTACTATTCAGCCTCTTCTCTATGGTGGGTCCCCTTGGGAGGACCAAGTAATGAGACTGGCTGCCAGTCAGGAAACCGTGGTTACGTGAGTAACCCATTAATCCCTTTCACCAGACACGACTGCCAAGGGACACAGCCTTAACAGTAACATTACTGGGGGGCTTACAGTATGTACTATACCTCTTTACTCTATGAGACCCACGGTGAGACAGAAGGACACGGTTTGTCTGTTTGAACACAATTTATTTGGAAAATTGAAGTGAAACACGTGTCAATTGGATCAGCAGCAACATGCGGCTGGCAGGATGTTAAGAGAAAATCTGTCGCTGGTTCTGTACGGAGCACAGATTGAGCCACATAACTCAGGCTCACACCATAAAATTAATAGAAACAAACAAATGCCTTTGATGACGTTCGTGTAGCCACTACACAGATAGCCATCACCGATACCCCTGCAGACGGGTCCGAGAGGCGTCTTTCTATACGTCTTTCAGGAAGCCAGCGCAAAATTTGGACGGTTCTAGATTGGAAAAGTGTCGCCTGGGTCTGACGAATCTCGATTTCTGCCGTGACATGCGGATGACAGGGCAACAGCCTTGTGCAGGGAATCTGCAGGCATGGACCAAAATACCTGCAGAGTATTACCAGCAACTTGTTGAATCCATGCTGTGAAGAATCCAGGCTGTTCTGGAGGCAAAATGGGGTCATACCCAGTACTAGATAGGTGTACCTAATAAAGTGGCCACTGACGGTTCGGCTATTCTTCACAAACCAAATGACAGCCGGCCAGCGCATTCCAAACTTTCAGACCCACTCTATGGAATCAGTGTTATTCATCTCTTTTTAAATAAATTAACAAATACATACATAGTAAGCATTTTTTAGCAGTAGAAGCTTGTTATTGATTGAACTCGAGCACTTTCTTTTTACTATTAGAGTACAGCACTTATGAATATTATTCTTTTTTCAACAAAATCTAGAAGAAAAAAAAAACCGCTTAGCATATTCAAAACCAATCATGTCACTTGCTGTATCATAAATAATCAAAGGCCTGATTCTGCATTAATGTCTTCAGATCAGGACTGTGCACAGATTTTTCAGGAGTGCATAAACTGAAAATTAGGCGCAGTGTGCTTGGGGGGTAGATTGTAACCGGGTACCTGGGGGGGGGATTGCAATCTACCCCCCCCCCCCCGCACTTCGGTCCCTGATTGCAATCTACCCCCCGCCCCCCTGCACCTGACTTTCAGCTTATGACCTTCAAAAAGAAATCTGCGCACAGTCCTGATCTCAATGCATTAATGCAAAATCTGGCATTTGATTATTTATGATAATCATATATAATCAGGGGCCAGAGGTGGGGTATTGTAACTGCTGACTGGGGAGGGGTTGGGGGGGTTACAGATTAAGATCAAAAAGGGCACCTGTGGTTTAAAAAAAAAAACAGAAAAAAAAAACCATGGCAGCTAAAAGGGTGCTTCGCTGCCTCAGGGTAAGGGGCTTATGCTTCAGGACATGTTGGCGTTTATCTGTGCACGTGCCTGATTCCGATGACGGGATGATATCGGTGAAACAAAACCAATCTACCAACAGTGGTTTGCTGATTACAATTTATAGCTCTGCCCATTTGCTGAATGAATTCTCATTCTGGCAGGAGCCTATCCGCTTAAGGATTCTGTTCCTCTGTGTGGTTGGGCGCCGGCAAACGATGGCCTTCTCCCAAATGGACCCGCCCTCTCAGCACAGTGCTACCCCTCCGATTGCGCAACCTCGGTTGAAATGTACAAGGTAAAACATCATTGTGATGTGTTGCGTCAACATCGTTCTTTTAAAGGCAAACGGAAAGGCTAACGGCTGGCGTTTCAGAGGAGAGCGTGTGCTCGTCGGCGCGCTCCCAAAATGGCCGAGGAAGTATCAACGGAGAGAACAAACATCCAAACATAATTTGGCATTCCAAATGAGAAGAAGATTGGGGTGGAATTGGGGGAAAAATGCTGTTATTTCCCCAGTGTACAAAGTGCCGAGTGTGTGTTTTAATATCCGCTGACTAGCCTGCAAGGTGTGCTCAGTATTTGGTAATGACAAAGCGTGCGCTTTTGGGCGCGCAGGGAAATCAGAGATAGATGAGGTGGCCGTTAGTTTTAGTCAGAGAGAAGCCTGTTTCATGATTTGTTGCGCCTTTTGTTTGATTAAACCATAGATGTGCAGCGGTACTAGATGGAAAGCCAATGAATGGTTTCTCTAACACGGGAAGGCGTTTTGATGAGTAGCTGTTCCCTTGAAAACTTTTTTCCTTGATTGGGTTTTCCTGAGAAGAACAAAACTGAGTTTGAATGAAAAACATATTTGTTATATTCTTCATTTAAAATCTATTTTCTATCATGTAAATTGCGACATTAATGGATATTTATTACATGGAAAATATCAAATTATTCTAGCAGTGATGGCAGAAAGGCATCAATCAGTACACCCCAAAATAGGTGCCATACTATGTCCGTCTTGATCAGAGGGAAATCCATAATGTCCGTCCTGCGGCAGCCTGTGGTCAAACCATGTCCGTCCTGCGGCAGCCTGTGGTCAAACCATGTCCGTCCTGCGGCAGCCTGTGGTCAAACCATGTCCGTCCTGCGGCAGCCTGTGGTCAAACCAATATGGGAATATGTCAAGGACCTGACAGATGTAAAATAAATGATTAAACAGGTATGGTAGTTGTCAAGGTTTTTTCCATGGATTTATGCCTGCATGTGAGCTGCCTCCAAATATATTCTGAGGAAACACTTTGCTCTTGAGGGTTATTAAACTGTAAGGAAAATGTAATTAAAGGAGATCAAACGGACATCTTCTGGCCTGAACAACTGCTGTCATTTAGAATGTATTTGCAGGACAGCGTAGGCTACACTATAGTATGTCTTTATTTTTCTTTATACTTTATCGGGAGGGTTGGTTCTGTGTTCATGAAAAACTATTTCCAACTGTCGTGTTGTAGAGAAGCATCGCCACACTGAATAAGTTGGCACTTGCTGAACACGTTTTCAAAGCAATAAATAGATGTGAAGTTTAAATTCCACACTGAAGGCTGAAGGTTGACTCTGCTGGGTTGTAATTAATCAAGTGGGCCTCTCTGCAGTGTCTATATATCCTCCTAAGACCTGGAAATGCATTATTGTCCTCTGTGGGGGACATGAGTCTCTGGTCTCAAGAACCATATATTCTACTATGCTGAAACATACACTACAAGGGACATAAAAAAGACAATGTTTCTAAATATGTTCACTGCAACATATTTTTTTATCGTCCATGACACTGGTATTATGTAAACAAATGTAATACTTTTTTCTTATGAGGCTTTTAATAGTATGAGGCGCTCCCGTATGTGCGTGCATGCGTGTGCATATGTGCGTGTGTGTGTGGGTGGGTGCACATATATTTATATGCTATGATATAATCACATATTCTATTTCCATAATTACTGCACACTTCACCACAGAGAGCTAAATGCAACTTTTGCAAATTGCACAAACGGAGGCAAAATGAATCACTTAAATATAGCATCCTGTCATCTCTCTTTAATCCACTCTCTAGGCTCCACTCACATGGTCTTTCTAGACCTAAGCTCTCAAACAAAGAACCTGACCTGTAATTAAAACCACACGGCGCTGTCAGTCTGTTATTAAACTCGCCCGTAAAGAAGCAGTCAGGGAAGGCAGTGGAATCTGCATGTCTCGTTGTCGAACGCGCTTTAACCTCCCACAAACATTCACGACCGGACCTTCCTCCGATGAGTTTTACGCTTCACTAGTTTGCGTGGCTGAAATTTCGTTTCCGACTGGGTAAAAAAAAAAAAGCACCTTGAATTTCTCCCCCGAAGCAATTATGGAGGACGTTGCTTAACGGATTCAGCCTCGACGTGCAATTTTGAGAAGATTTAAGAATTGTGTTTGTCTGTTCCTTTCTTTCCTTTCCTATTTCTTGTCATTGATAGACACATACTGCTGAAGTTATGGAATGACCTCTAACAGAGAGGTGCCGTTCGGTTCGTCGGCCGCAAATCTAGGTCTTACTCTTCAATCCACCGGCGAAATATAAATAAACGCGGTAGATTAAATGTATTACAAAGTGTCAACTATTTTTTTAATTTAACAATTATTACTGTTTAATGGAAAATGCAACTTAATTAGCTATCTGGCTACCTAGTTACCTAACTTACCTATCTACCTACAACGAGACAACAAAACCCTTGTTGAAAATAAAAAAAATAACACCGTTGCCGTTTCTTGCATTCTTTCTCACCAAGCCGGTGACCGCTGTCACGCAAGCGTCGCGCGTTGCTAAGTAACCTGCTCAGAAACGGTAGTGTCCGAAATCGTCTCCTCCTTTCACCAGTGAATCCCTATCTAGTGCTCTATGTAGATTTCCCTAAGTAGTGTATAGGGAGGGAGTGAATGAGTGAGCCATTCCGAACACAGCCTAGGTCTCACTCTTCAATCCACCGGCGGGGGACTGCACTTAGCACAGCTGTTAGAAGCAGATCGCATGCAAATCGCAGACGCTCAAACAACATGAGGTGTTACAATATATTTATTTATTTGTTTCAACGTTATCTTTATTTAACCAGGTAGGTCGACTGAGAATTCGGTTCTCATTTGTCATGACGACCCGGTAAATTAATATGAGTAGTAGGGAGTCAGAGGGATTGTGCCGGCAATCATATGTGCCGGCTGATTATGTGGCCAGATGTCGAGAGGCAGTTTTTTTGATAATTTTAGCAGATTGCCTGATGAGGCAGAGAATAAATACCCTACTGAGTTAATCCTTTTCTCCCTCTGTGCCCCATGGGACTATTAGCCTCCGTTAGCACTGGGGCACTGAGCAGTTGATCCCTGCATTACATTCAAGCACCTCACAGAAAAAATGGTGGGGTGCTCAGTTAGGCCCACTGCATGGAAGCTAGATCCACTCCATTGACGCCACGTGACGACCGATGCATCCTGCAGGTAAATGCACCGGCCGATTGATGAGAATGACGCTTCCTGAACCACGGATTGACACGGTCACGACAAGGCTCCACGCTCAAAAAACGAACGCGATCGGTTTAGCTCTCTGGACCACCGACAGCATATAATGTCTTTCTTCGTACTGGAGTTCACAAAACCAGGCTCACTCGTTGCCGCCGGACGCTTACAAAAACAGAGTCCCTAGTATGAATGAGGCCGCCTGTCTTGTCGCGACGTAGCTCTTCTCTGCGTGGAGAAACGAGCAGGCATTCAGAACTGCGCTTTGTTGACAGTGGGCGCGACGACGGCCGTCAGATGTAGCGGGGACGCTCGGACGCCGTCGTGCGTGAATGCTCAGGACGCGCATCAAGTTCAGAGAGAACAGAATGGATCTTGTGCTTTAAAAAGTGTCGTATCACCTGAGATGCGAGAATGACTTGTACCTGGCTGAAGCAGAATTAATTCATAACATACAAGATAATCTAGGGAGCCGAGAGATACACACGTTTGTTTTTGAGGCTGACATTGCTTTTCATTTTAAAAGTATGACGGTAAGTGCTTTGTAGAGGTAAATGATACACACACATCAAAATACAAATCAATAGCATATATGGATTGGCATCTATGGATTTTGGAATTAATAACTTCCTCTGATAATTTAGGCAGGAAAATCAATAGGAGATCAATTAATAGTTCTAAGTCAGAATTAATGCATTGGAAAGATACCGACTCTGCCAGAAAAAAAACACATTTAATAGACCCTCATTAATAATAAAAAAGCCCCTTTGACCAGTTTCAGTATTAAGGAGCTCATTATTTACACGTCCTATGTAGTTGAGTCTGACATTTTGGAAAGGTTCTTTTGCACATTGCATTGATTCCTTTTTTTCCTGTTGTGGGCTTCTTTTTGCAACATAGATTTTCTCAGCACAGGGTGAAAATGTGGTCCGTTTGCTAGCTCTGTTTCTGCAGGTAAGATCAGTACATAATAAAGAACAGTGCTCAAAGAATTAAGAAGAATGCACACACAATTAGGAATAATGTGCTAAGAATTAGGAACAGTCCGTACATAATTTGGAATATTACACTCACAATTATCAACAGTGCACACAGAGTTTGTAATTGCAAACACACAATTAGTATTGGAAAGAGGCTATACTGGAACAGAGTGATAAACAGCCTGATAAACGGTCTTTGCGTAACTGCATTTCCACTTTATTAATGTGTAAATATTATTTTTATTTATTAATCTCTTAGGGTTTGTGTTTACTTATTTGGTGTTAAGTGTGCATGTTATGATAACCATTGAAAGATATGAGATCACTGGACCATAATAACAGTCTGGCAGTTAGCAGCCTGACATTCGAACAGTAATGCAGGTTGACGGCTGCACTAAAACTAGACGGATATTTAATAGGGGTTCACGGCACGTGGAATGCACAAAAATTGCAGAGAAAGAGAAAGAAGGGCAGTAAATATTTGATTTGTCAAAGAGAAGCAATGACCGTTGATCTTTTTGCAGCTGCTGTAGGCCCAGATGGAGTTTATATCCTGTAGGAGCGCACACTAGGCAGGTTCTTAGTATAACCCCACGGCTCTATGGGATTTCCCCCCCTAAAGCTGAGTAAGGCCTTTCCCTGAATAATGGTCTAGTAGGGCTTTCCCTCAGACGAGAGAGGGCTAGGGGAATAGGGGCGTAGGGCTTTCCCTCAGGCGAGAGAGGGCTAGGGGAATAGGGGCGTAGGGCTTTCTGTCAGGCGAGAGAGGGCTAGGGGAATAGGGGCGTAGGGCTTTCTGTCAGGCGAGAGAGGGCTAGGGGAATAGGGGCGTAGGGCTTTCCCTCAGGCGAGAGAGGGCTAGGGGAATAAGGGCATAGGGCTTTCTGTCAGGCGAGAGAGGGCTAGGGGAATAGGGGCATAGGGCTTTCCCTCAGGCAAGAGAGGGCTAGGGGAATAGGGGCGTAGGGCTTTCTGTCAGGCGAGAGAGGGCTAGGGGAATAGGGGTGTAGGGCTTTCTGTCAGGCGAGAGAGGGCTAGGGGAATAGGGGCGTAGGGCAGTGCTACAGCCACCTGGCTGCTAAGGCATAAGAGACAGTCAATCGGCTTGTTTTCTCGTTTTCTCCAAACCCAAATCACCAGCCAGGCCATCGCCATGTCATCCGTTTCACTCCCACAGCTGCTGAGCTTGGAGTTTCAAGAAAGGGGGCAGCGAAACTCCCCTCTTTTCTCGGTTACCGAAGCGTAATGTGTTATTTCACCCCCCCGGGGGTGAAGGGACGGTGGAGAGAGAGAGAGAGAGACGCGTGTTCGGTCGGCAGTATTCAGGAGACGTATCCGTGACAGGGCCAGAAGCCATGTTTACTGAGAGGAGAACGGTCTCATCAGCGAGCAGCAGTAAAGACCCTCCCGTGAGATGGAGTGACTTCATTGCAGGAGTCTTTTTTTTCTTGGAATAAGATAAGCTGAAAATGAACTGTCTCAGAGCATCAAGAAAAATAAATATTGTGTTCAATAAGAATAATAGGCTTATGTATGTTTTCCTATAGGAATCCTGTTTGGCGGATCATTACATAATATGACAATACATTTAAACATTTTTTTTTATTTTTTACAATACATCTATTGTGCAACTGTGCCGTATGTGGTCTGTTTGTCTTTTCTAACAGTTATAAATCATATCACCTGTGCCTGTTGTATCATCTTGTTTTACAAATGATTTTTTCCTACTTGTACGTGTAAGTAACCTGCACCTGGTTAGTGTGATAGCCCCTGAACATCATATTTCAGTATTGTTGCAAATCTGCATTTACAGGGTTCACATTTTATATTTTGTTGACACTTACTTGAGAATATGAGAAGTGGCCACGATGATGAGGAACAGTTCACAGTTAAATAGTGGATTTGCCTTTCAGTAATGTTGTAAATGTGGGTGACTTCCGTAGTTTACATTATTGCATGTTATCCGTTCAAAAGCTGCATACCTTACCTTATTGCATTTAAGCCACTGACATGACTGCGTATCGTACATTATTACTTGTTATATGTCTGTTTATCTTGCGTTATTACATCTTATACATTCACAAGTCTGCGTACATTATGTTATTAAATGTGATCCATTCCCGTGGCTAGATTTTTACTGTGGCGGTTTACTTTACCCCGCCAATGGCAGACTGTTGCCTGCAATTTGAGTCTTAGGATATTCCGTGAGAAACCCAGCTCTCCAAACTCCACTGCACGAAAGTCACATGTTGGGTGAAGACTCTTTAGGTCGCACTTGGATACAATCTGATTCAATCCTGAATCTCAGAGCCCAATTTCTTTGGGGTCCAGTAGGTAGAGAGGGAAAGAGCAGGCCTGAGATGTAAGCAGAGATCCTCTGAGTGTTATATCTGTGCTTTGTGGACAAAGGCAGCAGCTGCTACTGTTAGGACTCTCACCTTTCCCTCCAGACTCATACAATATGTTAAAGAAACCAAGGCTTTCCCTTCCCATCACAATAGTAAAATATCTCCGGTTCTTTGAGCAGAGAGGTGAGGCTGTGGAGCCATTGGTCTGATCCATGACAATGCTGTTAGCCTCGTTGCTAGGAAACAATATGCTCTGTCTCTGCGCTGCCTGGTCAATGGAGGATGGAGGAGAAGATGGAGGCGCTGGGTTTGCGGCCCGGCCTACCCAACTTGACTCTGCCAGTGTGTGTGTGTGTGTGTGTCTGTCTGTCTGTCTGTGCATGTGTGCATATGTGTGTGTCTGTTTTTTTGTGTGATTGTGTGTGTATGTGTGTGTGTGTGTGTGTGTGTGTGTGTGTGTGTGTGTGTGTGTGTGTGTGTGTGTGTGTGTGAGAGAGTGTGTGTGTGTGTGTGTGTGTGTGTGTGTGTGTGTGTGTGTGTGCATGTTAAAAACCGTGAATGATTTGTTTTGTCATTTATAGCTCTCTACCTCCTTTAGATCCTTATCTGTTTCTCAATGTCCTCTGGGAAGTTTACATTTCAAGAGGGAACACTGTAAATCTGTCTTTGGACATGCAAACCTCTACCAGATCAAGCACCATAAACCGCGCTGCTGGTGTATGAATTATTTGCCTCTACAATTTGTGGCCTTTGCACACTTGTGTAATCACGTTCTCAGACCAGTGGGATGAAAATCCTCCATCTGAGCATTCATTCTCTCTCTCTCTCTCTCTCTCTCTCTATATATATATATATATATATATACATATTTATTTATTTTCTTTTTTGTTTGTTCTATTTTCTCTCTTGTTTGTTTCTCTGTGCTCATAGTTTTAGTTTTAATTATGCGTTTAACATTGAATGTGTCTTACTAGCCCTTGGATATGAGAGGGAGCAGGTGCGGAGCATTGTTCAGACGTGGTGTCTGGTCACGGACGTGTAAAGGCGACAGCCATGCGATGAATAACTTTATTCTAGCGGCCCGCCGCTGCGTAAACTCCAAAGCTGCTGCGGGGACTCGCGGAAATGGCGCAAATCCCCAGACACGCCATAAAAAAAATCAAACGGTGTAATTCAGGAGCACGCCTCGCGACTGCTGACCCATAAAGGGCCCGCCTCCCGTAAGTGCTCTGTGTGCGAATCTCCGCTCTCCCCCTGAGTCCCTCTGAGTCCTGCGTTACCCGGGTTACTGTAAAGGGAAACGGTGAGACAGCCTGCCATGGATGGAGACATTCAAACTCAAGTCATCCTCATAGGCAGAGTCTTTTGAAAAGGGTCCATTTATCAAATGCATTCCATATTCCCGTAGCAGACACACTTATCCAGACCCTACACATAGACGCTGTCAATTTACAGTGGTGGAATTTGGGTGAAATGCCCTGCTCAATGATACAATGTGATTTGAACCCACAGTATTCTTGGTAAGAACCTAATCTGTACTCCAGGCTGTCATCCTAAATACTACAGAGCGTAAACATTATCCTCTTGATACCCGGCTATTGTTGTCCCCTGTAGGGGACATTAGTATCTGGTTTTAATCTCAAAAAACATATATTCTATGCTGACACCTGCACTACAAGGTACATTCAATAAAAATAAAATGAATAATATATTTGAAAATATTTTCACTGCACATGTTTTTGTCATCCAAGGCACTTGTGTTATGTTGCAAATATTAAAATACAAACTAGGTTATGTCACTGTAGGTGTTCAGATTCAAAAGTAAAGTGATCGCAAATGCAGCGTCCGCCTGTAGATGCAGATTTAGCTACTGCACGTGTGCAGTTTCCTGTCATGCGTGTGTCACGTCATGTGTCTCCGTGTGCGCGTTTCCTCTGTCACGTTTCCTGCCCGCCACGTCCTTCTGCCATGTATGTTTTCCAGAGATTTGTATGCGTGTAGCCACGTGCATTCTTCCTGTCATGTATTGACACGTGTGCTCCCTGTCGTGTGTGTGTGTGTGTGTGTGTGTGTGTTTGCCCGCAGGTTCTCCGCGCAGCCCAGTGAACAAGGCCACGCTGACGCTCATCACCATTAGCACCTGTGTCCTGGCCGTGGTGTACAGCAGCCAGATGTCCTGTCCCCTTACCGTGAGAGTGACTCTGCACGTGCCCGAGCACTTCATCGCCGATGGTGAGGCCCCGCCCCCGTCCTCTGCACTGCTGACACCTCTGCAGCCAACAGGGGGCGATCATAAGCAATCCTGCCATGCCCGGTTTAACTCACCAGGGGAGGGTATACTACGAAGGAAGCTTAAAGGGATAGTCCCGAATTTTGGACATAACGTCTCAATTACGACTTACCCAGGATGTAGTTGATTGATGGAAACCATTTTCAGCTAATTCCATGCTGTCCCTTCTTTTGGACGTACACACGTTGCTAATGCTAGCGCAACTCTAAGGTAACGGGTAGCATCCACTACCAAACACACTTAAACACTCCACAGTGCACCCAAAGCGAATAAAATACGACGACAGTCTATCGGGGTTATTTTGAGTGTTTATACCATCATTTTTGAAGTCAAACTATCGTTGAATCCTTTACTTTGTGCTGACCTGTATTCTCTGTGGAAGTACGGCGGCGGAGCGAACGTTGCAACTTGTTGCTCTTCTTTGTTGTTGTAGTCGACCAGTGCCAGCACTACATTCGTAGGTAACTTAAAGTATCTTCCACAGAGAATATAGGTCAGCACATAGAGTGTTTAAGTGTGTTTGGTAGTGGATGCTACCGATTACCTTAGAGTTGCGCTAGCATTAGCAACGTGTGTACGTCCAAAAGAATGGAATATATAATATATATGGATGGAATTGCATGTGCATGGAATTATGCATTCCATATGCATGGAATTAGCTGAAAATGGTTTCCATCAATCAACTACATCATGGGTAAGTCGTAATTGAGACATTATTCCGAACTATCCCTTTAACATACCCAAGGTTTCTTAGCCTTAGCTGGCTTGACAAAAAGTAACGACCGCAATTGGGCTTATCCGGTATCACGTTGGTGGTTACCAAGTGAACGCAGGCTTTATTAATCAAGCTCATAAAAGGGGCGGCGTCTGCAACAACGAGCCTATAGCGGTGCAACATGGACATTACTCGAGCAGCATATTTACCACCTGAGGAACACATTTATAAGACTATAATTGCTGGATACGAAGAACATAAAGCAATCACAATGGCAAAAAGCAACTCTGTTGCCGTCAACAAAAAGCCAGGGAGGAGCGTTGGCAAAAAAATAAAAATAGATAATTGTGTAAATCTCTTAGTTAATAGGCTGCCTTATTTACCTTACCACTCATAACAAATAAATCTACACTCTCAATATTTGTCCTAAAGTTTATTTCTAATAGACCCATGACAACCTAGAGCTCCTAAACTTTAAACTTGATACAACTTATTTAAAATATTGCCTGAAGCAATCACACCAAAGTGTATTCATAAACCCAGGAATTATGGGAGTCAGGCCTATCACTCTCCCATAATTAAAGGATAAGTGATTATAGACACGTAGGGCTCTAGAAGCTTACATACACTGTATTCCCTCTGTTGAGAATCAATATCTTTCGTATAGCGTAGGCTATCCTCGGAGAAAGACATTGGATTTTGTCGGTTACTAAATATTCTCGCCCTGCAATGAGACTTTTCCTAAGGAGTTGATTGGTCAAAGCGTGGTACTTTTATATGTTTCAATCCGTTCAAGCCTGAGTTACCACAAAAAAAAAAAAAATAATAGCAGGAGTGTAGTCCAAACCATTGACATTCATCTAGAGCTCATTTATCTCAGAATTATACATGCTAAGAGGTAAGAGTGTTGAGTGAAGTGGTGCAAATGTACATAAGTTAATAAAATTCATGATAAAATACTTTTCAAGAATGTTTGGAAACGGCTGTAGTACCTTCAAATTAAATTCAGTGCACTTTGCATTTTTTGTCCCGTTCGGACTATTTCATGAGCAGTGAAGTGGATGTAAACTTGGATAAAGATGTTAAAAAAGCTATTTATGTCACTACCCTTTATGGAAATGAAGCTACACTCCTGTTTAACATGCTTAACAAGTTTAATTATTCAAGGCGTATCACCCGTCTTCATTAGTCAGGCAATAACTCGGCACGTCCATTTAATCTTCGTACCTGGTGCACTTAGTACCAGGGGTGGGGGAGGGATCGCAGATTGTAGCTCACATGAAAGTGCTGACAGCTCTTAAAACCTAAGAACTAAGCACTAAACCGTTGGCAACATAAATCCAGTCTCTGCAGCAGGGATCAGACGGCCTAGGCGGAGGAACCGAGGCGCTCACAGGTCTGAAATCAGCTAGACGAGCCATACGGATTGGGAGGCTCCAGCGCGCCAACAGATCTGGATCAGCCGCACTCATCGGCTCCAGAGACTTCCCTCTGCCCCTGCTGGAGAAAAAGGGGATTGTTTTCCATGGCTAATTGAAAAAATAAATACAGAGCAGGACAGAGTGTTCATTGGGGTTTTACTGATAATGGCCATAAAGCTCCTTATCAAAGCTCTGTGCATCCATAGAGAATGCGACTTGGCTTTTAAGTGGTCTGAGAAAAATAATAGTGACGTTGTTTAAACACTTTTGTATTCTCTTAAACCTATTTTTATTTTCAATTTGGAATGGCCAACTGCTTGCACTATAGAAGAAAATAATTATACAGAGAGCACTACAAAACTCCAAGGCACTCAATCTCCAGTGAAACAAGTTAAAAAGCCTTTATTACTTGGCTATAATATATCATCATTGAAAAAGCATCAATGGTGCGCTTTTTAATGATGATATATTATAGCCAAATAAAAAAGGCTTTTTACTGAGTTTATTCGATATGGATATGAAGCCTACCTCGCAATGAGCACCTCTCCACTTTGACACTATTTGAAACCAAGGCATGCATTCCCTCTTCGCTGCCTTTGAACCTGTCTGTTTGCGCTGACGAGCAGAAGATCCCTGCTTGTGTGTCGCACGCTGTCGGTGCACTGCCTCAGCTGCGCAGTCGTGCTTGTGTGTCGCACGCTGTCGGTGCACTGCCTCAGCTGCGCAGTCGCGGTTGTGGAGCGCTACGCTTCTCGCGCAGTCGACAGAGGTAGCCTCCAGACCCTCGTTCAGCCTGAAGAGTCACCGCGACGCTTCAGGCAGTTAGGAACTGCTCCGTGGAGCGTCCGGCCATAGTCAGCATTCACTATCAGAGCACGGGTGGGGCAATTACACATACTGGAAGCAAGCGCCTTAGCAGGACAGAACGAGCCAATCAGCAGCCCTGTAGAGACGACCTCATCTCAGGCCAGTGCGTACTCACAGTGCATACTCACAGTGCATACTCACTCACACACTACCCAGGGACAGGCTGAGGTGTCAGTTGACATGAATGGAACCTGAAGCAGGCGTCCTTAATCTGAAATAGAAATCTTAAATCTGACAAACACTTCAAGATCCAGATGTAACATGTACCTCTCTCTCTCTCTCTCTCTCACTCTCTCTCTCTCTCTCTCTCTCTCTCACTCTCTCTCTCTCTCTCTCTCTCTCACTCTCTCTCTCTCTCTCTCTCTCTCTCTCTCTCTCTCTCTCTCTCTCTCTCTCTCTCTCTCTCTCTCTCTCTCTCTCTCTCTCTCCTCTCTCTCTCTCTCTCTCTTCCTGTAGGTAAAGAAACTTTGGTGAAGTGCATTATATTTTAAGTCAGGTCCTTTGATTAGAAAATATACAAAAGGCCACAGTCAGCTGTAACTGTAAACCAGTTTGGCATTAAATACCTATTGGGCTACCATTGAAATAAAGATAATTTACCATAAAAATTCAGTTAGTAGCCCAGAGATTATATTTCTTACAGCGTGCACGCGTAAACCCTGGATTTTGTTGGAGACCAGCTGGTCTGTTGACAACAGCTGGTCTCCAGTAACAGTTTTTTCTCCCTTATTCTAAAGCTAGGCTACTGGTATTGAAACAACCAGTCTCATTATATGGGTTCTCACAGTCATTTAAATTGACATTTTAAACTGGATAATCAACATGATTAAACCTATTAATCGTGGATGTAACAGCTATCAGGGCTTGAAGAAGCAGAGATGCATTGAGTGTCTATGGTTGGCAGACACAGTGCTGGATTCCAGGCAAAAATTATGAGTCTAGACAGGCTAATTGGCCTGTTCTTGTCAGAAATTAATGATGTGTTTATGTCCTTAAAAGATGATATTTTAAAAAAGCATAAATCTGTTTTGGAAATTTGCAAGCAGATGTCTAATATAATAACAGGACACCATAGTTACCACAGCCACTCAAAAAAAACGTATCTTTTTTTACTGTTAAAAATTCAAGTGAACTTTCAAAAATCACATTACCGACACTTTCCGTGGCTCAAGTTTGCGGTACAATGGGCCATAGTACCGTCACAGTTTAAATTCACATTTAGGAAATCCTGTCTCTAAAAATCAAAAAATCCTTGGGATAATTGACCTGTCATCTCAAAATAATGACCCCCAGAACTCTCCTCCTAAACATCTTAATGAGAGCACGGGTATGGTAATTACATACATACAGTAGCTTCTCATATGAATGACCCAATTTAATAAAAGAGTACATCTGCCGCCTGTACTCAGACAGGAATGAAATGCATTTTTGAATCGATATGCCCCAGAAAACAGTGAAAGGGGCAGTTCTTTATGCTCTCTGTGAAGTCTGAAAAGTGCTTTAATGACCGTCCTCAGATTGCAGCTCAGGAGAGTACACCTATCCTACGGAAAAGCGAAAAAACGATGCTGACGGATAGCTGTTAAAAGTAGCGTCGGCTAACGGGGTTAAAAGGTGGTGTAGGCTGACAGGTTTCTAGCGTAAGAGGATGAGGCAGGTGTTAAAGACAGTGCAGATTGAGTGCTTTTCGGACTGATGTTGTTCTGGCCTCTCTCCTCTCTGGACACAGGGAGCAGTTTTGTGGTTAGCATGGGCAGCTACCTGGACGTGTCTGACTGGCTGAACCCAGCCAAGCTAACCCTCTACTACCAAACCAACTCCACTTCCCAGTGGGTCAGGGACTACTGCGGCCAACGGACCACTGACCCCTGCGAGCAGCTGTGTGACCAGGACACAGGTCAGCCGAACCCGGGACACGCACAAGTGCACAGCACATACACGACACATACACATGCACACAACGCTTACGTATACACACAACATTTTCACATACACATGACACATACACACAACACATACGTATACACACAACATTTTGGCATACACACAGCACATACATGCAACACATATGCATACAAGCAACGTACATACACACAACACGTGCACGTACATACAACACATGCACACAAAACATATGCATATGCACAACACGCATACATATACATACACATACACATACACGCATACATACACATACACATACACATACACACATACATACACACAGATGCAAGCACAGATATGCTGAAAAGCATGACTTACAGGCAGCTGCAAGAAAATATACACTATACACAAAGACAACACATTCTCACACACAACCAGGGCGGCAGTGTAGTATAATGGTTAAGGAACTGGACTTGTAACCGAAAGGTTGCAGGTTCGATTCCCAGGTAGGACACTGCCGTTGTACCCTTGAGCAAGGTACTTAACCTGAATCGCTTCAGTATATATCCAGCTGTATAAATGGATAATATGTAATAAGAAGTTGTGTAAGTCGCTCTGGATAAGAGCGTCTGCTAAATGCTAATGTAATGTAATGTAACCAAACTGCGTCATAATGCTGCATAAGAAATGCACGTGCTCCTCTCTCACACACACACACACACACACACACACAGTTAAACATGCCCAAATGTATACATACAGTTACTACATTAACTTCTGTAACACTACAAACCCTTTCTCTGAACATTTCATGTTAAAGAATAATTCAATTTCCTCTGTCGGATCTCAAGTTGTCTCATATGCTAAAAGAATGCGAAGGGAAGCATTTGATATTCACTTCGCAGACAAACTGTCAACACAGAAATCTCTTCTAACTGTTGAGCTGAATTTTAAATTATTACGCAGCCTCAACAGGAATTCTGTGAGAAACTGATAATATCCCCCCTTGAGAAACACATGGATGTTTTTTTATAGATCTGGCAAATGTTTGCTAAACATGGCTGAATTGTTTTTCTTGGACTGCATTTGATGTTCGCTGATACGAGGCTTATTAACGTGCCCAGTAAGCAAACATCTAACACATTTCACAGCACTGAGTACACACACACACACAACATGAGGAACTGTGGTAATGCATGAGAGAACACGATTGCTTTGTCCTTTTCTTTAGTTTTTTAAACAATGAAAGGACCCGTCATTAGTATATACGTATCAGGCAACATCTTTGTTGATTGCAAGCCCAGCACGGGGGGACTGGGAGACGGAGAGCTCCAAACCGGCAGACTTAAAGTTGTAAAACTTTCCCTTTTTTTTTTTTTCAATTTCAAGCTTTTATTTATCACCACGCCAGGCTGTAAGTTAGCAGCCAATGCGATGTCTGTGGCAAATGCATTTATTCGCTCTTGACCTTCGGGGGCTAAGTTATTACCGCTTGGCTTGGTTCGTCCTGCTAGGTGTTATGGATCAAGAAGATAAGATTGCCAATGAGCCGCTGCTGCAGGGGGAGGGATAAAAAAAGAAAGAAATGAAGGGGGGGTGGGGGGCACTCGTCTTTGCCTCAGTGGAATTCTAACACTGTGGTCCTCTGGTCCGGCTCTTTCCACTGTTCATTGTTCCAGCTGCTGGGTTCCCTGTTCCAGGGAATCTTTCAGTCTGCGTCTTATACAGCTTTGAGAAATTAACTGAATTTCATTGCCTTTCTCGAGAGGTTAAGGAAGTCTCGTCTTCAGCATGTGATTTCCGACCGATATTAACTTTACCAACCTTCCCCTTGATACAGTTGAAAACACCAAGCCATTTTTAAGTAGAGGCAGTTTAAAATTTTTATTGTTTGATAAGTGGAACTCTTCAGGAGCTTAGCATTCAAGGCAGTGCTGGAGCGCATAAGCCAACGAGCTAATGACCTGCTCAACTCAAAGTGTGGAGCGGGAAGATAGTTGATAAAAACAAACACATTGACATAAGGGTGCTTCACTAAAGTGACTTTGACCTTAGTTTTTATTAGAATAATGTCAGTCTTTCTGTCTCTTTGCCTGCCTTGATAGCACTTTTGCTTTGCTGAAATTGAAGTGCACATGTCGTATGTGTAATTGCAGGGGTATGGAAGGGGTTCTCCTCTCCTAGATAGCATGCTAAGTGGCTGAAGCCATGATCAGGCCGGAGGCTTCTGTTATTCCCTGAGACACGGACGTCGGGTTTATTTTTTACCAGGGGGTGGCCTAAAAAATTCAGCAATTGGTCGTATCCAATAAGGGGTCGATACATCCAGAAACAAGGGGAGGCAGAGCTGAACAGTGGATGCAGGCTGCAGTTACACTGGAATCTAGACGTTGAGGGTGGAAATCTAGGTTGAGAGACATTTTGACATGTTCTTGACATAAGTGTGTCAATTTAGCTCAATTTAGCTCAAGCCTTTACCTGGATAATAGCCTGGCATCCTAGCCGGTTAAAAAACCTTTCACTTTTCAACTGAATTTTAGCCGGCTTTTCACCTGAATGCGAGACAGCGTTTCTACACAAAAATGCTCACTGGGAGGCAGATGTTGAAGCTGTGCCGCTAACGTTACTTCCCTCAGAATCGTTTGACGCAGGCGTGATGTTTAATTATGTGTGGGGTTTCGGGTTTAATTTTTATTACAAACTTGTTTCTTTTGTGGAGTCGACATCACCTCTATCGAACTATGTCTTATTGATAGCCGGCACCCTGGACAGTCAGGAGTATGGAGCTTACCTCAACAAATAGTGCTTTTTAATTGGTTGCTTGTTTCACATTTATTTAATGTGCTTCGTGTGTGCATCAAACCAGGTTTAACCCGTAGACCGTAGAAAAATATTCCACCTGTGACCCGCATTAAACTATAACTTCACTCTGCAATACGATTTGCCCGTGAGTGCCCCGGCCCCTGAGCAGCCACATGATCCGCGCTTATGCCCGGAGATGGCTCAAGTTCACTCAGGCAGCCAGTGAGGGTTAAGAGGCTTCAAAGGGAAGAGTGTGCTCTGTTAGCACTGCCCGATGTCCAGCCAGAGCTCAGATCCATCAAAGCTTTTCTCCTTCCTTTATTTTTCTTTATTCAAAAGTGGTGGGTTGTAGTATTCCATTTGCCTCAGAACCAGTGTCAGTCCTGGCCCTGACTTTGAAGGGGAACTTTCCATGCCAGGAGCTGAAGCGATAGGTACCATGTTGCATACTAAGTGCAAGTAAGTCAAAGAAGAGAAACTAGAATGGACACACACACACACACACACATCTGTATTGTAGCTCCTATTGGTACTCCTTTAGTACTGCATTGAGAGTCAGGTGAAATATACACTGCCTGGCCAAAAAAAATATTTTGTTGGAGAGCCTTTAGCTTTGATTACGGCGTGCATTCGTCAACCCTATGCAATGTCACAACATTTATTTCCGTCCAGAGTTGCATTAATTTTTGGCCGAGATCTTGTATTGACGACGGGAGAGTCGAACCACTCCGTAAGGTCTTCTCCAGCACATCCCAAAGACTTTCAATGGGGTTAAGGTCAGGACTCTGGTGGCCAATTCATGTGTGAAAATGATTCCTCATGCTCCCTGAACCACTCTTTCACAATTTGAGCCGATGGATCTTGGCATTGTCGTCCTGGAATATGCCCATTGATGGGATAACCTGGTCATTCAGTACATTCAGGTACTCAGCTGACTTCATTTTATTGCTGCATAACGTTGCTGAGCCTAGACCTGACCAATTGAAGCAACCCCAGATCATAACACTGCCTCCAGAGGCTTGTACAGTGGGCACTATGCACAACTTTTTTTTTGGCCAGGCAGTGTAGTTGGCTCACGGCTGAGTGACACAAAGGAGTGCCAACAGGCACACGAACAAAAACGAAAGACTGCTTATAAAAAAAAGCTACTTTAATTAACTTTAATCAACTTCTTAACTTTTTCTCTCTTCTGTAAGCCAGACAAACAGAAAGTGTCAAGATGGATGTGAAATTCAGCATCTCCCTGTGGTGTTATCTATTTCACAGATTTCTCACCTTGTGTCACAGCTGGGCTTGTTTGCATAAATTCCCACCTGAAACGTGAGAGAATACATTTAGCCCTTAAACAGGCAGGCAGCCTGAATCTGACATTAATCCAAGCTGGATTTGAGCATAACATATCCAGTAACATCTGTACCCTGTTGAAGCCATACTGTCCATGTGGTTATTCAGTCCACGTTGCTTGGCTCGGTTATGGATGGCGGCAGAAAATAAGAGCGCTGTCGAAGACGGCCATTGCGATGCAGAGCACCACTCACTTGCTTTCCTAGAGGGTAAGAGCGCACTGTTGTTTCAGGAATATGTGCACCTGCGCGGTATCAGTTGAACCCCTTAAGACGACAGCGAAATAGCAGAGGCATGTCTGGAAGTCCATAATTTCTGCTGTGGGGATATAGTTTTCCTTGTGCTGTTATTAAAGATGTTTTATTGAGCAGAATAAACCGTCTTAATTCGGTGTGGTTGCACTCTCAAGACCGGCTCCCACAGAAAATTCAGCCAAACACCCAAACAAACTCTGGGAGGAACAGATGAAGACAGATTAAACTGGAAGATGAGAAACGGGGCCGCGTTCAATCTCTGCCCACCCCTCAGCTCCACTGTGAAAGTGTATAAGACAAGCCTGAAGAAACACAAACTAGGAAATGCAATGCATTAATGATGGAGCTCATGAATCATGTTGCAGTGCTGTGGGTTATTCTCCAGCAGCCACGTTAACAAAAGGTGTGGGTTCATTTATTTTCTGGCTGTGACTAAGTGCACCAGTAGATAGTAGGGGTCCCCATTCATGAGTGAGTGGCTCCCCCAAAGTCACAGCAATATCTTTGTTTCACCACTATATTGCCCAAAGCCCTATTAATCCCCTGGCTTCTAATGGGAGGTCACAGATCAGAGGCTGATTGCATGATGATATTATATCATTGGTATGGCCACAAGTTTGTTCCCCCTTGTTTTATCGTATGGTACTTCAGTCCTCCGACAGCTAGAGGTCATGATAGCCTCTTTGTCAAGCCACTTCTCAAACAATTATCCCATTTGCACCACCTCAATCATCTAAGTTGATAAAGTAATTGGCACTAATTAAGCACTGATGATGATTGACAGCGATGTTTCAAGCGACACGTGCTACATTCAGTTTTTAATGTCAGTCCATTGTCATCTTCTTTGTGTAATTTATTGTTAAATTATAAGTTGTGCAAAATAAATTAAATCAGTCGGTATGCAGTGTGGCAGGCGGATACTGCTTCACTCAAAGACATGGGCTGTGTCTGAATCACAGCCCCATCTACTGCATCCTGCATTCTGTGTACTAGCAGACTGTACTGTTTACTGTATACTGTTTAGTATGCAAAAAATATCCTCTATGCTATTTTTCAACCACACTATGGAAGTGTCGTAAGATGTCCCGCCCTTGTCCAGTCATGTTCACATGTTTTGTTGTCGTTGTTGTTGAAGGAAAATGTTAGCGAAGCTGCTGCTAATTTTTCCAGCGAAGATGTGTGTCGTATTTATGGAACCAAAATATTCGGTTACTTCCTGACCCCCGAATATATTCAGCAAAACCCTGGATATAAGTATCATCCAGGGATTTAAAGTACACTACATTTAGAGAAAAATGCCTACTTAACAACTTTATGACCCAATGTACTCAGCATGCATACTCAGTATAGAAGGGTATTGATTAGGACACAGCCATGCTTTTTGCAGCATTTAAACTCGCATCCGTGTTCACTTTCCTTCCCTCGGACATGCAGTATTAACTCAACGAATTGTTTTTATAAACGTCTCAATTAGAAACTCGTTGTATGATTAGTCACTTGACCATGCCATTGGAGTATAGGCACAGAGGGGGAACACTGGTGGGTAACCATTGAAATAAATTTAAATCCCTGCAGTTAACGTGGTGGAAACAAACCGGGGGCCCTAATCACAGGAATTGGATGAGGGCGGGGGGATAAGTGATGTGTTGAGTTATCTAGTTAGTTTAAAGATCAGCTAATCTATGCAGTACAGTCTTAGGGGCAGAATAAACTCTTAACTGTGTGCTTTTGGTTCTGGGATTCTAGGATGGATTGATTCCTGAATTGTGGCTGACGTTATGATAAAAGGCGCGAGAAAGGAATATGAGAACGCCAACTGGTTTGAAGGTCAAGGAAAGCACACGCTCTTCTGTAAGCAAATAATATAAACCCGTCATGTGTAAAAGGTCTTCACTACAGCCCCCGCACTGTGGCGAAGAGAGAGACAGTTTAACTGGAGGACTCTGCCTCATTACAGAGAGATTGGAAGAGATCGCTCATGCGGTGAAGGGGCTATGAAAGCATCAGGGTCCTATTTTCAAAATTTCCTGTTCAAGTGCCATTCAAGCCTCCTGCTGTAAGCCCCTTGAAGAGTACCATTTGGTCACTGCTTTAAGCGCAGGCAATGCAAAGCACTGTACAGCAGCAAGTGACGTGAAGTATTCTCTCTGTGTCAGGCACCGATGGCCTTGATATTATCTAGTTCATTTTTAGGTCACTGTGGTTCTGTGGTTGTCCAGGCAGTGGGCGGTTAAAGCAGCCAGCACTTTAGCGTGCAATTCGAGCATCTCTTCTAACACAATACACCAGGGCAGAGTTTCAGGTCATTCCAGACTACTCTTCCAGCCTCGATGTCAGCTACCCCTCAACCCACCTGCCCCCCACACCTACTCCATGGAGTATCTCCTGAGAATTAACAAAATACAAAAAAATGAGGAGAGTTAATGTGCGTGAATAAAAGGAAGAGGAAGAAAGAGGAAAAATACCATAGATATCAAAAGGGGAGTGCTCGTGCTGTCCTGTCTGCACTCTCACAATGTCTATGGGAAAGTGTTATGTGTGCATGCTCTGTGTGTGTATCTGTGTATCACGCGCCTGCGCATTCCTGTGTCCAAAAGATGGCAGTTTCCCCTGCGGTGATAAACGATGACAGTTTCCAATTACTTGGATTGTACAGAAGTGGCTGTCACCGTTTGTCCTGAGTGTTAATGTTGTCAGATTATCAGTGGAGATGCTCCGTCGCAAGCTCTCCTGAGGTCTACTCTTCCTGTCTCAGCACAGTCTCAGGCGGGCTTAGGCCGGCCTCCCTTGTGATAGTGGATAGTTGGATAGTTTTCCTGATTGGCTGATAAGCATCAAAATGGCCCTCTCATTCCCGTGAATCTCCAACCTCCTGCTCAAGATTACATCATTTCTCTTTACCGTTTCACATGTTTGCATGCAGGCAGATTTATTTATATATTATTAAACAAGGAATTTCCCAGAACTAGGATGCCGTCACGATATCTGTCAAGCGGGTAACAGTGTTGTCGAGGATGCAGAATCTCGTGCAGCTAAAATTGCGGACATGACCTTTAACTGAGATAAGTTACTACTTAATACTTGATAAACACTCTGGATTACAGGAGTAGGGAGAGACTGAACCAGGCTGCTGTGCCTTTGTGGTCGTTTGTTCTTTAACATTTATTGTATTTATTTAACCGGGCGTTTAGCGAATGATCTGATAAAAGCGATTTGGGAAGGCGGCATAATCTCCTCTATTTATTTCGCAGTTGAAATCGTCACGGGCCGTGTCATGTGGCAAGTGCTTATTAAAAATCGGGATCTGCTGCCGCTCCTGTGCTTTTTAATAACAGATTATTATTAGCACGGAGATTGTGGAGAGTTTTTGTGGTTTGGGGATTCTTTGAAACAGAGGGAGCCATGAAATTAAAAAGTGGTCATACAGAGAAGGCATCTGAATAAGTGACAAAGAGAAATCTCAGAAGACAGAGGTTGTGAGATGATTGGTCCTTTTGAGGTGTGTGTTGCTCTGTAAAGTGCTGACGGGGCGCATTAATATATATTTTCCAGGGCTTAGGCCTGCTCTCATCATAGCTTTAAGACATTGTTGTGTGAAATAACCAATTAACTTCTATATATGTGCTTTCTTCTTGTTTTTAAATGAGTGTGAAGCAAGGGAGGGTATCTGGGCCTTCTTTGGGTAGTTGTATCCTTTGGAAAGTGTAAATTGACATATATTGTCGATAGTGTGTGGATCCAAAGTTACGTGGTTCCTATAGACCAGCGGTGGACAAACTGTGGGTCGCGACCCAAACTTGGGTGGCGGGGAGATACCTATTGGGGCGCGGAATCGTATAGGCTACAGCAACATTCCAATGCAATTAGGCCTACATGCACAAAGTGTTACTATTCATTACTGTTATTCTGCACTGGTACAAATAAAGAGAAAAAAAAATAAAACAAATTTTTTACTGTTTACATTTGACCGTGTTTCATATGATCACGTAAAGGCCTACTTTATTTAATCTCTACACTCACTGCACTCCAGCATTCGCCAAAAACGCCATTAACAGTGCCCCTGATGCTCTTTGATCCAAGCTAGCTAATTACTTGTTTATTACACAACATAGTTAACGGCTTTAGCCAGTCTTTTTTGTGCTTTTGACATCAAAAAACAAAAAAAACATCTGTAGGCTATAGAAATATTGGCTGTATTGAAATATTAGCTAATTTGTTTTAAGTTTCCTATTGTGAAATGGATAAGTGGCTAATTGGCTACATCCCAGCAAACCGAGATGCACTGACAATGAGTGTAACATTAATGACAAGAAATGTTTTGTTTTTATCCTACGGTTGTCTGTCTGGCAGCTTAAATTACTTTCCCCCGACTATGCTTCATTGATAAAGCCCAGTGCCCTATTCGCACTGGACTAGCCTAACGGGGACCTTGCGTGATTTGTAATAATTAGGCTACAGAAGGAAAGGAAAAATGTACAATGTTGTAGCAATTTAACAAGTATTATCCCTTCTTGAAAGAAACCAAGCCTTTGTAGAGAGCACGGATAATATAGTCCTCCTGCAGACTGGTTAAGCCCCCACTGTTAGGATCCTGTAATTCTGTCTGTTTATTTCTTTATTTGTTATTATTTTCCTGATTTCTTTTCCCTCGCGATTGTCAGTCCGCGTTCCATGTTTTCTGAGATTCCACTCCCTGTCTTTGTCATTGCACTATTCGGGTGATTTTGGGAAACATTCGGGTTTCCTCTGTATTTTGTATATCTCGTTTTCTTCCTTCTGGTTTTATTTATATTTGTATATAATACTAATGTACTAATCATACTAACTGTTAGATTAGATTTAATACTAACCTGCTAACAAACTAACATGTATATAATACTAACCAGCTAACCTACTAACATTAGGGTTCTAGAGTTCACTACTAACATTACTAATTACTAATTCATCTTGAGTTTCTATCTGCAGCTGTCATTTCCCTCCTCGTTATCCTATCCCTGTATCGATCTGTGATTTTGCATTCTCTGCACGTGTCCACTTTCGTGTGCCTCCCCTCTGAGCTGTGCACTTGTTTACCTGCTAACTCCAGGCCGTTTGTTATCATTGTGTCTGTGTATTCCAGTCCGTGTCTTACGTTTCCCCTGTCATTGTTTTATTGGTCCCTGTTAACCCTCACTGTTCTCACCTGTGAGCAATCTCCCCTCCCTGCTTCTACACACCTGATTCCCATTATGTCTGTCTCCCTCTGTGTATATATACCTTGTCATTTCAGTGTTCTTCGTGAGTTCCTTGTACTAAATATTTTGCTTCTGTGTTGCCTGTTTTTTCCTGAGATTGTGCCCGAGTTGTTTTGTTTATTCCGAGTATCTGTTCTAGTTTTTTTGTTTCCCTCGTCCGTTACCTGTTGTTTTATTTCGGTTTTGTTTTCTTTTTGTTCCTCCTCTGCCTTACCGGTTTTGACCCCTGCTGTGTTCTTGCGACCCTGGTTTTGGATCCTGCTTTTGTACCTTTGCTGTGCCTTCCCGGTTTGACCCCTGCCTGTTCCTTGACCACTCTTTGGACTGTGCTTTGTACCGTTGCCCTGTCTCCCCAGTTTTTGACCCTGCCTGTTTACCTCGGATTGCTGCCTTGCCCTTTATTAAACTTCGGTTTTTTATACTCCTGCCTGTGTTTGGGTCCTTCCCCCACCGACACCTAACACCCACTTTGTTTGGTAGATGTCGTTCAGGTCCCCTCTTGACAATTATTTTTTTTAAACTGTAAAAGTGAAATCTCAGTAAATAGTATGAACAATGAGTTTAAGTACAAATTTTCCATGTCTTTTTTTGAAAAAATGTCTACAAACTATGGTCCCCTCTTGGCAGGTATAGTGATAGTCCCCTGTTAGTAATATAGACGTGCATGCGTGCGCATGCATAAGTGTGTGTATTGCCTGCGTGTGTGTGTGTGTGTGTGTGCAATGTATTTGTATTGGGACTGATTTTGGACTGATTAAATCAGATTTGATTTAAGATTTGAGACTATCCATCATTTAAAATGACCAAGGCACCAGAAAGGCAAATATCTAGAGGTTACAGTATCGACTTTTTATATCAGATCTTAACGTAATGCATGCAGTTTTGTATCAGATGTGTTTGCTGAAATTAGTTGGAACTTAATCAGATTTGAAGTGGAGAATAACTGTAAAGAAAGAAAAAAGTATTTATAATCGAGGAGAGAAGAGTTATGTGGAAAAGCATGCATTGCTTATTGAAAACAATAGTGAGGCATCATTAACTACTGCAAAACATCACCAGTCAATTGCAAAGCAGCAGTAAATGTTTCCTACAAAGCCATCTAAGTAGTGGGTTTCAGACAATTTCACAAGGTCAATTAAGAGCCCTGAGACCTTTTCAATTTCAGCTCTGTATCTGAATAGGTCTTTTAGAGGGTGCGTGAAACTGCATGGGCTTTTGCCTGTAAGCTCCTTAATTATTCATTAAGTGAGTTTATGAAGCAGTCAAACAGAAGATTCATGCACTTCCTGCTCTGCGAGGTGAACAGCTATTACCTTAATGAGGTACAAAATGGAAGCTTCTTCCCCCTCGCTCCTCACCAAAAGACGAGGCCCGGAAAATCACCCTGCTAAAGCTCAACCTGGCAAAGACTGGGATGCTTTACATCACCGCCATGTTGTCCATGTTTAACTCCTGCCATGTTGTGAGATGACAAACTTAGCAACACTGCAAACACTGTGGTGGTGAGCCAGGTGTTCAGATTGTTCCGCTACAACATCAGGAGAATCTGCCTGTTGTTCATCACCTGTTCAACCCAGCTCGTGGTTAGGGCTGTGGTCCTCTCCTAGCTGGTCTATCGCCATCAGGCCTCTGCAGCTTGTCCAGGACACCGTTGCTCGGCTGGTCAACAACCTCCCCTAAACACTGCCACGTCACCTCACCCTTCACTGCCCTCCACTAGCTACCCATTACCGCTCGCCTCAAATTTAAAACCTTATTGATAGCCTATGGGGCTACCAAAGGGAGAGTCCCTTCATACCTTAACAAGATCATCAGAGCAAGCATACATACACACCAGCTGGAACCCTCCGTTGGCCAACCTTGGGATGTATGGCCCCTCCCCCTTTTTGAGCGTGCACTTTACGGTCATGTCAGACAGCAGCCGTGACTGGGAAGTGCAGCCTCAAAACGGGGGAGGAGCCAGACATCCTAACGTCTCTCGGTGGCAAACAGCTGTGAGAAGAGCTTCTTCTGACGCAGACTGTAGACAGTGGTGCCCAAACCTGTTCCTGGAGATCTACCGTCCTGTAGGTTTTCATTTCAACCCTACTTTTGCACACCTGATTCTACTAATTAGCGGTTAAACGAGATCTCTGTTGAATGAGGTGTGCTTAGTTAGGGTTGAGGTGAAAACCTACTGCACGGTAGATCTCCAGGAACGGGGTTGGGGGGACCACTACCTGTTGACAGACTTTTTGGAATGCACCTCATCTTCTCCACCCCCTCCCGCCCCTAACACCAGATTTGAGCCTGTGGTTCTTTGTTGTTGTTCATTCCTTGTAGCGGCAGTGTAGTATAATGGTTAAGGAACTGGTCTTGTAACCGAAAGGTTGCAGGTTCGATTCCCAGGTAGGACACTGCCGTTGTACCCTTGAGCAAGGTACTTAACCTGAATTGCTTCAGTATATATCCAGCTGTATAAATGGATAAATGTAATAAGAAGTTGTGTAAGTCGCTCTGGATAAGAGCGTCTGCTAAATGCCTGCAATGATACTCATTGGTACAGTTGTGTTTTAAAAAAAATTATATTCTATGTTCAATACATCAGTTGATAAGTTGTCAACTGAGTCTGTGACTGTAGTTTCCTCCTCTAAGGCAGCACTTTTGATCCCTGATCTTTGCACTTGTTTTTGCATTGTAAGTAAACACTGGATAAGAGCACCTGCTAAATGGCAGTAAAGTAAAGGAAAGTACAGCAGTGCACATTGGCTGACCTGCTTTAGACCGCAAACCCCTGAATCCTCCGATACCCGCCACTGTAAAGCTGGCTGATCATCACACAAACTTCCATAAATATCTAAAATGTCCTTCGTTGCACATAAAACCTGTCTGAGCCAAAACTGAAACATAAAATAAAACTGAAATAACATTAAAAAACTCCATAAAGTGAATTATCCCTTTAAAATTAAATGTTTACTCCGAGAAGCTTTTTTATGGCTCCCAGATATAGTATGTATGCATGTATATGTGTACGTATGTATGTGTGTGTGTGTGTGTATGCATGTATGTATGTATGTAGTTTGTTATATACATTCAATATTTATCTATTTATATATATATATATATATATATATGGGGAAGTGCAGACAACTGGTGTGGTTATTTGTGCCTACAAAGCCACATCATCTTTCTTATTTTATTTATAACAGGTGTTATAAGAGGTTTTCACCTGCATTTTGACTTTTATAGAAGAAACAAGGAAACCCATAAATAGACTTTAAGCGAGAAAATAGCTTGGAAGGGGGGGGGGGGGGGGGGGGGGGGATAAGCGTCAAACCCCAGCACCCCCCACCCTCCGCCACTGACACATGCACACACACACACCCACACACACACACGCATACACACACGCACACATACACACACACACACACACACACACATGCACACACACACACACACGCATACACACACACACACATACGCACACACACACGCACACACACACGCACACGCACACACACACACGCATACACACACGCACACATACGCATACACACACGCACACATATACACACACACACACACATTCAGAAAGTTCTGGTTCAAAGAGGCAAATATAACATCCCATTGTAGCAGAAACACACATTCATTAAATCCCTGAAACTATTCTAGAATTTGTCATTTTTATAACTTCCCTGTCTTGTGAAAGTGTGCATGGGGGCACGAGGAAGAGATGGACTCTGACTTTAAATCCCATTTTAACTGTAAGATAGAGAAATAGGACAGAATTGAGAAAACAGCATATTTCTAAAAAAAAAAAAAGACAGTTAAATGCACAATCAGCCATATGCAGTCTGAAAAATAGAGAGGAAATACAACAAAAGAAAATCTCAGTTTGGATTCCCAAACTGAATGGATTGGACGAGTGCCTAAGTGTACTGGTAGTGCTTCTGGTGTGAGAATGAGAACGGCATGGAGGGAACTCAGGATTCAGGTGCAATTACAAACTGTAAGTGGAAAAAAAATGAAAAAAGAAAGAAAGAAACTGCCCGAATCAAGAGCAGCCGGAGATGGAACACAGAGCGGGCTCTCCTTGGAAGTGCGAATGTCAGGTGTGTTTATCTGTTTATTGGAGGAAATTCTGCAGGGAGGAGCAGATTGTGAGGCAGAGAAAAGGAGAAATGAGATAAGATTGGGAGAGAGAAAGTGGGAGAGGGTCAGAGGGAGAGAGAGAGAGAGATAAATGGAGGGATGGTGCCGATAGATAAAGAAACTGTTAAGAAGGCCTCTCTGCCTCCCCAAGTTTCACGCCTACTGTGTCTTCAGTAATAATTCTGTCTTTGAGGGTTAGAGCATGCGGTCCGCTGTCACCGGTTTGGTCACACGGTCGGCATACCCACGGAGAAGCAACCGTGTTCTCAACGGTGGCGCGGGCTCGCCGGAGCTTGCTGTCGACTAGAGAGTTACGTGCCCTTGCTCTCATACCGGCGGGAAATGAAGAGGATGTTCACGCTCGGTCTGGTTTCTTTTCCCTCGCGTCGCGGGAACACGCGTTTCGAGCCAGGGACGGGAAGGGGGGGCTCTCTTCGAGCGACCGTGACGTCGTTTCGTGCTAACGGAGCGGTCTAAATTTAGCCCTGCTCTCGCAAAGGCACCTTTGCTGTAGCGTGAGCTCTGAACTCGCCGCGGTTCGGCGATGTCTCTGAAATCAGGTCAGGTGCAGTAAATGAACGTGCCCACAGCGCCCCTACGGATCGCGAAGGTGCCTCTTCAGATTAATTGCCTCCATTGTCTGTCACGTATGCTTCTATTATGCATTTAATTATATACGGCAGCGCCGCATTACCGAGACGGTTCCCACAGCAGCTCACGTGGCTGCGGCTGTACCTTGACACGCTGTTTAGTCGTTATTATTGCATGTCAACGTTACCGAGGCAGCGCGTGTAACATCTCATGTTTAAACCAAACGGGGCTTGCAAGTAAACGGAGGCCTTTGAAGGCCGTTTCACAAGCTCGTCCACAGACCGTCTCAGGCTGGAAAATGTGTCAGACATGAGATAAGCGAGTGGACGTGGCCTTATGCACAGTGTTAGCTGCCGCCTTAATTGTTGCATTTGATTAGAAACCATGGGCCAGGAAAACAGAGGTTTATGCTTTTTCAGTCAAAATATCTGTAATGCATGCGGCAAACGAAGGATAAGTGAATGAGTGCTTGTTGCTATACAGTTAATGGTGGTTTGAGAGCTGGAAACAGAAGAGGTAGAGAAAGGTTCATTTTACTTCTCAAAAATGGATATTTACAGGTAACTGCCAGAATAAAGGAACCACTTCAGTAAACAAGGGACTCAACCCATCTTTTGTTGTGTTATTAGGCTACAGCCTACCTAATGGAATAGAATAGATTTGTAAAAGTACCTTATTATGGTACTTTAGTTTACATGTATTCATTATTATATACATACTGGCTGTTGTTGCTTCATTCTATTAATTTCGACAGTGATGTCCGTGCATTGGTTTGAGATGCAAGGCAAAACAGTCCATCGAGAACTTTACAGGGAGGGATACAGTGGTTGGTTTTTCCCATCTAACAGCAATTTGTCAGTGTTTATGTAGCAAAGCATCTACTAAAGAACATCATCACCTCCTGTAGCCTCGATAAGATTGCGATTAGTACAAGTCATCATAGACATGTGTCTGTAGCTCGGAAAGTCTGGTGTGTCTTTTATTTCGCAAACAGCGATCAAAGCCTCTGATTCAAAACCTTAAGCAAACAGTAAATAAATCAATTGATTAAGCTAATCTTTTTTTTTTTTTTTTGCTTTAAAATATTTGGCACAAAGGCGGAATCATCTAGCATTAGTTAACTATTACACTTAAACAGCTGGTTTCAGAGGAAAGATTAAGTGTGATAATTGATATTAACATTATGCATTGACCAGCACAGGGTATCGTAATTAATCTATTGAACAAATAGCTTAGCGGCTGGCCATAGTCAGTGCTATCATCCTGCTAAGACACAGGGTTTCTCCAGTATAACTGCCTTGTGCCCTATCTGTCAGGTTACCCACCAGTATACCTCCTGCAGTGCACTGAGATTAATCAGACAGGACATGATGAAGAACCTAAGAAAACAAACAGTATGCATATGTATGCCCTATTGTTTATTTTATCCACAATAACACTATACGTTTTGGCAATGTGCCAACTGTAATCAGCCAGAGCACCTCCTGCACAAAAGAGCCGTTTATCATAATACAGAATTCAGCCCTCGTCAGGACAACAGACCAACTGACAATTAATGAGACCAGCGGAAATGGTGGAAACACGTGTTCACATGAATATTTTACTCACGTGAAACTGTGAGTGACAAGTTTTACCGTCAATGTCCTGTCCCACCCCCCCCCCCCGAATGACCTCAATTTCCTCAAGAAGGATGCTACGCTCCAGGGGTTTAAAAACAATGGTGCAGGGTGAATTGAGCCAGCTCAGATTATCCCCCTCAGCAACAAAAGCATTAAGGATGTGCGCGCCGATGTCAGTTTGCGGTGGAGGCTTTTAATTGTAGATCTACATATCAGTGAGGAGTGCTCCAAAGTGACAGGCGGACTGTAAATGGCATTTAACTGTTGCCGTGATTATCCCCCCCTGCCAATGTGACGCTTAAATGCTAATGAGGCTAATGGGCTCTGGGGATGAGCGCATTAACCGTTAGCGTGGTATTGACTCGTCAGGACGCCGGCTTCCTGCGAGGAGCTCTCGGGGGTGTCGGCGTGGGAGAGGCGTCTTGTCTGCGCCGTCCGCATCTGTGTCGATGGTTAATTGTTTCTGAGTAGACGGGATAAGGGAGGGGGACGCGCCTGCAGGGGGTCTGCGCCAGGTACGAGCGCGTCGGCGGGTAAATCAGCGCGCAGGCACCTTTGCCAGATGTGAGCGCTTCAACGGGGATCCTGAGCGTCTTCACAGGCAGTCTGTATATACAGGGCATCTGAGCCCTGCTGTATAACAGCACCCAGAACACTAACACCCAGAACACAATCCCATGAGAGAGGCTTTTTGGCTATGTCAAATTGAGGGGGTGACTGATTTGATTTGGACGTAGTAGAGTCTACTATAGCCTACATAATTTAACGTCTTCCCTGGCATTGTACTGCCTGGTAATGCACCTCCCACACCCCACCCCAAAATGAAGGTCACTTGCTGAATTGTTAAACACGACTGCAGGACAAATGCGTCCTTTTTTTATTAAAGCATATTAAAAGGATAATGAATCCTGGTCTTTGAATGCATATGTTTATTTTGGTAGTAACATTACATTAGATTAAAATCATTTGGCAGATGCTTTTATCCAAAGCGACGTACAATAAGTGCATACTGAAGGTCAATGAAGCGACTACAAAGCAGATCCGACAAAGAACAACTTTCTCAGAATGTAGGAGCTATCCCTAGTAATTAACATAGAATAGTACACACAGTCAGCTATACATTCTGACTTAAAGTAAAAAAAAAAAAAAAAACATGAACCGAATATAAGTTGATTTGTTTTCAAACATTGTTTAAATGGAACATTGCTATAATTCTGTACTGCTGCTCTGCACTACCGTTCTTATGAACTGTCATTGTTATATATTTTCTATCAAGCATTTCATCCACATCTCATTGACATCATAAACAAAGACTCTACAATGAACTATGGGAGCTTGAGGCAACGGAAACATAAATTACCGTGTACACTATCTTTCAAGATAAAGCTGAAAAGACCATCGCGTTGACATAAATGATAGAGGACAAGTGCATTGAAAAGCCTTTCGATTGGTTAAAAGTTGCGGTTAACAGCCTACTGTATCTATCCAGCATGGAGGTCTTGAAGCCTCAAGAGCTACCTCTGTGCATAGTAATTGGAATGACTCTGGCAGCACGAGGGTTGTTGAAAAATGCACAGGTGGGTAAGAGTGTTTTTTTTTTTTTTTTCTTCCCGACAGAAGAACAGAGAACAGCAGTATGCTTTGCAGTGTTGGGGTGCATTATTTAGTATGGAGAGAGTGCATTGTGGAGAGCGGGGACATGTTGTGTAGACCTGATGCATTGTGCTGGAGAGGTGCAAGACTCCATCTCTACAAGTAACAGGCCAGAGCAGAACCCTAGTGCTGTTCCCAAAACCTACTCAGTATTCAAGCTTCGACCAGAGCCACGGACGGGGAATGGCAGAAATAATATGTGTGCCTTTAACTGGAGGGTTCTGCGGTGGCCCCTTCAGCAAAAATAAATTAATAAAATTTAAAAAATGCCAATGTGCTCAAACCATAGCAAATAAAATTTGTACTTGCAGCATTGCATTTACTCATCCATGTTTCTATTACTGTATGTGTGCGCATAATTATGTTGAACTACAATAATTGCATTCAGGCAGGCAGAAGGCCATGCTCAAAATCTGTGTAATAAATTGGAATATGTGTCAAATCTGGAATATTATGAATTTCTGTTTGGCATTTCAGTGGGACGCACTCAAGATAATTGGAATTGAAACTGTTGAATTAGTGGTACTAACCCTGAATCTGGTGCCAATTCTAATTTACATGGAGCCATACAGCAGTTCTCACAGAGTAATTTAATAACTGCCAGTCAATGGAAATATTATGAATGACCCCAAGGTAATCTTTTGTCATTAACACATTTACTGATGGGGAAGAAAAGGCTTCACGGAAAGTGTATCGCAATGTTCCTGATTTACAGATTGAGTCATAATTGCTTCCATCTGTTAGACACATGGAAAGGAATTTGTGTCTGTCACACACCTGTCACTCACCCACGCAGGTGGGAGGGTTAAAAGCAGAGAGATCAAAGGTGACATGTCTGTCTGTCAGTCTGCCATGTTTGAGGACAGAAGTCATCTGTGGAAATTCAAAGGGATAGAGAGAGAGGAAGAGAGAGATTTATTTATTGTTATTACATTTATTGTGTATAATTATGATTATTACCCTTTGGCAATATGTATTTTAAAGCATGTCATGCCAATAAATAATTTAGAATTGAATTGAGAGGGAGATTGCTGACAGTCCTATCCTCAGGTCAGGCTTACATGACAGCCTTACAATGGATATATATAATGGATACAGTCCATCCCCTACACCCCACATCTCCAAGTCTCCCCCACATCCTCAAGTCTCCTCCTCATCTCCAAGTCTCCCCCACATCCCCAAGTCTCCCCCTCATCTCCAAGTCTGAAGCATGCTGAGCATCCTAATGCAGGTTCCTGATTTTTCACTCTAATGTTTTATTTGTTTTTTTTAAACCACCAGCTTGAAAAAAAAAATATATATATTAACAAACAAAGCTCATGCCATTGTTTATTCTCCTCTGTAAAAGATAATAGGAGATATTTGAGGTGAACAGAGGGACTTAACTGAGAATGCGTTAAGAGAGCCGGGAAAATAGCATTTTGACTGGTTCAGCCCTCTGTATTTTTGTGCGATTATCGCCATTGTGCTTGGGCAACGTGCCCTGGTTGTACGTCAAGCTGTGCTAACCGAGCGTCCCGAGTTCAATTACATGCGCTCTGCAGAAACAAAGCAATCATGCATACAATGCACGTGTGGGAGAGAGATAACGATGAGAGAGAGAGATAGAGAGAGAGAGAGGGAGAGAGAGAGAGAGAGAGAGGAGAGAGAGAGAGAGAGGGAGAGAGAGAGAGAGGGAGAGAGAGAGAGAGAGAGGGAGAAAGAGAGAGAGGTGGAGTGGAGAAGAGCGTGAAAGAGGAAAGGAGATGAGCGATAAGGAACATGGAGAAAGGCGGGAGATAAGGAGACCTGATGAGTGAGTGTGGAGCTGGGGGAGGGGTAGAGGAGGGGAGTGAAGGGTAAAGGTAGGGTTGAGGAGCTGGCGAGGGTTGTCATGGATATGGCCAGCTGGCGAGCGGTGATGATGCGGCGGTGGCAGCGGGTGATGGATGATCCGGGCCGGCCCAAGAGATGTCAGCGATTTGCGGAGGGGCAGGCTAACGGGGAGGACTCTTGTCGCTTCGCAGGTGAATGCAGCTGTCACAAGGGCTACACCCCTGACCCCGTCCACAAGCACCTCTGCGTCCGCAGCGACTGGGGCCGCAACGAAGGGTGAGTCCCACGCGTCCTCCCTGTCACCATATTCAAATAAATCCGTGAAGTGACTGCGCCAAGCCAAGCGGAAAACACTTCCTGTCTCTGATCCGGCTTCCTAATTAACACTGGCCTCCAGAAGCCGGCTGAGAGACTGCATTTTTATTTCTCTCAGTTCTTCATCACGTGGGGTTGGTGCTCAGTCTCTGTGTGTTTATTTATTTAGATTGTTTTGGGAGAGCCGTCTGGATAGATGAGGATGAGTGTCAAGCCGCAAGTGAGCAGTAAAACACTGGTGACCTTTGACCTGTTGCAGACCTTTCACCTTTGTTGTTTTGTGCACCGCAGTCCCTGGCCGTACGCCAACCTGGAGAAGGGTTACGACCTGGTCACCGGAGAACAAGCACCGGAGAAAATATTCAGGTTAGAAACAGGGCTGTCTATCAACCTGTCACGTTCTCTCCGTATGCTCATCAATCTGCATGACCCCTACGTCTACCTCTTGTTCTCAAACCATGCAGTGCCAGTCATGTATTTTAGTATTGTCCATCTGTTGGGTGCTGTCTTTTTACATTTTACATTAGAATTTTATACTTGCAGACATTTAGCAGATGCTCTCGTCCAGAGAGACTTACGCAGCTTACGTTGTTTTTATGTGCAGTCCATCTGCGCTACTCCATAGTTTTCTCCCCAAATTTAGAAAGCCTAATTACGGTTGTCAGCATTTCTGCATCATCCTCTCTCAATTTGGGCAGCTGCACGCAAACAGGATATGAGCAGTGAGCGTGTGCAGAATTTGAGTAGTGAGTTTGCAGGATTTGAGTAGTGAGGATAGGAGTAGTGAGGGGGTGTGGGATATGAGTAATGGGGGTATGCGTAGTGAGGGGGTGTGGGATATGAGTAATGGGGGTATGAGTAGTGAGGGGGTGTGGGATATGAGTAATGGGGGTATGAGTAGTGAGGGGGTGTGGGATATGAGTAATGGGGGTATGAGTAGTGAGGGGGTGTGGGATATGAGTAATGGGGGTATGAGTAGTGAGGGGGTGTGGGATATGAGTAATGGGGGTATGAGTAGTGAGGGGGTGTGGGATATGAGTAATGGGGGTATGAGTAGTGAGGGGGTGTGGGATATGAGTAATGGGGGTATGAGTAGTGAGGGGGTGTGGGATATGAGTAATGGGGGTATGAGTAGTGAGGGGGTGTGGGATATGAGTAATGGGGGTATGCGTAGTGAGGGGGTGTGGGATATGAGTAATGGGGGTCTAAGTAGTGAGGGGGTGTGGGATATGAGTAATGGGGGTCTAAGTAGTGAGGGGGTGTGGGATATGAGTAATGGGGGTATGAGTAGTGAGGGGGTGTGGGATATGAGTAATGGGGGTATGAGTAGTGAGGGGGTGTGGGATATGAGTAATGAGGGTATGAGTAGTGAGGGGGTGTGGGATATGAGTAATGGGGGTATGAGTAGTGAGGGGGTGTGGGATATGAGTAATGGGGGTATGAGTAGTGAGGGGGTGTGGGATATGAGTAATGGGGGTATGAGTAGTGAGGGGGTGTGGGATATGAGTAATGGGGGTATGAGTAGTGAGGGGGTGTGGGATATGAGTAATGGGGGTATGAGTAGTGAGGGTGTGGGATATGAGTAATGGGGGTATGAGTAGTGAGGGGGTGTGGGATATGAGTAATGGGGGTATGAGTAGTGAGGGGGTGTGGGATATGAGTAATGAGGGTTTGAGTAGTGAGGGGGTGTGGGATATGAGTATTGGGGATATGAGTCGTGAGAGGTTGTAGGATATAAGTAATTGGTTATGAGGAGTGAGAGCTTGCAGGATATGAGTAGAGAGTGTGCAGGATAATGGAGGTATGAATAGTGAGAAGTTGTAGTATATGAGTATTGGGGGTGTGAGTAGTGAGGTTGTCGGATATGAGTAACGGGGGTATGAGAGTATAGTAAGAGTGTGGAGGATATGTTCACTGTTGTGCGTGTGTGTGTGTGTGTGTGTGTGTGTGTGTGTGTGTGTGTGTGTGTGTGTGTGTGTGTGTGTGTGTATGTGTGTGTGTGTGTGTGTGTGTGTGTGTATGTGTGTGTGCTAGAGAGAGACAGAGAGAGAGGGAGAGAGAGCAAGCTCAGTTTCATTTTACCGCACAGAATTGTTGCCCCACAGAATCTGCGCCTCAGCAAGCATCCCCATACGTGTGATTGATCGGCTCTTGGCGAGGACGAGGAGGCGATCAATAGCACTGTGGTATCTGTCGATGAGAGAGGGCGCCTGTCAGTGTTTATAACTTATATTTCTGACTGGAGATGGGTGCTGACCTAGAATGGCTCCCCATGTAGCTCTCAATCACTGTCTGCTCACCCTTGGCTCCAGGGCGGGGATATTGCTTTATTCTATTCAGTCCCTGGGAGTCCTCATACACCCTGACTTATACAGCTTATATCTGAGATATACATTTATACTGCAGGGTATTTTAACGTAACTCTTCCGATGAAGTGGTACTCTCAGGAGTGCATTCAGGATGGGATTCAAACCTGAAACCTTCTTGTGCGGTGAGTTGCCTAGTCAGTGAGCCACCGTGTGCGACTGTTTGTCTGCAGGACCACGTACAGCTTGGGGCAGGGTCTGTGGCTGCCTGTCAGTAAGAGTTTTGTGGTGCCGCCGGTGGAGCTGTCAATCAACCCGCTGGCAAGCTGCAAGACGGACGTGCTAGTCACCGAGGACCCTGGGGATATCAGGTGAGCCTATTAAAGAATGCACTTCTCAACAACTGATAGAGCGCTTATAAACATGCAGCCGCGCTACAATCTGAACACTCCCTCGAGTGGCGATTGCTTACCGAGCCCACACTGTAAATCTCACGATTGAACATCTCAGCGCTGTACATCAAACCGCCACTGTACATCTCAGAGTGAGAGAGAGAGAGAGAGAGAGAGAGAGAGAGAGAAGACACATTATTTAGTATACAGTTACACTACTGCTCAAGCTGTCTCACGCACAGATCACTTGCTGAGCACATGGCCACTGTACACCGCCAGGCTTTCGCCAATACGCGCCCCGCCTGAATGCCGCCGCCACAGCGCCACGCCCCTTCTCAACAGCGCCTCTGAGCGAAAGCAACGACTCAGCACTGATCAAAAAGACGTCCTGTCGCCACCCGACACCTCCCCCGGTGCGGAGGGACGCTGCCTTTCCGGACACGGGCGTATCATGATCCCCCGGCGCTCTAATACAAACCTCCTCCTCACACCGCAACGCGGGTACTGTTCTCCGGTTGAGCCGTTCTGTCTGATTGAAAGTCTGATAGTGCGGCGCCTAACAATAATTAAAGGTGTAAGATAAAAATATGTCATTGGAGTGTTCTTAACTGGACGTGGCACTGACGTCGCGTGGCGCTGTAATGGCGACACGTAGTCCAGCTGTCTCTCGTTTTCGTTTTTTATTTTATTTTAATGTGTTTTGTTGTCTTTTGTTTTTTTTCACGTGCTGTGTGTCTGTTGTGGGACGGGGAAGCGGGCTGGACATTTCTCAGGACACTTATTGCTTTTGATGCTCGATTTTTAATCATGACGTTTGGCTGTATTCCACTCGACTATACCTTAACTTTAATTCACTTAATTAGTTTGATTATTTCAATGATTCTATTGAATGTCATTATTTGATATGTTTGTTTGTGTGTTGCGGGTCTGCCCCTCTGTCTATGTCTTTTTTTGTTGTTGCTGGTGGCTACAACTGAAGTTCCCTCACGGGAAAATGAAAGTTATTCTATTCTATTCTATTCTAATTGAAAGCAATTGTGTTCTAGAACACTGACTAGAACATTCCAAAAATCCTACTCTTCAAACCCCTCAGCCTGCGAAGCGGGAGAGGCGGGTCGAGGCATTTCGGAAACAAAGCGCTCGTTATTCCTTATCTCGCAGACTCTCACGAGGCGTGTCAAAACGGGAAAGAGCAGCGGCAGAGAGGCACGCGATAAACGCTACGTTTACCCGCCCACTCCCCGCTCGGGTGAGGATTATCTCTGAGCCTCTCTGAGAGAGAGCGGAGCCGTTCCCCGCCGTCCGCCGTTCTGCTTCTGCGCTGATTGAGGCACTCGGTCCGGAGGTCACAGAGGAAAGGGGGGCGGGGCCAGAGAATCACGCCGGCCTCCCCAGTCGCTAAACCGATCCTGAGCCACGGCACATGCCTCCACGTCACCTTCACCTCCCTCTCTCCCTCCCTCAGCCATTTTCCCGCTCAATTGCGCAGCTCACTGGGAGGGAGAATAAGGGGGCTTTTCCCTCATTGCGAGGCTAGCCGTGACCTCGGAACACATAATTTCCCGGAACAAAGAGGACTGCCTTTGCTTGATGACTTAATTAAAAAGATTAATGCCTTTCCTGAAAAGAGCCAATGCTTGAGAAAATTGGATTATTAGCCAGCCTACTAATGATCCGTGTCTGTCTCTCTCGCTCCACTCTCTCTCACTCTCTCTCTCTCTCTCTCTCTCTCTCTGAATTTACTTCTGAGGGTTAAAACTTTCAGACTCTCACACCTTATGCAGCTGATGTAAATCAAAGTTGTTCTATGGTAGACTCTGGCGCTCCTTGCTGAAGAATGCATTAGCGTCCACGCAGGTATATCTTCACCTGATCAGAGAAAATAGTGAACTGTCCCCAGGTGAACTTGTGGAGCAAATGCTCCCTCACACTAGTGGGTAGAATACTTTAAGAATTTAGTGCAGATTTTTCATAAGACTTGCTGTAAAAATTGAAAAAATGTGTTACTTCTTATTTATTAAGAGAGAGGAAGACAGAACACCCAAATTGAAAAGGTGCACCCAAATCAGTCTCAACAAGATGGAGAAGTATATTTTTCAAATAAAAAAATGTTCAACGGCTTGTGAATGTTAATAAACTATGCAAACATGATAAACTTACAAAAAGAAATACAGGTTTATAGGCAATAGGATTTTTTACAAAAAAAAAGTAAATAATCTTTAAATATTGGCATTAGGAGTGGATATTAATTCTTAAAAGCCAGTATATACGCAAAGTACAAAAATTCCTCCTTCAAATACTCATACTTTAAAAAGAAAGAAAGAAAAAGCTGTACTGAATAGTGACAGTTGAAATCTAAGCCTCAATAGGTTTGTGCGAGAGCTTAGGCCCATTTCTCAGAGTTTTCCTAGTTCAAGGAAGTCCACAAACTTCTTTCAGCACAAAAAACGAAAAATCTGCAGTAGACCCCCCCCCCCCCCCCCCCCCCCCCAAACAATGTAAGAGGGGAAATAACGCGGCTAAGCATATTTTGAACAGTTCCCAGCAGCAGCTGAAAGGAGAATATAGAGTTGGCTCTTAGTGAAAAGCGCGTATAATGGAGCATGGAAATGGAATGCGCGCGGGCTCAACCCTGCAGACACTGATGGATCTTCCGGCTCCTCCGGAAACGGCCCTTCGTCTGTAAGGAAACTTAACTCCGCCTAGGCTCCGCTCAAGTGTAAGCACTAATACCAACGCAACCCATGGAAACGACAGCGTTCCTCCCTCTCTCCTCTCCTCACGCAGAGAGTGCAGCCTCTCAAAGTTAAAAACGTTTCGTTTGTCATCAGGTGGCAAAAAGGAGAGTCTCCAGTAGCAGCTCCTGAATTGCCTTAGTTCGTTCTTTTTTTTTGTTCAGCACGCCACAGCAAAAATAGTGGTGTACATTTAACACCCTAGGGATTTAACACCCTAGATTTACACTGGCATTTTTGCTGTGCATGGATGGACGTACTGTAGCCTATGCCAATGCACGTGGAAAATACACGCAGTAATATATCTCAAATCGTCAGAGAACGGCACAATTGTCCTGAACATTATCACGGGAGGTAGTGTCTAGTAAAACCGTTCTGTCCAAACATCTTTCCGCAGTGCTTAATCAGCGTGTGCTCCATCACCGAGGACGGACAGTCACCGAACCACTTTAGCGGGACACAACAAGCATCAGTATTTTCGAGGGTGAAACGGCACAAGGTTGGAAAATAAGAAGGAATGGAATAAATGATGTTTTGATTCTACATTCTTGTGGGGATCAGCCAGAGTTGACACCCTGCTGGCTGCCTTCCAACATCCGACAGTGGCACGGGGAGAGCTCCCCACAGAAGGTGACCTCTGTATTATTAAACAGGCACAAGCACCAGGCAGAGAGGCCTGAGGGGATTTACAGTGGCACACTCCAAACGCGTATCTTTACACGGCTTGGCTCAAAGCGGCGCCGCAGAGCAGCTCGTCCTGGGGGTCGTGCGTTTCAAGGTGGGAGCTAATTAAGCTAATTAGGGCGCCGTGTGTTTGCAGAGAAACCGCAGGAAAATACCTCAGAGATCGCCTGTGGCAATTTAACGAGCGCAAGACCAAGTTTTCGCCTGGACAAAACAAGCAGAGTGGATGAACTGAGGTGAACTTGGATCGTATTTCACTGTCTTGCCGCCACAGCTGTGGGAGAGGGAAGTTGAGGACGTGTTTTTTATGCTTGTTTTTTCATTATTATAAATTATGGAAACGCATGAATTAATTTGACAGGGATTGATGAAACTGTGGTTTACGGTTTTCTAATCCACACGATAATTCAAAGATTGTTTGCACAACTCTTGAGCGCATTACTATGGCGATCTTAGGTTTAACTTTACTAGCGGAATTAACACTATATAGCCGCGGACAACGTTGCTCTGGAGGCTACGCATGTTTACACCTGATCCCCGGCAAGCTGTTCTGTACTATGTTTAAGAGATTAAGAGGAGACATACTGACTAATTGCGCCGCATTAACAAATGGATGCAAATCGGTGCCGATATTTCATTAGCAGTTGTTGTATTGCGGTTGGATGTAAAGAAGAGCGGTCTCCGGAGACGCAGTAGATCTGCAATGAATTCAAGCCAGACCACGTTTTAATGAGCCACAGCATCATTTTCAAATCGTTCCATTTATAACCGTGTCTGCTGAAACGGTTAGTCTGAGGAAGGCAGACCTGCATATATAAATCTCCATAACTGCAGTGGGTTCATTTTAATGCGAACCTTTTGTTTTCCGTTTTATCGGGGTTTTTTTTTCTTCTCATTTATGCGACGCCTTGTATTGGAACCTGGTTTTATTCATTCATTAAATCTACATAGAAATCCATGGGAGAATAATGGGCCCATGAGAAGAAAAAAAATATTGTCTTTCAGAAATACACTTGAAATTTTGTGATTAAAGTCGAATGACATATCAAGAATAAAGTCCAAATTTTGAGTAAACCCGAAATTTTTGAGACAAAAGTAAAGTCGCCTAGCTAGGCCAATGTCAAACTAGTCGGTAGCATTAGCGCTGTAGATATGCCTTCTATCGAGGAACTGGTGAAATTGTCTACTTTAGATCTGATTTCAATAACCTGGAAATACCATCTCTTTTAGCCCATGAACACAGAATTATAATTAGCATATGGACTTTTAAGAGACTGGCGAAAAGTGTGTCTGTTCAGATGGAAGAATTTACTTTAATCTTGTAATTTTGACTTTAATCTTGAAACTTTGACTTTATTCTCGAAAGATAATAACATAATTTTATCTCAAAATGGCCCTATTACTCTTTCAGAGAGAAAATGTGTCTCTTTTTTCTCTCCTCTGCCATTAAAATATATATGTACACAGGTGGTTATGTCCTTGGTGATAAGGCATTACTCCAAATCAGTAAATCAATCAAATACTGTGCCTGCTTCGTAGCTGAAATATAAATCTGATTTATGAAAAGTGTTCTACTTGTGGTAGGCTACCATTTAGGTAATCTTTATGGGGCACACAGCTGCTTAGTTTTGACGTTGCTTTCTAAAATGACACCACATTTCCTCCACTCAGTTCAACCGTCGTTTGGTGTTTTGGTGGGCTACATTGTACAGTTGTTACTTTACTGCGACTGCACTAATGGAAATCGGGATATGGATCGGCTGTGTATGTATAGGGCACTGTAAATCTGCAGCAAACACAAATGCTGCTCGCAGGGAGTTGGTTTTGAATAACATTAACATTTAACCTTGTCATCCTTGCCATGGAGAGGGAATGTGTATTTCAACAGCCAGTTTATGAACATAGGACAGTCAAAATAGTATGCTGTACCTAGCTAACACTGGATTCACTAATCCATTCACTAATAGACGATTTGTTCAGTAAGTGTAACAGAATTTTGATTATAAATGTTATGTACAAAGACAAGGACATTTTACAATGGTCAGGCTAGGGGCAGACATTTTACATATCTCATTTCACTTCAACATTAATAGATTTTTTTTTTTAATTCGAGAAAAAAATATATCATCAGGACTATTCACAGATATTATTCTTCTTCACATCTTTTTAAAAAGCTATTTAAGGCTGAATCCATATTGAACTAATTTCAAATCGTATCTTGCGGTGATATCAAATGAGACCTCAGCTGTGAGTGTGTGTGACATGTAACAAAACAAATTACCTCAGCGCTAAATAAGAACTAGAGAGGAAAGGGGTCATGTGATCCCCTTCAACCCTATTCTAATTGGTTCTTCCCAACTCGTGCCTCCGCAAGATGGCCGCCACGGCCCGGAAATGCAATAACAGCTGATTTCTGCAATTTTGGTCCTTAGCAGGCTTGAGCCACTCATCGAATTCCCTCACAGTGCAATTTATGTGCAATTTTGTATGGTACTCAAGAGAAACTGGCAATAGCTTCTCCCGTCTTTTCCTAACGGGAATTACCCCCACCTCCCACCTGTCTCCTCCTTTCTTTCCTGAGCACCTCACAGAAGTGTGCATTGCTCACAAGGCCTGGGCGGGATTAAAAAAAAAACAATTTGTCTGACTACTACTGTAGCAACAAGGAATTCAAAAGGTGTTCCCTACAGACTTTTTAGGTGTTTATGTAAGTGGAACAGAGGTGATGTGCTGAGTCGTTGTCGTACAGAATCACAGCTGTGTAAGACATACACATATGCCATTGAGGTGACAGCAAATCTGTCTATACATGTAGTTCATTTTTATGTAGTTAACAATCCCCACCATTTTCTGCCCCAATTTAGCATCACCAGCTTTCAAGACATCACTGTGCCACCTCCAAAACCATCACTAATTTCTTAGATAACCAATCATGTATCACCACTGCTGATCTGTTTATAGTTGATTGATGGTATAGCCCAGGCTGGCTGTGTTATGGCAGTGTGCAGGATTGGACCCAAACGCAGGACTCAGAGACAGACGGCTGCTTGAACTCCATGCAGGAGACTTTATTACACAAGGCAGGCAAGAGACAGGCTTGGGCAAAGCAGGGCAGGACTAGCGTAGGGATAGAACTGGGATGAGGCAGGAGGGCTGGAGCTGGACAGGAGCAGGGCTGGACGGGGACGGGCAAGGCAGGCAGGAGAACCGGAGCAGGGCTGGACAGGAACAGGCAGGACAGGGGCAGGCTGGACAGGCAGGAGAACACAAACCGGACAGGTACTTAGGACTGAACGAGGTGCAGGCAGGGAACAGACAGGAATCAAAAAGGCTGGAAAGTAATATGATAAGCGCAGGGCACAAGACGATCTGGCACAGAAGAAAGGACAGGGGAGACTGAGACACGGGACGTGACAGGCTAAGGACAGGGGAGACTGAGCCATGGGACGTGACAGGCTAAGGACAGGGGAGACTGAGCCATGGGACGTGACAGGCTAAGGACAGGGGAGACTGAGCCATGGGACGTGACAGGCTAAGGACAGGGGAGACTGAGCCATGGGACGTGACAGGCTAAGGACAGGGGAGACTGAGACATGGGACGTGACAGGCTAAGGACAGGGGAGACTGAGACATGGGACGTGACAGGCTAAGGACAGGGGAGACTGAGACATGGGACGTGACAGGCTAAGGACAGGGGAGACTGAGACACGGGACGTGACAGGCTAAGGACAGGGGAGACTGAGACATGGGACGTGACAGGCTAAGGACAGGGGAGACTGAGACATGGGACGTGACAGGCTAAGGACAGGGGAGACTGAGACATGGGACGTGACAGGCTAAGGACAGGGGAGACTGAGACATGGGACGTGACAGGCTAAGGACAGGGGAGACTGAGACACGGGACGTGACAGGCTAAGGACAGGGGAGACTGAGCCATGGGACGTGACAGGCTAAGGACAGGGGAGACTGAGACATGGGACGTGACAGGCTAAGGACAGGGGAGACTGAGACACGGGACGTGACAGGCTAAGGACAGGGGAGACTGAGCCACGGGACGTGACAGGCTAAGGACAGGGGAGACTGAGCCATGGGACGTGACAGGCTAAGGACAGGGGAGACTGAGACATGGGACGTGACAGGCTAAGGACAGGGGAGACTGAGCCACGGGACGTGACAGGCTAAGGACAGGGGAGACTGAGCCACGGGACGTGACAGGCTAAGGACAGGGGAGACTGAGCCACGGGACGTGACAGGCTAAGGACAGGGGAGACTGAGCCACGGGACGTGACAGGCTAATGTCTATGCTGTTTGTCCTCTCCTGCGCTCACAATGAGGATCTTTGCTGGATTTGCCGCATGGGAGCCATTTTTTTGAATAGACTTTGAAAACAGCTTGTTTAACAAATGATTTTCTGTAGGAAGATGCTGAAAAGGCCATTTGTGTCTGACATGGCCATGCTGTGTCCCTGAAGCCAGTGCTAGAGGAATTCATGCCATTTAAATCCAGCAGTGCATCGATTGAGTCTGAATAACATTCAATTATATAGTTACCAAGAGGGAAAGGAAGCCAGACAGGAAGTGTGGGAGGAGTGTTTCATCGGCTCCAGAGGTGCAGTGTATGTCGATGTGAAGGAAAATTACTGGGGGATTTAAATTTAAAGGGCTTATCAAAGTACAACAGTGGCTAAATTAAGATAATTGTGTCTGGATGAACACACAATTATGCAAAACATACAGGGGAGTCTTTGGACTGAAGTTTATGAGTCCTCCTCAGTACTCATTCCCCGTGTGTGTGTGTGTGTGTGAGTGAAAATGTGTGGACGCTGCACCATGGAGCCACTTCATAAATCTCTCAATCAGAAGCCATCACGTTGCCTGTGCTGTGCTGTGCTTTGCGGGCACCACTGCGTCACCGTGGAAACTGCTAGTAACACCAGTGGGGTCCCTGCACCCCAAGGCTGTGATTAACACCACCGCACCATGACATCATGCCTGCTCAAGCTGCACTCTCTCTCAGGACTCTCGTTCACCAGCCAATCAAACGCACAATTTACAACCACCAATCAAGTCTCCTTGCAAATGTTTCTCTACCCTGCTGGAACTTAAAGGAATAACTCTTCTTTGTCGACTTGAAGAAAACAAAACAAACAAAATAATCCATCCTTATCCACGACACAGGTTAACGTCAAAATAAATAATATTGAAAATTATGAAAGTTATGAAAGGAGGGAGCCGGGGGGGAATCAATAAACAAACAAATAAAAAACGAAACAAAGAAAAGCATGAAACGAGGTCGGAGCAGGGCCTTCACAGACTGGGGAGGGGCGGGGGGCGGGGCGGAGCACGTCCCTCAGTTCGGGACGCTGAGGGGCGCGAGCTGAGAGGCGATTCATCTCCCCTGGCGGGAGATTAATAAGAGGCCGATTACAGCCGCGGTTCACACGGAACAGAACCTCGCCATCTGCAGAACCCGCTAAAGGCGGGACCCTTCCTGACGATTATATCATGCTAATATAGCGCGCCTTCAGCGGCCGACGCATATTAGACCTGCCTCTCCACCGGCGCTGGGCAAGAGAGGGCAGCCCAGTGGGGATTACAGCGTGCTCACTTTTGACAAATAACTCCATATCTAATTATATATATCTGTCTCGTTGTGTTAATGAGTTCCGCGGGACATTAATATCTGACATCCCGTTTCCCATTCAAGCTTTTGAGAGGCGCTTTTTCCCCCATAAGCAATGAGTAATCGTGACCTAGGGCTACGAGCATCAACTTATTTTTCCATTATTTTCAATAAATCGTCTATTTATTACACCGACACCCCATTCCATTGGGCATTTCTCTGAAGAGAAATTATTCAGGGGGTGTGTAGGCCTTTTTGTTTGGTCACGAAACGGCTAGGGACCACAGTGTGATGGATAACAGCCCGTGAATTATTATTTTATTTTATTTTTTTGTGATTCATATTTTCACTCCGTTGCCCTGAGATAATAAAATTGTTTTTATTTTAAGTGAACGATCGTTTTGATCGTTTTTTTTACCTGAAGGCAGCTCCTCTCCACCTGTCCGTCTCTCACCTGGACCGCACGCACAGGGGGCCGCCGTGTTTAAAAAAGCTGAGAACAAAAACGAAACAAACAAACAGAAGCAAACGATGATAACAGAAGTGTTGTCCTTGCTGTGAGAGTCCAACAGAGTGAGTGTGCGCCAGGCTACTGCATAATGTTGTAATGTAGTGGAGTGTCATGTGACCAATACCAATGGACAGTGTCAGGGCATGGTCACATGACACATGTTCACTTTAATGCTCACAAGGGCATGGGTTAGGGTCTGGCGCGTGTGTGTGTGTGCGCGCGTGCGTGCGTGAGTGTGTGTGTGTGTGTGTGTGTGCAGGCGGGGAGACACTGGACTGGGAAATATACCCCCTACAGCCCACCCCAGACAGCTACAAAATGAGATGCTATTAATAGAAGCGGGAGGCGCTCTTATGAATGATGCTGCACTTTGAGTTTTTCTAGGACGCACATATTGGGAAGGGAGGGAGGGAGAGGCAAGGAACGAGGGAGGGAACGAGGGAGGGAGGGAGGGAGGGAGAGGCAAGGAACGGAGGAGAGAGGGAAAGCATGTCTAAAAGAGAATGAAACATTGGGCAGGAGAGGAAGACAGAGAGGGTGGGGCTGGCTTTTTGTCACAAACATTTCACGTGGTATAGAGCGTTCTTCTCTTTATCCCTCATACTTTCCGTGTGTTGTTCTTTCCGCATGCAGTATGTAGTAAATGAGCGATTTCTTACGTTCACACGCATGTATGTTCAGATACTTATGAGTCTTCCTCAATGCTCATTCTCCCACACATGTGGGGATCAAGTAGAAAACATGTAATTATATATACTGTATATATATCGACGGGTGGCAACTTGTCCCCTTAGAGGGAAGGGTCACTGTAAATCAATACAAAGTTATTCTGAGTGATCACCTTTATCCTATGATGAAACCTTTCTATCCTGATGGGAGTGGTCACTTCAAAGGAAAGGATGACAATGCCCCCATCCAAAGGGCACGAGGGGTCACTAAATGGTTTGATGAGTATGAAAATGATTTGGCCTTCGCATTCACCAGATCTCAACCCAATTGAACGCCTATGGGAGATTTTGGATCAACGTATTAGACAGCGCTCTCCACCACCATCATCAAAACACCAAATGAGGGAATAACTTTTGGAAGAATGGTGTTCCATCCCTCCAGTAGAGTTCCAGAGACTAGAATCTATGCTAGACTAGAGGTAGAATCTATGCCAAGGCACATTGAAGCTGTTCTGGTGGCTCATAGTGGCCCAAGACCTTACTAAGACACTTTATGTTGATTTTTCCTTTAATTTGTGACCCGTCTGTATATACAGTATATGTGTGTGTGTGTGTATATATATATATATATATATATATATATATAGCATATAACATTTCATATTACCTCTTGGTTGTTTATAGAAGCTTTATGTGATCAGTGCTATCCAGGTGAAATGTCAGTGTTGATTTGCCTTAGAACTGAGTTCCTGCAGGAACTGAGAGAAATGCATCCCCTCAGCCTTCATATCTCATAAACTGTCACAAAGCAATAACGAGAGGGCCTGGCTACAACTGCACTTTAACAAGGCGGAAAGCAAATGCCGCTGACTCAAGTTGACAGGCCGGAATGCCAGAAAGCTGCTTCCGTGCTGCTCTGGCATTTCCTTAAGGCTGTTGGCAGAACATGGTTACCGCCGTTACCTGCCGTTAAACAGAATCGGCGATAGCACGTTAAGATTTGGGACTGGGCCCAGTTCAGTGCTCGCTGGCGTTTATTTAGGGTCAGGTGTGCCGCTCTTCGGGAAATGAGCGCGCGGCATCTGTGGTCCGAACCCTGTGACCAGTGTAGGCTACATGTCTGCTCCACAGTGGTCAGTGTGTTTTAAGCCTCATATCAAGCACATTCACTTATTACATACAAACATGAAAGTTCAGCCAAGTTCAGAGAAAAGTTCAGAGTGACATTTGAACAGGATTTTTAATGATTTTTTTTGATCATTGGCACACTTCATTCTAAAATCAGGCTACTGATATTGAACCTGCCATCCAGAAATATTTAGATAAATATGATAAAAAGGCAAAACTTTCATAACACAAGTAACACACCTGTTTTTCTGGCTGTGAAATATTTAGGAACTTCCCCCTTCAATTCATGCACTTGCTTGTGGTCTATTTAAAGTACATTCAACCATATTTCCCCCACAATTATTTATATTCTTTATTATTATATATTAATTTAATATCAAACTAGTACCATACACTTCTGTAAGCTCACAAACTACCCTACATTAGCTCCTCTAGCATGTGAAACTGAAAAACATGCTTGCAGACCATTTTAGACTGGCTTTTACAAAGTATTTCAAAGTTTTGCATTTGTTCCCAGGCATTAAAAAAGACAAATATAAATGCTTAGATGTTGAACAGAAATGAGACCTTTTGTTATCATTTGTCAGATATATGCTATTCCTCTGTGATAAAGCTTCGTATTACAATTTTTTAAATGTTCAGAAACATCTGGAGGCACTGTGTGTGTGTGTGTGTGTGTGTGTGTGCTTGTGTGTGTGTGTGTGTGTGTGTGTGTGTGTGTGTGTGTGTGTGTGTGTGTGTGTGTGTGTGTGTGTGTGTGCTTGTGTGTGTGTGTGTGTGTGTGCGTGCGCGCGTGCGTGCGTGTATGTGTGTGCACGTGTGTCATATGGATAAAATTGCATACTTGCAGCCTGTCCCTCCTCTCAGAGCACAGTATTGAATGGTCTTGATAAAATGGTGACGTCTGTAAAAGCTTCCAGCCCACGTTCTTGAACTGAAGCCGGAATTCCAACAGAGGTGCAAGCTAAACAAGCTGACTGAGGAGAACGTAGGAACTACACATAGATACATGGCTGTATTCCCCCAGGGATACTCAGTGATGGGCATGGCAGCGAGCCTTTCAGTCAGATACAGTCCCAGGAGGTGGTGAGGCATGCTGTATCAGCCTGCTCCACTCTCAGCTGCTTCATGTTCGGGTCTTATCTTCCATCAGACAGGCTTTGGAAGTTTCCAGGAGTGTGTCGGTTTCACTTATCACTTTTCACTTTTCATATCAATGCATTTTTGCGGCATGCCAGTAACACTCGGAGCAATATACACAGTGCCCTCCACTATTATTGGCACCCCTGGTAAAGATGAGTAAAAAGGGTTATAAAAAATTCACCTTTTGGTGAATTAGCTTAATCTCACACTGAAAAAATTAGAAAAATCCAATCTTTATTTTAACCGTAAATTCATTCTGAGAAAAAAAAAAATCCCTCATCAAGAAATTATTTTTACTCATCTTTTTTTATAATAAAACTAATTTTTTATAATTATTTTTACTCATCTTTATCAGGGGTGCCAATAATTGTGGAGGGCACTGTATGTGAAACCTGCCTTGGCGGTCACCTTTGTATGGTGGCCACTTATCCATGATGGCACTCTTGTACCTTTAATTTTTCTCTATATATTACCGTTGAATCACGGTCAACTGCACAGCGTGGTCAGCGGCCATGCTGTTGCTGTCCCACGGGGGCTTTATTAAAGGATGGATGCTGTCTGTTTGAACCCAGGCCCTATTTTTGGATAGTCTTGGATGATTTTGAATAGTAGAGCCCAAAACTTTGTGGCCGCTTAAAAATTGAGTTTGATATCCCTTTGCTGCATCCTCAGATACGGGTCCAACAGGAAAACATTGCGGCAAATTATGCAGCCTTCAAAAACCATGATAGATGTATTTTTCAAAAACAGTGTGCCGCCATGTTTGTTGAAGTTCGCTTGCGTTGTAGATACTGTATCCCTTGTTGCTTTGCGTGTATTGTAATGTGCGTCTAACTGTAGATGAGAACGCATGGGTAAACTATGGCCCTTGCTCATTCTCCCCTGTTTGGTAAGCTTGTATTCTGGTCTGATAACAGTCTCTGCTATTTAAATAAATAAGCATGAGTGTTATCCCAGATCCACCTGGTCTTTGTCTCCAGTCAATTGGCAAAATGGCGGCTAGTTACGCTGACACTCAAAAACATCTAAGTGAATAGAAAAGTTGATGGCTGAGGAATCTGCCGGGTGTCATGCACAGAGTGAAACCTGCCTTTGCGATCACCTTTGTACGGTGGTCACCTGCATATGAGGAGAGTTTTTCATTACTCTCCTGGGTGGCAGCTTTAGACAAGTTTCACATGCTGTATATATACAGGCAGTTGTTTGCGCGTGCGTGCGTGCTTGCATTACTTGCATTACTATGTAGTATTACAATGCATATTTAATGTATGTATAACTCATCTTTTGACAACTCTATCTTTTAAAATGCATTCCAGGTTAATGAATTTCAGTTTGTTAATTTCGTATTTCTGTCCCAGACATCAATATCAATAATTATTCTGACTGTGCCACGCTGTGAATCTCATGAGGTCATCAGCAAAGATGTTGATTTATGAGAACAATTAACAATTACTCACTGGTATTGTATACAGAAGGAAATAAATAAATCAATAAAAATCTTTTTCAGAAAATGTAATCTTCCCTTGCAGGCTTCTCCTTAGGGTAGTCATATCAAAGTTTAACTTCATAAGAAATGCTTGAAATATATAATGTGTCTTGCTTATTTGGTTCTGAACGCAGTCGAGATGGAAGCACGCCATCTGTTGTTAAGCTTGAGTGTGCATTTGTACATTTCTTTCTGTCTTTTTTTTTCTCCATTTTTACACGTCATTTTCCTTTCCCAGGCAAATTTACATATCTGCAATTGTTTCACTTAATTAGTTGCGAGCATCTTTGTAACCAGTTTAATTGCATTGATAATACACTTTGCCAAAAATTATAATGGGCATTCACACAGCAGCAGTCACACCCGGGTATTTTCATATTCTATAGCTGGATATTTAAATATTATCCATTCATAAAGTTGAAATTTGACATGCTTATAGAGCTGGATATTTTGTTTAAGCAATTCAAAATGGCTGAGGGGAAATGCATTAAAAGATTGAGGTCTCAGCTTTGGATGCATCCTACGGTGTAGAACAGGGTAATGCACAACATCACTGCTGTGGAATCTTATGTCCACAGCATTCATTGATTCATTACACAATACCACTTAAAAGAAACGGCAGCTGGTCGCATGTATCGTGCCAGCGTGTGGCTTCCTGAATTTCACAGGGAATGTTACATAGACAGTACAAGATTAAAATTACAATTGCCCCGCCAGGGACTCGAGCCTGGTGGCCTTTTTACTTCACTGACAATGAACCACAATGACGCCCTGAGATCGTATCTTAGTGACTGTCACATAAAAGCATTCTGCCTGCGTTAAAATGAATCACGGCAGATTGAACAATGGGGATCAGCCAGCCTTCCCTCCGCAGGGGTGCTGTTGGAGGGCTCTAGCAAGGATGAGCATCAATCTGAATTGCTATTTCAGGGCAGATTAGAGGAACTAAGCCTTATGAGCACCTTGGAAATACAAAGGTTCTTCCCTCCAAATCGCTCTCGACTCCTCGGCTTGTGCTGAAGTGTCTTTCGCAAGGCGTGCGTCAAAACTAAAAGCCTCTACAGCCCTGCGCCCGCACAGGTGGGCCCTCTTCTACGCGAACAGAGGCGTGTGAGAAGGGAAGAAAGGACTGAGACGTTCCCTGTCTGGTTTTCGAGATAATTCAACCCGAACGAAGACGACTTTTCTCTTAGCTTCTTGCATTAAGGGTTTCTTTGCTTTTTTTATCACTTCTGGTTTATTTTGTGAAGTTCAGTACTTGAAAAAGGATTCTGAAAGGGATCTTTGATTTGTCTTTTTTTTAGTTATTTCTTTATGGAACCCTCTATGGTAGGTGTGAGAAGTGAAAGCTCCCAGATTGAACCATTTTGCCTGACAAAGAACCCTTGAACTAGATAGGGTTCCTCACGGGGACACGGAGGAGCCTTTTGGAACCCTTTCTTCTGAGCGTGTATCCCAGATGCAGGGCTCCCTTGAATAAAGGAAAACTGCTAATCTGAAATGGGCCAGGGGCGGGGGGTGGATTGACTGATGATGACAGCATCCTCTGAGAAGGTTTTCCTTTTCATATGTTTTTGTTTCAGTACTTTTTTCCCCCCTGCATAGCCACTATGGCATCATAAACAAACTGTAATTTACAATTAAAGGTTGTATCAGCGATTTTGGGTGACGTCACTTCTGAAGCGAAATCCCAAACAAACATACTTATGAATAATTATGTTATGTTTTAAAAAATAGTGTTCAAGCATCCAGAATTATAACCACGTTAATAACGTTTGTAAGAAACCAAACCGTTTGTAAATCCGTCAAGATTTCAGCGAGATAAGAGTATTAGCGTTTGTGCAGATCATTGTGATTGGTTGGAATACTGTTTATTTTGGTTTTGAGTGGTTGGTAGTACCATTTGTTTTTGTGTACGATCTCAGAGCATAGGCTGCCTACAGAGACGCGGTTTTTTGACGGCCTGCTTATGGGGCGGGCAGCTAGCGGATCGTGAGGAAAAATCAGATGAATGTGATCATTTATGTTTCCACCCAAAATCGCTGATACAACCTTTAAGTCACATCTTGTTTTGAAATAGTGGCTCTTGCTGTACATATTCTCCACATAATTTGGGTGAGTCAACACTATTACATCACTGTGGACTCGGTGGCATCACTCACTTAGTGTTGGAACAGGCATTACAGCACTGCACTCTGGCATTATTCACAGGGCATTGCTATTGGCATTATACCCCTGTTCTCATTGGAGTTGTACACTGAGCAATGTTGCTGTTGTTTCTTCATTACTGTGGACTGCATGCTTATTGATTGGATGTGATTGATAACTGAGATCAGCACTTGATTCCCACAATCACCGGGGATCTTGGCCAGGGAGACGTGTTTATGAAGCCCTTTGTCAATAAGACTGGTCGGACAGCATTGCATGTCATTTCATGGGTTCAGTCTGCAAAGACAGCTTGGCTTCCCTTTATAATTGAGTACATTTGGCTGATGTTCTTATGGTCTTGATCAAATGAATGATCTTTCTCTTTCTTGTTTGTCTGATTCCTGAATCTGTATTCCTTCCTCTGTCTGCTTTTCTGTTTCTCGCTCACTTCCTAAAAAAAAAATTAAAAAAAACCAAGCGCAGGTACGTTGAAGTCTGTGCTCGCTCTGTTCATACATTCCTTGTGAAGATTTTTTTTTTCTCCAGGCAATGTCTCCCTATTAGAGACGTGTTTACGGCCAGGTGCTACTTCAAACTGAATTCCTCTTTCTCTTGAACTCAAGCCAATGTTGCTGATAAAATGTTATGAGGCTGCAGAAAGGACATTTTATGCCAGCCATCAAAGGGCTTTATTTTAAAAGCACTCATTTAATATTAGCAATTTTGGTGTATTAAGACAGGGCAAATGATCAGGTGACACAAACAGCTCAAGCAGGATATAACACAGGGAGTTATAACAGGCATAAGACCTGTGGTGTTAAACGGCCACTATCGTGATCTCTGACAATACTCAGTCGAACGTCACATCTGTGTAGCTTATACACATTTTTTGAATTACGCAAACTGCGACAATTTGCGTTCTCTTCGCCGGGTGGCCATCAGGTGCAACGATTACTTTGACAGCGCATAGACGGCCTGTTTTGTGCCTTTGCGTTCCTCTCCTTTGTGCAAACGAAGCCGTGACATCCCTCCATGTTAACAGTCCAGAGACGTCGTCGTACAAGGTTCAGGGGGCGCACTTCACGCGCACCGCCGGTGAACCCAGCGGCTCCAGCAACATACCTCATCCCTTTTTCATCATCTCTTTTTTCAATAGCCACGTGTCCTATGTCCGAGGGGTTTCGGGGGTCGGGTCAAAAGAAGCAGCTTGTTTTCATATTCTAGTGAGGACATTGTTTTCTCTTTTCCCCCAGGGCAGGGCTCTGGTCTCCAGCAGTGCACAGTGGTAGAACCTTCTCCTGGATTCCGTGAGCAAAACTACAGCCGCCCGGTTATCAGTTGTGCTGGGATATTTCCTCCGTATAGAACGTAACATTGAATGACATTCTGTGCTCGGAGTGGAGGGAAACATGATCTTTGGTTTTTATGTTTTCTTTGTTGTGGTGAGAACATTATCAGCGGCCTGCATCACAAGGCTGGATAACCCAGAACCCAGAAAAACCCAGAACCCTCCCAAATATGGAATATGGACTGATGTAAAAAAAAGTTCAGTTATCCAGCTAACTCAGTAATCCTGCTTTGTGATAAAGCCCCCTGGACACTGAATATATATATATATATATATATATATATAGCGCTATTTTGTGAGTGCTGAGCGGTGGACATGAGCTTCTGCTACTCTTTGATATGATGCGGTAATAGCTGGTCATATTTCTGTTACAGATTGTCTGAATCTCTCCACCTGAGTCAAATAAAAGCTTAATACAAACAGCCGTTTCACCCGGTTATTACAGCCTCCACATATTCCATACAATGATGTGTACGTCTCCACTGAAATGCTATCAGGATCAGGCACTAATCTGAATGTGTTAAAGAATGTCATTAAGTAATTTTAAGATGACACTCAAATTCGTCAAAGCGATTTAAACATTAGAAAGCATTAATTTAAAGAGGACAGCCTCTTAAGTGTCTCAAACCGTTGAGAGCAACGCATGATTCAGGCTAGAAAAACTAATTTACGAAAATCTACCAAACGTTGAACATTTAAACATGGAGCATTTAAAAGTCTGAATCTTCACATGGAAAACACGTCATCATAAATGTGGATATAGAAAAATGCAACACAAATTTATGATGCACAGAACAATAATGCTATCTCAAAATAACTTGGTAGCCTAATAATATACTTATTGTTCTTGGTTATTGAGTGAATCAATTACTTGATTGACAATCAGGCAAAGTAAATGGAAATAGATTGAGAGTGATCAATCTGATGAGGAGTGAGGCGACAACTGGGAAGGCTGAGTCGAGTCGACTGGACGGAGACTGTGCGTACATGGAGGAGAGTCGAGGAGGTGGAGTGGTATCGACTGGACGGAGACTGTGCGAGTGTGCGTGCATGGAGGAGAGTCGAGGAGGTGGAGTGGTATCGACTGGACGGAGACTGTGCGAGTGTGCGTGCATGGAGGAGAGTCGTGGAGGCGGAGTTTGTGTGTGTCGGTAGGGCTTGGATTGGAGCAGCTGTGATCCGGGAGATCCGCATTGTTTTGGTCGACTCGGGGGAACCTTTGTCCCTGTGGCTGTTGGACTGCTTGGTGACACTGGGACAGCTCAAGACAGCAGAGGCAGATGAGGAGCTGTTGTTGCTTTTGATGTTCGCAGTTAATTAGTTTGACTGTTTGTGTTTGTTTGTTTGTTCGTTTGTTGTGGGTCTGCCCCACTGTCTGTTTTTTTTTGTTGTTGCTGGCTACAACTGAAGTTTCTTTACAGGAAAATAAAAGTTATTCTATTCTATTCTATCATCCATTAAAGGTAGGTTTACAGAAGGCCTAGTTCTACTCCCACAGTACGCCACCGATAATGACACTGTTTGGAGAGAGACTCGGGCTGTACCACATACGGTCTTCTCGGAAATAGCACTTCAGCGACAGAGTGAAATTACTGAGCGGTTATTACATGCGATTCCAAAGGGAGCAAGACGGAACACTAACTGAGCTAATGGCTGCCGTTGCTGTAGTAACCATAGAAATTACAGTACTTAGAACACTCCCCCGTCCGCCTATTCTTATTGTTGCCAGAAAATGTCACTAAACTTAATATCTGAGGTTTGTGTGCAGTCTCTTAAAAATCTCCGAAAAAGTATTCTTGTAAAAATCTGAGGTGCTTCTGTAAAATTTGTTTTACTTGGCTGTGCTTCGATTTAGCTTAATGCAGTGTTTTTCAACCCTAGTCCCGGGGGCCCACTGTGTATGCTGGTTTTTTGTCAAAGCCAATCTCTTGATCAATTAAGGTTCGAAAAAAAGTTCTGCAATCTGCATAATGGTGTGGTTATTTTAACAGAACGCAGGTTTGGCTTGTTGCCAATTTTCTGTCAGTAAATTCCATTAATTTTACAAAGATGGTTTCAGGTTTCCAGACTTTCCACACTCAGAAAATGGGGCCCAACTGATTTCACCTGTCAGTTTGTAATAGAATCAATTAAAAATGAAATTCCTGGGATGTGAATATGGGACATATTTTTAGGACATGTATTTCTGGCATAAAGTGGCTTTAAGAGGGTACATCGTCCTTCAATAGACGTAGGAACAATTAGCAGCTCATGGCAATACAGAGCTTGTTATTATGGTTATTATTAACTAAAGCTAGTATACACAGTGTGTCCCCTGGACCAGGCCTAATAGAAAGACTGCAGGGGTAATATCTCTCCCAGCATCCAACACGTGGGCTCCGTCTTCACCGGTCTCGTTACTTGACTTTGTTTTACGAGTCGGTCTAACGAGTCGGCCGCGTGCGCGCTGCGGATCGGCAGGGCGGAACCCCGAAAGGCCGCCACCGCGCCCCGCACAGCACCGGGGTCACCGGATGAAATGTGCGCGCCCCCATTGGCCCATGACTCCGGCTACACTCCTCCACTCCGAACAGTGACCGTGGCGAGCCTTTCAAACTGTAAGGAACACATTATTTTTATTTATTGTTTTTTTTTTTTTTTCCACCCCTCCATCCTCAAACTCATAAAGGTTGGCCATGGCAAGCCTGGCAGGCAATCTCAGCCATTTTATTTGCAATAAAAGTTAATGGATGGAATGAGCTGATTGCCCGAGCTCTCCGTCACTAGCTGTGACAGGAAAGGGTCAGACGACGCTGCTCCGCCAATTAGCCCCAAAGCCGACCCGTCACCGCCACGCCGTTTCAGACTTAATTAATTATCGCCGGATCAACTCCATAAAATATTCTAATGGCTGATATTGTGTGGAACCACCCCGCAAGTGAACTGTCCCGTGTTAAATTGCATCACCGTTTTGTTTAAACACAGGAAGAAAATTAGACTTAATGTAATGCGCTTTGAGCAGTCATGAATGAAGCAATGAACCGCGCGTGTGTCTTTTAGGGTTACTTCTCCAGCCCTCCTGCCACCTAGTGGTAAAACAAGGAACTGGAATTAATTTGGGGAGAGATCGTGGGAGTGAGTCGATGATTGGGTGAGAGACAGTGTGAGTTAGTGAATCATCTTGAGTGTGTGATTGAGAGAGAGTGGGTTGGTATGAGTAGCTAGATGACTGGATAATTGAGTGTGGGTGGGTGTATGAATGAGTGAGTGAGGGGATGCGTCTATGACTGACTCAATGAGTGAGTGAGTCGATGATTGAATGGGTAGGCGTATGAATGTGAGTGAGTGAGGGGATGGCTCGATGACTGACTCAATGAGTGAGTGAGTCGATGATTGAATGGGTAAGCGTATGACTGTGAGTGAGTGAGGGGATGGCTCGATGACTGACTCAATGAGTGAGTGAGTCGATGATTGAATGGGTAGGCGTATGAACGTGAGTGAGTATGCGAGTGGGTGTATGAGAGCAGGGGGGACTATTCAGATTCAATGGCCGTTTCCTGCTGTCATGTTAATTAACTGAACAGGCACATCACCCTCCGTGTTGATTACAGCATTTGCGTTTGGCACAGATACAGCTCTCAATTTTATTCACCATTTACTCAGAGTGAAGTGTGGATCCTTCAGGAATTGTGTGTGTGTGTGTGTGTGTGTGTGTGTGTGTGTGTGTGTGTGTGTGTGTGTGTGTGTGTGTGTGTGTGCGCGCACGTTTGTGCGTGTGTTTACATGCGAAGAACGATCAAAATAGCTATTTCTCAAACTATACAGTCATGAACATGTATATTGCTGTACAATAATTTGCAGTGTAGAGTATTTGAGTGAAAGCTACTGCTTATTAATACTGAAGGGAAAGTAGAAGCTGTTTCTAGATGTAAAAACAAAATCTTTAGTGTCTAAGGAGAAATGGTTACACAAATACCGTGGCAGAGTCACTTTTTAATAAACTGTAAAAGCAGTTGAACACAAACAGGCTGAATACACCGTCCTGTAGCAAGTGAAGTGATCTACAGCAGCCATTAAAGTGTTTCATCAGAAGAGTCGGATTCTTCCATCTGCATGGAGAGCCTTAAGAACTTGCAAGCCTGAGTCTGTCGCCCCATCTTCCCCAGAATCTTTAAGACAATTGGTGGATTTACTTTCAACCACCGTGGGGTTTGAGAGGAAAAGAGATTTAATAAGAGATTCTGTGGCACATAGAGGAACTGAAAGTGGTGAAATCCCCATAGCTTACCTGCCGTTTGGTATCTCATGGGCGTTTCCCACACACTGACATGCCCGACTCACAGGCAGCCATCTTTCTTCCATGGATCACCTTGCTCTTGCTGGTCGCCATCTTCCAACTTTATCTGTTCACCAGCTACCGGCTTATCCAATTACCAGCTGTTTTACAAACCTAGCTCTAGCTGTTCATCGGCAACCATCTACCAGCTACCATGCTTCACGAACCTAGCTCTAGCTGTTCATCGGCTACCAACTACCAGCTACCAGCTACCATGCTTCACGAACCTAGCTCTAGCTGTTCACCAGCTACCAACTACCAGCTACCATGCTTCACGAACCTAGCTCTAGCTGTTCATCGGCTACCAACTACCAACTACCAGCTACCATGCTTCACGAACCTAGCTCTAGCTGTTCATCGGCTACAAACTACCAACTACCAGCTACCATGCTTCACGAACCTAGCTCTAGCTGTTCATCAGCTACCAACTACCAGCTACCATGCTTCACAAACCTAGCTCTAGCTGTTCATCGGCTAACAACTACTAGCTACCAGCTACCATGCTTCACGAACCTAGCTCTAGCTGTTCATCGGCTACCAACTACCAGCTACCAGCTACCATGCTTCACGAACCTAGCTCTAGCTGTTCATCGGCTACCAACTACCAGCTACGATGCTTCACGAACCTAGCTCTAGCTGTTCATCGGCTACCAGCTACCATGCTACACGAACCTAGCTCTAGCTGTTCATCGGCTACCAACTACCAGCTACTATGCTTCACGAACCTAGCTCTAGCTGTTCATCGGCTACCAACTACCAGCTACCAAGCTTCACGAACCTAGCTCTAGCTGTTCATCGGCTACCGACTACCAACTACCATGCTTCACGACCCTAGCTCTAGCTGGTAATTCTGGTTACCAGTTACCAGCATAAGCAGTTTTTTTTTTTCAAGCAGGGATGTCACCTCATCAATGATGGGCCTTTTAACAGAGTGCAAGCTGTTTGTTAAAAGGAAATACCTACATAGACCTACATAGTCTGAAAATTGTGTTAATTTTGGGCTACAGCTGATGAGCTGTGACACCGCAGAAGAGCTGCTGGTTTGATTTGATTCCCCCAGCAAAATCACGTTTCCCTTTGTAGGACAATGTCCAAACCTTAAGCTTTCAGTTGATTGATATGCATTTTTTATGCACTCGATCAAAATCATGCACCTTGAAATGAGCTCAGCGTGAAATGAATCAAACAACAAATCTTTATCTGTCAAAAGAGGTCCAATAAAGTGTGAAGAAGGTGCAGTGAATACATAAATTGTGATTTTCAAAAACTGGACAGATGTGAAATATTGTGAGTACAGTTACTGTAGCTGGGAAGCAGGTGGCTCATTACTGCTCAAATAGAAAATGCATGCGAAATATGATATCCCAAGCCACCCATTGCAACAGCAGATCGACAAGGTGATTTCAAGGTGGCACTTTCCGATGCTGATCATGTAAACAAGAGCACACCGCTCAGCCGAAAGCTAAACTTTCAGACGGCCCCTATGATGGGACCATGGTCTTGTGGATAATGGAACCAAATCTGATGCAACCCTTGTCTGGATAGTGGAGGGTTGATGCACATTCGATGCATTGGGCTATGGCACATTTGTTGGAACTTTTGTACGGTAGAGCTTTCAGAGAAATCAATTCCCGTACGTCTCGTGATCATTTTAAAAAGCAATCATACTCCCGTTGACTTAGAGATGAATATCTTGCTCATACCAGTGCTTCTCATTTTTTAGTTGATGTAGTGGTGGTAGAGGCCATTTTATCCAAACAGATTTCTGCCACTGAGACATTTAAAATTGCTTCTGCTGTTTAAACGGGCTATCAGTTTGTTTTCACACACATCCTTGACGTGATTAATAATTTACAGGGTTTCCAAGGTCCCTGAACATCCCTGGAAAG